>CM055119.1:144012148-144612148 GCA_029206835.1 Rana muscosa | reverse complement strand
GTCTTCTCTGCCCCCCCCCCCACGCTCACTGGAGTGCCTCACTAAGGGGCTGAGCTGGGTGCTGGTCCAGGCATGTGGGCAGATCCCAACCAGTCACGATCTTTCCCGAGCCTGGACCAGCTCTGTGACATCAGCCGACAGCAGGTTTCAGCCCACTGTCTGCTGAAAACGGGTCACAGGAGTGCAGAACGAACTGCACACCTGTGATTCACAGGAGAAGTACAGCCAATTGAGCTTTGGCTGTACTTCTCCTTTAAATTACAAAATAGTTTGTATAGCCATGTTATATGTTAAATAATTTTTTGAGTGAAAGTGGAGTCTTCCTTTAAATGAGTGGTACAGTCTAATGTTTATGAATGACTGAGCTACCTATGTGAATAATAGAGACATAAGGGATTTGCAATTTTAAGTTGAACAAAAAAGCACTAGACCCCATGTAATCAAAAGTGGAAAAATGAAAACACTGATATGTGAACAGATGAGTTAATTATTATCGCCATACAGTTGCACTTTTTTTTTTTTTAAATCATTAATGGAATTTCCACAAGCTCAGTAGCATAATTATTAACTGCATCAATGTGTTACATTTTCATCATGTTCTCAGATAATAATACAGATGGTATTTTTACCTGTAACTGTTGCATGGTCGTAATTATGCATGAGAAAACTAACAATTGTAATTAAAATAGCTGTGAAAGAACACAGAAAATTAAAACATAGCACCGAATCTTGCCTGAACTATGACAAGAGGAGGTATTTTGCTATGATTGAGGTCAGCAGATTTATCTGTCAGTTTCTTGAGACTGAAACATGGGAATTAAAGAGAACCTCCAGCTTTGATTAAAAAAAAGGTTAGCTAAGCTCAATTAATGTGACAAAAATAGATATGCATTTAGATAGACATTGTGCTAAAAATCTATTTTCATTGTCTTACGTGTGGTGTGTTACATCAGTTTTACAGGACATCTAATTATGGTTGTGTAGACCAACAGGGACAAAAGTAAGACCTAGTACATCCAGTAATCAATACTGGAGAAAGTAGCAGATTAGGTCAGAAATGGCCTCTGTCTTTCTTTGCAATACACTCGTGGACACTTGTGATGATTGATGTGGATTGTACTTAAAGTGGAGTTCCACTCAAAAATGGAACTTCCACTTTTTGGAATCCTCCCCCCCTCCGGTGTCACATTTGGCACCTTTCAGGGGGGAGGAGGGAGCAGATACCTGTGTAATACAGGTATTTGCTTCCACTTCCTGGCATAGATCACCGCGGTGGTTGCGCTGACCTATGCCACGTCCGGCGCCTACTCTGTCCCCACCCCTGCTGTCTTCTGGGAGACACACAGGTCCCAGAAGACAGCAGGGACCAGTGAGGATGCGCAACGTGACTCGCGCATGTGCAGTAGGGAACCAGGAAGTGAGGCCGAAAGGCTTCACTTACAGATTCCCTTACCAAAGATGGCGGCGGCAGCATCCGAGACCCAACGGGCAGATCGGCTTCGGCTGCCGACATCGCGGGCACCCTGGACAAGTAAGTGTCCATATATTAAAAGTCAGCAGCTGCAGTATTTGTAGCTGCTGACTTTCAATATTTTTTTTTTCGGTGGAACACCGCTTTAAGCTATGCCAGTACAGAGTATAGCAATGAGATGGTAGGAGGTAGGATTTTCACAAAAACTGAATTTTTCAGTATTGGCAGCCTCCATGTTTCTGTCATGGTAGGTTTTATTTTAACAGAATATGCAATTATCTCATCATAATTTAATAATGAACTCTGCAAGTAGACAGGGTTGATATAGGACACTTGGTTCAATCGAACATCTTTTGCTAATAGACAATTCAACTTACATGGGATGAGATGCAAGAGACTGCAGGGGGGATTTACCAATTTGAAGTAAATAAAGTAAACCTGTTCTTACGTTAAATATCCAATTGTGTGCAGCAGAATTTCCTATTTTTATCCCTGGTATATGATTAAATAAATTAACTCCCAGAATAAGCTGCATGCCATAGAAATTCAGGCTTTGTGCATAGAGCTTTAATAAAATGACAGGAGCAAGGAGATGAGGGTTCTGGAAAATCCCAACTATGAAAAAGTATTTCCCATTTCTCAGAGCGGAAATACAAAAATCTTTAACAATCCATCTCTTAAGTGCAGCAAACTCATGTATTTCCTCCAACTGGAATTCACCCCTGACCCCATTTATTATTTAATGGATAAATACGATAAACAAAATCCAGAGTATGGAAGACCACACCTTGTCATTGAGCCACCAGGAAGAGTGCTTCCCTAAGACATGGTTCTATTGGCTCCAATTTCAGTTTTCTATGGCCTTTAAGGACCTCTTAATGGAAGACCCTCAGGGCGCATCGGGATAGGAGGACCCTCCTTTTTCTTGCGTTCTCTTCTTTTTACCTCAATTTTTTAAAGGTTTTTTTACTTGTTTACCCCGCAGGTGACTTAGAATACTGTTGTTTCTTCTGGAGCCACCCTCTTTGATGTTTATTCTGTATTTAGGCTTTGCACGGACAGCTTGTTGGATACCACACATATTGTATCTGACATACCTTATAGCTCTACTAAGCAGGAATCAGAGTCTATATGTGGCTGTATGTACCTATTTACAATGCAAAGAAAACATTTTGTTAAGTCCAACTCCAGGAAAGGAAAATTATCCCTTGCATTGGGGCGCAGTTAATTGATTATTTAGGTGTAGGGGACATAGAAATTTACTTAGCCAATCCATCACTACTGCAGCATCTTCTTCCCCATGCTCCAGTGGTCTAATGTCCTGACGTCATCAATAAGTGATGAAGTATTTGAGGTTCAATCCACTGCAGGCTGGGGGGCAGGGGGGTGTCACCTGCTGGTGGAGCAGAGGATCAGATGGGAGTAAAATGCTTCTCCCTAGACAAAATGAGCAATTCACCCTTGTAGTGCAGGCACAGTACTGGAGCTGGGTTTTAAATATTAACTTATATTGCTAAAATTATTTCCATTCAGATGGTGATGTTAAAATGTACAGTATATTGTAAAACATTCCGATGTCTATAGCTCCTTTTTAACCTGATATACTGTATGTAGTTTTACAGGAATGAAAAAGTATTTGTGAAATGGGTTTTTGTCTAAATTGAAGGGAAATAGAATGAAAACTATTCTAACTACATATTTTATATGTAAAAAGATTGATAAAACACAATAGTATAAAAAATCTGGATCATTGAAACTGTATTTGTCTAGGAATATGGCACCTAAAAAGCAATTTCTTTTTACGATTAAGATAAAAGACATCACATTGACACAAATGTACTGTACTTATTGCTATTTTTTATTTAAAGTAGATCTAAATTCTCCGAAGTGAATACCCTGATCTGTAGAGCACTGTAAGTAAAACAGGATCGTATTTTTTAGTTAAAAAATACTATTTTGTAAAACCTTCTGATTATGTAGAACAACCTTTTAGTTCAACGGGTATTACTTTAATGAAAAATGCGGATAAAAAAAAAAAAAAAACTTTTAAAATGACATAAATTAGTTAAAACATTGTACCGGTAATACCTTAGATGAGAAGTGATTAAGTTGAATTATGCTTAGAACTAAACAGGAAACTTTAAGTCTCTACCAAATAATATATTAATAAAATAATAAAAGATTGCAATAATAATACTGATTTTGTGAACAACTTTAGTGACAAAAGGTCATTGTGAAATAATACCATTTGCAGTTATTTCAAAGTTTGTGGTTTGTGAACTATTTGTCGATAGTGGTATTTTCTGTACTCAAAAAGTTGTATTGCATACATATATATGTATTTACTGCATGTCCTACTCTTTTCAATCATGTTTTCACATTATACAGTATAGACTAGGACAATCTTAAAAATTATCTTAAAAATTATCCCATTTGTTTTCATCCTTAATCCATCTGAATGTAAGTAGCTTCTAACCAGTTTTAAATGTTGCTTTTTTGGAGACTAAATAATATTTAATGGAAAAAAAAAATACCCTATTCAAAAGAATGATTTCAAACCTATATTATATTTAGGTATGTGAACTGAAGATTTTTTCTGAGAACTTTCTTGAGAGATAAATTCATTACCACAGCCTGGCTATGATATGTCTTTCTAAGTTCTTCTAAATTTCTAAGTTCTTTCTAAGTTTGCTTACGGTATGTCGTTCTAAGTTCTGTTGAGATAATGTTGACCCTTTTCGGTTGTTGTCCTTTTGTGACTGTCCCTTGGTTTTCTTGGTAAAGAAGTACAGTAGATTGCCACGACTTTCCTTCACAAAGGAAATTTAGAGTAAAAAAAGCATTAGAACTATTTTATTATATTAACCACTTAAGCCCCGAACCAATATGCAGCTAAAGGACCAGGCTCCTTTTTGCGATTCGGCACTGCGCCAAACAAAATTGGCGTCCTTTTTTTCCCACAAATAGAGCTTTCTTTTGGTGGTATTTGATCACCTCTGCGGTTTTTATTTTTTGCGCTATAAACAAAAATAGAGCGTCAATTTTTAAAAAAATGCAATATTTTTTACTTTTTGCTATAATAAATATCCCCCAAAAATATATAAAAAAACTTTTTTTTTCCTCAGTTTAGGCCGATACGTATTTTTCTACATATTTTTGGTAAAAAAAAATCGCAATCAGCATTTAGTGATTGGTTTGCGCAAAAGTTATAGCTTTTACAAAATAGGGAGGAGTTTTATGGCATTTTTATCATTTTTTTTTTTTTTTTACTAGTAATGGCGGCGATCAGTGATTTTTTTCCTGACTGCGACATTATGGCGGACACATCGGACACTTTTGACACATTTTTGGGACCATTGTCATTTTCACAGCGATCAGTGCTATAAAAATACACTGGTTACTGTGAAAATGACACTGGCAGTGAAGGGGTTAACCTCTAGGTGGCGCTGTAGGGGTTAAGTGTACCCTAAGAAGTGATTCTTACTGTAGGGGGGGCGTGGCTACACGTTACTGATCGTCTGTTCCGATGACAGGGAACAGACGATCACTGACATGCCATGGAGAAGAACGGGGAAAGGTTTGTTTACACTCACCTCTCCCCGTTCTTCAGCTCTGGGACCCGATCGCGGGACACCAGTGGCGATCAGGTCCGCGGGTCCCGTGGGCGCAATCACGGAGCTCAGGACCGGGTTACGAGCACGCCGCCGGTGGCGCGCGCGACCCACGGCTGGGCTCTTAAAGGGCAATGTACCTGTACGTTGATGTGCCCAGCCGTGCCATTCTGCCGACGTATATCGGCGTGAGACGGTCCTTAAGTGGTTAAAGCACTCTGTCACTATGGAATCAAACTAAAGTAAAGACAGCCTGTAAAAGAAGAAGCTGCACACCTACCCTACAAGTTTTAGATATACTTTAGAAAGCAAACTAAACATTATTAGGAATGATAAGATGCTCTGCTAAAGCATTTGTAACCTACACTAATATGCACAGTGGAGAACAGTAAACGTAACACTGGTACATATTTGCTTCATCAGCACTCACTCATATCCCCCAGATTTGTCCCCAACTCCCCAATACTTATTCCCAATTTCACACTCAACCCTTTCCTTTGCCAATGTTTAACCACTTTGGCTCCGGAAGGTTTTACCCCCTTCCTGACCAGGCCATTTTTTGCGATACGGCACTGCATTGCTTTAACTGACAATTGCGCGGTCGTGCGACACTGTACCCAAATAAAATTTATGTCCTTTTTTCCCACAAATAGAGCTTTCTTTTGGTGGTATTTGATCACCCCTGTGGTTTTTATTTTTTGCTCTTTAACCACTTGCCGACCGCTCAAGGCATATATACGTCGGCAGAATGGCTCGTACAGGCACAATCACGTACCTGTACGTGGCCCTTTAACTGCCGACGTCGGGGTCACGCGTGCGCCGGCGGCGGCACGCTCGCAACCCCCCTGCCTTTCCCGTGAGTGGGACCGCGGGTCCCGCGGACTCGATCGCCGCGGGCATCCCCGCGAACGTCTCACGGAGGCTCGGAGCGGGGAGATGTGTGTGTAAACACAGCATCTCCCCGCTCCTCTACTGACACTGTCAGCGATCTCCGCTCTGTGTAATCAGAGCGGAGATCGTGACGTGTCAGTCGTAGCAATGCCCCCCCTCAGTTAGTAACACGCCCCTAGGCACACTTAACCCCTTCAGCGTCCCTAGTGGTTAACCCCTTCACTGCCAGTGTAATTTTCACAGTAACCAGTGCTTTTTTAGTGCACTGATCGCTGTGAAAATGACAATGGTCCCAAAAATGTGTCAAAAGTGTCCGATGTGTCCGCCATAATGTCGCAGTCATGAAAAAAATCGCTGATCGCAGTCATTACTAGTAAAAAAAAAAAATTAATAAAAATGCCTTAAAACTATACCCTATTTTGTAAACGCTATAATTTTTGCGCAAACCAATCAATAAACGGCGATTGCGATTTTTTTTTACCAAAAATATGTAGAAGAATACGTATCAGCCTAAACTGAGGAAAAAAAATGTTTTTTTTATATATTTTTGGGGGATATTTATTATAGAAAAAAGTAAAAAATTTCATTTTTTTCGAAATTTTCGCTCTATTTTTGTTTATAGCGCAAAAAATAAAAACCGCAGAGGTGATCAAATACCACCAAAAGAAAGCTCGATTTGTGGGAAAAAAAGGACACCAATTTTGTTCGGGAGCCACGTCGCACGACCGCGCAATTGTCAGTTAAAGCGACGCAGTGCCGAATCGCAAAAAGGGGCCTTGTCATAATGGCCCGTATTGGTCCGGGGCTTAAGTGGATAAACAATAAAAACTTACAATTTAAAAAAAAATCATTATAATTACGTTCTGCTATAAAACATATCCAATAAAAAAAAAAAATTAAAATCTAATTTCTTACATCAATTTAGGCCAATATGTATTCTGCTACATGTTTTTGGTATAAAAAAAATCCCAAAAAGTGTATATTGATTGGTTTGCGCAAAAGTTATAGGGGTTGATTTACTAAGGGCAAATAGACTGTGCACTTTGCAAAGTGCAGTTGCTTCAGAGCTTAGTAAATGAGGTAAAGCTTCACTTTGCAAAGAGTACCCAATCACGTGCAAGGAAAAAAAAAAAAACAGCATTTTTGCTTGCACATGATTGGATAATGGATAATGATTGGATAATGGAAGTCAGCAGAGCTTCTGCTCATTTATTAGAGAGGAAGTAAAGCCAATTTTTTTTTTTTTTTTAAAACCCTGAAAAAGAAAGGCATAATGAGCTAGTATGCCTAGCATACTAGCTCATTATGAATGACTTGCCTGAGATCGAAGCCCCTGCAGCGGTCCTCGGTTACCTCGGTCTTGCCTCGATGTCCCGTCACTGCCATCAGTGCATCACCGCTCCGGTGCTGTGATTGGCCGGAGCGGCGATGACGTCACACGTATGCGCGCTCGGGCCGGCAAGAACCCATTCAGAAAACCGGCAATGAAGCCGGCCCGCTAGTTCGCATGCGTGTGACGTCATTGGCGCATCGGTTTATAGTAAATATCTCCTTAACCATGTAGGTTAAGGAGATATTTGTTGCACCTACAATCTAGGCTTACCTATAGGTGCAAGTTGTCTAAGTGGGTTTACAACCACTTTAACCACTTCCCACCGCGCCATGTACAAAAGACGTCCGCAGCGCGGTCGAGTTATCCTGAGTGGACGTCCCAGGGACGTCCTCACAGAATCTTGCTCCCGCGCGCCCCCTGGGGCGCGCTCCAGGATATGACCGTGACCGCCGGGTCCGGAAGACCCGGCGCATCACGGATCACGGTAGATGGCCGCTAATCGCGGCCGTTTACCACGTGATTGCTCCGTCAAATGACGGAGCGATCACTTGTAAACAGACCGGCGTCATGTGATGACGCCGGTTCCTCCCTCCCCTCTCTGTACCGATCGGTACAGTGTGAGAGGAGAGGGGAGGGAGCGGATCATGTCCGCTCCCTCCCCCATGTCAGCTGTGGGCTGGATCTGTGACAATTGCAGTCATAGATCCAGCCATCCATCCATCCCTGCTCAGCCATCCCTGTGCAATACTCTGCCAATACTCTGCAATACACCCTGTGCAATACTCTGCAAACCAATACTCTGCAATACCCTGGTGCAATACTCTGCAATACCCTGTGCAATACTCTGCAATACCCTGTGCAATACTCTGCAATACACCCTGCCAATACTCTGCAATACACCCTGCCAATACTCTGCAATACACCCTGCCAATACTCTGCAATACACCCTGCCAATACTCTGCAATACCCTGTGCAATACTCTGCAATACCCTGTGCAATACTCTGCAATACCCTGTGTAATACCCTGCCCATACTCTGCCCATACTCTGCAATACCCTGTGCAATACCCTGTGCAATACCCTGTGCAATACCCTGCCCATACTGTGCAATACCCTGCCCATACTCTGCCCATACTGTGCAATACTCTGCCATATTCCATAATACCCTGCCATACTCCGCAATACTCCTCAATACCCTGCAATACTCCACAATACCCGGCAATACTCCACAATACCCGGCAATACTCCACAATACCCGGCAATACTCCTCAATACCTGGCAATACTCCACAATACCCGGCAATGCTCCACAATACCCGGCAATACTCCACAATACCCTGCAATACTCCACAATACCCTGCAATACTCCGCAATACCCTGCAATACTCCACAATACCCTGCAATACTCCTCAATACCCGGCAATACCCCGCAATACCCCGCAATACTCGGCAATACCCCGCAATACCCCGCAATACTCCTCAATACCCGGCAATACTCCTCAATACCCGGCAATACTCCGCAATACCCGGCAATACTCCGCAATACCCGGCAATACTCCGCAATACCCGGCAATACTCTGCAATAACCACTTCCCGCCCGCCGGCCGTCATATGACGTCCTTGACTTTGTACGGGGATATCTGAATGATGGGAGCAGCTACAGGCATCATTCAGATATTCGCTTTTTCAGCTGGCGATTCCCTGCACCATAAGAATGATCATAGCGGCTGTTCCACCGCTTGATCGCTCTTACGGAAGGTGAGAGGGGATGCCCCCCCCCCTCCCGCTGCCCTCCGGTGCTTCTACCGACTCACCGCTACGATCAAAGCCAGGATTGTTTTTTTTTGGGTTTTTTTTCAGGCTTCCCAGCCTAGAGGTGAGATGTGGGGTCTTATTGACCCCATATCTCACTGTAAAGAGGACCTGTCATGCCATATTCCTATTACAAGGGATGTTTACATTCCTTGTAATAGGAATAAAAGTGATCAAAAAAAAAATTGGGGGCGGAAAAACATGTCAAACTAAAATAAATAAAGTAAAATGAACAATAAAATATATATATTTTTTTTAAAGCGCCCCTGCCCCCGCGAGCTCGCATGCAGAAGTGAACGCATACGTAAGCCCCGCCCACATATGAAAACGGTGTTCAAACCACACATGTGAGGTATCGTTGCGAACGTTAGAGCGAGAGCAATAATTTTGGCCCTAGACCTCCTCTGTAACTCAAAACATGTAACCAGTAAAAATATTTAAAGCGTTGCCTATGGGGATTTTTAAGTAGCGAAGTTTGGCGCCATTCCACGAGCGTGTGCAATTTTGAAGGGTGACATGTTAGGTATCTATTTACTCGGCGTAACTTCATCTTTCACATTATGCAAAAACATTGGGCTAACTTTACTGTTTTTTTTTCTTTTAGGCACAAAACAGTTTTTTCCGTAAAAAACGCGTTAGAAAAATTTCTGCGCAAATACCGTGCAAGATAAAAAGTTGCAATGACCACCATTATATTCTTTAAGGTCTTTGCTAAAAAAACATATATAATGTTTTGGGGTTCTATGTAATTTTCTAGCAAACAAATTATGATTTTTACACGTAGGAGAGAAATGTCAGAATTGGCCTCGGTGCTCCAGAACGCCTGATGGTGCTCCCTGCATGTTGGGCCTCTGTATGTGGCCACGCTGTGTAAAAGTCTCACACATGTGGTATCGCCATACTCGGGAGGAATAGCAGAATGTGTTTTGGGGTGTAATTTGTGGTATGCATATGCTGTGTGTGAGAAATAACCTGCTAATATGACAATTTTGTGGAAAAAAAAAAAAAGAAAGAAAAATCTTGATTTTTGCAAAGAATTGTGGGAAAAAATGACAACTTCAAAAAACTCACAATGACTCTTTCTAAATACCTTGGAATGTCTTCTTTCCAAAAAGGGGTCATTTGGGGGGTATTTGTACTTTTCTGGCATGTTAGGGTCTCAAGAAATGAGATAGGCCGTCAGTACTTCAGGTGTGATCAATTTTCAGATATTGGCACCATAGCTTGTGGACTCTATAACTTTCACAAAGACCAAAAAATATGCACCAATTTGTACTTATTTTTACCAAAGATATGTAGCAGTATAAATTTTGGCCAAAATGTATGAAGAAAAAATACTAATTTGCAAAATTTTATAACGGAAACAAAGAAAAATTCATTTTTTTACAAAATTTTCAGTCTTTTTTCTCTTATAGCGCAAAAAATAAAAAACCCAACAGTGATTAAATACCACCAAAAGAAAGCTCTATTTGTGTGAAAAAAAGGACAAAAATTTCATATGGGTACAGTGTTGTATGACTGAGTAATTGTCATTCAAAATGTGAGAGCACCGAAAGCTGAAAATTCGTCTGGTTAGGAAGGGGGTTAAAGTGCCCAGTTGTCAAGTGGTTAAGCTCCGCAGCAAATGCCCTTTGAAAAGTGCACAGTCTGTTTGTCTTTAGTAAATCAACCCCATAGTGTCTACAAATGGGATAGCTTTATGGACTTTGTATTTTTTCATTGTTTTTACTAGTATGGGCTATCAGCGATTTTTAGCGGGACTGCGACATTGCAGCGGACAAAACTGACACAAGGTGACACTTTTTGGGGACCAGTGACACCAAAACAGTGATTAGTGCTAAAAAAATGCACTGTCACTGTATAAATGACACTGGCAGAGAAGGGGTTAACATCAGGGGCGATCAAAGGATTAAGTGTGCTCCTAGGGAGTGCTTTCTAACTGTGGGGGGAATGCTGTGACTGGAGGAAAACCGAGATCTGTGTTTCTGTTTAGCAGAAACACAAGCTATCCATTTTCCTCCCTCACAGAACGGTGGTCTGCTTTGTTTACATAGGCAGACCGCCGTTCTGCCTCTCCTGTGAACGATCACGGGTGGCTGGCGGCCATTGTGGCCGCTGGACCCGCTGATTGGCTCCTGCTGTGTCCAATCACAGCGGGAGCAGGGCTCCAGTCACGCGCCCCTGAGCCGAGAACAGAAATCATGTACAGGTATGTGATTTTGCGCTTAAGGGCCGCCCTGCCGCAGTATATGTACGTGGGGCGGTCCTTAAGTGGTTAAAAAGACCAATGTCAGATATTACTGCTTCAATCTTTAAAGGAGAAGTATGTCCATAGCTCTTCTGGCTCTACGTCTCCTGTGGGACACACAAAGGAAGCAATACAAAGAGAAAAGGATACTTTTTCATACAAGTACATGGTACAACAAACACACATGAATATGAAATGCTGGGTTTACATATTCTTTATTTCTTAAAGATGAAGATAGGAGCACACTATATTTCCGGAGTGTCGACAGTTAATTTTATGTACTTTCAGCATGTTAAAAGGAATAAAACATGGGGAATGCGCATGTATTCCAAAGATGTACTAAATATTTTATTTTTGCTTTTACATATGCTTTAACCAACTCAAAAATTAAACACCTTAACTCAACCTACCCTACTACATATGTAGCACACGGACCCTTTTCCATACCTTTGGCTCACTTGCAGGAAAAAGGCCCACCTTACTATATGCCCGTACCCCCCTGGATGAGGAGGTTAAGCAGTGTTATGTATTTGGGTCCCACAGCTAGGTTCTCCATCAGTTGGTTCTCATCTCCTAGGATATAGGGACAAGTCTCTGTATTCCCCCCAAGTAATTCCAATGTCCACACCACTCTAAACTCCAACGTTGAGTTTATTTTCTCAATGTTCAGCAGATAGGAAAGGGTGGATGAGAGACAATCCAGCAAGGTTTTGGGAGGTTAGTCCAGGCACAAGTAGATTTTACAATCGCTACTCTATCCCAGAGTAGGTTTAGCTCACCCGGATAGTCTCCTGCAAAGTGGATCCTAGCAGCCGAAGTGATGCTCGGACGTTTAATCAGGTTATTTTCATAGATACGATCGGGAGACTCTCTGCCACAGAATCTATCAGACCCCAAACTTCTCAGCTTTTGGTATATAAGGACAGGTGCCAGCAGCAGCACATTACTAGGCCCTTGGTGGATAGATGAATCCCTCCAGAAAGTTACCGGGCCCCTTCCTTCACCGTGAACTCTCACCGGTCCATCAGAAAGGTCCTCCCCCGGCCTCCTCTTCTTAGAAGCGGTCTCCCTCGCAAGGGACACCCTGGGATTCCTCTTCCCAGAAGTGGGCTCCAGCTAAAGGTACTGGGCCCAGGGTTGAAGATGCAGCCCCAGGACAAAAGGGGCCTGGGACTGATGCACACGTGGCCCCATGGCCTGGAGGGCCATGCGCCACGCACTTCGACTCCAACTCCTCTCCTCCTCCGAAGACCCTCCCAGGCGGCGTCTGCCGCTTATGTATCCTCTCCCAGCATGGACAGCAGGCCAACCACACCCACTGTACCGCTGCCGAGAGAGGACACCCCAAGGCACAGCACTAGTACTGATGGTTCAACCCTGACCCGTCATGGCAGTGCCACCTACAGGCCACAGGGAACTGCACACCAGTATACCACCTGGTGAAAATAAAGTAGCACAACCTATAAATGAGAACGGTCTGAGCCCAACTACTATCTCAGACCAGCCCCTAAATTTGGGTATATAGCACCCCTAAATGGGGTGGGCGCTACACTTACGTATACTTGTCACAAAGCTGAGCTATTCAAACTAGTCATATGATGAAAAAAATACAAGCAGTGTTGCCTTTATTGAAAACTGCATGTCAAAATGATCAGAAGATTATATATAGGCAGTTGAAATTACGTGCAAATTTCGACTTTTCCTCTTTTCATCATTCTTGGCCCTGTCTTCTCCAAACTTTTGAGTATTATTGGTCAACAATGGTATCCATCACATTTTAAGCACGAACGGATGGTGGTCCTATTCTCCATTCGTCCGGTGGATCAGATTGTATGGAAACGGACAGGCGGTCCATTTCCATCCGATTGCCCCATAGAGGAGCGCTGGACTGTGTCCATGTCCGGTCTGCACAGCGGAGCAGACAGGACCTGTCATCCGCCTGCTCAGCAGGGATCAACGGAGCGATACCCCGCTTAGAAAGCGAATTCCACTTAGCAGAGGTGCCCATGTGAAAGGGGCCTAAAGGGAAGCAGGCCTTGTCAATTTCCTCATTAGAGCCCTGCAGGTTCAGCAGCTGATTAATAATTATAGGTCTAGGTGAATGACATCAAATCTCTACTCCTGATCTCTTTCCTACTTTCTATACATTCTCTATACATTTCTTCTCAGCAGTGGTGGCCCGTCAATAAGGGGTGCAGGGGCGCCGTCCCCCTAATCCATGTACATCTACAATCCGGCTGGACCCATGGATTTCAATGTTTTTTTTGTTTTTGTTTTTTTAAGCACATGATTAGAGCCTGAGGCTCTAATTGGCTTAAAAAATGATGGGCCCCTGAGCCCACCCAGTTGTGTGACAATAGCAAATTAATATTCGCTGTTATCTTTCTGATTCTCCTCCCAGCCAATCAGGAAGAGGGTCCTGAGACCCGCTTCTCAGGACCCACTTCCCGTTCGGCAGGGAGGAGAAGCAACAGTCCCGGCTCCTCTCAAGCTTCGCAAGCTGGAGCGAGAAGCGGCAGCCTTACCCCCGATGCGCCTCCTAAGGTAAGGAAGCTTCTGATTGCCGCTTTTCGTGTGCGAGGGGGGGATCGCCACCTTCCTATCCATCTCCCGCAGGGGGTGGCATTAGTTTTCCGCCCCCCTCCAAAATATTGAGCACCAGCCGCCACAAGTACTGTGCAGAAAACATTCATTGGCTCCTAGTGCTGCCCCTCCTTTTCCAGGTCTGCGTTCTACTGTACAGAAGATAATAAGAGGTTGATATAAAAAAAAGTACAATGACTGATATTTTACACAACTTCTCTTATAAAGTAACTGCCAGAATTTTAGCTTCAATGAAAAAAATGTCCTGGGACATGTTTAACCGTAGATCACATCTGTTTTCCTTGTACTACTGTTGGATTTCTCAGAACTCTTCTAGAAAGCAGATTTAGCTAACGGTAACAAATGCTGTCTACTGTACAATGACATCACACTACATGTTTGTTTTCTGTAATGTACAAACCACACAGAAACAATTGCTTAGAACAATCGATCGTTCATCAATCCTTCTGTTCTGCCGGTTTGCTCCCAACAGCCCACCTGGCACCAGATGTGCCATCAGCCACCGCGCAAGTCTCGTCATGCGAGTGGCAGCATACCAAACCTCTGGTGACGTTCACCTGGAAGCACTTGGCCCTCAACAGCTGTAGCCTCTTGATTACCATACCCACCCGGACACCTCCATCCATGCACCGTATCAGTCGCCTGTCAGTTTGGCTTAGCTCCGTCTTTGACTGACTGAAGTCGGGTAAGAGGGAGTGATATGCTGAGGAATGGTTAAAATTAATTGCTACATATGAAAAAATTGAGAGATAATTATTCCTGCTTCCCTGTCACTGCTCGAGGGTAGATGACCTCATTAACTTGCAGCTTGTACACAATTCAATTACTAGGAGATGGAAAATACATTTTTAATTACCTCAGTGGCTTGGGTCCCATTCATCTCCATTTGCACGCTGGTTTTTATGGGGATGTGTTCTCAAGAATGGGCAATAGCTTAATAGAATTAACTTGCCACTGAAACTTTATGCCTTTTTAGAGTCCTTAGTGTCAATTCAAAATGAAATTTAAATCAGGCATTTGGGGTTCATAATTGGTTAGCATGCCCTGTCCTCAGGTTAGTTTCCATAGGACATCATATATTTGGTCATCACTGCGTCATATTGCTAAAGGGTTCTCATGAACTTCATGAATGGTAAGTTCCCCCAATGGGTGAATTCTTTCATAGAAATGGTACATGGACATAGCCTACCAAAGCACCCTGCATTTTTCAAATAAAGGGGTTTACCCTTTCTAATCAGTTGCTGTCTCTCAGTGCTGCTAATCTCCTTTGGCCTCTTAGCAGACAATGTATGTTTAAATGCACTACAGCAATGCCTCCATCACATTCTAAGGGTGGGTTCACTGATAGTAACAACAGTAGACCATCGGCTGAGGAAGGAGGCGTGACTAGCCTCTGAAACGCGTTCCAATTGGTCAGTTCCACTCCGGGTTTTGACAGCTGTCATTCGGCTCCCTGCAGCTCATGGCTTGAACGTCCGCTCTCCTGTCTCAGCAGGGATGCCGCTGTGGCAAGGACCATCCCACAATCCTGTTCAGGATCTTTTACACAGCCTATCCAGGCGCTGACAGTCTTCCATATTAACTCTGTGAGTTGAACCTGTTACTTGTTTTTTTATGTTGACTCATTAAACTGCCATCGTTATTAATGAATTGTTGAATCAATTGCGCTTTATACAAATGATGGACTCTAACATTTACAGTCTCTCCTCTGCATCAACTCCTGCCGACCATTACTCCTCCGCTGCACCAACTCCTGCAGACTGTTACTCCCAGGACTCTTCTCCTGCACAAAACTTCACTGTACAATGTTAGTCTCTCCACCCCATCATCTTTACACTGTACCAGGGATCACTCTGATCAATCCCAGG
Organism: Rana muscosa; assembly: GCA_029206835.1. NCBI lineage: Eukaryota > Metazoa > Chordata > Amphibia > Anura > Ranidae > Rana > Rana muscosa. The sequence continues at coordinate 144,596,312 of CM055119.1, read as the reverse complement.
TGGTGGCTGGACTTGTTGAATTATAATAGGCCAGGGGCCTGCAGTACCCCCTCTTGACGGCCTAGATGTTTAGTAGATTTAGATAGTTGGTGGACTAATCCCAGCTAGCCCGACTTGCAAATCCTGTGCCCGCAGGCCACATCGATTTGACACAAAACCCCACAGTCATTCCTCTGGATTTGAACCCAGCTCCCCTGGCATGCCTCCTTCAGATATCCACTGTGCCTCACTCACTGAACTTCTCCTGCCCTGAGTCCATGGTGAAGAATTTACCCGTACATGCGTACCGGCTGCTTTTCCAGCTCCTCTGTCCAAGAACACCTCCTCCATGACCGTGTAAGGAGAGAGGCTTCCTCCCAGCTCCCAAGCTCCTTCACCGAGGACTGCAGCCCCCCCCCCCCAGATGGGCATGGGCCTCCTGCTGCAGTCTAACACTCCATTCTTCACTTTAACCAGCCGACAACTCCCCTTCTATTGGGCTGGACTTGAGCTTATGTAGGAGGCCTGCCCCCTGCCAATTCCAATTGGGGATTGGTCAGGGCTCCTCACATGAGCTCCCTGTCACTCCAATTCCCAGCCCTGCTCCTCTTCTAGAACATTCTCCCTGGAAGCAGGGGAGGCGCCCAAGAACTGAAAGACAGGTGGTCACACCCACTGCTACACTAACCACTCCCTGCCCCCCAGATCAAAACAAACAGGCCTAGCATGCAGCATAGGCCTGCCTGGCAGCTACCACAAAAAATCCTCACCTCTAACACCTACCTATGGTAGAGGGCGCTACACAGAAGCTTCTGCTCATTTACTAAGCTCTGGAGAAACTGCACAGTTTATTTGCCTTTAGTAAATCAACCCCACTGTTTCAACTATAGGTGCAAATATGTGCATAATATTTTTTATTATCCATTATATTATTATTATTTTATTTTTACTTTTTTTTTTTTAGACATTCCATTTTTTCATAAATTTTTTGGACTTTTTACTAGACAAGCTAGGGCAGCGCTGGGAATTTCTGTCTGTTTGTTTTTTGATTTGTAACCATACCTGCCCAGTGTGTGTTGAAATAGCCACTTGTAGTCGCCATTGGAAACCCATGTGACAGGGTGACAATGCAAAAGCACAATTGGCAGACAGGGAAAGAACGTTGTCACCATTTAACCAGAAGTCTCTCAACAAGGACCATAATGGCAGGATCACAAGTTAATATAGCTCGAGCTTCCTCATGACACATTTGACGATTGCGAAATGCATTGAGGCTGCGCGGTTGCCACGGTAACGTCACTTCCGGTGGAATTCTTGCATCAATTCTGGCCAGTCGAACGCACGCTGGCTTGGCAGAGTGGCAATTTTTTGATACAGAAAGGCTGTCTGTGTTGACGCTTGCCTAAAGCACCTCTAATGTAAGTGCAATATTTTTGCTCTTATTTTAACTTTTAGGCCTCACGCCCACGGGCGTTTTTTCAGCCGCGTTTTTGAGCGTTTTTTACAGCTTAAAAACGCCTGTCCATGTTAGTCTATAGCTTCATGCCCACCTAGGCGTTTTTGAGCTGTAAAGAGCATAGGCGTTTGTAAGCTGTAAAAAAAACCCAGGGCCAGTGCGTTCCTCAGCGTCAGAATTTGGCAGGAAAAAACGCGAGCGTCAAAAAACGCGCAAAAATGTGCACTAACGCGCACTAACGCGCGGTCGCGTTTTTAGCTCCGACGTTTTTTTTTTTTTCAAAAAAAAAATAAAAAAATATTAAGGCCTCATGCCCACGGGCGTTTTTTCAGCCGCGTTTTTGAGCGTTTTTTACAGCTTAAAAACGCCTGTCCATGTTAGTCTATAGCTTCATGCCCACCTAGGCGTTTTTGAGCTGTAAAGAGCATAGGCGTTTGTAAGCTGTAAAAAAAACCCAGGGCCAGTGCGTTCCTCAGCGTCAGAATTAGGCAGAAAAAAACGCGAGCGTCAAAAAACGCGCAAAAACGCGCACTAACGCGCACTAACGCGCAAAAAACGCGCACTAACGCGCGGTCGCGTTTTTAGCTCCGACGTTTTTTTTTGTTTTTTTTTCAAAAAAATAAATAAAATATTTACAATAACATGGACAGGCGTTTTTAAGCTGCAAAAAACGCAGCTGTAAAAACGCCAGTGGGCATGAGGCCTTAACAACAAATACTACTACTATATTACACAGTTTATCTGCCGTTTACTCACTGCACAGTGGAAGAATTACTTGTATATGGGATATCCATTAGCCTAGTAGCTGTGGCAGAGGAGATATTACTGGAGTACATATTAAAAGCAAGTTAGGGCTTTCATGGCCATTAGGAGTTGGTGAGAGAATGTTTGCCCTCACGGTGGTAAAACACAACATTTGTGAAAAGCACAGTATTTGGTTGGGGGTACGGTGATTGGAAGATATTTGAAGGATTTTCCTATATATTATTATTATTCATGGACTCATTTTTGTATATCTTTAGGATTTCCATACATTTTGGTTTGGTTTGTTGTTCACATTTCAGCAGCTCCATTCCTTTATATAAAAAAAAAAGAATAAGCTATTGCGCTGACTGGAACCCAAACCTACGTTAAACAGGGCACATAAGAGGGCCAGGAGAGTAGTAGGAAACACCAGGTAAAATGGATACAGCTCCTCTCAGATTAGGTCTTAAGATCCTAATGCACATACAAAAAACAAACACAAGAGGGCGCCTCCATCTAGGTGTAGAAATGTATTAAAAAAGCATAAAAGACAATAAAATGCACTCACTAGATAAAAGTAGATCCAGGCTTGTCGTAGACCCATGTAGACCTCCATAGGATTACCGTGAAGCTGCAGAGCTCAGCAGGCACGTGGCTAGTAGAAACAGGGTTCTTGATGGAAGTGCACCTGTCAGGCTTCATGCTGGGACATAAGCAACGGCAGCTTCCAGAAGTGAAAATGTGTGCATTTTTATTGACCTTTATGCCTTTTTAATAAATCACTGCACCTAGATGGCAGCATCACCAACACCTCCCACTTATTTCCAGAATGTTCTGGTGTCTTCTGGAAAGGAAGCAGGAGGGGAAAGGTGGAGCTGCCTGGGGTATTCTTAAGAGCCCTGACCAATCCCCAACTTGGATTGGCAGGGGGCAGGCGTCCTTAAATATCCAGGGTCAGCCCAGCTGGGGAGGAGTTGTTCGGGAGGAAGCTGGAGATGAAGTTCTAGGCTGTCGTGGCCTTTGAGGGAGTTCCCCAGTCTGTGGGGGTGACCTTGGGCCTGGCGTCGGATGGGAGCCTCTTACAACCCACAGAGGTGTCCTGGACAGGAGGCACATGAGGAGCAAGAGAGGGCAGCGAGAGAGAGCACTGCCAGGCAAGTCTCCAGGGAGGAACAAAAAGTGGCAGCTAAGAGGGCCTGTGAGTAACACATAGTCATGAGAAGACTGGGGAGGCATGCCTGAGAGGACTGGGAGATTGCAGTCTGGGATGGGTGCAGAGCCAGTGTAGTGGACTGTGGTGGCACGGGCAGTGGAGAGGGGCAACTGCAGCCAGGAGGGCTGGCAGTGCCGGAAGTGAATTTGCTAAGGCCTGGCTGAGCCACTGTCGGGTCTAAATCTCAGTGCTAGCTGGAAGCGCAAGTAAGTGATGTGCTGGAGGTGTTGAGGAGAGATAGTCTGCAAGTAAGTGATGTGCTGGAGGTGTTGAGGAGAGATAGTCTGCAAGCAAGTCATGTGCTGAAGAGAAGAGAGGAGGTGTATATACTGGATTTGTATATAGTCTCAAGTACCTTAATTGTCTAATAATCAACTGGGCATCTCATAATTTACCGGAAAGAGTGTTATGTGCAAAAATATAGCACTCAAAATGGTGTCATATATTATAAAAGTAGCAAAAGCTTTATTCTTGACAAAAACATTAAAAAGCATAGATACGAAGGCTATTTATAGTTAAATTTAGATATACAATATTCCCACCAAATGTGCGTCACATCTTGAGATTCCCAAAATGTAGATACTCAGCGCGTTCCGGTATATCTCTGCTCTTCTTCAGGGACATAGATACACCACAGAAAGGAACTATACTATATTACAATGTAGTACGGTATACTGTCAGAATAGCCATTATAGAACAATATATAAAATCATTAATATTATTATTATTATACAGGATTTATATTGCGCCAACAGTTTGCGCAGCGCTTTACAACGTTGGGGCAGACAGTACAGTTACAATACAATTCAATACACGAGGAATCATAGGGCCCTGCTTGTTAGAGCTTACAATCTAAAAATCATGAAACACATCCTTGAATGACCACCGGAGGGAAATGGGCAGAGCCGGCCAAGAATCTATGGGCCACTGGGGTCACAAAAAAAATCCACAATACAGACCACAACTTTGTATAATATAGGAATATTGTGCAAGCCGGTCACATAGTAGGTACATATACAGAATTCACAAAAATTAGCAGAGAGAGGGGGAGCCTTTAATTATCTTTTTTGTATACAAAGCATGCTGATGTATGCCCATGGATGGTCAGAGATGAAGACCATATGTGATTACCGTATATACTCGAGTATAAGCCGACCCGAATATAAGCCGAGGCACCTAATTTTACCACAAAAAACTGGGAAAACGTATTGACTCGAGTATAAGCCTAGGGTGTCCATCTGCATGCCTCACTGTGTCCATCTGCATGCCTCACTGTGCCTATGCCTCACTGTGCCCATGCCTCACTGTGCCCATGCTTCACTGTGCCCATGTCTCACTGTGCCCATGACTAGACTGACGTTTAACATTGGAGTCTATGGAAGGAGTGCCCGGATTTGAAAAATCGGTGATCCCCGGCCGTAGGTCCCCCAGACAAAAAACGTTGCATACTTGTAGAGGAGAAATGGGGCTACATGTGTACCATGTTTCGGGTCCAGGGGACCTACGACTGGCCAGTACTGGGTCCCCAAATTCACCGGAGAAATTACCGTTTAACATGGGAGTCTATGGAAGGGGTGCCGGGTTTGAAAAATCGGTGCTCCCCGGCCGTAGGTCCCCCGAACAACAAACTTTGCACACTTGTAGAGAAAGAGTGGGGCTACATGTTTGCCGGTACCGGGTCCCCAAAGTCTGGGAGATCAGGCGCAAAAAGGTGACTCGAGTATAAGCCGAGGGGGGCATTTTCAGCACAAAAAAATGTGCTGAAAAACTCGGCTTATACTTGGGTATATACGGTAAACACTTTTGGCATATGATATTGGTTTTCCATGATGTAGGAGACATAATATAAGGCAGTGGTCAACTGCCACCCCTGACATCATCAAAAGGCTGCACTTAATGTTCAGATATAATGGAGGAGTTGATGGTCAGAGACTGTGGGCATGGCACAATGTGGTTGTTGACTACAGAAGACAGTGAAAGACTACAGAGGCTAATAGAGATAACTGCATTACCGCTTTACAAATCAACTCATACAGCCACCTCCTATCAAGTTAGATATATTGCCCCCTAGGTATGGGTTGGTAAAAATTGTCCAGTGGCACCACAGTTTGATGGTAAAATTGATTAAAGTCCATGATCTCTCTTTTTCTTTTTTTTTTTTTGCAACACTGCACTGTTTTATTAATTAAAAGAAAGTGTAAAAACAAGGAGCACCAAAAACCCTTTCCACCTTTGGCGGTGGCTGCAGATTTGGGACACCATCTCCTTTGTTTTCCTCCTGAAACACATGTCCTTATAAACAGGGCACTGGAGACACAGCAGCAAAGACAATCCAGCAGTAGGAGGGCGTAATGCTGGTCTGCCATAGCCACCAGTTGCCCACCATTGGACAATGCAGGGGGAAATGGCAGGCAACAGAAAATGGAGGGGGAACAAGTAACAAGTAAGGTAAACTCCCTGTCTGTCAACTGCCTCAATATATTGGATGCAGAGGAAGAAGGTAGCCAAGAAAGAGAAGGAGGAGACTTAGGAGGTGGTAGAGAAGGAAGCATACAGACATTTTAGGAGGACATTTCATCCACTGCAAAATAACAGCCATGGCATAGATCCCTCTGCAGCCCATTACACCTGTGGGCACAGCTTTTAAACTGTAATGCCGATGGCCACAATTTACCCCCTAAATCTAAAGCCCTGTACACACGATCAGTTTAACTGATGAAAACCGTCTGATGGATTGTTTTCATCAGACAAACCGATCGTGTATGGGACCCATCAGTCTTTTTTCCATCAGTTTTAAAAAATAGAACATGTTTTAAAATTATCTGATGGATAAAAAACTGATGGCAATTTCCGATCGTCTGTGGGGAAATCCATCAGATAAAAAACCCAAGCATGCTCAGAATCAAGTCGACACATGCTCAGTAGCATTGAATTTCATTTTTCTCAGCTCATCGGAGTGTTTTACGTCACCACGTTTGGAACGGTCGGTTTTTTGACTGATGGTGTGTGGGCAAGACTGATGGAAAACAGTTTCATCAGATTTCTGATGGACAAATCCATCAGACGAAAATCCATAGGATATCTGATCGTGTGTACAGGGCTTAAGAGTTGCAGCTTTCATTTTCTTTAGAAATACACCTCTCTGTGTGTCTGCCCCCAGGCCTGTTGGTGCTGCCATCAAATTGTGGTGCAACTAGCCAGTTCCCCCACCGCCCAATACGTAAGGGCTGCAACTCAAATTTTTAAGCCTGTTGGCCAACTTTGGGGCATTGTCCAATTTGTATTCACCCTTACCTCAGAGGGCCATAGCTTTAACTTTCAGGAAGATGGCAGGCTGTGCTATGAGCTTCTATATTTCCCTGTAGGTGCTGCCATTGTAACAAAAACTTTAGTCAGCCCAAACAAAGTGCTGTAGCACTAATTTGTGGGAAATATGGAGGCAGGGTGCTTGGAGAATGTAGATTAATGGTGGGAAGTGTTTTAGTGCTTACTTTTTTACATTTCTTTTTTCTTACTTGAACATTTTTGGCTACAGATGTATCACCACTTTTGTTGTCAAGTTCTGCCATTATCTTTTATCTTTCTCTAAAGACTGTTTGCAATACCTCACTGAAGCCTTTGCAGAATCTCTAGAGAATCCTGCGAATATGTCAGTTTTGATCAGCCAGGGGACAGACATTGTACGTGTGAGCATGAAATGGTGATCTCTCATGCCCCGTACACACGGTTGGACTTTTGCCCGGCCAAAATCACATCGGAATTCCGACGGAATTCCATCGGAGTAAAAGAGAACATGTTCTCTATCTAAACTCCGACGGAATTCCTCGGAATTTCCAATGGAAAAAGTCCGATGGGGCATACACATGGGCGGAATATCCGATGGAAAAAGTCAGTCGGACTTTTTCCATCGGAAATTCCGATCGTGTGTACAAGGCATTAGTAAACTGCATGAGAATATTGTTGCAATACAGCCCATGTGACCTAATGCTGTCTAAAAGGCAAAACTTTTTTTTTTTCATTTTGGATAGAGTAAGGGAGGGTTATAAACCCTGTCTGAGTTTTTCTGTTATCTGTCTGTGTCCCATTGGGGAGAGTTCCCTTCACCTCCTGTCCCATAACCAAAACAAGAAGTGCGAGGAAATCCCTCTATAGTGAGGGTCACCACTCACCAGGATTAGTGTCCCCATTGGAAGGTTTCCCCTCTGTTACTGTTCTGGGGACAACCCAAATTTTGGGATGTTCTATTACTTTCACTTTGGGTGATAATGTGAACAGGAAAAATAGAGAGGGTGAATCTCCCTAATGGGGGCACAAACAGCAAGAAAAATCTGATAGGTGTGCTTATGTCACCCTACTCTATCCAAAATTAAAAAAGAAAAAAGTTTTGCCTTTATCTGTACTTTAAATAAGAAGTACAACTTTCCCAACCTAGTAGAGGTGCTGTAATGTTGTAAACTTTTCAGAAATTGTTGCATTCATTTTCATAAAACATAATCTGACCATTACCCAAGTCATAACCCAAAAAATTTTTTTTTACTACTTTTTATTTTTTTTACCAAAAACACACAAGTTTCCCTACCATATCTTTTTACAGATATCCTAAACAAACAGAATCAATGATTCAAATAATGATAATGGAATTTTTAAGAGGGGGTTTTTGGACTAAAGTATTCTAAATATCATAGAGTTTTAATTGCAATAATTTTGCTTATAGCTGAGCTACACTACATCTGAGCACCACAAACCAAAAACGCTATTAAATTTATTTTATATATTCAAAGCAAACTATCCTATCCATCTATGTCTCCATGTCTTATTTTTCTGAGAAGTCAGTTTGAAAAAACACTCCCTAGCATTTCTGGTCGTGACCATCTTGAGTAAAGGTAGATGATTTGTGTAGCATTTACTCCCTGGAAATCATCTGCCCTTAGCTCAGGCACGCAGACAGGAGGGTGTACTTAGCTGAGAAAACTCCTCCTCCCCTCTGGAAGACTCTTGGAATGTATGGCACAATTTGCCTAGGCCAGGAAGTAACCGAAGAAATGTAAAAGTGTGAATATAATATAATTTCCTATTTATTTACTAATGCTAGAAGCATAAGGATTAAACATAGTCAACGTTGATTGAGAGAGTGAAGTTCTGCTTTAAGAGAAATATGGTCAAAAGAGATTTCAGAATGCATAGAAAAGTTGGCATAGTTCATAAAACTATAAAAAGGTTATAAATTTACAGTTACAAATACAAAGTGTCAAGCAGATAATATGCAAATGTAGGATCCATCTGAGGACAATCAATTAAAGTGGAAGTAAACCCTCCTATCATTTTCAGGCAAGGAAGCTGCCATCTTGGCCTCTGTTTAATCTTCAACTGCCATGATGCTGCACATGTGATCAGTTATGACACCAGCCATTGGATGGTTTGACAGTTTGTTTGAGAGCAAAACCAATGTGACAGTTGGCATTCCCGGCATGCAACTGCTTTTTGAAACTGTCAAATCGATGGGTTTACTTCCGCTTTAAGGATGAGGGGGATTTTGACAAAACTGATTTTGCTGTCGGCATATGCAACAAGTTTAGTTATTGTAGCATTTTTATTTTTGTTATGTTTCTTTTTTGTTATTTAATTGTTATTTTTGTAATGTCATGTGTATTTTCTTTCATTTATTTTTTATTTTACTTTTCTTTTTTTTTTTCATTGTCTGTTTTTTTTTTTTACTGTGAAAAAAACAAAATAATGAGACACACCTAAGAACCTCTGGTTGACAGTTAAGTATTTGTGAGTATTTTTTACATTTGATAACATCTGTGTTGATAAGTATACCATATGTAAAGCACCTAATTAAGTGCCCTTCATCTCAAGTTTGCTAAAGACCAGCTGGATGTTGGATGTTTTTTTTAACACTACTAGAAAAATGTTCTATGGATAGATGATGCTTTGGCGTAATCTGAAGCAAGCTATTTAAAAAGATACATGGACTGAAACAGTTATGAAACTGGAATTGGCTGGAATACACTGGTAAGAACATTTTTTAAGAGTTTACATACAAGTTACCTAGTTTACAAGATGCATGGGAGCGGTCCTCATTGGGCAACACATCACTCTCCTATTTGGGTTATAGTCTCTTTAAGGGGCAGTAGAAAGATTACTTACCTGCGGGAGTGGTTTATGGTCAGGGAACTCCACAGTGCACGTGTGGAGTAGTAGGAGTTTATGAGTGAGACAGGTGCCAGGAAAAAAGACCTAATATGACCCCCCCAATGGTTAGGTCAATAACAACGATCATCTGAAAGCTGATATCCTGGCCCACCTTGGGGGCACTACTGCTGTCCATAGTGCGAAAAGTGCATAACTGGTGATATCGACCAGATCAGCTATCGAGGCCACATATGCATGACCTGGTACAGCTTGTTATGAAATGGCTGCAGCCAGTGTCTGGCCCCCACATAGTGAGTAGGTCATTATGGTGCAGTATTTGAGGTCCCTACCTGGTACTCTAGCTCTAGCATTGGGTCAGCAATGGAGACTCCAAATCTGTGGATGAGTTGGTGGACATGGTGGAGATACTGTATATACTGTAGTGGAGGGTCTACTCTGGCCTGCCAGATGAAGGGATCCCATTTCTTTATGTACATCAAGATCTCCTACAGCTTCTAGGGAAAAAAGCTCTAAAGAACCCTTAAACCAGCACACAAGCTGGTTGAGGAATCTTTCCTTCAGCTCCCCAGGGTCCACCCTCAACCAGAAATTGTCATTGCTGTGGTCATACTTGGGCCCAGTTTACTATACAGGAGGAGCCTCTGCAATGCATAGCTATCCAGAGGGAATCCTTTTATTGTAAATATGGTTGCACCACACACTTTGACCTATGTAAGGGGAAGATTGAGTGCACTGTGCAAGTGAACCACTTTCCTGCCAAGGCCTGCTAGATTCCAGCAGAATGGTAAACGTTTGCATAATGGACTGATTTGCAGAACTGGGTCAACAGGTAAAACCCTCCGTGCTATGTGTGTACATGGAGGCACTAGGGATTACTGATTAGTACCAGTTTCAATTTTCAGTGCCTGAGGCACTGTCTCACAATAGGTCAGGGTGGTAAAAATCTTGTTGTAGACATCATAGTGGGACAGCACTGTCCTTTTTTTTTTAAACTGTGGGAGATTAACCACTTCAGCCCAGAACCATTTTGGCGGGTTAAAGACCAGGCCCCTTTTTGCGATTCGGCACTGTTTCGCTTTCACTGACAATTGCGCGGTCGTGCGACGTGGCTTCCAAACAAAATTGACGTCCTTTTTTTTCCCACAAATAGAGCTTTATTTTGGTGGTATTTGATCAGCTCTGCAGTTTGTATTTTTTGCGCTATAAACAAAAATAGAGAGACAATTTTGAAAGAAATTACATATATTTTAATTTTTGCTATAATAAATATCCCCAAAAAATATATAAAAAATTTTTTCCTCAATTTAGGCGGATACGTATTCCTCTACATATTTTTGGTAAAAAAAAATCGCAATAAGCGTTTATTGATTGGTTTGCGCAAAAGTTATAGTGTCTACAAAATAGGGGGTAGTTTTATGGCATTTTTATTAATATTTTTTTTTTTACTAGTAATGGCGGCGATCAGCAATTTTTATCATGACTGCGACATTATGGCGGACACATCGGACACTTTTGACACATTTTTGGGACCATTGTCATTTTTACTGCGATCAGTGCTATAAGTATGCATTGATTACTGTGAAAATGACACTGGCAGTGAAGGGTGTAACCTCTAAGTGGCGCTGTAGGGGTTAAGTGTGACCTAATGTGTGATTCTAACTGAAAGGGGGTGTGGCTTGGCGTGTGACATCACTGATCATCGTTCCCTATGACAGGGAACAGACGATCAGTGACACTGCCACTAGGAGAACGGGGAAAGGTTTGTATACACTCACCTCTCCCCGTTCTTCAGCTCTGTGACTCGATCGCGGGACACCAGTGGCGATTGGGTCCGCGGGTTCCGCGGGCGCGGTCATGGAGTTTCGGACCGGGTCACAAGCGTGCCGCCACCCACGGACAGGTTCTTAAAGGGGACGTACCTGTATGCCCTTGTGCCTGTCCGTGCCATTCTGTCGACGTACATCGTCGTGCGGCGGTCCTTAAGTGGTTAACTAACTATACAGCCTGGTGACTAGGAGAAATGTGACATTCTCCTAGCTCCCACAAAACAAGAACAATACAGAACTGCAGACACATAAAACTACTTGATAGTGATGATGATGATGATAATGGTGATGATAATAATGTTGATGAAGATAAAGTACCAGGCCTACAGGCCGGGCTGCCCTTTGAGGCAGGAGAAACTATTACAGGTCATGGACAATGAGGATGATGGAGAGACTTCCTTCAACCCAAAGCATGTGAGATTCCACACTGGTAAATGCTAGAGAGCAGGTTACTGCTGTCATTGGAGTACCACAAATGCCTGACCCTGGCAAGAGGTTTTCTCATTTTGCAGTTAATTGTGATTTGTTATACTAAGTTACAGTTAGCTTGTGGAGTTCCACAGCCATATAAGTGGATAGAACATACCTAGTGGCTGAGTAGACAGAGGCGTGGATAATGGATCAGTTTTGCCCAGGTTTGAAGGCTGAGGTTAAGGGATATTGTGCTTCCTGCCCCAATTGCCAGTGAACTGTTCTGATGAGACACTTCCGAAAATCCTTGGTACCTCTACCCATAATCAAAGTATTATGATGGCTTGGTGAATCAATTTGGCAAAATGGTCGCCAGACAGCTATTTATCCAGTACCGTTTATGAACGGTACTGCACAAATAACAGGCTGCTGATCCACCTTTTAAATCTGCACCCCAGTAGAAATAGTATTAAGCTGCTGAGCTGCTGAGCCATGGTCAGGACTGTCTCTTTGTTGGGAAACAACCCCAGAAGCATTGGGATTGTGATAACCCATCTGTGGATACAGGCCTTTAGTTGGTGAGACACTGCTTTGTTAATATCCTGAAGATAACTTTGTGTTATGTTATTGAGATCAACACAAGCCATTGTTGTTTGCTGCTAGTAGCATTTGTTTTTGTCTTTTTGGCTGTGCTGGTGACCCCTGAACTCTACACTAGATTGATTGAATAACCCATTTGTTAGGGAAGGTTATGGTAATGTTTTGCATACTGTTTGTTAAATGAAATCTACGATCATGGCATAAATAAAATAAAAAAATGTTTTTTTATTTTTTTTATCGCCGCGCGCCTCGGGAGTGTGCCCGCGGGTCCCGCGAACTCGATGATTGCCGGCGGCCCGCGATTGCGGTTGAGGAGAGCCAGAACGGGGAGATGCCTTTGTAAACAAGGCATTTCCCTTTTTCTGCCTAGTGACATGACAGGGATCTACTGCTCCCTGTGATTGGGAGCAGTGATCGCTGTCATGTCAGCCCCCCACAGTTAGAATCACTCCCTAGGACACACTTAACCCGTTGATCGCCCCCTAGTTTTTAATCCCTTCCCTGTCAGTGTAATTTACACTGTAATCAGTGCATTTTTATAGCACTGATCGCTGTATAAATGACAATGGTCCCAAAATAGTGTCAAAAGTGTCCGATGTGTCCGCCGCAATGTTGCAGTCCCAATAAAAATTGCAGATCGCCGCCATTACTAATAAAAAAATAATAATAATAAAAATGCTATAAATCTATCCCCTATTTTGTAGACGCTATAACTTTTGCTCAAACCAATCAATATACGCTTATTGTGATTTTCAGACCAAAAATATGTAGAAGAATACATAACGGCCTAAACTGAGGGAAAAAAATGTTTTTTTGAAAAAAAATGGGAATATTTATTATAGCAAAAAGTAAAAGTTATTGTGTTTTTTTCAAAATTGTCGCTCTACTTTTGTTTATAGCGCAAAAAATTAAAACCGCAGAGGTGATCAAATACCACCAAAAGAAAGCTCTATTTGTGAGAAAAAAGGACATCAATTTTGTTTGGGTACAGCGTCGCAGGACCGCGCAATTGTCAGTTAAAGCGACGCAAATAATGGCCCAGTCATTGGGCAGCCAAATCTTCCGGGGCTGAAGTGGTTAAGAACAACCTCTTTTAGAGCCTGGATGCTGGATGGAGAGTGATGCTCAACTTGTCTCTTCAGAATTCCCCATGGGTGTTCGATTGGGTTCAGATCAAGAGACATACTTGACCAATGAATCACTTTCACCCTGTTCTTCTTCATAAATGCAACAGTGGTCTTAGATATGTGTTTTGGATCATTGTCATGTTGGAAAAGTGCATGACGACTAAGGGACTATAGAGCAGTACATCTGTGAATTCATGATACCATCAGTGCAATGCAGCTCCCCGACACCACCAGCACTCATACAGCCCCACAGAAGGACATTGCCACCACCATGTTTCACTGTAGGCACTATGCATTTTTCTTTGGACTCCTCACCTTTGCGACATCATACAGTTTTGAAGCCATCAGTTCCAAAAGCATTTATCTTGGTCTCCTCACTCCAGAGTACAGAGTCCCAGTAGTCTTCTTCTTTTTCAGCATTGGCACTGGCAAATTCTAGGCAGGCTTTTTTGTGCATAGGCTTTAGGAGAGGCTTACTTCATACATTCTATTCCTCTGCAGTGTATGCCGTATTGTGTCATAGGAGACAATCAGCCCAGTTTGGCTTTCTACTTCTTTAGCTAACTGCAGTGAACTTGCATGGCGATTTTCTTCAACTCTTTTCATCAGAAGACGCTCCTGTCGAGGTAGTAACTTCCATAGACGGCCTGGGTGTCTCTGTGAGTTAGTTGCAGTTCCATCTTTGTTAATTTTTTGTATTACTTTTGCTACAGTATTCTGACTGATAAGTAAAGCTTTGCTGATCTTCTTGTAGACTTTACATTTCTTGTGCAAATAAATTATTTACTTTCTCAGGCCTTGTGACATTTCTCTTCCATGTGGTGCCATTGCTGACAGCAAGAAATGGGAAGGGGTTTTCTTGAACCACTTCAGCACCGGAAGAATTTACCCCCTTCCTTACAAGTTTTGCGATTCGGCACTGCGTCGCCTTAACTGACAATTGCGCGGTCGTTCGACGTGGCTCCCAAACAAAATTGACGTCCTTTTTCCCACAAATAGAGCTTTCTTTTGTGGTATTTGATCACCTCTGCAGTTTTTATTTTTTGCGCTATAAACAAAAATAGATTGACAATTTTTCCACAGTTTAGGCCGATACGTATTCTTCTACATATTTTTGGTAAAAAAAATCACAATAAGCGTTTATTGATTTGTTTGCGCAAAAGATATAGTGTCTACAAAATAGGGGATAGATTTATTGCATTTTTATTTATTATTATTTTTTTACTAGTACTGGCGGCGATCTGTGATTTTTATTGTGACCGTGACATATCAGACACTTTTGACACATTTTTGGGACCATTCACATTTATACAGCGATTAGTGCTATAAAACTGCACTGATTACTGTGTAAATGTGACTGGCAGGGAAGGGGTTAACACTAGGGGTCGCTGAAGGGGTTAAATATGTTCCCTAGTGAGTGAATCTAACTGTAGGGGGAGGGGACTCACAAGGGGAGGAGACCGATCTGTGTTCCTCTGTACTGGGAACACACAACGGTCTCCTCACCTCTGACAGGATATGGATCTGTGTGTTTACACACACAGATCCACGGTCCTGCCGTAAAATTGCGACATCATGGCCGCCAGGCACGAGCACCGGGTCCCGAGCGATGCCGCGCGTGCGCCCCCTGCGGCGCGCACGCGACCCTAGACGGCCGGGAAGCCCAGGACGTCATATGACGTCCACCCAGGATGGGAGATCCCTCTTGTGGACGTCATATGACTATGGGTGGGATGTGAAGTGGTTAAGTAACGCCATTTTATAATCAACTGTCTGCTGGACACCTGCTTAATGAATAATTAAACTCACCTGTAGTTGAATTCTTGTTAATTAGAACTTTGTTGTCAAAAATTTTGCTTTGCTCCTAATGCTTTCATTGGGGTATATTCATTTTTGAAACATGGTCTTGAATTAATTTGCCCTTTTTTGTAAGCCCGCATTTGTGGGAGTATTTTGTAGTGTAGTGACCCATAGAAAATGTTGATTCTGAAAGGAAAGTAAAGGTTTTCCAGCAAATCTGTTGTGGTGTACTCATTTATGCAGAGCTCTGTATATATATATATATATATATATATATATATATATATATGTGTGTGTGTGTAGCGATACCCCCAGCTAAGGGAGCCGCTGTTATAATTTTCGGACCTGTAACACACCTCTGTCAACCCCCAGCACTTGGCTCTACCCTCCCTTGGCACAGTTAGTGGGGGATGATAGGATTGTGAGGCCTACAACTTTAGGCAACACAATCCAGCAACAAAAACACACACAGTGATGTAGCGGACACTGACCGTTTCTTCTGCACAGTAATAACACCAACAACTAGTCTGCTTAATCCTGGTACTTTTACTGAAGGAAATGATTAAACAGATTAAAACAGTATACTTTAGTATATGCAGAGCCCTGCAATAAAAGGTGTTCAGCAATAGACAGATATACAATCCTGTACACATATAACTAACAGACCCCCTTTCAGCTCTCCTCCCTCGTGGTCAAGATGGCGCCCAGAAATGTCTACACTGATAAGTCAGGCCTGACTGTAACTATGTGTGAGTTACGTAGAGAAGAATCTTCGCTAGCAAATGGTGGTGCACTTTTGAGGACAACATTGTAATCCACAGAGATAAAGGTTGACAAACTTGGTGAACAAGGATAAAGTCACTAACGCTACTCAATCCACTGTCCCTCCGGTGTGCATATGCAAACTCTAACGGGTGAGTCCCGAACAATAAACACTGGGTCTAGAGATCCTGTACTAATCTCTGAGCAGGTGCTCTCTCACCCAACCGGACTAGTCCACGTCCGTATCTTCCGTTGCTGTGTCTCAGTACATAGGCTCCAGGACACCCGGGTCTTCGGTCCTCCTGGAAGCAGCAGACGGATAGCAGGATGTGACGTCCCTCAGGCTCCTTGGTGGAAAACGGAAGGCTCTTTGGAAACACAGGGCCTAGGCTTCAGGCCCTGTCTGGAACAACAGACTCAGCACTCAGTTCCACTTGCTGGGCGGGCGATGTCCAAAGAGACCGTACTCCGTTCCGCCCCTCAGTTAAATACCCCACTCCAGCAGTCCTTGCGTGGGGAAATGCATCCTGGGTATGGCAGTCTCTGGATTCGTCAAGCAACACCCCGCTACACACTCCCCCCACTTAAAATCTTTGGTCCCCAAAGATAAAATTAGCATTATTTACAGACAATACAGTTTATGGCTGCAAAAGTGCTGGGCAAGGAAACCTCCCACCAAACTTGGCGAGGGAGATTGTCTTGTCTACAGGTCATATTGGTGGAAGTGACCTGCCTAACGGTGCCAGAGAGTGAGCTGGGGTTGTCCTCCACCAAGTGCAAAGTGGAGGGGCCAGGTTTCTCTATTGTCCTTCTCGCAGTCACAACAGTATCTTCAGAGCATTCTCCCATCTGAGTGTAAGTTAGTTTTCAGGGAGGGCGAATAGCTCTTTTCACTCTTTGTTCCCTGGGAGCTGAGGTATCAGGTACAATGGGTTCTTCCATTCTTCCTTCCACTGGGACAGGTGTAATGGATCCTGCTGCTTCAGGGGCATCCAACTCTGGTGCAGAGAGGTACAAAGAATCTCTTTGGTCTTCAGCTGGGACCAACTCTAGGGAAACTTCCCATTCCTCAGTTAGAGTACACCATGGAATGAACTCAGCAGCTTCAGCATTTAGGGTGCCATCGATGGTAACTTCACAGGGTGAAGGATCCATGACCATGGGTTCAGTTGTCTGAGTGGGCCATAGCCAGTTCAGTTCCATTTCCTCATCTTCACTCTGGTCTGTGGCATTCATCTCTCCTGACTGAGTGGTTTGAGATCTGGTGTTGGGCCTAGGGATATTGGAGGTTGAAGGTGACTTAGGAAAATCCAGAGTAGAAGGTATCCGGACTGCTTCAGAGAGAGGCAATAAGTGGTTCCTGTGCCAGGTTTTCAAAGGTCCCACTTTCCCTTCAGGTTTCAGCTGGTACAATGGCAAGTCAGGCAATTTTTTACAGATTATATACGGCTGTGATTTCCATCTGTCAGCAAGCTTATGCTTCCCTGGAACACCAAGATTCCGCAACAGCACTCTGTCTCCTGGTTGCAAGTCATGGATCCGGACTCTGAGGTCAAAATTCAGTTTGTTCCAGGCTCCTCTCTGGTCAGAAGTGGCTTGTGCCTTCTCATAAGCCAGTCTTAAGCTTTTTCGCAGCCTGTCCACATATCCCTTGTGTGAAGCAGCCGATATGTGGTCTATCGAAGTACCAAAGGCCAGGTCTACAGGTAGTCTCGCTTCCCTACCGAACATTAATCTGTAAGGGGAGTATCCAGTGACATCACTAGTTGTGCTATTATAAGCGTGCACTGTGGCAGCTATATGCTTGCCCCAATGTTGCTTTTCCTCGCTGCTCAGGGTCCCCAGCATATTCAACAAAGTTCTGTTAAACCTTTCTAGTTGGGCATCTCCTTGTGGGTGATAAGGGGTTGTGCGAGTCTTCTTTATGCCTACTGAATCCAATAACTTCCGGATCTGTCGACTCTCGAAGTCCTTCCCTTGATCCGAGTGAAGGCGTTGAGGTAGTCCGTAATGTACCAAATACTTCTCTACGAGTATCTTGGCCACAGTGGAAGCCTTCTGGTCTTTGGTTGGAAAGGCCTGTGCGTATCGGGAGAAATGGTCGGTTATCACCAGAACATTTCAATGTCCACCCAAATCAGGTTCCAGACAAAGAAAATCAATGCATACCAAGTCCAAGGGCCCTTGGCTTTGTAGGTGGCCCATTGGGGCAGCTTGATGAGGCAGTGTTTTCCTTTGTATGCAGCGAGCACATGAGTGACAGTATTCCTCCACTTCAGCCCCCATACAGGGCCAATAGAATCTGCTCCTTATGAGCTGAAAGGTTCTCTCTGCTCCTAGGTGGCCATGGTTGTCATGTAGGGCAATCATAACAGTCTTTCGGTGTTTTTCCGGCAGGAATAGCTGCCACTTGTCTTCTAGGTCATCGGAGGGGCCCCTTCGGTAGACCACCCCTTGATGCACCTGCAACCTGTCCCATTCCTTGCGCAGTAAGCGGGCCTCCTTTGAGGGATCATGCAAGAGTCTGTCCGGATCCTGGTCTTCTAAGGCTTCCAAAGCCAATCTTCCCAATGAGTCTTCCAGCTGGTCCTGTCTTATATCCTTCTTTGATAATTTGGGCAAGTCCTCTTCACCAATCTGAGTTACATCACAATAATATTTGGGCACTCAACAACTGAGACTCCAATTTTTTCTGCCCTGGATCCTCCACTAGCCTGGAGCTCTGCTCCCTGACACAAAGCCTGTACCCCCTCTGGGGTTACCTGGGTACAGTCTTTTGCCATGCAAGTGGGAGAATGAGATATTCGGGACAAGGCATCAGCATCTCGGTTCCCAGTCCCAGGCCTGTACTTCAGGCTGAAATTGAATCCTGGGAGGGCTGCCAACCAACGGTGTCCGGTGGCATCCAGTTTTGCTGTGGTTAGAAGGTAAGTGAGTGGGTTTTTGTCTGTTTTAACCACAAAGTCAGCTCCATATAAGTAGTCCTTCAGTTTGTCCACCACAGCCCACTTCAAAGTCAAAAACTCCAACTTGTGGGTGGGGTGATTCTTTTCAACTGGGGTTAAACTCCTACTCACATAAGCAACGGGTCTTAGCTGCTTTTCATACTCCTGATACAATACTCCTCCCAAACCATCATGGCTGTCATCTACGTGTAATTCATAGGGCTTTTGGGTGTCCGCATAGGCCAAGACAGGGGCAGTGGTCAAACTCTCCTTCAGCTTAATGAAAGCCTCTTCACACCTTCCAGTCCACTGGTCTTCCACTGACTCTCCCGGTTTCCTGGGGCCTGAGTCATTCTCCTCTCCATCTGTCTTCAACAGCTCATTCAGAGGCTTGGTAATTCTTGCAAACCCCTCCACAAATCTGCGATAGTAGGAGCAGAACCCCAGAAATGACCTAAGCTCAGTCACTGTGGTGGGCTGGGGCCAGGAGGTGACTGCCTCCAACTTGTCGGAATCTGTAGATACTCCTTCTTCAGACACTATGTGTCCCAGGTAATGGACTGAAGACTGGTAGAACTGGCACTTCTCCCGGGAGAGCTTGAGTCCCTCATCACTGAGTCTCTTCAAGACCTTCTCTAACCTCTCCTCATGCTCCTCCAGAGTCTTCCCAAAGACGATGATGTCATCTAGGTATACTAGGACTTCAATGAGGTTCATATCCCCCACCGTCTTCTCCATCAGCCGCTGGAAAGTGGCAGGGGCTCTTGACAGACCTTGAGGCATACAGTCGAATTCATAGAACCCCACCGAGGTAATGAAGGCTGTCTTCTCTCTGTCTTCTGGGTGCATTGGGATTTGGTAGTACCCGCTCTTCAGGTCCATTACACTGAACCATTTGGCTCCAGACAGACTCTGCTCCTCTATTCTTGGGGTGGTGTATTGGTCAGATATTGTCCTCCTGTTGAGGGTCCTGTAGTCTATACAGAGTCTCAATGACCCATTCTTCTTCCTGACTACTACAATTGAAGAGGCATATGGGCTCCTGGATTGCCGGATAACACCAGTTCTCTTAAGCACTGCAAGTTGCTCACGCAGATCTTCCAGATCAGCCAGGGGGACTCTCCGGACTCTCTCCCTAAAGGGTTTGTCTTCCTGTAGGCGGATCTTGTGAGTGGCACTTTCTTCACATCCTACATCAAACTCATCCTTGGAGAAGATCTTCCGCCACTTCGCCAACTGGGCCCGGGCCCTCTCCTTCAATGCTGGGGGTAGCGCCGGGTTCTCCAAATTGGGTTCCCCTCCTTCTTCCTTCTCTAAGTCGGGCAAGGCAACTGGGGTAGCGGGATTCACTTGGCCCAACAGCATCCGGGCCGGAATCTTCACAGGCGAGTCAGTGGTGTTTCTGATGCTCACTGGCACCCTGCCATTTGCCTTCTTCAGGACTCTCAGCGGGACTACTTCGGGGATTACCTCCAGTCCTGGGTGGGTACCCAGAAGGTCTGGTTCCAGGACTACAAAGGGGCCAGGTTGCTCCCAGGTGAGCGTCACAGTGGCTCTCAAGCAGGCTGCTTCACCAGGCTGCAACACTCTCTCTTTCTTCTCCAGTCTCAAAACTTTCCCCACCCCCTCTTCTGGGGCCTTCTGCTCCAAGATCAATCGCTGGTAGGCCAACTGCAACATGGGGTGGATTCTGGCTGTTGAGACGCCCTGCTCTTGTACTAGAGGGGCCAGTAGTCTCCTGACCAGGTCAGTGTTTGTTCCTATTATCAGCGAACATTTGTTGGCCCCTGGTGGGTGGGGACAGACTACTGCCACGGTGTCAAAGACCTCTGCCTCTCCTGCTACTGAGGGGTCGAAAGCCAATCTAATTGGGAGGTAACCGTCATAAGGAAAGCTATGGGTGCCAATTCCCCATATTTCCAAGTCTTCTAACTTCTGCAAGGGCAAATGTCTCAGATGCTTTTGGTAGAAATCCCGATACGGGAGGGTTACTTGAGCCCCTGTATCCAGAATGGCCATCGTGTAGACTCCCTCCACTTGAATGGGGACCACTGGGGAGGGTCCCACTAACTTGGCTGGAAACTTCTTCGGGGAGGCCTCTTTCCCTGGGCCCATGGTTTTGGCCTTTGGTGTTTTTTTCTTTTTCCATCTTTTCCTGGATCTTAATCCTTGTTGGGCCTGGAATGCATTGATTTCTTGCGATTTTTGGGGTGTTACCTCCAGGTGAGGGGTATTAAGTGCTTTTGATGGGGAATTATTCCCCTCACTTCTTGGCTTTTCTTGCTTTCTTATTTCAATGGAGCTTGCTGGAAATGATGGGCACCCGGTTGACTCCTTCACTGGGGCCCTCTGGAGTTTTCCGCCGGCTGGCGGTAGTTGCCTTAGGTCTTCCTTGGACTGGGACACACTCGCCCAAAGTGGCCAATTCCTCCACAGTTAAAGCAAACAGCTTCTCCTCTATCCCGCGGTGAGACTGGTGTTGAAACGCTCTGGTACAGCTCTTTCCTGACTTCTTTTTTTTCAACTACGGAGTTCCTGGCCATTAAAGAAGTCAGCATCTCTAATACTTGGGTCATCTGCGACTTTAAGACCTCCACCTCCGAGTCCCGTTCAGTAGCCTTGGCGGATCTGACCTCAACTGAGGGGGGAGTAGTGGGCTTCTCGGTCACCTGTTGGTCTTTCAGCAGAGCCTCTTGATCCCTTATTATTCGCACAAGGTCCGGGTAATTGAGGAACATGACCCCTCCAGTGGTTTTTAGATGGAGCCAAACTGGATCAGAATGCAATGCTCCCCTAAAATCTTCTTCATCCTAGCCGCATCTATGGCTTGTGGCAGCATCCCCTTCTTAAGGATAATTTGGCACAGCATCTTGTTTAATCTGCGAACATATTCAGACAGTCTTTCTCCTGGAAGTTGAAGGGTATGCTCAAACTGATAGATTAAATCAACCACTTTCTCCAATTGGCCGAACTCTTCCTGCAACATAGTTAAATAGTCATAGGCAGTACAAGCAGCATTGCTGAACCTAAGGTGTTTCACGGCTTCAGCAGCAGCACCCTTTAAACTTTCCCTTATGTGCTGCTTCTTCTGGGCTTCCGGTATTTCCCATCCTTCCACAGCCTGCATCCCCTGCTCCATCCAAGTGTCGAAATCCTCTTCCCCAAGTGGTACAGGTTGTTTCCCTGAAAAAATCCTGAGCTTCCGGTACCCAGCCTCTACATGTACCGTACTACTCTTCTGGCACTTCGTGACAAGATCCCCTAAAGCATTTAAAAGTTCAGGGCCTATAGTAGTTAAAGGTGTCCCTGAGGCTGTCATCTCTTTGGAACTCTTTGGAATTTTGGGTGACCGCGGAGGTTACTTCTTTATGGCCTTTGCGTGCGCCAAGCAGTACGTCTTATTGCCCATGGACTGCACACTCTGCCCTTTAAATTCTTCCGGCATTTCATCCCTCCACTTTATCAGCGCGAAGGTGCGGGAGTTCTTTTCCTCTGACCTGAGGTCAATTAACCATCCTCTATGGTATGGGGACAAGAGCTCTATGAGCTGTTCTATGTCACTCCCCGACCAATCCTCTCCGGGGAGTTCAATCACTGCGGTCATGTCCAGGGAGGCATTGACGGATAAGCACCACTGTGTCACAGTTAATGGATCCATGCCGGTACTTCTGGCAGGCTTGATTGCAGTGTACAGGTATCCCGGTCGAGCCCCCACATGTAGCGATACCCCCAGCTAAGGGAGCCCCTTTCAGCTCTAACAGCCCCCCTCTCAGCTCTCCTCCCTCGTGGTCAAGATGGCGCCCAGAAATGTCTACACTGATATGTCAGGCCTGACTGTAACTATGTGTGAGTTCCATAGAGAAGAATCTTCGCTAGCAAATGGTGGTGCACTTTTGAGGACAAAATTGTAATCCACAGAGATAAAGGTTGACAAACTTGGTGAACAAAGATAAAGTCACTAACGCTACTCAATGCACTGTCCCTCCGGTGTGCATATGCAAACTCTAACGGGTGAGTCCCGAACAATAAACACTGGGTCTAGATATCCTGTACTAATCTCTGAGCAGGTGCTCTCTCACCCAACTAGCCTAGTCCACGTCCGTATCTTCCGTTGCTGTGTCTCGGTACACAGGTTCCACGACACCCGGGTCTTCAGTCCTCCTGGAAGCAGCAGACAGATAGCAGGATGCGACGTCCCTCAGGCTCCTTGGTGGAAAAGGGAAGGCTCTTTGGAAACACAGGGCCTAGGCTTCAGGCCCTGTCCGGAACAACAGACTCAGCACTCAGTTCCATTTGCTGGGCAGGCGATGTCCAAAGAGACCGTACTCCGGTCCGCCCCTCAGTTAAATACCCCACCCCAGCAGTCCTTGCGTGGGGAAATGCATCCTGGGTATGGAAGTCTCTGGGTTCGTCAAGCAACACCCCGCTACACACATATATATATATATATATATATATATATATATATATATATATATTTAAAAAAATTACAAATAAATTAAATATACATATATTAAAAGGATACGTTCCCGGAGTACTATGGTCAGCTATGGTTAGCTGCAGAAGAGTCAATACAGCAAATTCAGCTTGCTTTTCAACCTCCTTTGTGTGATCAAAATCTTTTATTGCTGTGATGATAAATCCTTGATTTCTATAGTTACCATTTTTTAGCTGAGCTGAATATGTGAAAGTGACTAAAGTTCCATTTGTTGACTGAATAAAACACTGTATAACCTTAATATAAGATATTTCATATTTATCTGACCGCCTAAAAATAAAATATATACAGTACATTTTTGGAAATTATATTGTTTAAGTCCAGGCCATAATAAATAAAGAATATGTACAAAGCGATTATATATTACATTTAATAAAGATGATCTGATCTGATGAAGATCAGATCACATGATGGCAGCTATTAACAGCGAAATCCCCAAAACCCATCATTATTTACTGTTACAGTACATTGGAGGCTACTGTACCCTCATGACTATAATGTCATCATCACCAATTAGAATCATTATAGTGACATACACATTTGCTAGCTGTCAGTCATCACTGCTAGCTCTCAGTAATTCTTATGTCTCATTGATTGTGCTATTACTGCACAAAGAAGAAAGCATACCTGGGAATGTCTGAAAAATCGAAGTCCTGAGAATGGGGGGCAGAATAGGGGTCTTGCACCCTGCACCAATCCCCCACTGTATGCCTACCGCAGCACTGCTGGTCAGGTTCCCCTCCTCTCCCTCTGTTGGCTGTGGCTGCTGGTAAGGTGGGAGTGTGGTGTTTTAAGATAGAGAGGGAAGGGGGGCTGCTAAACATATAATGTTTACCAGCCCCTTCTCGAATGAACACAGTGAGCGATCTGTTCCGATCACTCCTGTGTTCATTAATTACTGAAGTATAGTAAACTGTGTTTACTAAGCTTCAGTTTATGAATGAATAGGAACCTCTATATAGAGCACTTATATGTATTCATCTACAGTGCAGGTGAGGCTGCAGAGAAAAGGACTAAGGTCTAAAAAAAAAGATATCCACAGTCTGCGAAAACCCCTGATACCTCCCCAAAGCCCCCCAACAGGGCTGTAAAAAAATTGTTAAAATTAATATAGATAAAATTGAAAAAATGTATAAATAAAATAGTAAGGTTTTGGTCACACAGGACAGCATACACTCTTGCAAGGCATGTTTACCCACACGAGTATGCACAGGTGTTCCATGCACCCCTTTGCAGGCAGTCCCGTTGATGTCAATTGGGACATAGTGGCTGCACGGACACTGCTCCAAATTTGACACCATTGTGGATGCATGTACCTGTCCCCCAGATTCATACTGCCTGCTTTCAGGGTCCTGCACCCAAACAAATGTCAGATTGGGAGCAGCAGTTGTATGTGTGCAGCAGACACTGCATCTCAATTGAAATCAATGACACTGCCTACAAGCAGATGCATAGAACAGCAGGAATTTTGTAAGTTGTGTTTGTGTACGCTAATAACGACTTTAGTGTATTTTTAGCGTTAATAGCGATTTGATAAACATTTACACAAATATTGCAGGGCCTAAAAAATCATTGCCACCTTTTTTAATGCTACAGATCATGTGCTTTCAAAAAATGTATGGTTTGAAGGTCGTAAAAAAAAACATCTGAAAGCTGTAAGTGAAAAATAATAACCTCTAGACTTTTAGATTTTGCGTATTTACAGTTTTGTGTACCTTCGATTTTCACTGTTTTGCAAAAAGGTGCAGTTTAAAATAAGGTGACCAGATTTTAAAATGAAATCCGGGGACATTTGTTTTTTACTAGTAATGGCGGCAATCAGTGACTCATAGCTGGACTGCAATATTGCGGCGGACAAATCAGACACTAAGTGACACTTTGTGGGAACCAGTGACACTAATACAGTGATCAGTGCTAAAAATATGCACTGTCACTGTACTAATGACACTGGCTGGGAAGGGGATAACATCTAGGGCAATCAAAGGGTTAAATGTGTGCCTAACAAGTGTTTTCTTACTGTGGGGGAGGTGCTTTTACTAAGGGAAGGCATAGATCCCTGTACCTGCTTTGCAGGAACACAAGATCAATGTCTTCCATACTGACAGAACGGCGATCTGCCTTGTTTACATTGGCAGACCAACATTCAGCCTATGTACATAATGATCTGCTGATTGGCTCCCATACCCATGAATGCAGGATCATGTATATACATAATCTTGCGCAGCGCGACTGCCCTGTAGCAGTAAATCTGCTATAAGGTGATCAGCAACTGGTAACATATATTAACTCACAGGCAGCAGGCACTCTATCATGGCTCTGGCTGGCTCTGTCACAGTGTGTCACATAACATGACTGCTGGATGCTGATTTTGATAACTTATTACCAATAAGTTAACAAAATCAGCAACCAGCAGCCAGTGTGACACACTGTGACAGAGCCAGCCAGAGCCATGATAGAGTGCCTGCTGCCTGTGAGGTATGATACCATCCATGATGCCAGAGAGACAGACAAAGTGCAATGTAGTCTATTCACAGACACCCCCAAAGCACACCTGTGTTGAAGCCTTGAAGGCACTGGAACCCCCACGATTGGATCCACTTCCCCAATGTTCCTGCTGCCGGACACCGTCAGCTGAGCTTAGCTGCCTCTCTCTGCCCGTCGCCCCCGCCTCACAGCCTCTCAAGTCTCACTCTCCGGGCCCCGGCTACTACTGGGTGGGGAGCGGAGGAAGATCACTCCGCCAGGGAAGGCAAGGAGATAAGCAGGCAGGTGGCAGGCCGGGACTTAAGCCAAGGCAGAAAAACATGGAAGCGGACGGAGCTGAATGGGCATGCGCCCGAAACTCAAGAAATATTCCCTCCGCACATGATCATCAGAAAGGGGCACAGATAATGGAAAAAATACTCCCCCCTAAGTTTAGTAGGAGCGGCGGAGCGGAGGGGGGGGGGTGTAATTCAGATTTTCTTTTTATTATTCTGCACTGACTGTCTTTAAAATTGTCCCAGCCCCTGTTCAAATCCAAGCCGGGGACAGCCTTGGTCTCCGGGGACAGTGTCCTCAATCCGGGGACTGTCCCCGGAAACCGGGGATGTCTGGTCACCCTAGTTTAAATTATACAAATATATGTTATTGATTACCTCAGTACAGTTTTAGCTTTTCTACTTAGTGGGAATGTAGCATAAATTTTGTAAGTTTTGCTCTGTTTGTGTCCACTAATAATGAAATAAGCGTATTTTTAGCAAAGATTCTGTCCTCTTAAACATTTGTGCAACTATTGCGGGGCTTAAAAAATCAGTAGCACTTTTTTTTTTTTTTATTCTACAGGTTATCTACTTTCATAAAATGTATGGTTTTGGGGGGTCTTTTACAAACTCTAATGCCGGGTACAAACGATCGGAAATTGTGACAACAAAACCGTGGATTTTTTTCTGACGGAGTGTTGGCTCAAACTTGTGTTGCATACACACGGTCACACAAATGTTGCCGGAAATTCCGAACGTCAAGAACGTGGTGACGTACAACATGTATGACGAGCCATGATCAACGAAGTTCAATAGGCAGTTTGGCTCTTCTGCTTGATTCTGAGCATGCATGGTTTTTTGTGCGTCGGAATTGCATACAGACGATCGGAATTTCCGACAAGAACTTTTCTTGTCGGAAAATTTGAGAACCAGCTCTCAAATTTTTGTTTTCGGAAATTCCGACAGCAAATGTCCGATGGAGCCCACACACGGTCGGAATTTCCGACAAAAAGCTCCCATCGAACATTTGTTGTCGGAAATTCTGATCGTGTGTACGCGGCATTATTGCTGTAAATGGGAAAAAAAAAAGAGAGAAATTGCAAAAATGGTCTGGCCACCTGAGTTTAAAAGTCCAACACAGGGCCTGGCAGCGAAAGGGTTAATCCTTCCAACGCCCTTCTCTTTCTTGTACTAGGAGACCCCACCTGGAAGGGGTGAGCTGAATTCTTGTTTTGAGGAATGTGTGAGGAGGTAAACTGGTGGGATTTCAGGGATTTTTTTTCGCATGTATATCTTTGCTAAGCTAAATCCATTCTGAGCACCTTAACATAAGTAGAAGTGCTAACAAATGAGAAGTAGGTATCTACATTTCAGATGTACTGTAGCACCAAACACTGAAGAAATTGGGCTTATCAATGATAGTCACTATCTCCAGATTTTGCCGTGTGTACGAAGTGGGGGTCTGCAACCCATCATTTGTTATCTACCACAGCAGGTAGATTGCATATGTTTCCCTGCCTTGGTGACCCTCAATGTAAAGTGCTTCTCTCCCACCTGCAGAGTGGCACAGAGAACGTACTGCACTTATCCCCGCCAGCCCTTCTTTCACGCCCATCCCAGGCACTTGTGTGTGACATCATGTGGAACAGACTGCAAAAGAAAACCAGTAGGGATCAGCGGACCAAAACTGGTAGATATATTACAGCAACTTCCCTGTGTCACTCTGCATGTGGAGGAATCTGCTTATGTACCATAGACTGCTGCCGCCTTGTATTTTGCCGTCCTCACCCCCCAGTACTGTACCCTGCTGCCCACTGAAATTTCCCCCCCTGACCCCCCAGGGAGGCCCCCTTGTACTATTCCCTCCTGAACCCCTAGTACCATGCCTTGTTGCCCCCTGTACTTTTCCCTCCTGACCCCCAGTACTGTGCACTGCTACCCCCCTGTACTTTACCCTCCTGACCCCCAGTTCTGTGCCCTGGTGCCCCCCTGTACTGTTCCCCGACCTTCTTGGTTGTGTTTCTGTCCTTATTATGGGAAATCTTCCTATATATACAGTATTTTAATAATAAATAGTTGCATACAGTTTATAAAGCACTGCTTAAATTGTCAGTGCTATATACTGTATATGAAAAATTGTTTGGCTCAGGTGTTGGTCTGCAGAGCTTCTATGCAAGAAGCATTTCGTAAGGATTCCTTTTGAGGGGAAATGTCTTTTTGGTGACTCCTTAGAAATTTACATCAAGCAGATGCATAGGACAGCAGGAATTCTTGGGAGGGAGGTAAGAGTACCTTCTTACCCAATAAGAAGAAGGCAAAAAGCTCTTACATGCAAGATTTCAGTTCCTAAAATGGGGAAGAGTTATTTTATTTTCTCTCAGCTCTATTGATCCAGGTCAAAGCCTGGCTCACATTTCTGTCATAAGACCTAAACCTTCAAGCCCCTGCAGCCTGAGAAGAAGCTCTCACTGCAATGAGGGAGCACCGCCACTTGAGAGGGGGACAATTGTCAGCCTTTGCAGCCATCTGGTCAGAGCACTTTTCAGATGTCTGGGTCTAGAACATCTAAGATCTATGAACTGTAATTTTGGTCTTTGCCTCCACCCTGCTTCATGCTCTAAAACTTGCCATCTTCCCCATAAAAGCAGGTAGATCTCAATACTGGTCTCCAACAGCTCCTCTCTAGGGTGACCACATGTCCCGGATTGTCCGGGACAGTCCCGCATTTTGCAGATCTGTCCCGGGCACATTCATTCCAGGACAATACAGTGTCCCGGAACGAAACTGACACAGCCACCCCCCAGGCCAATCTGATGCCCCAAAAAAAGGCCGCCACATCACCACTTTACTCACTGACAGTACTTGTCCTGGCCAATAATGCCTGGAGGAGCACAATCCCCGCCCCCTGCTTGTGATTGGAGAAATCATAAATCCTGCCTCCTGTGTCCAATCACTGTGCTGTGATTCGTTACAGCACAAGCTGATTTTTGGGAAGGGAGGGTGTCCCTGAATGGTAGTTTGGAAATGTGGTCACCCTACTCCTCTCCCATTGCCCTGGTTCCAGAAAAGGAAAAATTTAAGGGGTTCTACTCCAACCTGTTTAATGTCCTCAAGACCAAAGGAGGCATTCGCCCCATTCTGCACCTAAAAATTGTCAACATATCCCTTTGAGTCGAAAAATTCTGCATGGAATCTATGAGGTCAGTCATCGCTTCTGCCTGCCTCTGCCTACCTTCTGGCCTCTGTGGACATCAAAGATGCACATCCTTGTCTTCCCACATCAATGCTACCTCTATTTTGCTTTGGGCATGCAACATTACCAATTTGTTACGCTTCCCATTGACCCGTCCACAGCACCTCAGGTCTTCACCAAGGTTTTGGTTCCTGTCTCAGCTCTGCTGCTCTCTCAGGCATACCTGGATGACCTTTTGCTGAAGGAACAGTTGGTCCAGACCTTGTCAGCCAATGTCCATCTGGCAGTGACGACGCTGCAGAGGTTCAGATAGATTTTAAATCTCCAGTGATTGAAGTATCTGAGCTTGACCCTGGTACAGCCTTTTCCAAGGTTTTTCCCCCTCCAGACAAACTCTGGACCCTCTACTACCAAGTTTGGACCTTACCGCCCAGGATACTCTCCACCATTCCTTGCATGAGGGAATTAGGCCTGATTGTAGTCTCCTTTGAGGCTGTGATGTACATCCAATTTCACTCCCGACCATTGCAACTCAACATTATGGCTACATGAAACAAGAAAACTCAGGGATATCTGGATTGTCCTATTTGCCAAACCAGCAAAACCAAACTTGACTAGCATGGAATATTTCCAGTCTGGTGCTGGAAATAGGGAAGTCTTTTCTCCTGTTGTCTTGGGAGGCGCCAAGGACAGACACCAGCATCTCAGGCTGGGTGGAGTTATGGATGCCCTCTTAATGCAGGGGAACTGATTATTGGTGGAAGCCAAGCTTCCGATCAACATCCTGGAGCTCGGGACTTGGTTGTGCTTGTTGACTTGGTTGACTTTGAGGTCACCCAACCCAGATTCAGTCGAACAATGCCATGGCATGGCCTACATTAACCATTCAGGGGTCACCAGAGGTTTTGCAGTTAAAAGCTCATTCCAGCTTTGAACTCAATGTTTCAGCCTTCTCCATGGTCCACATTTCAGAAATTTAAAATTGGCAGGTGCAGTTCTCAGCATCTCGATTAAATGATCTCTTCAAGCGGAAGTGTTTCAAGACATCTGTCCCAGGTGGGGGACACCAAACGTGAATTTTCTTGTGTCCAGGTTAAATAACAAACTGAACAGGTTTGTCACCAGGAACAGGGACCCCTCGGGCCTTTACAGCGGATGCCCTGGTGACTCTATGGGATCAGTTCAACTTGATTTGCACATTTCTTGATCTGCAAGCTGAGCCATTCTCAGAGCACTGAACTGGCCTAGGAGGACATGGTACTTGGATATACTTAGACGTAGATT
Organism: Rana muscosa; assembly: GCA_029206835.1. Classification (NCBI taxonomy): domain Eukaryota; kingdom Metazoa; phylum Chordata; class Amphibia; order Anura; family Ranidae; genus Rana; species Rana muscosa. The sequence continues at coordinate 144,565,577 of CM055119.1, read as the reverse complement.
CACTGTGGGCCATTCTGGATCATCCAGATCTGTCCGGGGGGAAATACACCATACTGCTTCTCAGGCGTTGCCATTAATGGCTTGGCTGTTGAAGACCAGATCCTGAAGGACAGGGACCCATTGGAATTAGTCATCCCTATCCTGAAAACCTGGAATTTCTCACAAAGTCTGTTATCACACCTGGAATTTCGACTGGGCATTGTGCAAGGCTACTGGGCAATTCCATCCCAGGAAGTTCTCCATGGGACAGATCCTTCCTTTCTTTCCTCCAGCCTGGTCTGGATCAGCATTTAGCCTTAATTGCCCTTAAGGGGCAAATTGCAGCCTTCGTCATTATTTTCCAGAGACTGCATGCCTTTCACTCATTGAATGAAGTTTTTGTGCGAGAGGTTGCTCACATTTTTTCCCCTGTATGTTCCCCAGTGACTTAGTGGAACCTAAGCTTGGTTTTGTCAGTTCTTTAGAAGCCACCCTTCAAGCCTATCAGGGATATTTTCTGTCTTTCCTCACTCACAAGGTTGTCTTCCTCATTGCTATCACCTCTCCAAGACATATCTTGGAGTTAGCAGGATAAGGTTTTTCTAAGGCCTCCTTTCTTCCAAGGTTGTTCCTTCTTTCACTTTTACCAAGACATCGTGCTTCCCTCCTTATGTTTTGCCCTGAAAAATTCCAGGGAGATTTCCATCCACCGCCTCGATGTGGTACGTGCTGTACAACTCTGCCTCTTTACTACAGTTTTTTTTAAAACAAATTGACTCACTCTTTGTCATTTTGGAGTGTCAGTGGAAGGGACATCCTGCCTATCATTCTGCTATTGCCAGGTGGATTAAACAAGTCATCATTCGAACCTATAGTTTTAAGGATAATGTTTCTATTAAGGCACACTTTACCAAATAATATGTTTCATAGGTTTGTAAGGCTGTCACGTGGATTTGTTTACATGTTTGTTAAATTTTACCAAGTGGATGTTTAGGCCTCCTCTGGTGCCAGTTTCAGATCTGAAGTGCTTCAGGCTGCACTCCAGGTTTTTGAGCCCATGATTTTCCAGTTTGTTGCGTGGACTTGTTGGCGTTTGTTTGCAGTATTGCTCACCCCATAGTTACATCTCTTTAGGAAGTCCTATGGTCTAATTCTAGGATCCTGTGTTCTCTAATGTACAATTAGGAAAACAGGATTTTTGACCTACCTGTAAAGTATTTTTTCTTGTGTAGCGGACCCCTCCACTCCCCTCTTTCTCTCGTCTCGTCTTTCTCTTGTCTAGGGGTACCTTAGAGGAGAGGGAGCGGGGACACCACGCCTGGCTTCCACCACAGGTGTTAGTGCGGTATAAGCAACTGTTTTGTATTACCTTCGGGTCAGTGCTGTGCACCTGGATCCTCCCTCCAAGAGTCACCGTGAACAATGTCTGTTAGAAAATGAGCTCCACACCATTAAAGTTCAACACTCCTTTATTCTCCTTGTCTCAACACAAACAGTTGAACTCCCTTGATAGAACAGAACAGAAAAGGTGGTGTGGATGCGAACAGGCCCAGACACAATGTAAGCTGTCCTGGTCTCCGCACGAGGGTAAATTTCCTTCCAGGCGGTCTCCGACGAGAGACTCACTTGTCACCGGCAATATGCTGCACCGGGTCTTCAAATGAGGAGCTCACTACGGTCCATTGCGCCTTCCGGATTCGGGTACCCAATCCCTGGGTACCCTAGGATCTCCTTCCCTCGCGGAACCCAGTGTTGGGCACTGAGCTCCGGACCTCCATCCAAGTACCTCACCCCAGGCTAAAGGTGCCTGGGATGGAACTCGACCTCCGCTGTCCTCTAGGTCTAAGCCACCCAGAGGAGCGACACGACCCACCGTCCGCAAGCTGAAGGTGCCTGGGACTTCGACCCCGTGACCAAGATGGCCGGCCCCCTTTATACCCTTTCCCAGCAAGTACGACGGGTTCCCCGCCCCACCATACCGCTGCCGAGGGAGGACAAAAAGGAGGACGGCACACAGCGATAATCCAACCCAACCCAGGGCGACAGCGCCACCCAATGGGCCGCGGTGAATCACACATCACTGGTGTCACTTCCAAATTCAAATTTACACCTGGGAAAGTACATACCCGCTACACTTGGAATACAGTACAGGACACAGGTCCCTCTCCTCTGTTCCTTATGATTCACTCCTTTTAGCTTGCTACTAAACTGAGGCTTGTTGTGGGTGGGGGGTTATGTTAGGGCTATCTATACTGCTTTGTTTGACAATGTCTTGTCACCTGAAGCATAAACCATGGTCCAAGAATACAATTCTGTAACGTAAATAGGATTTTACAGTTGAGCCAAAAATCCAATTTTTAATGCCTGTGTTGCTGTTGGAGAGTTACCCTCATTTTCTGTCAGTCTATTTTCAGCAGCACAGTAAGTGAGGAAGGATGGGGTCATAGTTAGCAGTAAAGACCCAAGAGGGGTTCAATACTTTCCCCACTTTATACAAACTAAGAAAAAACTTTTTTGGCTTGACATGCCCTTTAAATTAGTTTGATGCAGCTTAAAAAATAAGTGAAGGCAAAACATTTTTACATTTTTGGATAGGGTGGTGAGACCCTCTGGCAAGGCTTCAAAGCTGTCTGTGTCCCCACTGGGGAGATTCGCCCTTCACTTTTTCTTTTTGACCATTATTACCGATACAGAAAATGGGGGGTAATCCTTTATTTCAGAGTTATAACCAGAACAAAAGATAAGGATAAACCTTCCAATTTCCAATGGGGACACTTCATTTGGAGAATTGTCCCCTTCCACAGGATGTTTCCCCATCAGGATACAGGCATCAAAAAATTACTTGACAGAACATTTAATTCATGTCAAGCCTATCCAAAAATAATAAAAAATTGTCTTTACATACACTTTAAATAGTGGTTTAATGCAGGACAGAAGTAATTAAATTGGAGGTCAAATGCACCCAACAAAGAACTCTGGATGATGTGAGAAGCTTTGCAAACTGATGTGAAATGCAAGAAAAATACACCTAAAAGCAAACTGTATTTGACCTAGCACCTTTCAATTGATCCTGTATTTTGTATTTTCTTAGATTCGTCACTGCACCCTGGTACTTCATCCCTTTATTTACTCCTAATCTCACCATGACACCTACCTCTCCCTCAACGTAAATTTCCAGTACTGCCATGGTAACACCCATATATTGGAGGGCTTTAACGTTCAACTGGGTAAGTTCTAACATCTCGCTTAAAAAAAATATACCAAGGCATTTTAACTGAAATGTGTTCCCTTTCCCTACCTTCTTCTTTTGTTGTGTATTATTGACCACAAAACAGCAGGCTCACCATCTTTCTGAACCTGCATAACAGAACCTTGAAAAACACAGCAACAGAATCATACCCTAGCAGGTAGAACACGCAGGCGTTTAGCCACAATGATGGAATTAGCGCCTGCGTTATTCTGTCACTTAAACTGACGAAGACATAATTACATTTTCTAAGTATGAAAAGTGAATACCGCGTGTGTACTCTATAGCGAGCAGATAACACCAAGACAGTTTTGTTTTTGTTTTGTGACCCATTAAGTGACAATTACGGTACTTGTGTTTATTAACATTCTAGAAATGGAATGAATTTGCTAGAAACCTTTGCTTGTTCTGCATGAAAAGATTATAATAGAAGGCACTTGCTGTTCCTCTTTGTTTTAACAGCGGCTCCAAACAACATTTGCAGTTCAAAGAAAAGTACATAGAAGAATATCATGGCACAACAATTTATTCCATCATCCTCCTAAAAAAAGAAAAAAAAAAATACAACGTACAGCTCACTGTTAATTTATAGCTTGGTCTGCCAGACATCTCTGCAGCTTCTGTGCCAAATTCCCATCAACAACACACACCAAATAATTAAAAAAGAGAGCTAGAGACACACACAGAGCATTGAAGATTTTTTTTTTCCCCTTTGCAGTCTGTTTTGTCTAATTGTAACTCCTTATATACCAGAAAAATGTAAGAAATGAGCAATACTATAAATAACTCTCAAAATTATAATAATTATTTCTGGTACACCCCTTCTATGACATGCCTGTGGCACATCCTGTAAATTATATTTGTATAAGCAAAGAACATCAGGACATGCTATTCATGAACTTGTTTGTCTAGGAGACACTAAGCTCCGCCTACTAATGCAACAAATCCCACCCAGCTCCTGCAGCAATTAATTGCCCAGAAGAGTACAAGGTTTTTGCAGAGCCATGATCTGTTGCATCATAGACAAAGTTTATCCTGACCAAGGTACACTATATTGCCAAAGGTTGTGGATACATGACCATCACACCCCAATAGCAAGCTATTGAGCTGAAAGTTTGACAATGACTTGCTAAGCTATTGCTAGACTTGCCAAGCTTCACAAGTTTGTTGCACAATTGCAGCAAGTTCGCATTGCAAGACTTCAGATCAACTTTCTTTGCAAACATTCTGCAATTCTTCTGCAAGTTCTGGTTCAGTTATGTTGTGCAATAGTCATCCCACCACAGGGGTCACTGTGGCCGAATTTTCATGCTGTAGACTTGCAGAGCTCTTGCTGTAGAATCATCAATTCAACTTTGCTCTTGCTAGAGACTTGCCATGCAAATTTGCTACAAATTGGAAAAGTGTCAACTAGAACTTGTGCTTTAAGTGCTCTGAAAGTGTACAAATTGTCAGTGAAAATGTACAGCAAGTTAACAGGCTTACAATTCAACACTGCCACAAATGTGTGGCAAGTAGTGATGAGCCGAACACCCCCGGGTTCGGTTCGCACCAGAACCCGGGAACGGACCGAAAGTTCGCACAAACTTTAGAACCCTATTAAATACAATGGATGCGAACGTTCGAAATCTAAAGTGCTAATTATAATGACTATTATGCATGTTATTGTCCTAAAAAGGGTTTGGGAACCCGGGTTCTGCACCAGGGGACATGTATCAATGCAAAAATAAGTTTTAAAAACTGACGTTTTTCTGGAGCAGTCATTTTAATGATGCATAAAGTGAAAAAAAAAAAGTCAAATATTCCTTTAAATATCGTACCTGGGGGGTGTCTAAAGTATGCCTGTGAAGTGCCACGTTTTTCCGTGTTTAGAACTGTCCCTGCACAAAATTACATTTCTAAAGAAAAAAAAGCCATTTAAAACTGCTTGCGGCTTTAATGTAATGTCTGGTCCCGGTAATATGGATGAAAATCTTTAAGAAAAATTGCATAGCTACCCCATCACACACCCCCCCCCCTACCCCAGCCCATTACCAGCCCCTTTGGGTCTTGTATGGATATTAAGGGGAACCCCGCACACAAAATAAAAAAGGCCCTATATACTCTGAACAGCCGTATACAGGCGGTGCATACAAGACAGGGACTGTAGGTTTGTTCTTATGTAGAATCTGTTTGTAATTTTGAACAGGTACATTGTTTAAGTGTAGCTCCAGGCAAAAAATCTATTTTTAAGCTTTTTGGAAAACATAGGGAAGGGTTATCACCCCTGTAACATTTGTTTTGCTGTCTGTGCAGTGTGCACCTGTTCAGAACAGTTCACCTCACTTTCCGTCCTAATGACAAATGTTTTTTGAAAATTTGGGTTTTTTATTGAAACAAGAATTGGTGATAAAGCATCAGTGGAGAGGAAAGGAAAAACGTACCGCTCAAAAGCTTGAGAATTCACCAAATAGCTGCTTCCGCCCGGTCACTCACACAGGTGCTGGCTCTGCACTGATGCATGGGAGAAAAAGAAACCCTGGACTGCCGCACTCTGTATAGACAGTTATTTATTCCAAAATTTCATAGCTATGAGTAAGCGTCAATTCGTGACGTGAAACGCGTCAGCCACCCTTCCCTGCATGCATACTATCTGCGTTTGTTGTTTTGGATTTATGGATTTATTTTGAATTTGGATTTTTTACCTGAAATTTTGGAATAAATAACTGTCTATACAGAGTGCGGCAGTCCAGGGTTTCTTTTTCTCCCATGCATCAGTGGAGAGGAGACACTTTTTTTCCCATATTAACTCTTACAGAAGAGAATTTGCCTTCCTAGGGGTAGATTTCCTCTCACTTCCTGTTGTATCCTTCTGTTTGCAAGGAGGAGTCGTTTGTAAGTTGGATGTTTGAAAGTAGGGGCCTGCCGTATATACTCAGCTGCAATTTGCCCCTTACATGTTGGTGTTGCCACAACACTGTGAGCCCTCACAGTTACTCTTGGTGGGCGCATGAATGGGCCCTGCTGTGAATTATTAGATCAAGAATTGTAATTGCATGCCCCTGTTGAACAGGGGCTGAAAAATTGGGCCTTTGGTGGTGGTGGTGGTGGTTGTGTTGACACAACAATGTAAGGCCTCACAGTTAGTCTTGGTGGACGCAGGAATGGGCCCTGCTGTGAATTATTAGATCAAGAATTGTAATTACATGCCCCTGTTAAACAGGGGCAGAAAAATTGGGCCTTAGGCACTGGTGCCACAACACTGCAACCCCTCACAGATACTGTACTTGGAGCACAGCAATGAGCCCTGTTGCAAAGTATTGCATCAAAAATTGTAATTACACGCCCCTGTTAAACAGGGGCTGAAAAATTGGGCCTTAGCCACTGGTGCTGGTGCCACGACACTGCAACCACTCTCAGATACTCTAGTTGGAGTGCAGGAATGAGCCCTGCTGCAAAGCATTGCATACATTTTTTTAATAACACGCCCCTGTTAAACAGGGGCTGAAAAATTGGGCCTTAGCCACTGGTGGCGGCACCCAGAAACAAAAATGTTCTTCCAAGCTATCATCATCAATCGGATCATTGAGGAGGAGGAGGATAGTCAGTCAACATAACAGGACAGTCTCTCAGCATCAGCATCAGTCTTGAAGGGATGTGACATTTGAAAATAAATTAGTCTGTTATATCAGCTTCAGGTGTTTGGTAGCTGGTGGTGATCCAAGACTGGTTCATCTTTATGAAGGTCAGTCGATCAACAGAGTCGGTGGACAGGCGCACCCTGTGATCCGTGACAAATCCTCCAGCAGCACTGAATGTGCGTTCTGAAAGAACGCTGGATGCAGGACAGGCCAGTAGCTCAATTGCATACTGTGCAAGCTCTGGCCAGTGATCCATCCTCAAGACCCAGTAAGCCAGAGGATTTTCGGTGGGGAAGGTGTCCAAGTCTGACCTTGCCCCTAGGTATTCCTGCACCATGTATATCAGACGCTGGCGATGGTTGCTGGAACCGATCATACCTTGGGGCTGCGGACTAAAGAATTGTCTGAACGCATCGGTCAGACGGCCCCCTTCCCCACCGCTCCTTCTTTGACTGACCGAAGCCTCAGCAACTCGTTGTCCAGGACCAGGAGTTTGTAACCTCCCAGTCTCTGGGAACGCGTTGCACAGACCTTTCTGCAAGGCCTCCCGGAGTTGTCTCATCCTCTGCTCCCTCTGCGACGGTAAGATAAGGTCCGCAACCTTACCCTTGTACCGTGGATCAAGGAGAGTGGCCAGCCAGTAATGGTCCCTCTCCTTGATCCGAAGAATACGAGGATCCTTCCGCAGACTTTGCAGGATCAGGGAGGCCATGCAGCGTCGGTTAGCTGAGGCATTCGGTCCGGAGTCCTCTGGGTCACTAAGGACGACATGATCCGCAGCCACCTCCTCCCAGCCACGTACAAGTCCCCTGGTTTCTTGGGACTGTAAATCATCCCTAAAAGACTGCTGCTGATGATGCTGAGTGCCAGGCTCCACCTCCATGCTGACACAATCCTCCTCCTCCTCTTCTTCCTGTGCGATGGGTGGGACAGAAGGAACACTGTCTGGGTAAAGGGGGCCTTGAGAGGCAAGGAAGTCCTCCTCTTCCTGCCTCTGTTCTGCCTCAAGTGCCCTGTCCATTATTCCACGCAGCGTATGTTCCAACAGATGGACAAGAGGTACAGTGTCACTGATGCATGCACTGTCACTGCTCACCATCCTCGTGGCCTCCTCAAATGGTGCCAGGACAGTGCATGCATCCCTGATCATGCCCCACTGGCGTGGTGAAAAAAACCTGAGCTCCCCTGACCCTGTCCTGGTGCCGTAGTCGCACAGGTACTCATTGATGGCCCTCTGCTGCGTGTGCAGCCGCTGCAGCATGGCCAACGTTGAGTTCCACCTGGTGGGCATGTCACATATAAGGCGGTTCTTGGGCAGGTTCAACTCCTTTTGCAGCTCAGCCAGGCGAGCACTGGCATTATAAGATCTGCGGAAATGCACACAGATTTTCCTGGCCTGCCTCAGGACATCCTGTAAGCCCGAGTACCTGCCCAAGAACCGCTGCACCACCAGGTTAAGGACGTGAGCCACACAGGGCACATGGGTCAGTTGTCCCTGTCGGAGAGCGGAGAGGAGGTTGGTGCCATTGTCGCAAACTACCATTCCTGGCTTAAGCTGGCGTGGCGTCAACCACCTCTCGGCCTGCCCCTGCAGAGCAGACAGAACCTCTGCCCCAGTGTGGCTCCTGTCCCCCAAACACACCAGCGCAAGCACGGCATGGCATCTTTTTGCCTGCGTACTTGCGTAGCCCCTTGAACGCCTACGGACCACCGCTGGTTCCGAGGAAAAAGCACAGGAAGAGGCCACGGAGGAAGAAGAAGAGGAGGGGGTGGAGGACAGAGGTGTGTCACAACCAGTAGTAGCATTTTGGAGGCGTGGCGGTGGAACAACCTCCAACACTACTGCACCTTGTCCTGCATCCTTCCCAGCTGCCAAAAGAGTGACCCAATGGGCCGTGAAAGAATGGTAACGTCCCTGTCCATGCCTGCTGGACCATGAGTCAGCGGTAATATGCACCTTACCGCTGACTGCCCTATCCAGCGAGGCCAAGACATTGCCTTCCACGTGCCGGTAGAGAGCCAGAATAGCCTTCTGTGAGAAAAAGTGGCTTTTGGGAACCTGCCACTGAGGAACCGCACATTGCACAAACTCACGGAAGGGGGCCGAGTCTACCAACTGAAAAGGCAGCAGTTGAAGCGCTAGCAATTTAGCCAAGCTAGCATTCAACCGCTGGGCATGTGGATGGCTGGGAGTGAACTTCTTTCGACGGTCCAGCAGCTGGGGCAGGGAAATTTGCCTGCTAGAATCGGACGTCGGTGTACTGCTAGCAGAGTGCCCGCAAGTACTTGGCTGTGACACACCTAATTCTACACCTTCATTCCACTCAGAGCAGGTTTCAGAGAGGACTGAAGGTATAGTGGGGTTGGAGATCCCAGCTGATGCGGTGCAAGAAGAGGTCAGCTTTGTTCTTTGGTGTGGGTCTTTAAGGTAGGCTTGCCAACGAGCTGCATGGCAGGTCAACATATGTCTGGTCAAGCATGTGGTGCCCAAGCGGCTGATGTTTTGGCCACGCGATATACGCTTGAGACATATGTTGCAAACAGCAGCTGTGCGATCTGATGCACTCGACTCAAAAAAGGCCCACACCAAAGAACTTTTTGAATAACGGGCAGAGGCAGCGCCCTGCACAGGCGGAGCTCCGCGGTGTGATTCCGTTGGTGTGCTGCCCTTACGCTGGCCCCCCGAGGGCATCCTGCCTCGTTGGAGATGTGCCTCCTCCTCATCCTCCTCCTCCTCTCTCCTATTAGGCACCCACGTGGAGTCAGTGACCTCATCATCCCCTCCCTCCTCATCACTGGAGCCAATCTGGCAGTATGCTGCAGCTGCTGGAACATGACTGCCAGATTGGTGTCCTTCTTGAGCATCCCCTTTCTCTGCTCTCACGCTACTGCCTTCCTCTAGCTGGGTATCATCATCAGACCCTTCGAAACGCTGGGCATCCTCCTGGAGAATGTACCCAACACTGTGCTCAAACAGTTCGGGGGACTCCTCAGGAGGACATGGTTGGTCTAGGGACGCTTTGGCAGCTGCTTTGCCAGTACCCTGAGCCTGGGTGAGAGAGGATGAGGAGGATGAGGAGGGCTTGGTCATCCACTCTACCAAGTCTTCGGTAGTGATGAGCCGAACACCCCCGGGTTCGGTTCGCACCAGAACCCGCGAACGGACCGAAAGTTCGTACGAACATTAGAACCCTATTAAATACAATGGATGCGAACGTTCGAATTCTAAAGTGCTAATTATAACAACTATTATGCATGTTATTGTCCTAAAAAGGGTTTGGGAACCCGGGTTCTGCACCAGGGGACATGTATCAATGCAAAAAGAAGTTTTAAAAACGGTCGTTTTTCGGGAGCAGTCATTTTAATGATGCATAAAGTGAAAAAAAAAAGTCAAATATTCCTTTAAATATCGTACCTGGGGGGTGTCTAAAGTATGCCTGTGAAGTGCCACGTGTTTCCCATGTTTAGAACTGTCCCTGCACAAAATGACACTTCTAAAGGAAAAAAAAGCCATTTAAAACTTCTTGCGGCTTTAATGTAATGTCTGGTCCCGGTAATATGGATGAAAATCTTTAAGAAAAATGGCATAGCTACCCCATGACCCCCCCCGCCTACCCCAGCCCATTACCAGCCCCTTTGGGTCTTGTATGGATATTAAGGGGAACCCCGCACATAAAATAAAAAAGGCCCTATATACTCTGAACAGCCGTATACAGGCGGTGCATACAAGACAGGGACTGTAGGTTTGTTCTTATGTAGAATGTGTTTGTAATTTTGAACAGGTACATTGTTGAACTGTAGCTCCAGCCCAAAAATCTATTTTTAAACTTTTTGGGAAACATAGGTAAGGGTTATCACCCCTGTAACATTTGTTTTGCTGTCTGTGCCCCAGTTCAGAACATTTCACCTCACTTTCCGTCCCAATGACAACTGTTTTTGAAATGTGGTGTTTTTCTTGAAACAAGGATTGCTGATAAAGCATCAGTACAGAGGAGACACCTTTCTCCCATATTTATTCTTACAGGAGAGAATTTTCCTTCCTAGGGGTAGATTTCCTCTCACTTCCTGTTGTCTTCTTTCGTTTGCAAGTAGGAGTCGTTTGTAAGTTGGATGTTTGAAAGTAGGGACCTGCCGTATATACTCTGCAGAAATAGGCCCCTTAGTTGTTGGTTTTGGCACAACACTGTAAGCACTCACAGTTACTCTTGGTTGGTGCTGGAACGCCCTGCTGTCAACTATTATATCAGGAATTTTAATTACATATAATTGTTGAACAGTGGTAGTAAAAATTGGGGCTTTGATGGTGGTGCTGGTGCCACAACACTGTAAGCCCTGACAGTTACTCTTGGTGGGTGCAGCAATGGGCCCTGCTGTGAATTATTAGATCAAGAATTGTAATTGCATGCCCCTGTTGAACAGGGGCTGAAAAATTGGGCTTTTCGTGGTGGTGGTGGTGGTGGTGGTGTTGCCACAACACTGTAAGCCCTCAGAGTTACTCTTGGTGGGTGCAGGAATGGGCCCTGCTGTGAATTATTAGATCAAGAATTGTAATTACATGCCCCTTTTGAACAGTGGCTGAAAAATTGGGCCTTTCGTGGTGGTGGTGGTGGTGGCGTTGCCACAACACTGTAAGCCCTCAGACTTACTCTTGGTGGGTGCAGGAATGGGCCCTGCTGTGAATTATTACATCAAGAATTGTAATTGCATGCCCCTGTTGAACAGGGGCTGAAAAATTGGGCCTTAGGCACTGGTGGCACAACACTACAACCCCTCACAGATACTGTACTTGGAGCACAGCAATGAGCCCTGTTGCAAAGTATTGCTTCAAAAATTGTAATGGCACGCCCCTGTTAAACAGGGGCTGAAAAATTGGGCCTTAGGCACTGGTGGCACAACACTACAACCCCTCACAGATACTGTACTTGGAGCACAGCAATGAGCCCTATGGCAAATTATTGCTAAAAAAATTGTAAGTACACGCCCCTGTAAAACAGGGGCTGAAAAATTGGGCCTTAGCCACTGGTGGCGGCACCCATAAACAAAAATGATCTTCCAAGCTATCATCATCAATCGTATCATTGAGGACTCGGAGGAGGAGGATAGCCAGTCAACATAACAGCACAGGCACTCAGCATCAGCATCAGTCTTGAAGGGACGTGACATGTTAAAATCAATTAGTCTGTTATATCAGCATCAGGTGTGTGGTAGCTGGTGGTGATCCAAGACTGGTTCATCTTGATGAAAGTCAGTCGATCAACCGAGTCGGTGGACAGGCGCACCCTGTGATCCGTGACAAATCCTCCAGCAGCACTGAATGTGCGTTCCGAAAGAACGCTGGATGCAGGACAGGCCAGTAGCTCAATTGCATACTGTGCAAGCTCTGGCCAGTGATCCATCCTCAAGACCCAGTAAGCCAGAGGATTTTCGGTGGGGAAGGTGTCCAAGTCTGACCTTGCCCCTAGATATTCCTGCACCATGTTTATCAGACGCTGGCGATGGTTGCTGGAACCAATCATACTTTGGGGCTGCGGACTAAAGAATTGTCTGAACGCATCGGTCAGACGGCCACCTTCCCCACCGCTCCTTCTTTGACTGGCCGAAGCCTCAGCAACTCGTTGTCCTGGACCAGGAGTTTGTAACCTCCCAGTCTCTGGGAACGCGTTGCACAGACCTTTCTGCAAGGCCTCCCGGAGTTGTCTCATCCTCTGCTCCCTCTGCGACGGTAACATAAGGTCCGCAACCTTACCCTTGTACCGTGGATCAAGGAGAGTGGCCAGCCAGTAATGGTCCCTCTCCTTGATCCGAAGAATACGAGGATCCTTCCGCAGACTTTGCAGGATCAGGGAGGCCATGCAGCGTAGGTTTGCTGAGGCATTCGCTCCGGAGTCCTCTGGGTCACTAAGGACGACATGATCCGCAGTCACCTCCTCCCAGCCACGTACAAGTCCACTGGTTTCTTGGGACTGTAAATCATCCCTAAAAGACTGCTGCTGATGATGCTGAGTGCCAGCCTCCACCTCCATGCTGACACAATCCTCCTCCTCCTCCTCCTCCTCCTCCTCTTCCTCTTCCTGTGCGATGGGTGGGACAGAAGGAACACTGTCTGGGTAAAGGGGGCCTTGAGAGGCAAGTAAGTCCTCCTCTTCCTGCCTCTGTTCTGCCTCAAGTGCCCTGTCCATTATTCCACGCAGCGTGTGCTCCAACAGGTGGACAAGAGGTACAGTGTCACTGATGCATGCACTGTCACTGCTCACCATCCTCGTGGCCTCCTCAAATGGTGCCAGGACAGTGCATGCATCCCTGATCATGCCCCACTGGCGTGGAGAAAAAAAACCAAGCTCCCCTGACCCTGTCCTGGTGCCGTAGTCGCACAGGTACTCATTGATGGCCCTCTGCTGCGTGTGCAGCCGCTGCAGCATGGCCAACGTTGAGTTCCACCTGGTGGGCATGTCACATATAAGGCGGTTCTTGGGCAGGTTCAACTCCTTTTGCAGCTCAGCCAGGCGAGCACTGGCATTATAAGATCTGCGGAAATGCACACAGACTTTCCTGGCCTGCCTCAGGACATCCTGTAAGCCCGGGTACCTGCCCAAGAACCGCTGCACCACCAGGTTAAGGACGTGAGCCACACAGGGCACATGGGTCAGTTGTCCCTGTCGGAGGGCGGAGAGGAGGTTGGTGCCATTGTCGCAAACCACCATTCCTGGCTTAAGCTGGCGTGGCGTCAACCACCTCTCGGCCTGGCCCTGCAGAGCAGACAGGACCTCTGCCCCAGTGTGGCTTCTGTCCCCCAAACACACCAGCGCAAGCACGGCATGGCATCTTTTTGCCTGCGTACTTGCGTAGCCCCGTGAACGGCTACGGAGCACCGCTGGTTCATAGGACAAACCACAGGAAGAGGCCATGGAGGAAGAAGAAGAGGAGGGGGTGGAGGAGAGAGGTGTGTCACAACCAGTAGTAGCATTTTGGAGGCGTGGCGGTGGGACAACCTCCAACACTACTGCACCTTGTCCTGCATCCTTCCCAGCTGCCAAAAGAGTGACCCAATGGGCCGTGAAAGAAAGGTAACGTCCCTGTCCATGCCTGCTGGACCATGAGTCAGCGGTAATATGCACCTTACCGCTGACCGCCCTGTCCAGCGAGGCCAAGACATTGCCTTCCACATGCCGGTAGAGAGCCGGAATAGCCTTCCGTGAGAAAAAGTGGCGTTTGGGAACCTGCCACTGAGGAACCGCACATTGCACAAACTCACGGAAGGGGGCCGAGTCTACCAACTGAAAAGGCAGCAGTTGAAGCGCTAGCAATTTAGCCAAGCTAGCATTCAACCGCTGGGCATGTGGATGGCTGGGAGTGAACTTCTTTCGACGGTCCAGCAGCTGGCGCAGGGAAATTTGCCTGCTAGAATCGGACGTCGGTGTACTGCTAGCAGAGTGGCCGCAAGTACTTGGCTGTGACACACCTAATTCTACACCTTCATTCCTCTCAGTGCATGTTTCAGAGAGGACTGAAGTTATAGTGGGGTTGGAGATCCCAGCTGATGCGATGCAAGGAGAGGTCCGCTTTGTTCTTTGGTGTGGGTCTTTGAGGTAGGCTTGCCAACGAGCTGCATGGCAGGTCAACATATGTCTGGTCAGGCATGTGGTACCCAAGCGGCTGATGTTTTGGCCACGCGATATACGCTTGAGACATATGTTGCAAACAGCAGCTGTGCGATCTGATGCACTAGCCTCAAAAAAGGCCCACACCAAGGAACTTTTTGAATGACGGGCAGAGGCAGCGCCCTGCACAGGCGGAGCTCTGCGGTGTGATTCCGTCGGTGTACTGCCCTTACGCTGGCCACCAAAGGGCATCCTGTCTCGTTGGAGATGTGCCTCCTCCTCATCCTCCTCCTCCTCTCTCCTATTAGGCACCCACGTGGAGTCAGTGACCTCATCATCCCCTCCCTCCTCATCACTGGAGCCAATCTGGCAGTATGCTGCAGCTGCTGGAACATGACTGCCAGATTGGTGTCCTTCTTGAGCATCCCCTCTGTCTGCTCTCACCCTACTGCCTTCCTGTAGCTGGGTTTCATCATCAGACCCTTCGAAACGCTGGGCATCCTCCTGGAGCATGTACCCAACACTGTGCTCAAACAGTTCGGGGGACTCCTCAGGAGGAGGACATGGTGGGTCTAGGGAAGGAGTGACTGATGATGAGTCTGACATTGATACCAGGGAAGAGGACGCTTTGGCAGCTGCTTTGCCAGTACCCTGAGCCTGGGTGAGAGAGGATGAGGAGGAGGAGGAGGGCTTGGTCATCCACTCTACCAAGTCTTCGGCATGATGTGGCTCAACATGTCCAGCTGCGGAAAAGAAGGACAAGCGTGTCCCATGGCCATGTGCTGATGACAATGCACCGCGTCCACGACCAGAACTGTTGCCCCCAGACACAGAGCCTGCTTGCCCTCTTTTATTGCCTCCTGACTGTCTGCCTCTCCTTGTTTGCCTTCCAGACATTCTAATAGATGGCCTGCAGGGAGATGGGAAAAAAGCAATAAGGGCTACCTTCAGGTGTCCTTCTCTGTCCCTTGAAACAAGGACTTGCACAGTGAAAGAAACTGACACTCTCCCTACCTACAGTTTTCTGTCCCTAGAAAAAATGTTTTTTTTAAGCACAATATAGCACAAGGAGAATTCACTCACTGTCCTTCCAGGTCCCTAGAAACAAGGACTTGCACAGTGAAAGAAACTGACACTCTCCCTACCTACAGTTTTCTGTCCCTAGAAAAAATGTTTTTTTTAAGCACAATATAGCACAAGGAGAATTCACTCACTGTCCTTCCAGGTCCCTAGAAACAAGGACTTGCACAGTGAAAGAAACTGACACTCTCCCTACCTACAGTTTTCTGTCCCTAGAAAAAATGTTTTTTTTAAGCACAATATAGCACAAGGAGAATTCACTCACTGTCCTTCCAGGTCCCTAGAAACAAGGACTTGCACAGTGAAAGAAACTGACACTCTCCCTACCTACAGTTTTCTGTCCCTAGAAAAAATGTTTTTTTTAAGCACAATATAGCACAAGGAGAATTCACTCACTGTCCTTCCAGGTCCCTGGAAACAAGGACTTGCACAGTGAAAGAAACTGACACTCTCCCTACCTACAGTTTTCTGTCCCTAGAAAAAATGTTTTTTTTAAGCACAATATAGCACAAGGAGAATTCACTCACTGTCCTTCCAGGTCCCTAGAAACAAGGACTTGCACAGTGAAAGAAACTGACACTCTCCCTACCTACAGTTTTCTGTCCCTAGAAAAAATGTTTTTTTTAAGCACACTATAGCACAAGGAGAATTCACTCACTGTCCTTCCCAGTCCCTAGAAACAAGGACTTGCACAGTGAAAGAAACTGACACTCTCCCTACCTACAGTTTTCTGTCCCTAGAAAAAATGTTTTTTTTAAGCACACTATAGCACAAGGAGAATTCACTCACTGTCCTTCCCAGTCCCTAGAAACAAGGACTTGCACAGTGAAAGAAACTGACACTCTCCCTACCTACAGTTTTCTGTCCCTAGAAAAAATGTTTTTTTTAAGCACAATATAGCACAAGGAGAATTCACTCACTGTCCTTCCAGGTCCCTGGAAACAAGGACTTGCACAGTGAAAGAAACTGACACTCTCCCTACCTACAGTTTTCTGTCCCTAGAAAAAATGTTTTTTTTAAGCACACTATAGCACAAGGAGAATTCACTCACTGTCCTTCCAGGTCCCTGGAAACAAGGACTTGCACAGTGAAAGAAACTGACACTCTCCCTACCTAGAGTTTTCTGTCCCTAGAAAAAATGTTTTTTTTAAGCACACTATAGCACAAGGAGCATTCACTCACTGTCCTTCCAGGTCCCTGGAAACAAGGACTTGCACAGTGAAAGAAACTGACACTCTCCCTACCTACAGTTTTCTGTCCTTAGAAAAAATGTTTTTTTTACGCACAATATAGCACAAGGAGAATTCACTCACTGTCCTTCCAGGTCCCTAGAAACAAGGACTTGCACAGTGAAAGAAACTGACACTCTCCCTACCTACAGTTTTCTGTCCCTAGAAAAAATGTTTTTTTTAAGCACAATATAGCACAAGGAGAATTCACTCACTGTCCTTCCAGGTCCCTGGAAACAAGGACTTGCACAGTGAAAGAAACTGACACTCTCCCTACCTACAGTTTTCTGTCCCTAGAAAAAATGTTTTTTTTAAGCACAATATAGCACAAGGAGAATTCACTCACTGTCCTTCCAGGTCCCTAGAAACAAGGACTTGCACAGTGAAAGAAACTGACACTCTCCCTACCTACAGTTTTCTGTCCCTAGAAAAAATGTTTTTTTTAAGCACACTATAGCACAAGGAGAATTCACTCACTGTCCTTCCCAGTCCCTAGAAACAAGGACTTGCACAGTGAAAGAAACTGACACTCTCCCTACCTACAGTTTTCTGTCCCTAGAAAAAATGTTTTTTTTAAGCACACTATAGCACAAGGAGAATTCACTCACTGTCCTTCCCAGTCCCTAGAAACAAGGACTTGCACAGTGAAAGAAACTGACACTCTCCCTACCTACAGTTTTCTGTCCCTAGAAAAAATGTTTTTTTTAAGCACAATATAGCACAAGGAGAATTCACTCACTGTCCTTCCAGGTCCCTGGAAACAAGGACTTGCACAGTGAAAGAAACTGACACTCTCCCTACCTACAGTTTTCTGTCCCTAGAAAAAATGTTTTTTTTAAGCACACTATAGCACATGGAGAATTCACTCACTGTCCTTCCAGGTCCCTGGAAACAAGGACTTGCACAGTGAAAGAAACTGACACTCTCCCTACCTAGAGTTTTCTGTCCCTAGAAAAAATGTTTTTTTTAAGCACACTATAGCACAAGGAGCATTCACTCACTGTCCTTCCAGGTCCCTGGAAACAAGGACTTGCACAGTGAAAGAAACTGACACTCTCCCTACCTACAGTTTTCTGTCCCTAGAAAAAATGTTTTTTTTAAGCACAATATAGCACAAGGAGAATTCACTCACTGTCCTTCCAGGTCCCTGGAAACAAGGACTTGCACAGTGAAAGAAACTGACACTCTCCCTACCTAGAGTTTTCTGTCCCTAGAAAAAATGTTTTTTTTAAGCACACTATAGCACAAGGAGCATTCACTCACTGTTCTTCCAGGTCCCTGGAAACAAGGACTTGCACAGTGAAAGAAACTGACACTCTCCCTACCTACAGTTTTCTGTCCCTAGAAAAAATGTTTTTTTTAAGCACAATATAGCACAAGGAGAATTCACTCACTGTCCTTCCAGGTCCCTGGAAACAAGGACTTGCACAGTGAAAGAAACTGACACTCTCCCTACCTACAGTTTTCTGTCCCTAGAAAAAATGTTTTTTTTTAAGCACAATATAGCACAAGGAGAATTCACTCACTGTCCTTCCAGGTCCCTAGAAACAAGGACTTGCACAGTGAAAGAAACTGACACTCTCCCTACCTACAGTTTTCTGTCCCTAGAAAAAATGTTTTTTTTAAGCACAATATAGCACAAGGAGAATTCACTCACTGTCCTTCCAGGTCCCTGGAAACAAGGACTTGCACAGTGAAAGAAACTGACACTCTCCCTACCTACAGTTTTCTGTCCCTAGAAAAAATGTTTTTTTTAAGCACAATATAGCACAAGGAGAATTCACTCACTGTCCTTCCAGGTCCCTAGAAACAAGGACTTGCACAGTGAAAGAAACTGACACTCTCCCTACCTACAGTTTTCTGTCCCTAGAAAAAATGTTTTTTTTAAGCACACTATAGCACAAGCACAAAACACACTGACACTCTCCCTACCTATCCTTCTCTTTCCCTAAACTAAAGGAATCCAGGTTAAGCAAGAAAGAAATAAAAGTCACTGTCCCTGCCTATGCTGCTCTATCCCTGCTCCGGAACACACTACACTAGGCCGCCGTGCTGGCGGCCTTTTATAGTGTGGGGCGTGTACTAAACACCCTCAGCAATAATTGGCCACAGGCATCCTGCCTGTGGCCAATCATTGCTCTCCTCGCTGCCGGCGCTGTGATTGGCCAAGCATGCGGGGTCACAGTGCATGCTTGGCCAATCACAGCGCCTGGATGACACTGCGATGGCGTAGTGCATTGTGGGCCGTTCGCGTCACTCGAATTTGGCGCGAACGGCCCAAATCGTTCGATCTTCATCGAACAGCCGATGTTCGAGTCGAACGTATGTTCGACTCGAACACGAAGCTCATCCCTAGTCTTCGGCATGATGCGGCTCAACACGTCCAGCTGCCGAAAAGAAGGACAAGCGTGTCCCATGGCCACGTGCTGATGGCGATGCACCGCGTCCACGACCAGCACTGTTGTCTCTAGACACAGAGCCTGCTTGCCCTCTTTTATTGGCTCCTGACTGTCTTCCTCTCCTTGTTTGCCTTCCAGACATTCTAATGGCCTGCAGGGAAATGGGAAAAGCAGCAATACAGGCTAAGTTCAGGTGTAATATGGTCAGCAGGCACACTCCGCCCGCTGTAAGTGCCGCAAAATCCTGTTGGTGTAACACACCAGGAAAAAGCAGCAATACAGGCTAAGTTCAGGTGTAATATGGTCAGGAGGCACACTCCGCCCGCTGTAAGTGCCGCAAAATCCTGTTGGTGTAACACACCAGGAAAAAGCAGCAATATAGGCTAAGTTAAGGTGTTATATGGTCAGGAGGCACACTCCGCCCGCTGTAAGTGCCGCAGAATCCTGTTGGTGTAACACACCAGGAAAAAGCAGCAATACAGGCTAAGTTAAGGTGTAATATGGTCAGGAGGCACACTCCGCCCGCTGTAAGTGCCGCAAAATCCTGTTGGTGTAACACACCAGGAAAAAGCAGCAATACAGGCTAAGTTAAGGTGTAATATGGTCAGGAGGCACACTCCGCCCGCTGTAAGTGCCGCAAAATCCTGTTGGTGTAACACACCAGGAAAAAGCAGCAATACAGGCTAAGTTCAGGTGTAATATGATCAGGAGGCACACTCCGCCCGCTGTAAGTGCCGCAAATGCCTGTTGGTGTAACACACTAGGAAAAAGCAGCAATACAGGCTAAGTTCAGGTGTAATATGGTCAGGAGGCACACTCCGCCCGCTGTAAGTGCTGCAAAATCCTGTTGGTGTAACACACCAGGAAAAAGCAGCAATACAGGCTAAGTTAAGGTGTAATATGGTCAGGAGGCACACTCCGCCCTCTGTAAGTGCCGCAAAATCCTGTTGGTGTAACACACCAGGAAAAAGCAGCAATACGGGCTAACTTCAGGTGTATAATGTGCAGGAGGCTTAGCAACAATGACACTGACACTGTCCCCTGCCTATCCTTCTCTCTCCCTGCACACAAGGTTTATCAAAGTATATGACACTGACACTCTCCCTGCCTATCCTTCTCTCTCCCTGCACACAAGGTTTAGCAAAGAATATGACACTGACACTGTCCCCTGCCTATCCTTCTCTCTCACTGCACACAAGGTTTATCAAAGTATATGACACTGACACTCTTCCTGCCTATCCTTCTCTCTCCCTACACACAAGGTTTAGCAAAGAATATGACACTGACACTCTCCCTGCCTATCCTTCTCTGTCCCTACACACAAGGTTTAGCAAAGAATAGATTTGACAAGATTTGACACTGTCCCTGCCTATCCTTCACTTTCCCTGCTCCGGAACACACTACACAAGGCCGCCGCGCTGGCGGCCTTTTATAGTGTGGGGCGTGTACTAAACCCCCTCAGCTATAATTGGCCACAGGCATCCTGCCTGTGGCCAATCATTGCTCTCCTCGCTGCCGGCGCTGTGATTGGCCAAGCATGCAGGGTCACAGTGCATGCTTGGCCAATCACAGCGCCGGGATTACACTGCGATGGCGCAGTGTATTGTGGGCCGTTTGCGTCACTCGAATTTGGCGTGAACGGCCCAAATCGTTCGTTGTTCACCGAACGCTGCGAACAGCCGATGTTCGAGTCGAACCTATGTTTGACTCGAACACCGAGCTCATCCCTAGTGGCAAGTTATCCTTGCTATCTGGGCACCTACAGGTTTTTGAATAGGATGTTGGACATCCTATTCAAAAACAATGGGTATTAATACAGAGTTAACCCCCGCTTTGCAACTATACAAGCCTTCACTCTTCGGGGAAAGCTGGCCACAAGATTTTGGTGTGTGTTTGTGGAAATTTGTGCTTGTTCAGCAAAAAACATTTGTAAGTTAGTTACTGGTGTTGGTAAAGAAGATCAGGCTCCCAGTCTGATGTCCAGCATCATTCAACTAATTAGCTATAAGCCCAGGCTGTCATGGACCCGCCCCCAGCCTGTGACTGGATAGTAAAGGGAGAAGTAGCACAGTGATAAGCTCATCTGTCTTCTTTCCACTACTATCAGCATGATCCTTGTCAGCACATGAACTGATTGCCTCCTTACTGCTTATTCCTCTTACAGTCCAGCCTTATGCCTGGTACACACAATGCGATTATCGGACGAATGATAGTCCGTTTTTTCTTTGCATGCTAGTCTCATATCGCAAATGAAGAGTTTACTAAAGTTACGAAAATTCTCGTGAACAGAATAAAAGCTCTGAAGTGATGTAATGCATTGTATTTGTATTGTATTTTCGAACGACAACTGTACCAATTAAACGAACATCATAGGATCTGATATAATACAAGAAAAATTTTCGTGGTTGTCCCATCGAATATTTTTACATGAATTGTCGTGATTGCCTCTCGACAGCTGTGTACTAATGATCAGATTATCGTACGCATAGAAAGCGGTATCTTTCGTATGTTTTTCTGATCGTTTGCACGGACCATTACTGTACAAGGAGGCAATGAGTCAAATGCGGGTTAGTCTGTTTTCTCCTAGGGTTCTAACCTATACAAATTAAGGGGCTCCAGGATGTTTGTTCTGAGTAGAGAAAGCTGGAATTACAGTTTTCATTAGGATTGGTAAATCTTGGATTGGGTCCCTGAGCCTAGAGACTTTGTAGAGACTTGGGAGGGATGAAGACTCCAACCCTGAGTCCACATTTTGCTGTCAGTCAGTGCAGTTTGCTGTGTCTAAGCCTAATGGTAGGAAGCAGGAGAGAGCAGGAGAGAGTTCAGGACTCCACCTGGGAAACAGGAGGCCTCTGCTTCGAGGTTTAGGTGTGGTCTAGTGGAGTAGGGGCCTGCAAGATGGTTTGCATAGAATTTGAATAGGAGGACTCTCTGGCAGAAACAGACAAGGCCTTAAAGTGTTACTAAACCTACAACAGTAAAATCAGTCTGTATATGCAGAATAGAATGCTTGTTATACTCACTGTGGAACTTAGGGGTTGATCCTCTGCATTGTGTAAAAAGGCTCTTTGATCCTGTATGCACAGATCCTCCCCTTTCTGCAGGGTCACTCTGGGCAAGGCCATATAAGACAGTCAGAGTAGTCACCTGCACATGCTCAGTTTGGTCTCTATTGCTGGAGAGAATATTTACTTGTTGAGCTGAGCTAGCCAGGTCAAATGATATTGACATCACACATTTGGGCATGTATACAGATCCTAAATGACAGCCCAGTCCCTCCCTCCTCCTCCATGGCCAGTAACTGAAAAAGAACACAGTGGGTGGGATGTCACATCTTGATTGATGGATGATCCGCCTCCCATAACAGCATGAGGACACAGGCTATAGTGGAAATCTCCTTCTACCTGAACACTCAGCACTTAGGCAGACCCTGCAGTTTATCATCTGACCATGGTATACAGATCATCCAAAAAGGTATATAGTGGCAGTATTTTAATGTAAAAAGATTTATAAGCTGTGGGCACTGCACGGGGGGGGATAGATGAACTATTTTCGTATTACTGGGTTTAGTAACACTTTAAGTCTGAGACCTGAGCAGAAGCACCTCAAGTGGGAGTTAGGAGGCTAAAGATATGTAACAACTATCTATTTCTTGGATTGCTTAGTTATATTTATTGAATAAGCGCAGAATTCACTTGCACTTGGATATGGGACTATACACCTTATATTTTTGTTGGAAGTTGCACATAAATTACCTATTTTTTAAATGTTTTAATTCATAAATTGGGACTTATTATTTGTTTATAGGATTCAACACACTCCTTTTGTTATGTTGGTGTATTTTTAATGAAATTTAAATTTGCATTTATTTCACATTTTTGCACTTTTTAAAAATGAGATTTTTATCATGAATTTATATTAGAGTTTCATGCACATATATATGGCATATCTTCTATCATGTTGTATTGAATTAGCGCCACACTATTTGATTTATTTATGCACTCATTAGGAATCACAGGTTTTGGTGTAGGCTGCTTTTATGTGTTAAAATCTTCCAAAGTGCAGAATTATTTTTGTTTTTATATGTTTCTTTTGTCAAGAGGGATGTTCAACCACCCATGCAAGGTTATCTGTGTTTTGAGAACTTTTTAGAGGATTTTTGAGAGTAGATGAATCCTTACTGTGTTTACAATTTGAAGCTAATTCCCATATGATCTAGTATTCAGTTTAAATGAAATATATACACCCGACCCTATATCTAAGACTGTATTTACCCGCCCTCGTGAGTCAGTACCTAAGGCAGCGGAGTTGGAGTGAACAGCACTAAGCCTCAAAATGTAATCATTTTTTCTCTATTTTATTTCCTTCTTCTGTCTACCTCTGAATAGAAATAGGGCTTGAGGGACCCCACAACCCAAAAGACCAAAAAGGGGAGGGCGGTTGGACTGTTGCGGTACAATGTGAGTAGGTAGACTCAGAAAGAGTAGGTATAATGAAAAATGTATACGTTTATAAACATAACATCAGATAAAAACAAACAACATATACAATAAAATAAAAGCGTTGTGACAAGCCATACATGTCACCGAAACTGATGATCCCCTTAGGGAAAATCGCAGTGGAGGTAGGAGTCACGAAGGGGGTCTCTACTAGTTTTGCGACCAATGTCGCTTCGTCAGGAGAAGTTCTGAAATTAATTGATATACAGTCAATAGCTGAAAAGAGGTTGAACAGGAATAAGAATTCATACAGGCCAACCTAACAGAAACATAATAATTATATTCATATAACATTGGGGAACAAGGGCTGTGCTGCTTACCTAAAAGGGTCCCGTCAGCTCAAATGCCAAGACCACTGAGGGGGGTCTCCCGCGGCGGCCAAGGGGGTGGATGAGGAGATGGACCTATCAACTGAATTTTAAGGGTAACCATGAGTAAAAAGCTACTTTTTGGTTGGAGGGGGGTAGTGGTGTACATGCGTGATACGTGAACGAAACCGTGCCAAGTAATTGTAGGGTGACAGGTGAGGAAGGTTTGGTGAGTGAAAAAAGTGGAGGGAGGTGTGGTGGAAATGGAAGAAAAAGAAGAGGGGGGTAGAAAAGAGGGGGGTGGGAGGAGGGGAAGGGGAAAGGAGAAGGGGGAAGGGAGAAGAATGGGAACAAGGGGGGGGAGGGGCGAGAGGAGGGGAAGGACAAGGGGGCAGAAAGAGAGGGGAAGTGGTGAACTGGTATACCTGTGCAAGGTACAGAGCAGGGGCAGGACCAGAGACCCAGTTAACACTGGTGCTTCAAAACGTCCTGGGACCCCCTACCCCTGCTCTGTACCTTGCACAGGTATACCAGTTCACCACTTCCCCTCTCTTTCCGTCCCCTTGTCCTTCCCCTCCTCTCCCCCCTTCCCCCCCTTCTTTTCTCCCCCCTCTTCTTTTTCTTCAATTTCCACCACACCTCCCTCCACTTTTTTCACTCACCAACCCTTCCCCACCTGTCACCCTACAATTACTTGGCACGGTTTGGTTCACGTATCACGTATGTTCACCACTACCCCCCTCCAACCAAAATGTAGCCTTTTACTCATGGTTACCCTTAAAATTCAGTTGATAGGTCCATCTCTTCATCCGTCCCCCTTGGCCGCCGCGGGAGACCCCCCTCGGTGGTCTTCGCATGTGAGCTGACGGGACCCTTTTAGGTAAGCAGCACAGCCCTTGTTCCCCAATGTTTATATGTTTATATTATTATGTTGCTGTTAGGTTGGCCTATATGAATTCTTATTCCTGTTCAACCTCTTTTTAGCGATTGACTGTCAGAACTTCTCCTGACGAAGCGACATTGGTCGCGAAACTAATAGAGACCCCCTTCGTGACTCCTACCTCCACCGCGATTTTCCATAAGGGGATCATCAGTTTCAGTGACATGTATGGCTTGTCACAACGCTTTTATTTTATTGTATATGTTGTTTGATTTTTATCTGATGTTATGTTAATAAACTTATACATTTTTCATTATATCTACTCTTTCTGAGTCTACCTACTCACATTGTACCGCAACAGTCCAACCGCCCTCCCCCTTTTTGGTCTTTTGGGTTGTGGGGTCCCTCAAGCCCTATTTCTATTCAACATTGACTTTTTGAATGAGAGTGCCATTATTAACAAGATTATGTGTTCTTTACTAAGAGGCTAAAAATTAATTCATTCTGTCTACCTCTGAAGATTTGTGGCTAAATTCAACAAGGACTGTGAGAAAAAGATGGTGCAGATGAGAGTAATCATAAAACTTTTTAAAGTTTAGGAAATACAAACTCTTTTCTCTTGTATAATGGTGAAAAGCAGGTATTCCGATAAAGCTATAGAGCATTGAAGCGTCAATTTTTACTAAAATAATCACATAACACAAAGGGCAAGCTTTTACAAAAAAGTTTTCATAATTCAGATGTGTCTAGACCAGTATGATGTCAAATATGACTTTCCCTACAGGAAATCCTTAAAGTGGAACATTTTCGTCAAAAAATCTATTTCTGCTAGATCACTTCAGGCTGGCCCCTTTTGCAGGTAGAGCAATGTAAAACGTTGAACATTTTAAATCCAGTAATACACCTTCTCACCCTGCTCTGCACATGCTCAGTTGCTCTTTATTTTTAGGCAACGTACTGAATTAGTAAAGGCCGATCCACTGACAGCCTTAACCTCCCTGGCGGTATTCTCGAGTCTGGCTCGGGGTAAGATTTCAGTACCATTAGCAGGAACCCCAAGCCAGACTCGGGCTGCATCGCAGGACACAGGGAGAATTACTTACCCTGTTCTCTGGATACTGCAATGTCTCCCCGCTGTGTCTGCGAGCTGTCTCCTCGCTCGATTCACACAGTGCCCGAGTGCCACCGAGCTCCATTCCCTGCGACGTTGCGGTGCACGGGGGGCGGAGATCGGCGCTAAATTAAAAAAAGTAAAAACACAATACACATACAGTATACTGTAATCTTACTGATTACAGTACTGTATAAAAAAATTACACATCCCCTTTGTCCCTAGTGGTCTGTCCAGTGTCCTGCATGCACTTTTATATTATAAATACAGTTTTTTCTGCCTGGAATTTGGAGATTGTCCATAGCAACCAAAAAGTGTCCCTTTATGTCAAAAGTGGTTTTAGACCAGCTAAAAAACAGCGATAGTGAATTAGAATCACTTGCAGAATTGAGCGATAGCGATTTGTGGGGAAATTCGTCATCAAACACTAAATCTAATGACAGCGACAATTCTGCAACTGAGCAAATTTCTGTGTTTTTGATTTGATTACATTATTGAATAATTTTTATTATTATTATTTGTTATAATTATTTATAGTTATTTATTATATTATAATTTATGATTTTGTGTTTCAAACTTTATCATACCCGGGATGTCTACTAGACTCTGGTTTGGACAGATTTAAGTGAGTTATTTTTAAGAATTGCAGGCCTACAATATAAAACGCCAAATTTCCATGCAAAATAATTGTACCGCTTTCAGCACCTAAAATCTGACAGAATCATACCGCCAGGGAGGTTAAGATTTAATGCTGTTCAGGGGCTTTGGGCTTCAGAAAAATGGCAGCCTCCAGCAAGAAGAAACGGGAGCAATGCTGGAGGCATTTTACAGCACAGACTCATTTTGGAAGCATATTAATGTGTAATTTAAGTTTCTTGCTAAAGAACATCGTTTTTTATCAAGTTGGCATGGGTAAAGTTTCACTTTAAGGTAAGACTCCTGCATTTTTACACCCCGCCTCCTTGTATATTTTTGAGAGAAAAAAAACCCTATAAATACATTTTGTTCTTTAGTCTTCTTGCCGATTTTATTATGTCACCAGTACTTCTTCTTACTCCTCTGGAAGCAGTGGGAGGGTGTTCTTCCAGGACTGAGTGTTGCTCATGTAATGCTATGTGAGCGCCACTCAGTATTGAAGTACCGTGAGTCCAGCCGCCATGTGAGTCCAGCAAATTGGCAGAATAACACTAGTGTTGTTCTGCTCAAAAAAGACTCCCGGAGATGGACTGAGGAGGAAGTCAGGAACAGTTTTGGAGGCTGGAGAGGGTAGTTAGAATTTTTATTTATTTTATCACAGGGAAGAGGGAAAAAAATTGAATTTTTTTTTCCTCTTGTTACATCTTAAAGTTGGAGTTCCACCATCAGAAGTTTTTATTTTTACATTCTCCTAATTGGACAATGACGGTACACCAGCACACTGATAAGGAGAACCTTTAGCTCACTCTACTCCCTCTGTCAGAATGTTCTAACTCACCTTATTGGCTAATACTACATAGTTGCCAAATGTCCTGAATGCTGTGGTACTGTTCCATGATTATGGACACTGTTCCATATCTTGCAGGCTGTCCGGCAAGAGTCAAGACATTGTACAAAGTGTCAGCAGGTGAGGAGTGCTGGAACATTCTATACTCCAGCAGCTGTCGCTGCAATTACTACAACACCAAGGTTTATTTTTATGCTCACTGACACCAATTACCAGCATTACAAGGGGTAGTATAGTATTTATTCATGACCACTGCACTGTATGAACTATGCTTTATATAGCGGCCTCACCCCATCTCTTTTGTCTAGGGGTATTTCGTACGACAGGGTGAGATGCGCTACGGCCCATGTCCTACCCATAACTGTGGGTGAGGTGAAGGCCAGTACCAGTTATTTTCCTCGGGCCTGTGTGTTTTAGTTAAGGACCAAGTCCTGCTGTGCCGACACTTCCCTTTGCTCCTATTAACCAGAGTACCACACACCGATTACAGTCCAACTCTTGTTTTATTGCAAGGCTCACAATAAACAGTGCTTCAGTAGCCAACTGGTTGAGACCCAATAACAGTTCGATACGGTGGGATGAGCAGGTCGAGGCACTATCCTGATTGTACACTAAACCACTGTGATTTCACCAGCGGTTACCATAGCCTTGGTTAGAAAGAACTTAGAACTTGTGAGTCTCTACCAGCGACTCAAAAGAATGTAGATAGGAGTACCTTCGCTGCGTTGTGGCCCCTGTCAGGGGAAGATGTCCCTCCAAGGGAGTTACCAGTGGCCCATCTGTCACCGGGTTGATGCTGCTCCGGACTCTCCGGACGGGTAACCTCCCCGACCTCCTCAACTCAGACATAGGCCCCATCCACCTCATGGACAGACTCCATCCACCTCAGGGACCCTCGGACTTCTCCACCCTCGCGGGACCCAGTCGAAGTCACTGGGCCCCAGGCCTCCGATTTAGTACCTCACCCCAGGCTGAAGGTGCCTGGGATGGACTCCAACTCCATTCCGGTCAGGCCTAGGGCGCCTGGGCCGGAACTCCGAACCGCCCGCACCCAGGCCTAAGGTGCCTGGGCGCGTGAAGAAGAAGATCCCGAAGACCTCGTGGCTGGGGCGTCTCCCCCTTTTATCCCCTCCCTTGACGTCACGGCAGGTTCCCCGCCCTTGCCGTACCATCTCCAGAAAGGGACAAAAAGGACAGCACTGCGGCAGCAATTCTACCTTAAGCCTGCAGGCACAGCGCCACCCACAGGCCAAGGAGAATAATACACAACACAGTCCTCCACGAACACAAATGGTCCAAAACCTCTCATGATTTACACACCAGGGTCATACTATTACCCAGGTGCATCCCAACTAAATTTAAAGACCCCGCTACACACTCCCCCTGTGATTTGACGCTGGTCCCCAGCGTCTGGTGCAAACCCATGTCTCCCAAGGAGTAGTGACATAAGCCTGACCCCAGAGGCTATCCCTCAAAATTTAAATCCCAAGTGTGCCAAGACCTGCTCAAGGGAAGGGGAAACATAAAACAATAAAACTTTTTCCATAAACCCATCTAAGCATGTACACATATACAATCCCTCCCTTCACTGTCTAAGAACCACCCCATACTCAGTAGTCTTGACAGACGGATCTCCTGCAGAAGGGAAACAAAAGAAAAACACAACATCCTAACATTTTGTGTTAATTTGGAATGAATGGGTCTATCAGCCGAGAGACCCATTCGCTCCAATGAGTAAAGTGATGCGAGTGTAAAAAAAACAACAACAGCCGTTGCGCAACACCGCCACCTGGTGACAGTGCCGTGGTAATGACACTTGGTGAAATCTTCATTCTTCCTGCGTCCCTACTCTGATTCTACCCCCAAAGTCTCTGTCTTTGAATTGTGAAAGAAGAGAGAACAAACAAAACAGCTCTCATTCCTCCAAAGAGTAGAAAAACAAAAACCCAAATAAAAACTAGGGTACAGTTCGGATGTTCTGGCAAGGACACTTCCAGAAAGTTGCTGCAGAAAAACACATACAAGTGAGTCTCTTCTCACAAGTAAAACTTCGGGTCAGGCAAGAACAAGGGCTTCAGATGCTTATCAAAAACCTCAATCGAATAGTCAACGTCCTCTCCATCTTTCCGGCAGATAAGCACCTTGTCCGCATGAATATGGCGCCCCAACATCCAGTCTGCTCTGCAGTCTCTGAATTTTTTCGACACGGGTGGCGAGCAGGACAAGTATCGCCGGGCATGGGGCACTTTAAGTTTCTCCCAAATGAACTCATCATACCATCGCTGTCGCAGAACTTCAACCTCAAACAGTAAGTCCCGGGGCAGGTAAGGATATTCCCATCCATACTCGCGGGCGACCCTCTGAGAGAAGAGTCGTTGCAATCGGGCCAAAGGAGGCATTGTGGCCCGCTCACCTTCTCCTGGTTGAACGATGGCCTCCGGGTGCCGAGGTACTTTCACTACCTCTGATGGCTTTGCTCTTGGTGCCCGCAGAGATGCACGTTGTACTCCCGCCAACAAAACGGGTGATGCTGTAGATTGTGGAAGTACAATTGGAGGACTAGACTTCCTCGTAGGCTACGGGGCCTGCGCCCGGGGCGTGCTATCTCCTATAGACATAGGCGAATCTTGCGGTGCACATAACACAGGTAACGGGCGTTTATCCCAGCCCTTTCGGTGAAACAGTTCGTCTATTTCACCGTCATCTCCACAGTCCGACAGTGACTCTAGGTCGGAGGTGTCATACATCTCTGCGGGAAGGTAGTCTCTAGTAGACACGGAACTACCCTCCCTTGCGGGCTCCACTGACTGTGGACTCCCAACACCTCCAACCACCACCACAGTCCCAGCCCCTGGCTCACCTGGACCTTTCGAAGCACTGAGATGTCCAGGACTCTTCCAACCAGTTCCATCCAGGCCCGGCAAGCGACGGGGTGAAGCTCTTCCACGACCATAGGAGGCCTGCACCAGGCCGACTTTCCTCTTCGGAGGTGGGAGCAGAGAATCTGTGGTGACCGAAGCAGCATCCTCTGATTTTTCTTTCTCAGTCTCTGATTGGGCAGTCACATCGCCCTGGTCAGTGCGTACGGGAACCTCCGCAAAGGCCTGGATCTCCCCTTCCGGAGTAGCGGTACCTGTGAGGCTGTTGAGGCGAAGGGCCCGGGGCCTTACTGTGGATGGCTCCACCTCGAACAAGAATTCTTTGCACGCCTCACAACGCCCGAATGGCTTCAGGTGGACCACCAGTCCCGAACATCCGGGACAGATCACGCCGAAGGCCTCCGTGTCTCTGCATGTGTACAGAGCCAACTGTCCTCGGGGCCTGAGTCTTATCCCCGTGTCTGTAAGGGGAGCAGCAAAGGTAGTCATCTTCGTGGGGTAGGGAACCGGAATCCACAGGGAGCTTGAGGCCATCCCGACTGTCTGCTGCTCCATCACGCACTGACCACCCGCCGGAGTCTCCACATGTATCTCCTCACATGACCAGACTCCTCCCACGACTTGCACGTTTTCGCGGGCTTCCACCAGCCTCCGCCCACGAATTACGCAGTCACGGGGTGCCTCGTGGCGCAGTGCAGTAAAAGCCCCCACATGTAGTACGTCACACGGATGGACTTCTCCCTCTTCTCGCTCTTCTGCATGGGCCTTTCCCGTCTTAGGGTCATGTCCACGACTTTGAGCAGGGATGCACTTTGGCCGATCACATGGCCGACCCGCTCGGAACTCCTCCGGGCAGCAAAGTCCAGACACAGCCGTTCTCAATTCCAAAGTCAAGACACACATCATCCCGGACTCACGAGCCCCCACGTATAGCGGCCTCACCCCATCTCTTTTGTCTAGGGGTATTTCGTACGACAGGGTGAGATGCGCTACGGCCCATGTCCTCCCCATAACTGTGGGTGAGGTGAAGGCCAGTACCAGTTATTTTCCTCGGGCCTGTGTGTTTTAGTTAAGGACCAAGTCCTGCTGTGCCGACACTTCCCTTTGCTCCCATTAACCAGAGTACCACACACCGATTACAGTCCAACTCTTGCTTTATTGCAAGGCTCACAATAAACAGTGCTTCAGTAGCCAACTGGATGAGACCCAATAACAGTTCGATACGGTGGGATGAGCAGGTCGAGGCACTATCCTGATTGTACGCTAAACCACTGTGATTTCACCAGCGGTTACCATAGCCTTGGTTAGAAAGAACTTAGAACTTGTGAGTCTCTACCAGCGACTCAAGAGAATGTAGATAGGAGTACCTTCGCTGCGTTGTGGCCCCTGTCAGGGGAAGATGTCCCTCCAAGGGAGTTACCAGAGGCCCATCCGTCACCGGGTTGATGCTGCTCCAGACTCTTTGGACGGGTAACCTCCCCGGCCTCCTCAACTCAGACATAGGCCCCATCCACCTCATGGACAGACTCCATCCACCTCAGGGACCCTCGGACTTCTCCACCCTCGCGGGACCCAGTCGAAGTCACTGGGCCCCAGGCCTCCGATTTAGTACCTCACCCCAGGCTGAAGGTGCCTGGGATGGACTCCAACTCCATTCCGGTCAGGCCTAGGGCACCTGGGCCGGAACTCCGAACCGCCCGCACCCAGGCCTAAGGTGCCTGGGCGCGTGAAGATGAAGATCCCGAAGACCTCGTGGCTAGGGCGTCTCCCCCTTTTATCCCCTCCCTTGACGTCACGGCAGGTTCCCCGCCCTTGCCGTACCATCTCCAGAAAGGGACAAAAAGGACAGCACTGCGGCAGCAATTCTACCTTAAGCCTGCAGGCACAGCGCCACCCACAGGTCAAGGAGAATAATACACCACCCAGTCCTCCATGAACACAAATGGTCCCAAACCTCTCATGATTTACACACCTGGGTCATACTATTACCCAGGTGCATCCCAACTAAATTTAAAGACCCCGCTACATTTACATTATATATTCCTGATCACTGTACTGCTGTGCTTTATGTTATATGCTACATACTTCTCAACACTGCACTGTATACACTATGTCTATGTTGTCCATTACATCCTCCTGACTACTGCACTGTATAAGTTATGTTGTATTTTGCATACGTCTAACCAAGATATTTATCTCAGCAGTTGCTGGTTGCTAAGTAGACCCCAACTGTTAAAAATTAAAGCCTTCTCTGTCTATATAATGTGTGCACAAAACATATTTAATTGAAGAGTTTCTGTGAGACTGTTGCTTGTAACTAGGGATGAGCTGAACTGTCCTGAGTTTGGTTCGAGCAGAGTTCGGCAAACTTCAGATAAGTTTGAATGCTGAACCTGATCCTACTGAAATCAATGGGAGCTGAATCAGTCTAATTAAAAATACCCCTTTTGCGGTTGACAGCAAATGGTGTAAAAAAAAATAGCATGGGGTGGACAACGTCCTGAGAACATGTACCGATGCAAAAAAAAATCAATTTGGCCAGGTGCAGTGTTTTTGTAAAGTATAACTTAAGGCAAAACTTTTTTTTTCGTTTTGGATAGAGTGGATTAGAATTTATTGCTGTCTGCGTCCCTATTAGGGATATTTACCCTCTCTATTTGACTTGTTTACCATTATCATTGAATAAAGAAAATCCCAAATATTGAGTTGTTCCCAGAAAAATAATAGGGGAAATCTTCCAATGGGAATCCCCCCAAATACATGCGCCCGGCCCCTAATCTCCATGCAGGGCACCAGGTGCATGGATTTCAGGGGTGGGGGTGGGTTTGAAGCACATGATTAGAGCCGGATGCTCTAATTGGCTTCAAAAAGGGTGGGCACGGGGCGCAGAGCACTGCGCTCCGAGCCCACCCACTTGTGTGACATGTCTTCCTGCTTCTCCTACCGGCCAATCAGGAAGCGGGTCTTAAGACCCGATTGTCCGAGAGTCCTAAGACCCTATTGATCGGGAGGAGAAGCGATCACCGGTATTTAGGAGGAGATACAGGGGGAAAGCCGCCAAAGCTGCGACCTGGATGGGGTAAGTGCGGGGCTTTCGAGCCGCCTGGTGGGCGGACGGGCGATCGAGCGAGCGACAGGGTGGGTGGGGGTAGTGAGGGTGCCAGATTTAATTGCCGCCCCCCCCCCCCCCAAAAAAAAAAAAATTAAGCACCAGCCCCCATTGCAATGGGGACACTAGTTCTGGTGACTTGGGGATCCCCAAGGGATCCCCGTGATTTGCAGGGATTTCCTCTCACTTCCTGTTTGGCTATGTGGAAGTGAAAGGAAATCTCCAAAATGGGACGCAGATGGCGAAAAAGAATCTGACAGCAGTTATCACCCTCCCTTACTCTATCCAAAATAGAAAAAAAAGTTTTGCGTATAGTTCTACTTTAAATGCTTGAAGAACGATAAAAATTCCCAATTCCTTTAAATACCATCCTTTAAATACCATTCCTTTAAATACCATGCACCTTACCTACCTGTGAAGAGGCGCATCTCTGTGTATATGGCATTTGGACTTTATATCATATAACAAAAATTGAAGGCTAAAACTGTTTTTTACAATTTGCAGTACACTGTAACATTACAATGACCTTTGATTGTGGGAAAGTATCCCATATTGTCTCTCAACAAGTACCTTAAGAGGGGGGTATTGCAATATACCATACCCATATATTTAATATATCAATTAAATGCTGCTCATTTCCAGAGTCCTATTCATATACAGCATGCACATTTGTGAGTACTCCTCCTCCTCTCGTTTCTAAAATCTGTACTCCAATCAGCTTTAAAAAATGTCATAAGGGTGCACCCCTGTCCTATCGCCTACTTTCTGCATATTCATGACTTACTGCTCTTTTATGGAATACTTACTGTACTCTCAGTCACATGAGAAGAAAGAAGAAGGAAGGAAGTGCCAGCTAAGTGTAGTATCTCAGGTCAAGGATTTATTGTCAAAGGATTAAAAACACTTACAAGAGTAAAAACAAAGTTTGCTCATCTGGTATAATAGTGATGGAAGAATAATCCCTCCTACATCCGTCCTGCAAGACCGCTGGTGTCCGTTCCGGCTGCTGGGGATGGTGATGGTCAGCTCGGGAGCCTGGAGGAGTTCAGGCAGACCACCCTAACTAGTGTGGAACGCACAGCAGAAGTGATATCACTGGAAGGAAGGACCAGACAAGGGAAAGGCAAGGCTACACGCTTGGAGCATCTAGCTCCTTCTACAGGCCTACGTGGTCTTTACAGAGCCGGTCACAGCTCTGAGGATAGCAGCCGCGGATGGTCCCATAACCCCCCCCCCCCCCGTCCAAGTCTCCTACAACAGACTAAAACTTTTTATGGACTGTTCATAACTTAGAGTATCTGGTTTATATGCAGGTTGGCTGGACATTATAATCTCTGTGCGCCAGAAACGGTTCTTCCTCTCAGTCACATGAAACCAGTGCTCATTTCCCAATTCTGGCTGCTCCTTCGCTGACATCATCAAAATGGTGTATGTGATGATGATGAGGGCTAGTCCACTTTCCAAGGCTGAAACAGGAGCAAGAAAGATCATCAAATGATGGCGTAAGTACAAGATAAGTATTTCCCTGCATTATAATTCCCTAGACTCCCTCCCGAAGAATGACAAAAAGGTCAAATTCAGTCAGCTTAGTTCTGTCTGTGACCCCCATTAGGAAGATTTCCCCCCCCCCCCACTGCCCCTAGGACACCCCCTACAAGAAATGGGGTTTGCGGTTGTCTCCAAGAGAGGAAGCCACAGACAACAATAAAAAATATTGTTGAAATTTGTAACCTTTCCCAACTAAAAATGTGTTTTTGCCTATGTCCCATTGGAGAGTTTTTCCATTACTTCCTGTCCTGACAGGAAGTGAGGGAACATTGTGCCAATAAAGGAAACAGACAGGACTAAAAAAAAATTAAAGAGGCTCAGCACCCTTCACACTTTATTAAAAACTACCGTATTTTTCGCTCCATAAGACGCACCTGACCATAAGACGCACCTAGATTTTAGAGGAGGAAAATATAAAATAAAAAAAACTTGAACCAAATGGTGTACTAAAATATTTAATAAAGTATAACAGAATAATATTTCTACACTAACAACTAATGTAAGGGGGCACCCTACACTGATCCCCAATTTAACTGGGACATTTACATGACCTCAATACAACAGGAGTATTTGCATATTTAGACATTTACACTGACCAGTAATGTAAATGGTGTATTTACAGTAACCCCCTCCCCCATCTCTCTACTAATCTCTGCATTCTTATCTCCCTCTCAGTACAACTCTGCCCCTCTAACTCATCTGCTAACCTCTGTCCCCCAAACCCCTCACCTTCTAACATCTGCACTCCAACCCTTCCTTCCCATTCAACTCTGCAGCCTCTGCACCTCAAACCCCCCCTCTTTGATCCCCTCTACATGCCCCATATATTCACCTGTATGCTGTTCACACCTTCTAGGTGGGCGGCATGCAGAGGTGCGGGCGTAATTAGCATATGAATCGCGGCGGCCGACCTCATTAACATAACAATGCCCGCGCGATTTACATATCAATGCCGATCCTGTGGGGGTTAAATACAGAACAATACCCTTTTGTTTCTCTCCCAGTAGCAGCTGAAAGCATTAGAGAAACAGGATCTAGCTGGGGCAGAGTGATGCATAGGGCATCGTTCTGCCGTCGAAACGATTCCCCTATCAGCGGCTCTCCTGATTAGTATTTGCTCCATAAGACGCACACACATTTCCCCCCGTTTTTTGGGGGATAAAAAGTGCGTCTTATGGAGCGAAAAATACGGTACATAAAAGATTTTGTCTGGAGTTGGGCTTTAACAACAGTTGAGAAAAGATCAGCCACACAGGGAGTGCATTGTTTTCAATGAGTCAGCTGACTCAAAGAGGTTGAGTTTCTTAAAGTATAGAGGTTATTCACTTAGCAACGTGGATTCGGTAACCTGTGTTCTCAACGATCATTAAATCATGTGTAGCAAGTAGTGATGAGCCGAACACCCCCGGGTTCGGTTCGCACCAGAACCCGCGAACGGACCGAAAGTTCGTACGAACATTAGAACCCTATTAAATACAATGGATGCGAACGTTCGAATTCTAAAGTGCTAATTATAACAACTATTATGCATGTTATTGTCCTAAAAAGGGTTTGGGAATCCGGGTTGTGCACCAGGGGACATGTATCAATGCAAAAAGAAGTTTTAAAAACGGTCGTTTTTCGGGAGCAGTCATTTTAATGATGCATAAAGTGAAAAAAAAAAAGTCAAATATTCCTTTAAATATCGTACCTGGGGGGTGTCTAAAGTATGCCTGTGAAGTGCCACGTGTTTCCCGTGTTTAGAACTGTCCCTGCACAAAATGACACTTCTAAAGGAAAAAAAAGCCATTTAAAACTGCTTGCGGCTTTAATGTAATGTCTGGTCCCGGTAATATGGATGAAAATCTTTAAGAAAAATGGCATAGCTACCCCATGACCCCCCCCCCCCACCCCAGCCCATTACCAGCCCCTTTGGGTCTTGTATGGATATTAAGGGGAACCCCGCACATAAAATAAAAAAGGCCCTATATACTCTGAACAGCCGTATACAGGCGGTGCATACAAGACAGGGACTGTAGGTTTGTTCTTATGTAGAATCTGTTTGTAATTTTGAACAGGTACATTGTTTAAGTGTAGCTCCAGCCCAAAAATCTATTTTTAAACTTTTTGGAAAACATAGGTAAGGGTTATCACCCCTGTAACATTTGTTTTGCTGTCTGTGCCCCTGTTCAGAACATTTCACCTCACTTTCCGTCCCAATGACAACTGTTTTTGAAATGTGGTGTTTTTCTTGAAACAAGGATTGGTGATAAAGCATCAGTACAGAGGAGACACCTTTCTCCCATATTAATTCTTACAGGAGAGAATTTTCCTTCCTAGGGGTAGATTTCCTCTCACTTCCTGTTGTCTTCTTGCGTTTGCAAGTAGGAGTCGTTTGTAAGTTGGATGTTTGAAAGTAGGGACCTGCCGTATATACTCTGCAGAAATAGGCCCCTTAGTTGTTGGTGTTGGCACAACACTGTAAGCACTCACAGTTACTCTTGGTTGGTGCTGGAACGCCCTGCTGTCAACTATTATATCAGGAATTTTAATTACATATAATTGTTGAACAGTGGTAGTAAAAATTGGGCCTTTGATGGTGGTGCTGGTGCCACAACACTGTAAGCCCTGACAGTTACTCTTGGTGGGTGCAGCAATGGGCCCTGCTGTGAATTATTAGATCAAGAATTGTAATTGCATGCCCCTGTTGAACAGGGGCTGAAAAATTGGGCCTTTCGTGGTGGTGGTGGTGGTGGTGGTGTTGCCACAACACTGTAAGCCCTCAGAGTTACTCTTGGTGGGTGCAGGAATGGGCCCTGCTGTGAATTATTAGATCAAGAATTGTAATTACATGCCCCTTTTGAACAGGGGCTGAAAAATTGGGCCTTTCGTGGTGGTGGTGGTGGTGGCGTTGCCACAACACTGTAAGCCCTCAGAGTTACTCTTGGTGGGTGCAGGAATGGGCCCTGCTGTGAATTATTAGATCAAGAATTGTAATTACATGCCCCTTTTGAACAGGGGCTGAAAAATTGGGCCTTTCGTGGTGGTGGTGGTGGTGGCGTTGCCACAACACTGTAAGCCCTCAGAGTTACTCTTGGTGGGTGCAGCAATGGGCCCTGCTGTGAATTATTAGATCAAGAATTGTAATTACATGCCCCTTTTGAACAGGGGCTGAAAAATTGGGCCTTTCGTGGTGGTGGTGGTGGTGGCGTTGCCACAACACTGTAAGCCCTCAGAGTTACTCTTGGTGGGTGCAGCAATGGGCCCTGCTGTGAATTATTAGATCAAGAATTGTAATTACATGCCCCTTTTGAACAGGGGCTGAAAAATTGGGCCTTTCGTGGTGGTGGTGGTGGTGGCGTTGCCACAACACTGTAAGCCCTCAGAGTTACTCTTGGTGGGTGCAGCAATGGGCCCTGCTGTGAATTATTAGATCAAGAATTGTAATTGCATGCCCCTGTTGAACAGGGGCTGAAAAATTGGGCCTTAGGCACTGGTGGCACAACACTACAACCCCTCACAGATACTGTACTTGGAGCACAGCAATGAGCCCTGTTGCAAAGTATTGCTTCAAAAATTGTAATGACACGCCCCTGTTAAACAGGGGCTGAAAAATTGGGCCTTAGGCACTGGTGCCACAACACTCCAACCCCTCACAGATACTGTACTTGGAGCACAGCAATGAACCCTATGGCAAATTATTGCTAAAAAAATTGTAATTACACGCCCCTGTAAAACAGGGGCTGAAAAATTGGGCCTTAGCCACTGGTGGCGGCACCCATAAACAAAAATGATCTTCCAAGCTATCATCATCAATCGTATCATTGAGGACTCGGAGGAGGAGGATAGCCAGTCAACATAACAGCACAGGCACTCAGCATCAGCATCAGTCTTGAAGGGATGTGACATGTTAAAATCAATTAGTCTGTTATATCAGCATCAGGTGTGTGGTAGCTGGTGGTGATCCAAGACTGGTTCATCTTGATGAAAGTCAGTCGATCAACCGAGTCGGTGGACAGGCGCACCCTGTGATCCGTGACAAATCCTCCAGCAGCACTGAATGTGCGTTCCGAAAGAACGCTGGATGCAGGACAGGCCAGTAGCTCAATTGCATACTGTGCAAGCTCTGGCCAGTGATCCATCCTCAAGACCCAGTAAACCAGAGGATTTTCGGTGGGGAAGGTGTCCAAGTCTGACCTTGCCCCTAGATATTCCTGCCCCATGTTTATCAGACGCTGGCAATGGTTGCTGGAACCGATCATACTTTGGGGCTGCGGACTAAAGAATTGTCTGAACGCATCGGTCAGAAGGCCACCTTCCCCACCGCTCCTTCTTTGACTGCCCGAAGCCTCAGCAACTCGTTGTCCAGGACCAGGAGTTTGTAACCTCCCAGTCTCTGGGAACGCGTTGCACAGACCTTTCTGCAAGGCCTCCCGGAGTTGTCTCATCCTCTGCTCCCTCTGCGACGGTAACATAAGGTCCGCAACCTTACCCTTGTACCGTGGATCAAGGAGAGTGGCCAGCCAGTAATGGTCCCTCTCCTTGATCCGAAGAATACGAGGATCCTTCCGCAGACTTTGCAGGATCAGGGAGGCCATGCAGCGTAGGTTTGCTGAGGCATTCGCTCCGGAGTCCTCTGGGTCACTAAGGACGACATGATCCGCAGCCACCTCCTCCCAGCCACGTACAAGTCCACTGGTTTCTTGGGACTGTAAATCATCCCTAAAAGACTGCTGCTGATGATGCTGAGTGCCAGCCTCCACCTCCATGCTGACACAATCCTCCTCCTCCTCCTCCTCTTCCTGTGCGATGGGTGGGACAGAAGGAACACTGTCTGGGTAAAGGGGGCCTTGAGAGGCAAGGAAGTCCTCCTCTTCCTGCCTCTGTTCTGCCTCAAGTGCCCTGTCCATTATTCCACGCAGCGTGTGCTCCAACAGGTGGACAAGAGGTACAGTGTCACTGATGCATGCACTGTCACTGCTCACCATCCTCGTGGCCTCCTCAAATGGTGCCAGGACAGTGCATGCATCCCTGATCATGCCCCACTGGCGTGGAGAAAAAAAACCAAGCTCCCCTGACCCTGTCCTGGTGCCGTAGTCGCACAGGTACTCATTGATGGCCCTCTGCTGCGTGTTAGAAAGTAAAAAAGAAACTGCGCTACAGGTGTGAAACTAGGCAGATATATCAAATACCTAGAAACAAACAAGGGGAAAAAGCAGCAACTATTCTGAAAACTAACAGTGCATACAAATAAGAAAAAATATATAGTCGCGCTAACTTATGAGTATAAACATAAGCCCACCACTGAATGATTGAAAAAAAATTCAAAATCACCACAGTGATAAATTATGTAAGTGCTCAGTGAAGAACAATAACTAAACAGTGTAAACAAAACATATGAAATAATACAAACTTAATTAATAATATTATTACATGCTTGAATAGGACCCTTAAATAATCAAGTCTAAAGTCCATACAAAAAAACACCCGTGATCAAGTGTCCATACTAGATGAAAAAAGAAAAAACAAAACAAAACAAAAACGATTCCAAATCTTCTTGTATTCGTGACTTTCACCACCACCAGTAAGAATTCCTGCTTACCAAAAAGCGATGGTCCCCTATGACGGAGGACCCCAAACAGCCTCAATTGATAATCAATAGGACTCCAAACTTCAGTGTATGTTGAGCCTCAATTTTTTTGGTAGCCAAAACGCTCATATACCATCATGCAGTACTCGATACGGAACATGGAAGGAAGGGAGGACACTAGATAGTGTAAAATCCTTGTCCTCTGGAGGCTACGATTTCCTCTTGTTCTGAAAGCCAGAAAACCCAATTATCGACTCTGTGGACGAGTTGTGGGGTGTACCAAGATGGCCGCGAGGCAACGTCACTTCAGCTGCGCATCGCGCATGCGCAATAGGATGAGTAGCGGCTATCTGATAACAGAGTCTTGGTCTTGGGAAACTAAATAAAAAAATACACGTTAGAGTCTGCTTCGGCTTTTTAGGGCAGCCGCTTTCGAAGGCTCGCTTTAAGGAACTAAGACCGGTGCCCGGAATAACGAACGTTGAAACAGAGCTGTTATCAGATAGCCGCTACTCATCCTATTGCGCATGCACGATGCGCAGCTGAAGTGACGTTGCCTCGCGGCCATCTTGGTACACCCCACAACTCGTCCACAGAGTCGATAATTGGGTTTTCTGGCTTTCAGAACAAGAGGAAATCGTAGCCTCCAGAGGACAAGGATTTTACACTATCTAGTGTCCTCCCTTCCTTCCATGTTCCGTATCGAGTACTGCATGATGGTATATGAGCGTTTTGGCTACCAAAAAAATTGAGGCTCAACATACACTGAAGTTTGGAGTCCTATTGATTATCAATTGAGGCTGTTTGGGGTCCTCCGTCATAGGGGACCATCGCTTTTTGGTAAGCAGGAATTCTTACTGGTGGTGGTGAAAGTCACGAATACAAGAAGATTTGGAATCGTTTTTGTTTTGTTTTCTTTTTTCTTTTTTCTTTTTTCATCTAGTATGGACACTTGATCACGGGTGTTTTTTTGTATGGACTTTAGACTTGATTATTTAAGGGTCCTATTCAAGCATGTAATAATATTATTAATTAAGTTTGTATTATTTCATATGTTTTGTTTACACTGTTTAGTTATTGTTCTTCACTGAGCACTTACATAATTTATCACTGTGGTGATTTTGAATTTTTTTTCAATCATTCAGTGGTGGGCTTATGTTTATACTCATAAGTTAGCGCGACTATATATTTTTCCTCTGCTGCGTGTGCAGCCGCTGCAGCATGGCCAACGTTCAGTTCCACCTGGTGGGCATGTCACATATAAGGCGGTTCTTGGGCAGGTTCAACTCCTTTTGCAGCTCAGCCAGGCGAGCACTGGCATTATAAGATCTGCGGAAATGCACACAGACTTTCCTGGCCTGCCTCAGGACATCCTGTAAGCCCGGGTACCTGCCCAAGAACCGCTGCACCACCAGGTTAAGGACGTGAGCCACACAGGGCACATGGGTCAGTTTTCCCTGTCGGAGGGCGGAGAGGAGGTTGGTGCCATTGTCGCAAACCACCATTCCTGGCTTAAGCTGGCGTGGCGTCAACCACCTCTCGGCCTGGCCCTGCAGAGCAGACAGGACCTCTGCCTCAGTGTGGCTTCTGTCCCCCAAACACACCAGCGCAAGCACGGCATGGCATCTTTTTGCCTGCGTACTTGCGTAGCCCCTTGAACGCCTACGGAGCACCGCTGGTCCCGAGG
This sequence comes from Rana muscosa, assembly GCA_029206835.1. Taxonomy (NCBI): domain Eukaryota; kingdom Metazoa; phylum Chordata; class Amphibia; order Anura; family Ranidae; genus Rana; species Rana muscosa. The sequence continues at coordinate 144,523,352 of CM055119.1, read as the reverse complement.
ACAAACCACAGGAAGAGGCCATGGAGGAAGAAGAAGAGGAGGGGGTGGAGGAGAGAGGTGTGTCACAACCAGTAGTAGCATTTTGGAGGCGTGGCGGTGGAATAACCTCCAACACTACTGCACCTTGTCCTGCATCCTTCCCAGCTGCCAAAAGAGTGACCCAATGGGCCGTGAAAGAAAGGTAACGTCCCTGTCCATGCCTGCTGGACCATGAGTCAGCGGTAATATGCACCTTACCGCTGACCGCCCTGTCCAGCGAGGCCAAGACATTGCCTTCCACATGCCGGTAGAGAGCCGGAATAGCCTTCCGTGAGAAAAAGTGGCGTTTGGGAACCTGCCACTGAGGAACCGCACATTGCACAAACTCACGGAAGGGGGCCGAGTCTACCAACTGAAAAGGCAGCAGTTGAAGTGCTAGCAATTTAGCCAAGCTAGCATTCAACCGCTGGGCATGTGGATGGCTGGGAGTGAACTTCTTTCGACGGTCCAGCAGCTGGGGCAGGGAAATTTGCCTGCTAGAATTGGACGTCGGTGTACTGCTAGCAGAGTGGCCGCAAGTACTTGGCTGTGACACACCTAATTCTACACCTTCATTCCTCTCAGTGCATGTTTCAGAGAGGACTGAAGTTATAGTGGGGTTGGAGATCCCAGCTGATGCGGTGCAAGGAGAGGTCCGCTTTGTTCTTTGGTGTGGGTCTTTGAGGTAGGCTTGCCAACGAGCTGCATGGCAGGTCAACATATGTCTGGTCAGGCATGTGGTACCCAAGCGGCTGATGTTTTGGCCACGCGATATACGCTTGAGACATATGTTGCAAACAGCAGCTGTGCGATCTGATGCACTAGCCTCAAAAAAGGCCCACACCAAAGAACTTTTTGAATGACGGGCAGAGGCAGCGCCCTGCACAGGCGGAGCTCTGCGGTGTGATTCCGTCGGTGTACTGCCCTTACGCTGGCCACCAAAGGGCATCCTGCCTCGTTGGAGATGTGCCTCCTCCTCATCCTCCTCCTCCTCCTCTCTCCTATTAGGCACCCACGTGGAGTCAGTGACCTCATCATCCCCTCCCTCCTCATCACTGGAGCCAATCTGGCAGTATGCTGCAGCTGCTGGAACATGACTGCCAGATTGGTGTCCTTCTTGAGCATCCCCTCTGTCTGCTCTCACGCTACTGCCTTCCTGTAGCTGGGTTTCATCATCAGACCCTTCGAAACGCTGGGCATCCTCCTGGAGCATGTACCCAACACTGTGCTCAAACAGTTCGGGGGACTCCTCAGGAGGAGGACATGGTGGGTCTAGGGAAGGAGTGACTGATGATGAGTCTGACATTGATACCAGGGAAGAGGACGCTTTGGCAGCTGCTTTTCCAGTACCCTGAGCCTGGGTGAGAGAGGATGAGGAGGAGGAGGAGGGCTTGGTCATCCACTCTACCAAGTCTTCGGCATGATGTGGCTCAACATGTCCAGCTGCCGAAAAGAAGGACAAGCGTGTCCCATGGCCATGTGCTGATGACAATGCACCGCGTCCACGACCAGCACTGTTGCCCCCAGACACAGAGCCTGCTTGCCCTCTTTTATTGCCTCCTGACTGTCTGCCTCTCCTTGTTTGCCTCCCAGACATTCTAATAGATGGCCTGCAGGGAGATGGGAAAAAAGCAATAAGGGCTACCTTCAGGTGTCCTTCTCTGTCCCTTTACTTAAGGATTTCTAAATATGGTTGAGGATGATTGCTTTTGCACAGAATAGCACAACGACAATTTCCCTGACTGTCCAAAAAAACAAGGATTTCAAAGATGGTTGATGAGGAATGCTTTAGCACACTATAGCACAAGGAGAATTTCCCTCACTGTCCTTCCCTGTCCCTAGAAACAAGGATTATCACAGTGAAAGAAACTGACACTCTTCCTACCTATAGTTTTCTGTCCCTAGAAAAAATGTTTTTTTAAAGCACACTATAGCACAAGGAGAATTTCCCTCACTTTCCTTCCCTGTCCCTAGAAACAAGGATTATCACAGTGAAAGAAACTGACACTCTTCCTACCTATAGTTTTCTGTCCCTAGAAAAAATGTTTTTTTAAAGCACACTATAGCACAAGGAGAATTTCCCTCACTTTCCTTCCCTGTCCCTAGAAACAAGGATTATCACAGTGAAAGAAACTGACACTCTTCCTACCTATAGTTTTCTGTCCCTAGAAAAAATGTTTTTTTAAAGCACACTATAGCACAAGGAGAATTTCCCTCACTTTCCTTCCCTGTCCCTAGAAACAAGGATTATCACAGTGAAAGAAACTGACACTCTTCCTACCTATAGTTTTCTGTCCCTAGAAAAAATGTTTTTTTAAAGCACACTATAGCACAAGGAGAATTTCCCTCACTTTCCTTCCCTGTCCCTAGAAACAAGGATTATCACAGTGAAAGAAACTGACACTCTTCCTACCTATAGTTTTCTGTCCCTAGAAAAAATGTTTTTTTAAAGCACACTATAGCACAAGGAGAATTTCCTTCACTTTCCTTCCCTGTCCCTAGAAACAAGGATTATCACAGTGAAAGAAACTGACACTCTTCCTACCTATAGTTTTCTGTCCCTAGAAAAAATGTTTTTTTAAAGCACACTATAGCACAAGGAGAATTTCCCTCACTTTCCTTCCCTGTCCCTAGAAACAAGGATTATCACAATGAAAGAAACTGACACTCTTCCTACCTATAGTTTTCTGTCCCTAGAAAAAATGTTTTTTTAAAGCACACTATAGCACAAGGAGAATTTCCTTCACTTTCCTTCCCTGTCCCTAGAAACAAGGATTATCACAGTGAAAGAAACTGACACTCTTCCTACCTATAGTTTTCTGTCCCTAGAAAAAATGTTTTTTTAAAGCACACTATAGCACAAGGAGAATTTCCCTCACTTTCCTTCCCTGTCCCTAGAAACAAGGATTATCACAGTGAAAGAAACTGACACTCTTCCTACCTATAGTTTTCTGTCCCTAGAAAAAATGTTTTTTTAAAGCACACTATAGCACAAGGAGAATTTCCCTCACTTTCCTTCCCTGTCCCTAGAAACAAGGATTATCACAGTGAAAGAAACTGACACTCTTCCTACCTATAGTTTTCTGTCCCTAGAAAAAATGTTTTTTTAAAGCACACTATAGCACAAGGAGAACTTCCCTCACTTTCCTTCCCTGTCCCTAGAAACAAGGATTATCACAGTGAAAGAAACTGACACTCTTCCTACCTATAGTTTTCTGTCCCTAGAAAAAATGTTTTTTTAAAGCACACTATAGCACAAGGAGAATTTCCCTCACTTTCCTTCCCTGTCCCTAGAAACAAGGATTATCACAGTGAAAGAAACTGACACTCTTCCTACCTATAGTTTTCTGTCCCTAGAAAAAATGTTTTTTTAAAGCACACTATAGCACAAGGAGAATTTCCCTCACTTTCCTTCCCTGTCCCTAGAAACAAGGATTATCACAGTGAAAGAAACTGACACTCTTCCTACCTATAGTTTTCTGTCCCTAGAAAAAATGTTTTTTTAAAGCACACTATAGCACAAGGAGAATTTCCCTCACTTTCCTTCCCTGACCCTAGAAACAAGGATTATCACAGTGAAAGAAACTGACACTCTTCCTACCTATAGTTTTCTGTCCCTAGAAAAAATGTTTTTTTAAAGCACACTATAGCACAAGGAGAATTTCCCTCACTTTCCTTCCCTGTCCCTAGAAACAAGGATTATCACAGTGAAAGAAACTGACACACTTCCTACCTATAGTTTTCTGTCCCTAGAAAAAATGTTTTTTTAAAGCACACTATAGCACAAGGAGAATTTCCCTCACTTTCCTTCCCTGTCCCTAGAAACAAGGATTATCACAGTGAAAGAAACTGACACTCTTCCTACCTATAGTTTTCTGTCCCTAGAAAAAATGTTTTTTTAAAGCACACTATAGCACAAGGAGAATTTCCCTCACTTTCCTTCCCTGTCCCTAGAAACAAGGATTATCACAGTGAAAGAAACTGACACTCTTCCTACCTATAGTTTTCTGTCCCTAGAAAAAATGTTTTTTTAAAGCACACTATAGCACAAGGAGAATTTCCCTCACTTTCCTTCCCTGTCCCTAGAAACAAGGATTATCACAGTGAAAGAAACTGACACTCTTCCTACCTATAGTTTTCTGTCCCTAGAAAAAATGTTTTTTTAAAGCACACTATAGCACAAGGAGAATTTCCCTCACTTTCCTTCCCTGTCCCTAGAAACAAGGATTATCACAGTGAAAGAAACTGACACTCTTCCTACCTATAGTTTTCTGTCCCTAGAAAAAATGTTTTTTTAAAGCACACTATAGCACAAGGAGAATTTCCCTCACTTTCCTTCCCTGTCCCTAGAAACAAGGATTATCACAGTGAAAGAAACTGACACTCTTCCTACCTATAGTTTTCTGTCCCTAGAAAAAATGTTTTTTTAAAGCACACTATAGCACAAGGAGAATTTCCCTCACTTTCCTTCCCTGTCCCTAGAAACAAGGATTATCACAGTGAAAGAAACTGACACTCTTCCTACCTATAGTTTTCTGTCCCTAGAAAAAATGTTTTTTTAAAGCACACTATAGCACAAGGAGAATTTCCCTCACTTTCCTTCCCTGTCCCTAGAAACAAGGATTATCACAGTGAAAGAAACTGACACTCTTCCTACCTATAGTTTTCTGTCCCTAGACAAAATGTTTTTTTAAAGCACACTATAGCACAAGGAGAATTTCCCTCACTTTCCTTCCCTGTCCCTAGAAACAAGGATTATCACAGTGAAAGAAACTGACACTCTTCCTACCTATAGTTTTCTGTCCCTAGAAAAAATGTTTTTTTAAAGCACACTATAGCACAAGGAGAATTCCCTCACTGTCCTTTCCTGTCCCTAGAAACAAGGATTCGCACAGTAAAACACACTGACACTCTCCCTACCTATAGTTTTCTGTCCCTAGAAAAAATGTTTTTTTAAAGCACACTATAGCACAAGGAGAATTCCCTCACTGTCCTTCCCTGTCCCTAGAAACAAGGATTCGCACAGTAAAACACACTGACACTCTCCCTACCTATAGTTTTCTGTCCCTAGAAAAAATGTTTTTTTAAAGCACACTATAGCACAAGGAGAATTCCCTCACTGTCCTTCCCTGTCCCTAGAAACAAGGATTCGCACAGTAAAACACACTGACACTCTCCCTACCTATAGTTTTCTGTCCCTAGAAAAAATGTTTTTTTAAAGCACACTATAGCACAAGGAGAATTCCCTCACTGTCCTTCCCTGTCCCTAGAAACAAGGATTCGCACAGTAAAACACACTGACACTCTCCCTACCTATCCTTCTCTTTCCCTAAACTAAAGGAATCCAGGTTAAGCAAGAAAAAATAAATGTCACTGTCCCTGCCTATGCTTCTCTTTCCCTGCTCCGGAACACACTACACTAGGCCGCCGTGCTGGTGGCCTTTTATAGTGTGGGGCGTGTACTAAACACCCTCAGCAATAATTGGCCACAGGCATCCTGCCTGTGGCCAATCATTGCTCTCCTCGCTGCCGGCGCTGTGATTGGCCAAGCATGCGGGGTCACAGTGCATGCTTGGCCAATCACAGCGCCTGGATGACACTGCGATGGCGTAGTGCATTGGGGGCCGTTCGCGTCACTCGAATTTGGCGCGAACGGCCCAAATCGTTCGATCTTCGTCGAACGATCGAACAGCCGATGTTCGAGTCGAACGTATGTTCGACTCGAACACGAAGCTCATCCCTAGTAGCAAGGAGCTTGGCTAGAAATATAGAGCTATTCAGGACTGTGTCAGTGGGGCTGAGGTTGTTCTATGAGTCAAGGCAAAAGAACAGAGAACCCAATCTACCAAGCGGGCTCCTGTGGGGGTAGCGTTACCCACGTGCAAAAGAAAAATGTCTAAGGCCCCTTTCACACCAGCGGACCGTATGTCTGCTTTTTCATCCATCCGTGTACGGATGGAAAAGGGACATACATTCCTATTTTTCTATCCGTCTGCGGAGCGGATCGGATGAACACGGACAGACGGTCCGTGTTCATCCGATCCCCCCCATAGGGGAGAGCGGAGATCTGACAGGACGGTCCCCCTGCACAGTGTGCGGCGACCGCCCTGTCATCCGCCGGCTCAGCGGGGATCAACGAAGCGATCCCCGCTGAGCAAGCGGAGGTTCACGGGGTGGATCATTACTGATCCGTCCCATGTGAAAGGGGCCTAACTTCCATTGCACATGATTGGTCATTTAAAGTGAACAAAGCTTCCCCTTATTTACTATGTCAATATTTACTTTGCTAAGTAAACATGCCCAACTCATTTAGAGCAACAACCCTAGTGACTTGCAATGTGAAAAATAAAAGTAAAGCTCAACTATAGTGTTGCATTGTAAAGCAGAGAACCAAGCCTACATACTGTATGTAATGAGTAAAAATGGCTGCCCCATAAATTAAATTACATAACTGGCCCCATAAATTTAAATATACGATATAACTGTATGAATAAATAGTTTTTTATTAAAATATAAACACGCAATAATACCAATATTTATTTGAATCTTGTCTTTTTTACATGTATATCTAAAAAATAAAGGAAATTTATTTTTCCGTTGGCCCCCAACCCTACAATATATGAGCAAAATTTTATAGCGTCCTGATGATGGCAAACAAGCCTGAAATAGCTGCATTCAGTTTGGAATAAAGGGCTCTATAATATTAGGCTGTATATGTATTATACTCCAACATTTCTGGATATACAATTAGCAATTGGGAGATAGAGGAATGAGTTGCATGGATTTGCCCCCTACCCTGGAATGGGGAACAATCCCCTTATTTTTGAGATATGTGATGAAATAAAACAGTTGAATACCTACTATTCTAAGAAGACTCTACTGTGCTTCTTCTAAATATATATATATATATATATATATATATATATATATATATATATATATATATATATATTTAAATAGACTGTGTTTCTTCCAAAAAAAATAAAAAATTATTAAAAAGACTCAACGTCTCTTTTTACAAAACCCCTCATCTTGAGATTTTTAGATTGACAAGTTCTATAAGGTCACATTTTATTGTGGATATCATGCTAAACGACTATGGCCATCCTGCAGCACGCGGCACTTTCCGTCTGCCAGGACTGGGACTGAGGTCTGTTGATTTTACGGTTTGTGTAGAACAAATAACACAAGAGTGTATTATGCTGTACAGAGACAGTCCCTTTTATGTTGGCTGTGAATGCAAGTTATCCCAGGTTGGGTATCCAGGGGACCATTTAGACCAGGTTTGCTTTGAAATCCTTCTCTATTTCTGAACGGTGCATTCAATAATCAGTGCAAGCCAGAACTGAGGCTCGCTTTCTGTGATTCTAAGAACCCATTAAATTATATTGTTACTGAAAAACAATACATGTGCTAATCACGCTCTGAGCATGTGGATCTTAATTTCCCCCGAGATTCGGTTATGAATTTTTACTAACATGTTAATTTTGTGTGTTAATCAGTCGCTGTAGGCTGAATGAATGGATTGACTATGTAAAATTGTTTGATATTGAAACAACTCCTTTTGACCCTCTCAAATTGGCTCCATTCCCCTAAAGACGGTTAAAGTTAATTAAGCACTCAATAGGTTTATGGTGTTTAAATTAAAATATATTACTCCTCATTGTTTAGTCATCAAGTGAGAGGATCTTTCTCCTCCTGGCTGCCTTGCTGGCTAATAGGCTTATCAAAATTCATGATGTAATGTGGAGGTTTTGATAGCTGGACAAGTGTGTTACAAAACCGTACTGTCAATCAATGAGCATGGAAAGGTGCCACTAGAGGGCACATGGCTTCCATGAATGGAATCAAAGTTTGACTCAAGAAATGCGGTTCAGAAAACAAGCCGAGAGAGAAATCCCTTTCTGCTTTTTAATACTGGGTATATATTGTCAAAAGTATTGGGACACCAAAAGTATTGAACTTTATGGCATCCCAGTCTTAGTCCTTAGGGTTCAATATTGCGTTGGCCCACCCTTTGCAGCTATAACAGCTTCAACTCTTCTGGGAAGGCTGTCCACAAGGTTTAGGAGGGTGTCTATGGGAATGTATAACCATTCTTCTAGAAGCGAATTTGTGAGGTCAGGCACTGATGTTGGACGAGAAGGCTTGGCTCGCAGTCTTAGCTTTAATTCATTCTCAAAGGTGTTCTATCGGGTTCAGGTCCGGACTCAGGTGCAGGCCAGTCAAGATCCTCCACCCCATCATCCATGTCTTCATGGACCTTGTTTTGTGCACTGGTGTGCAGTCATGTTGGAACAGGAAGGGGCCATCCCCAAACTTTTCCCACAAAGTTGGGAGCATGAAATTGCCCAAAATGTCTTGGTATGCTGACACCTTAAGAGTTCCCTTCACTGGAACTAAGGGGCCAAGCCCAAACCCCTGAAAAACAACCCCACACCATAATCCCTGCTCCACCAAATGATTTGGACCAGTGCACAATGCAAGGTCTATAAAGACATAAATGAGCGTGTTTGGGGTGGAGGAACTTGACTGGCCTGCACAGAGTCCTGACCTCAAACTGATACCTTTGGAATGAATTAGAGCAGATGGTTAAATTTGGTGTTATCGCTCTCTCTCTCGCATACTGGTCACTGGAAGTTCAACATGGCACCTTATGTCAAAGAACTCTCTGAGGAACTGAAAAAAATAATTGTTGCTCTATGTAAAGATGGCCTAGACTATAAGAAGTTTGCCAAGATCCTGAAACTGAGCTGCAGCACGGTGGCCAAGACCATACAGCGGTTCACCCTTATATATATGGATGGTCATTCCATCTTCTAACAGCTATGACTAAGCACCCCATAGCGGTATGAAACGCGTCAGCTTAATTGTTCCTGTGCCTCTGATATCCTTGTATTCTATGATTTTAATTGTCTTCAATAAAGGTGTTGTAACGGAGTGCGGCCGTACAGTTTTTTCTTTCGGTTCATCTACACGTGCAGAGCCAGCACCTGTTCTTCCATCAGCAGGAGGGGCATTATTATGAGATGTTTCTTCTATTCTGCATCACTAAAGAAATTGGTGGAGCCACGCACACAACGTCACTTCCGGGTTCCAGAGTAAGCCGGTGTAACGCAGCTGGAGCGCACGCTGCTAACCCCGGGCTGTTTTTCTACTCGCAGACCCTGGTTTTGTTTCTGAGTGTATTATCTTGGGAATTTTACCAATGTATGGAATATTTTGACTTTTAACTTTTTAATAAATCGAGCCTTTGATACTACACTATGGGAGCCCTTATCTCTTTCTTATGAGGGCACTTCCTGGGGACCATATAGGAACATACAAGCTACTGTCTACCATCCAGCAATTATAGGACTCTACAACGGGAAGGCTGGAGGCAATCTGATCTGGAGGATCAAACAGAGGAGCCACCAGGACCCAAGCTGCTTCATACCTTATATGCCTATCACCCCTGCAGGGGAAATAGGAGCCGGTGAGTGGGGACCCAAAAGGGGGAGCACGAAAGTCACCAGAATATCAGATGCAACAGTGCACACAAGTCACTTTGGAATTTTCTGAATGATTTTTAGGATTTTTGGAACCTCTGCAAAGCACGATTATTGGACTGTTTTTTTCTGCATTATTTCACATTAGTTTTTTCTTTATATTATATATTTTTTCTTACCATCAGTATATATATATATATATATTGTGAGGGGGTTAGCTCGGCAGCGGGTGTGTGTGACCCCCGGGATGGGCTCCCCACTAGGGATGAGCTTCGTGTTCGAGTCGAACATACGTTCGACTCGAACATTGGCTGTTCGATCGTTCGACGAAGATCGAACGATTTGGGCCGTTCGCGCCAAATTCGAGTGACGCGAACGGCCCACAATGCACTACGCCATCGCAGTGTCATCCAGGCGCTGTGATTGGCCAAGCATGCACTGTGACCCCGCATGCTTGGCCAATCACAGCGCCGGCAGCGAGGAGAGCAATGATTGGCCACAGGCAGGATGCCTGTGGCCAATTATTGCTGAGGGTGTTTAGTACACGCCCCACACTATAAAAGGCCGCCAGCACGGCGGCCTAGTGTAGTGTGTTCCGGAGCAGGGATAGAGTAGCATAGGCAGGGACAGTGACTGTTATTTCTTTCTTGCTTAACCTGGATTCCTTTAGTTTAGGGAAAGAGAAGGATAGGTAGGGAGAGTGTCAGTGTGTTTTGTGCTTCTGCTATAGTGTGCTTAAAAAAAAACATTTATTCTAGGGACAGAAAACTCTAGGTAGGGACAGTGTCAGTTTCTTTCACTCTGCAAGTCCTTGTTTCCAGGGACCTGGAAGGACAGTGAGTGAATTGTCCTTTTGCTATATTGTGATTAAAAAAAACATTTATTCTAGGGACAGAAAACTCTAGGTAGGGACAGTGTCAGTTTCTTTCACTCTGCAAGTCCTTGTTTCCAGGGACCTGGAAGGACAGTGAGTGAATTGTCCTTTTGCTATATTGTGATTAAAAAAAACATTTATTCTAGGGACAGAAAACTCTAGGTAGGGACAGTGTCAGTTTCTTTCACTCTGCAAGTCCTTGTTTCCAGGGACCTGGAAGGACAGTGAGTGAATTGTCCTTTTGCTATATTGTGATTAAAAAAAACATTTATTCTAGGGACAGAAAACTCTAGGTAGGGACAGTGTCAGTTTCTTTCACTCTGCAAGTCCTTGTTTCCAGGGACCTGGAAGGACAGTGAGTGAATTGTCCTTTTGCTATATTGTGATTAAAAAAAACATTTTTTTCTAGGGACAGAAAACTGTAGGTAGGGAGAGTATTTTTTTTCTTTCACTCTGCAAGTCCTTGTTTCCAGGGACCTGTAAGGACAGTGAGTTAATTGTCCTTGTGCTATATTGTGCTGAAAAAAACATTTATTCCAGGGACAGAAAACTCTAGGTAGGGACAGTGTCAGTTTCTTTCACTCTGCAAGTCCTTGTTTCCAGGGACCTGGAAGGACAGTGAGTGAATTGTCCTTTTGCTATATTGTGATTAAAAAAAACATTTTTTTCTAGGGACAGAAAACTGTAGGTAGGGAGAGTGTTTTTTTTCTTTCACTCTGCAAGTCCTTGTTTCCAGGGACCTGTAAGGACAGTGAGTTAATTTTCCTTGTGCTATATTGTGATTAAAAAAAACATTTATTCTAGGGACAGAAAACTCTAGGTAGGGACAGTGTCAGTTTCTTTCACTCTGCAAGTCCTTGTTTCCAGGGACCTGGAAGGACAGTGAGTGAATTGTCCTTTTGCTATATTGTGATTAAAAAAAACATTTATTCTAGGGACAGAAAACTCTAGGTAGGGACAGTGTCAGTTTCTTTCACTCTGCAAGTCCTTGTTTCCAGGGACCTGGAAGGACAGTGAGTGAATTGTCCTTTTGCTATATTGTGATTAAAAAAAACATTTATTCTAGGGACAGAAAACTCTAGGTAGGGACAGTGTCAGTTTCTTTCACTCTGCAAGTCCTTGTTTCCAGGGACCTGGAAGGACAGTGAGTGAATTGTCCTTTTGCTATATTGTGATTAAAAAAAACATTTATTCTAGGGACAGAAAACTCTAGGTAGGGACAGTGTCAGTTTCTTTCACTCTGCAAGTCCTTGTTTCCAGGGACCTGGAAGGACAGTGAGTGAATTGTCCTTTTGCTATATTGTGATTAAAAAAAACATTTATTCTAGGGACAGAAAACTCTAGGTAGGGACAGTGTCAGTTTCTTTCACTCTGCAAGTCCTTGTTTCCAGGGACCTGGAAGGACAGTGAGTGAATTGTCCTTTTGCTATATTGTGATTAAAAAAAACATTTATTCTAGGGACAGAAAACTCTAGGTAGGGACAGTGTCAGTTTCTTTCACTCTGCAAGTCCTTGTTTCCAGGGACCTGGAAGGACAGTGAGTGAATTGTCCTTTTGCTATATTGTGATTAAAAAAAACATTTATTCTAGGGACAGAAAACTCTAGGTAGGGACAGTGTCAGTTTCTTTCACTCTGCAAGTCCTTGTTTCCAGGGACCTGGAAGGACAGTGAGTGAATTGTCCTTTTGCTATATTGTGATTAAAAAAAACATTTATTCTAGGGACAGAAAACTCTAGGTAGGGACAGTGTCAGTTTCTTTCACTCTGCAAGTCCTTGTTTCCAGGGACCTGGAAGGACAGTGAGTGAATTGTCCTTTTGCTATATTGTGATTAAAAAAAACATTTATTCTAGGGACAGAAAACTCTAGGTAGGGACAGTGTCAGTTTCTTTCACTCTGCAAGTCCTTGTTTCCAGGGACCTGGAAGGACAGTGAGTGAATTGTCCTTTTGCTATATTGTGATTAAAAAAAACATTTTTTTCTAGGGACAGAAAACTGTAGGTAGGGAGAGTATTTTTTTTCTTTCACTCTGCAAGTCCTTGTTTCCAGGGACCTGTAAGGACAGTGAGTTAATTGTCCTTGTGCTATATTGTGCTGAAAAAAACATTTATTCCAGGGACAGAAAACTCTAGGTAGGGACAGTGTCAGTTTCTTTCACTCTGCAAGTCCTTGTTTCCAGGGACCTGGAAGGACAGTGAGTGAATTGTCCTTTTGCTATATTGTGATTAAAAAAAACATTTTTTTCTAGGGACAGAAAACTGTAGGTAGGGAGAGTGTTTTTTTTCTTTCACTCTGCAAGTCCTTGTTTCCAGGGACCTGTAAGGACAGTGAGTTAATTTTCCTTGTGCTATATTGTGATTAAAAAAAACATTTATTCTAGGGACAGAAAACTCTAGGTAGGGACAGTGTCAGTTTCTTTCACTCTGCAAGTCCTTGTTTCCAGGGACCTGGAAGGACAGTGAGTGAATTGTCCTTTTGCTATATTGTGATTAAAAAAAACATTTATTCTAGGGACAGAAAACTCTAGGTAGGGACAGTGTCAGTTTCTTTCACTCTGCAAGTCCTTGTTTCCAGGGACCTGGAAGGACAGTGAGTGAATTGTCCTTTTGCTATATTGTGATTAAAAAAAACATTTATTCTAGGGACAGAAAACTCTAGGTAGGGACAGTGTCAGTTTCTTTCACTCTGCAAGTCCTTGTTTCCAGGGACCTGGAAGGACAGTGAGTGAATTGTCCTTTTGCTATATTGTGATTAAAAAAAACATTTATTCTAGGGACAGAAAACTCTAGGTAGGGACAGTGTCAGTTTCTTTCACTCTGCAAGTCCTTGTTTCCAGGGACCTGGAAGGACAGTGAGTGAATTGTCCTTTTGCTATATTGTGATTAAAAAAAACATTTATTCTAGGGACAGAAAACTCTAGGTAGGGACAGTGTCAGTTTCTTTCACTCTGCAAGTCCTTGTTTCCAGGGACCTGGAAGGACAGTGAGTGAATTGTCCTTTTGCTATATTGTGATTAAAAAAAACATTTATTCTAGGGACAGAAAACTCTAGGTAGGGACAGTGTCAGTTTCTTTCACTCTGCAAGTCCTTGTTTCCAGGGACCTGGAAGGACAGTGAGTGAATTGTCCTTTTGCTATATTGTGATTAAAAAAAACATTTATTCTAGGGACAGAAAACTCTAGGTAGGGACAGTGTCAGTTTCTTTCACTCTGCAAGTCCTTGTTTCCAGGGACCTGGAAGGACAGTGAGTGAATTGTCCTTTTGCTATATTGTGATTAAAAAAAACATTTATTCTAGGGACAGAAAACTCTAGGTAGGGACAGTGTCAGTTTCTTTCACTCTGCAAGTCCTTGTTTCCAGGGACCTGGAAGGACAGTGAGTGAATTGTCCTTTTGCTATATTGTGATTAAAAAAAACATTTATTCTAGGGACAGAAAACTCTAGGTAGGGACAGTGTCAGTTTCTTTCACTCTGCAAGTCCTTGTTTCCAGGGACCTGGAAGGACAGTGAGTGAATTGTCCTTTTGCTATATTGTGATTAAAAAAAACATTTATTCTAGGGACAGAAAACTCTAGGTAGGGACAGTGTCAGTTTCTTTCACTCTGCAAGTCCTTGTTTCCAGGGACCTGTAAGGACAGTGAGTGAATTGTCCTTTTGCTATATTGTGATTAAAAAAAACATTTATTCTAGGGACAGAAAACTCTAGGTAGGGACAGTGTCAGTTTCTTTCACTCTGCAAGTCCTTGTTTCCAGGGACCTGGAAGGACAGTGAGTGAATTGTCCTTTTGCTATATTGTGATTAAAAAAAACATTTATTCTAGGGACAGAAAACTCTAGGTAGGGACAGTGTCAGTTTCTTTCACTCTGCAAGTCCTTGTTTCCAGGGACCTGGAAGGACAGTGAGTGAATTGTCCTTTTGCTATATTGTGATTAAAAAAAACATTTATTCTAGGGACAGAAAACTCTAGGTAGGGACAGTGTCAGTTTCTTTCACTCTGCAAGTCCTTGTTTCCAGGGACCTGGAAGGACAGTGAGTGAATTGTCCTTTTGCTATATTGTGATTAAAAAAAACATTTATTCTAGGGACAGAAAACTCTAGGTAGGGACAGTGTCAGTTTCTTTCACTCTGCAAGTCCTTGTTTCCAGGGACCTGGAAGGACAGTGAGTGAATTGTCCTTTTGCTATATTGTGATTAAAAAAAACATTTATTCTAGGGACAGAAAACTCTAGGTAGGGACAGTGTCAGTTTCTTTCACTCTGCAAGTCCTTGTTTCCAGGGACCTGGAAGGACAGTGAGTGAATTGTCCTTTTGCTATATTGTGATTAAAAAAAACATTTATTCTAGGGACAGAAAACTCTAGGTAGGGACAGTGTCAGTTTCTTTCACTCTGCAAGTCCTTGTTTCCAGGGACCTGGAAGGACAGTGAGTGAATTGTCCTTTTGCTATATTGTGATTAAAAAAAACATTTATTCTAGGGACAGAAAACTCTAGGTAGGGACAGTGTCAGTTTCTTTCACTCTGCAAGTCCTTGTTTCCAGGGACCTGGAAGGACAGTGAGTGAATTGTCCTTTTGCTATATTGTGATTTAAAAAAACATTTTTTTCTAGGGACAGAAAACTGTAGGTAGGGAGAGTATTTTTTTTCTTTCACTCTGCAAGTCCTTGTTTCCAGGGACCTGTAAGGACAGTGAGTTAATTGTCCTTGTGCTATATTGTGCTGAAAAAAACATTTATTCCAGGGACAGAAAACTCTAGGTAGGGACAGTGTCAGTTTCTTTCACTCTGCAAGTCCTTGTTTCCAGGGACCTGGAAGGACAGTGAGTGAATTGTCCTTTTGCTATATTGTGATTAAAAAAAACATTTTTTTCTAGGGACAGAAAACTGTAGGTAGGGAGAGTATTTTTTTTCTTTCACTCTGCAAGTCCTTGTTTCCAGGGACCTGTAAGGACAGTGAGTTAATTGTCCTTGTGCTATATTGTGCTGAAAAAAACATTTATTCCAGGGACAGAAAACTCTAGGTAGGGACAGTGTCAGTTTCTTTCACTCTGCAAGTCCTTGTTTCCAGGGACCTGGAAGGACAGTGAGTGAATTGTCCTTTTGCTATATTGTGATTAAAAAAAACATTTTTTTCTAGGGACAGAAAACTGTAGGTAGGGAGAGTGTTTTTTTTCTTTCACTCTGCAAGTCCTTGTTTCCAGGGACCTGTAAGGACAGTGAGTTAATTTTCCTTGTGCTATATTGTGATTAAAAAAAACATTTTTTCTAGGGACAGAAAACTGTAGGTAGGGAGAGTGTTTTTTTTCTTTCACTCTGCAAGTCCTTGTTTCCAGGGACAGAGAAGGACACCTGAAGGTAGCCCTTATTGCTTTTTTCCCATCTCCCTGCAGGCCATCTATTAGAATGTCTGGAAGGCAAACAAGGAGAGGCAGACAGTCAGGAGGCAATAAAAGAGGGCAAGCAGGCTCTGTGTCTGGGGGCAACAGTGCTGGTCGTGGACGCGGTGCATTGTCATCAGCACATGGCCATGGGACACGCTTGTCCTTCTTTTCGGCAGCTGGACATGTTGAGCCACATCATGCCGAAGACTTGGTAGAGTGGATGACCAAGCCCTCCTCCTCCTCCTCATCCTCTCTCACCCAGGCTCAGGGTACTGGAAAAGCAGCTGCCAAAGCGTCGTCTTCCCTGGTATCAATGTCAGACAAATCATCAGTCACTCCTTCCCTAGACCCACCATGTCCTCCTCCTGAGGAGTCCCCCGAACTGTTTCAGCACAGTGTTGGGTACATGCTCCAGGAGGATGCCCAGCGTTTCGAAGGGTCTGATGATGAAACCCAGCTAGAGGAAGGCAGTAGCGTGAGAGCAGACAGAGGGGATGCTCAAGAAGGACACCAATCTGGCAGTCATGTTCCAGCAGCTGCAGCATACTGCCAGATTGGCTCCAGTGATGAGGAGGGAGGGGATGATGAGGTCAATGACTCCACGTGGGTGCCTAATAGGAGAGAGGAGGAGGAGGAGGATGAGGAGGAGGCACATCTCCAACGAGGCAGGATGCCCTTTGGTGGCCAGCGTAAGGGCAGTACACCGACGGAATCACACCGCAGAGCTCCGCCTGTGCAGGGCGCTGCCTCTGCCCGTCATTCAAAAAGTTCTTTGGTGTGGGCCTTTTTTGAGGCTAGTGCATCAGATCGCACAGCTGCTGTTTGCAACATATGTCTCAAGCGTATATCGCGTGGCCAAAACATCAGCCGCTTGGGTACCACATGCCTGACCAGACATATGTTGACCTGCCATGCAGCTCGTTGGCAAGCCTACCTCAAAGACCCACACCAAAGAACAAAGCGGACCTCTCCTTGCACCGCATCAGCTGGGATCTCCAACCCCACTATAACTTCAGTCCTCTCTGAAACATGCACTGAGAGGAATGAAGGTGTAGAATTAGGTGTGTCACAGCCAAGTACTTGCGCCCACTCTGCTAGCAGTACACCGACGTCCGATTCTAGCAGGCAAATTTCCCTGCCCCAGCTGCTGGACCGTCGAAAGAAGTTCACTCCCAGCCATCCACATGCCCAGCGGTTGAATGCTAGCTTGGCTAAATTGCTAGCGCTTCAACTGCTGCCTTTTCAGTTGGTAGACTCGGCCCCCTTCCGTGAGTTTGTGCAATGTGCGGTTCCTCAGTGGCAGGTTCCCAAACGCCACTTTTTCTCACGGAAGGCTATTCCGGCTCTCTACCGGCATGTGGAAGGCAATGTCTTGGCCTCGCTGGACAGGGCGGTCAGCGGTAAGGTGCATATTACCGCTGACTCATGGTCCAGCAGGCATGGACAGGGACGTTACCTTTCTTTCACGGCCCATTGGGTCACTCTTTTGGCAGCTGGGAAGGATTCAGGACAAGGTGCAGTAGTGTTGGAGGTTGTCCCACCGCCACGCCTCCAAAATGCTACTACTGGTTGTGACACACCTCTCTCCTCCACCCCCTCCTCTTCTTCTTCCTCCATGGCCTCTTCCTGTGGTTTGTCCTATGAACCAGCGGTGCTCCGTAGCCGTTCACGGGGCTACGCAAGTACGCAGGCAAAAAGATGCCATGCCGTGCTTGCGCTGGTGTGTTTGGGGGACAGAAGCCACACTGGGGCAGAGGTCCTGTCTGCTCTGCAGGGCCAGGCCGAGAGGTGGTTGACGCCACGCCAGCTTAAGCCAGGAATGGTGGTTTGCGACAATGGCACCAACCTCCTCTCCGCCCTCCGACAGGGACAACTGACCCATGTGCCCTGTGTGGCTCACGTCCTTAACCTGGTGGTGCAGCGGTTCTTGGGCAGGTACCCGGGCTTACAGGATGTCCTGAGGCAGGCCAGGAAAGTCTGTGTGCATTTCCGCAGATCTTATAATGCCAGTGCTCGCCTGGCTGAGCTGCAAAAGGAGTTGAACCTGCCCAAGAACCGCCTTATATGTGACATGCCCACCAGGTGGAACTCAACGTTGGCCATGCTGCAGCGGCTGCACACGCAGCAGAGGGCCATCAATGAGTACCTGTGCGACTACGGCACCAGGACAGGGTCAGGGGAGCTTGGTTTTTTTTCTCCACGCCAGTGGGGCATGATCAGGGATGCATGCACTGTCCTGGCACCATTTGAGGAGGCCACGAGGATGGTGAGCAGTGACAGTGCATGCATCAGTGACACTGTACCTCTTGTCCACCTGTTGGAGCACACGCTGCGTGGAATAATGGACAGGGCACTTGAGGCAGAACAGAGGCAGGAAGAGGAGGACTTCCTTGCCTCTCAAGGCCCCCTTTACCCAGACAGTGTTCCTTCTGTCCCACCCATCGCACAGGAAGAGGAGGAGGAGGAGGAGGAGGAGGAGGAGGATTGTGTCAGCATGGAGGTGGAGGCTGGCACTCAGCATCATCAGCAGCAGTCTTTTAGGGATGATTTACAGTCCCAAGAAACCAGTGGACTTGTACGTGGCTGGGAGGAGGTGGCTGCGGATCATGTCGTCCTTAGTGACCCAGAGGACTCCGGAGCGAATGCCTCAGAAAACCTACGCTGCATGGCCTCCCTGATCCTGCAAAGTCTGCGGAAGGATCCTCGTATTCTTCGGATCAAGGAGAGGGACCATTACTGGCTGGCCACTCTCCTTGATCCACGGTACAAGGGTAAGGTTGCGGACCTTATGTTACCGTCGCAGAGGGAGCAGAGGATGAGACAACTCCGGGAGGCCTTGCAGAAAGGTCTGTGCAACGCGTTCCCAGAGACTGGGAGGTTGCAAACTCCTGGTCCTGGACAACGAGTTGCTGAGGCTTCGGCCAGTCAAAGAAGGAGCGGTGGGGAAGGTGGCCGTCTGACCGATGCGTTCAGACAATTCTTTAGTCCGCAGCCCCAAAGTATGATTGGTTCCAGCAACCATCGCCAGCGTCTGATAAACATGGTGCAGGAATATCTAGGGGCAAGGTCAGACTTGGACACCTTCCCCACCGAAAATCCTCTGGCTTACTGGGTCTTGAGGATGGATCACTGGCCAGAGCTTGCACAGTATGCAATTGAGCTACTGGCCTGTCCTGCATCCAGCGTTCTTTCGGAACGCACATTCAGTGCTGCTGGAGGATTTGTCACGGATCACAGGGTGCGCCTGTCCACCGACTCGGTTGATCGACTGACTTTCATCAAGATGAACCAGTCTTGGATCACCACCAGCTACCACACACCTGATGCTGATATAACAGACTAATTGATTTTAAAATGTCACATCCCTTCAAGACTGATGCTGATGCTGAGTGCCTGTGCTGTTATGTTGACTGGCTATCCTCCTCCTCCGAGTCCTCAATGATACGATTGATGATGATAGCTTGGAAGATCATTTTTGTTTATGGGTGCCGCCACCAGTGCCTAACGCCCAATTTTTCAGCCCCTGTTTAACAGGGGCGTGTAATTACAATTTTTGAAGCAATACTTTGCAACAGGGCTCATTGCTGTGCTCCAAGTACAGTATCTGTGAGGAGTTGCAGTGTTGTGCCACCAGTGCCTAAGGCCCAATTTTTCAGCCCCTGTTTAACAGGGGCGTGTCATTACAATTTTTGAAGCAATACTTTGCAACAGGGCTCATTGCTGTGCTCCAAGTACAGTATCTGTGAGGGGTTGCAGTGTTGTGCCACCAGTGCCTAAGGCCCAATTTTTCAGCCCCTGTTCAACAGGGGCATGTAATTACAATTCTTGATCTAATAATTCACAGCAGGGCCCATTGCTGCACCCACCAAGAGTAACTGTCAGGGCTTACAGTGTTGTGGCACCAGCACCACCATCAAAGGCCCAATTTTTACTACCACTGTTCAACAATTATATGTAATTAAAATTCCTGATATAATAGTTGACAGCAGGGCGTTCCAGCACCAACCAAGAGTAACTGTGAGTGCTTACAGTGTTGTGCCAACACCAACAACTAAGGGGCCTATTTCTGCAGAGTATATACGGCAGGTCCCTACTTTCAAACATCCAACTTACAAACGACTCCTACTTGCAAACGCAAGAAGACAACAGGAAGTGAGAGGAAATCTACCACTAGGAAGGAAAATTCTCTCCTGTAAGAATAAATATGGGAGAAAGGTGTCTCCTCTGTACTGATGCTTTATCAGCAATCCTTGTTTCAAGAAAAACACCACATTTCAAAAACAGTTGTCATTGGGACGGAAAGTGAGGTGAAATGTTCTGAACAGGGGCACAGACAGCAAAACAAATGTTACAGGGGTGATAACCCTTACCTATGTTTTCCAAAAAGTTTAAAAATAGATTTTTGGGCTGGAGCTACACTTCAACAATGTACCTGTTCAAAATTACAAACAGATTCTACATAAGAACAAACCTACAGTCCCTGTCTTGTATGCACCGCCTGTATACGGCTGTTCAGAGTATATAGGGCCTTTTTTATTTTATGTGCGGGGTTCCCCTTAATATCCATACAAGACCCAAAGGGGCTGGTAATGGGCTGGGGTAGGGGGGGGGGGTCATGGGGTAGCTATGCCATTTTTCTTAAAGAATTTCATCCATATTACCGGGACCAGACATTACATTAAAGCCGCAAGCAGTTTTAAATGGCTTTTTTTTCCTTTAGAAGTGTCATTTTGTGCAGGGACAGTTCTAAACACGGGAAACACGTGGCACTTCACAGGCATACTTTAGACACCCCCCAGGTACGATATTTAAAGGAATATTTGACTTTTTTTTTTTCACTTTATGCATCATTAAAATGACTGCTCCCGAAAAACGACCGTTTTTAAAACTTCTTTTTGCATTGATACATGTCCCCTGGTGCAGAACCCGGGTTCCCAAACCCTTTTTAGGACAATAACATGCATAATAGTTGTTATAATTAGCACTTTAGAATTCGAACGTTCGCATCCATTGTATTTAATAGGGTTCTAATGTTCGTTCGAACTTCCGGTCCGTTCGCGGGTTCTGGTGCGAACCGAACCCGGGGGTGTTCGGCTCATCACTACTCCCCACACAAAAACAGGCCCAGCAGACGGAGGTTGTGGTTTTCAAAATCAAAAAGGTGCGGTTTATTTTCTATTTACAGTGACAAAAACACAGCAAAGCAAAAGAAACATAAACAAAATAAATCCTGGTCAATTTGACCTCTGACTAAACATACAGGTTTCCTAACTAACAACTGGGATCAGCCTAGTGCTGTCCTAGTCCCTAAGTCCCTGGTTTTAAATGTCCAAGCAAATAGCCACACAGGCTTTGTCTCACCGCACAGGGGTTCACTCTCCCTAGACAGTCCACACAGGTCTGCTTCCAGGCATGAGCTAACCCCTAATGAAGCTGGGAGTTCTTATAGAGGCCTAAATGAGCTGACAAGCTTCAGCTGGTCTCATCAACTCCCTGTCTGCACGACGCCCCACACTCTCCCTAGAGGTATGAGTCATCCATGAGCCCACTATCCTCAGCTGGGCTTATACAACTCTCCACCTAGTTGTATAAGTCGGCGTAAAGCCTGAATCTGGGCGAAATATATCTACCCCCCTGGATGCAACCAGGTGACTTTACCTTCCTGCTGTCACAATATATATATATATATATATATATATATATATATATATATATATCTGTACATATTTGCATATATATATATACATATATACTGTTCATTTATTGTTCACTGCACTGGATGTTTTAGTGTAAAACACTTATATTGACATATATATATATATATATATATATATATATATATATATATATATATATATATTGTGACAGCAGGAAGGTAAAGTCACCTGGTTGCATCCAGGGGGGTAGATATATTTCGCCCAGATTCAGGCTTTACGCCGACTTATACAACTAGGTGGAGAGTTGTATAAGCCCAGCTAAGGCTAGTGGGCTCATGGATGACTCATACCTCTAGGGAGAGGGCTGGGCGTCGTGCAGGCAGGGAGTTGATGAGGCCAGCTGAAGCTTGTCAGCTCATTTAGGCCTCTATAAGAACTCCCAGCTTCATTAGATGTTAGCTCATGCCTGGAACCAGACCTGTGTGGACTGTCTAGGGAGAGTGAACCCCTGTGCGGTGAGAAAAAGCCTGTGTGGCTATTTGCTTGGACATTCAAAACCAGGGACTTAGGGACTAGGACAGCACTAGGCTGATCCCAGTTGTTAGTTAGGAAACCTGTATGTTTAGTCAGAGGTCAAGTTGACCAGGATTTCATTTGTTTATGTTTCTTTTGGCTTTGCTGTGTTTTGTCACTGTAAATAGAAAATAAACCGCACCTTTTTTTGATTTTGAAAACCACAACCTCCGTTTGCTGGGCCTGTTTTGTGTGGGGAGCCCATCCCGGGGGTCACACACACCCGCTGCCGAGCTAACCCCCTCACAGTTGGTGGAGAACCAGTGGCAGTTTTTTTTTTAAGCCAGCATGGAGGAGATACTGAAGCAGCTGGCTCTAGCAAATGCCAATCAACAGCAGACAAATGCAGGTTTGCAAAAGAGCCTTGCAGCTCAACAACAGAGCCTTGCAGCCCAGCAGCAAGCTCACCAACAGAGTCTGGAAGCTCAGCAACAAGCCCAGCAGCAATCTGAGGCCCGCTTCATAGACCTGTTACAGAAGCAAGAGCAGAGACTACAACAAATGGAAGCAGTAATGCAGCAACGTCCGCAGACCAGTGAGGAAAGCCGTCCCACTAATACCGCGTCCTTTGGGGTGAGTCGTTTATTGACAAAAATGACTGGAGAGGATGATCCAGAGGTATTTTTGACCACATTTGAAAGGACTGCTGAAAGAGAAAAGTGGCCTGAGGAGCAGTGGGCTGGACTGGTGGCTCCTCTGTTAACTGGTGAATCGCAGAAGGCTTACTATGACCTAGAGCCTGACCAAGCAAAAGACTATGTGATGCTAAAAGCTGAAATATTGGCAAGGCTGGGTGTCACCCAGGCTGTCCGGGCTCAGCGTGTGCATAACTGGACTTTCCAGCTTGGAAAACCCCCCAGGTCTCAAATGTATGATCTCATTCACCTAAGCAGAAAGTGGCTACAGCCAGAGACTTTGTCCGCACCAAAGATTGTGGAACGTGTTGTAATGGATCGGTTTTTGAGAGCTCTTCCTACTGCCATCCAAAAGTGGGTAAGCCATGGAGACCCAGAGACGGCCGATGGTCTTGTGGATCATGTGGAGAAATACTTGGCTACAGAGAACCTGACGGCCTCTTCCAGAGACACTCAGACTTTCCACCCTAAGACCAGACCATCCCCAGGGGCGGATAAGAGGATTCCAAGGGGTGAGGGTGGAGAGAGTGAGAGGGTGGGAGCTCTACCCCAAGTTTGGCGAGAACAGCCTGGGAAATCAGCGGCTCAAGAGGCGGCAAGAAGGATCGTTTGCTACCGCTGCCGGCAAGCGGGACATATTGCAGCCAATTGCCCGGTTGTGGAGGAACCCATGCAGTGTGACTTTCTGATGGGCAGACGTCAGTCGCTGTGTGCGACAGTCGCATGCACTGCCATTCGAGGAACTGAGAAACATTTATGCAAAATGTGTGTTAATGGTAGAAATGTTGTGGTATTGCTGGATTCAGGTAGCCTTGTGACCCTGATAAAGGCTGAGTTAGTTAAAACAGAGGTCTCTGGGAATAGCAAGGTAGCTGTTATTTGTGTGCATGGGGACACCCGAGAGTATCCAGTGACTACAGTGTGTTTCGAGACCCCCAAAGGTACCCTCTCTCATCCAGTGGGCTTAGTATCTCAGTTACCGCATGACGCCATTGTGGGAAGGGATTTTCCGAAGTTCTGGGAACTGTGGGATGATCCTGAGCCCCCCACTGGTGCCCCTATGTACCAGGAATGGGATAGCCAGAACTCCCCTGAGAGTGGTGAGGACTCTCCGGAATTTCCCTTATCAGTATTGGCAGGGGAGACTCAAGAAACTGGAGAGGAGCCCACCTCCTCAGACGAAAACCTACCGTCTGTGGAGTTTTCTGATCTTGAGGTTCACAGGGAAAACTTTGCCACAGAACAGTTGAAAGACCCCGCCCTAATAAATGCACGGGAAAACGTAGTGAAAATAGATGGCGAGTTAGTGAACCCAGATAATACCTGCACTTACCCATACTTCAGCGTAGAGAAGGACCTACTGTATCGGGTGGCAAAAAGGGCAGAAGAAACCGTTGAGCAGCTTGTGGTGCCCAAACCTTACAGGAAGTTGGTGTTGGAGTTGGCCCATGGGCACATTCTTGGAGGTCATCTGGGGACAGAGAAAACCCGAGAGAGGGTATTACAGAGATTCTATTGGCCGGGGGTGATAAAGGACATAGAAAATTATTGTTCCTCCTGCCCTGTGTGTCAGAGGTCGGCCCCGATGCCACATTTCCGTAGCCCGCTGGTCCCTCTACCCATCATTGAGGTCCCGTTTGAGAGGATCGCCATGGATTTGGTAGGTCCTATAATCAAGTCCGCTAGGGGGCACCAGTACATATTAGTTATAATGGACTATGCCACCCGTTATCCAGAAGCGATCCCTCTCCGAAATACCTCGGCCAAAACCATAGCCAAAGAGCTATCTCTTGTGTTTAGCCGGGTGGGTATTTGTAGAGAACTGCTTACGGACCAAGGTACACCCTTTATGTCCCGGGTTATGAAGGAGCTGTGTAAATTGTTCAAAGTGACGCAATTACGTACATCTGTGTATCACCCCCAAACCGATGGGCTGGTTGAAAGATTCAACAAAACCCTAAAGCAAATGTTGAAGAAAGTGGTGGATAGAGATGGAAAGGATTGGGACTGTCTACTTCCTTATCTGATGTTTGCTATTAGGGAGGTGCCCCAATCCTCTACGGGATTCTCCCCCTTTGAGTTACTGTATGGGAGACACCCAAGAGGGCTGTTGGATATTGCCAAGGAAACTTGGGAAAGTGAGAGTTCTCCCCACAGGAGTGTGATTGAGCATGTCGCCCTGATGCAAGACCGAATTGCACAGGTAATGCCCATCGTGAAGGAACATTTGGCCCAAGCGCAGTTAGCACAGCAGAGAGTGTACAACCGTGGAGCCAAGACCCGTACCTTTTCCCCGGGGGATAGGATACTGGTACTTGTCCCTACGGTTGAAAGTAAATTCCTTGCCAAATGGCAAGGCCCCTACGAGATAATGGAAAAAGTGAGCGAAGTGAATTACAAGGTCAGACAACCAGGAAGGCGAAAGCCCGAACAGATCTATCACGTTAATCTGTTGAAAGCCTGGAGGGATAGAGAGTCCCTAGTCGCAGACACTTGGTCACCAGCTCAAACTGGTTGCGTGATTCCTGAGGTTGGAATAGCAGCCACCTTGTCACAACCCCAACAACAGGAGGTTAAGGAGTTTGTGCTTCGCAACAAGGAGGTATTCTCTGAGCTGCCGGGACAAACATCTGGGGTAGAGCATGACATCATTACCCCGCCCGGTGAAAGGGTGAAGTTAAAACCCTATCGGATCCCAGAGGCCCGACGGGAGGCAATACGGGAGGAAGTACAGAAAATGCTGAACTTAGGGGTGATAGAGGAGTCCCAAAGTGATTGGTCTAGTCCCATTGTGTTGGTGCCTAAACCGGATGGGAGCTGGCGATTTTGTAACGATTTTCGTCAGTTGAACAAAGTTACAAAATTTGACACCTACCCCATGCCACGTATAGATGAGTTGATCGACCGGCTGGGAACAGCCCGATACATGACGACTCTTGACCTCACAAAAGGGTATTGGCAAATCCCCCTGGCCAAATTGGCCAAAGAGAAAACCGCATTTGTAACCCCAGACGGGGCGTTCCAATATAAAAGAATGCCGTTCGGGTTACAGAATGCGCCGGCCACGTTCCAGCGGAAAATGGACCAGATGCTGAGGCCCCATCGGAAGTATGCTGCGGCTTACCTGGATGACGTAATTGTCCATAGCACAGATTGGGCCTCACATCTGCCAAAAGTGCAAGCAGTCCTGGACTCTGTTCGGGAAGCGGGGTTTACGGCTAACCCCAAGAAGTGTACCATTGGGCAGGAGGAGGCCAAATATCTTGGGTACACCATTGGGAGGGGAGTAATAAAACCCCAACTCAACAAAGTCGAGGCCATCCAGAGTTGGCCACGTCCCAACAGCAAGAAACAGGTACGAGCCTTTCTGGGAATCGCTGGGTATTATCGGCGATTCATTCCCCACTTTGCCTCTAAGGCTGTGCCCCTAACCAACCTAACGAAGGGGAAAGGGTCGGTCATGATTAAATGGACCCCCGAGGCTGAGGCAGCATTCCAATTCTTGAAACAAGCCTTATGTAGCCAGCCAGTGTTGTACTCACCCGACTTCTCTAAAGACTTTGTCGTACAAAGTGATGCGTCAGATGTGGGGTTAGGAGCAGTATTGTCCCAGGTCTGGAACGGGGAAGAGCACCCAGTCATTTACCTCAGCAGGAAGTTGAAGTCCCATGAGGTAAATTACGCCACCGTTGAAAAGGAGTGTTTAGCGGTGAAGTGGGCTCTAGATTCCCTTCGGTACTACCTGCTAGGTAGGCACTTTGACATGGTTACGGATCACGCTCCGTTAAAGTGGATGGCTCAAAACAAGGAAACAAATAGAAGAGTGAATAGGTGGTTCCTGGCCCTCCAGGAATTCAACTTCACAGTAAAGCATCGCCCTGGCGTTCAAATGGGGAATGTGGATGCTTTGTCTCGAGTACATGAATGCCTGATTGCTGGTGTTCCAACCCCGAAGTTAAAACAAGAGGGGGGGGTATGTGACAGCAGGAAGGTAAAGTCACCTGGTTGCATCCAGGGGGGTAGATATATTTCGCCCAGATTCAGGCTTTACGCCGACTTATACAACTAGGTGGAGAGTTGTATAAGCCCAGCTAAGGCTAGTGGGCTCATGGATGACTCATACCTCTAGGGAGAGGGCTGGGCGTCGTGCAGGCAGGGAGTTGATGAGGCCAGCTGAAGCTTGTCAGCTCATTTAGGCCTCTATAAGAACTCCCAGCTTCATTAGATGTTAGCTCATGCCTGGAACCAGACCTGTGTGGACTGTCTAGGGAGAGTGAACCCCTGTGCGGTGAGAAAAAGCCTGTGTGGCTATTTGCTTGGACATTCAAAACCAGGGACTTAGGGACTAGGACAGCACTAGGCTGATCCCAGTTGTTAGTTAGGAAACCTGTATGTTTAGTCAGAGGTCAAGTTGACCAGGATTTAATTTGTTTATGTTTCTTTTGGCTTTGCTGTGTTTTGTCACTGTAAATAGAAAATAAACCGCACCTTTTTTTGATTTTGAAAACCACAACCTCCGTTTGCTGGGCCTGTTTTGTGTGGGGAGCCCATCCCGGGGGTCACACACACCCGCTGCCGAGCTAACCCCCTCACAATATATATAGTTTCCCTTTGAAAAGTTTTTTGAATATAATTTTGCACTTATTATGCTTTTGTTAATTTGATGTTAGTAATCTGGACCTGTGAGGATCCTCTTACCACACCCCTTTTTTTGGGTAGGGTCACGGATGCACAGTAACTGATTTAACTATTAGTACTAATTTGGAAAGGGGTCAGTTCACCATAAGGATTAGATCCCTAGGACACAACAATTACCTCCTAAGATCCTCATTAATAAAGCTATTTTTAAAGCATCTTGTAAGCAGTATCTTTAAAGGGACTTTATTTATTATTTCCCTTAACCCATTGGCCTAAGGTAGCGCCACGCACCCCATTTCATTCCTTATTTTTACCTGAGCACTCCTAGGGGAGTTCATTAGGGGAGGCAGCAACCTAGCCGCTATCCTAAGCGTGGAAATTCCACATTTGCACTAAAGAAATTGGGTTTGGGATGAAATTTGGAGACAGAGGTATAAGGGGGCAGGCCCCTAATGGTTTTGATATGGGCGCCCCATCAACTACAGTTACAATGCAGGTTATTCCCCTAACCAGCCATCATAACAATAACTTGCGATCATGTATTATGTTTATGTTTACAGATTAGTCAGACCGCTATACATGTATTCTGTAAAAGATAAAGATATGTCATTTTAATCGCACTATAATGTTATCACATGACCAAAAACCTTTTTGCATGGCTAGCTCAGTCCAAATTTAAATTTCTGATATACAGTGGGGGAAATTTTTTTTGATCCCCTTCAGATTTTGTAAGTTTGCCCACTTACACAGAAATGAAGGGTCTATAGTTTTTATCATAGGTGTATTTTAAATGACAGCGACAGAATATCAAACAAAAATCCAGAAAAATAAACATGATCTAAATGTTATAAATTGAGTTGCAGTTCAGTGAGTAAAAAAAGTGTTTGATCCCCAAGAAAAACACGATTTAGTACTTGGTGGAGAAACCCTTGTTGGCAAGCACAGAGGTAAGACGTTTCCTGTAGTTGAAGACCAGGTTTGCAAACGTCTCAAGAGGAATTTTGGGCCACTCTTCTTTACAGATCTTCTCTAAATCCTTAAGGTTTCTTAGCTGTCGCTTTGCAACTCAAAGTTTCAGCTCCCTCCATTAATGTTCTATAGGATTAAGGTCTGGAGACTGGCTAGGCCATTCCATAACTTTAATGTGCTCTGAAGAAAACTCACACTGGGGCAAGACTGAGAAGTAGGCAAAGGGTTGACCCCCTTGGCCGCTTCAGCCCAAAGGACCTTGCGGCAGCCCTATTTCACACAAAAAAAAATGTGTCAGCATTTGCTTCAATTATTCAATCATGTGAAAAGAAAATCCTTGTTTACTTATTTTTTCTGCACATGACTGGATAGTTGAAGTGAATATTTATACATTTATTGTGTGAGCACTCTCCTTTAGAAAATCAGCCTCTGTTCATCAGGGCTGCTATCAAATACTGAGCAGCACGCTGTTCATTTCATCGAGCATGTACATAATATAACTGGGTACCAACATTTATTAATAAAGTTAATCCGGGGAATATCCAATTGCCTCTCGGGAGATCAGGAAGGATTTATTTTCCCCTGATAAGGTAAATTGGATCATGCTTTGCTGGGGTTTTTCACCTTCCTCTGGATCAACTGTGGGTATAGGATTGGATATATGGGATTGTATGTGTAGCACCCTGGGGTTTAGTCAGGGAGTTTCTCCCAAATTTACTTGCCAAGAGTAATTATCTTGGTCGATTGATAGAGATCTATTGATTCCTTCCTAAGTTTCGCCTTGTTGCACTTTTCTCTTCTACCACTAGGTGGCCGGGTACTTGGTGGTACTAGATATGAGAAGGACAACCCAAGGTCAGGTATGAGTATATGGGGTATCTCAGCCAATGGGCAGGGTTTTTTTTAATCCCTTGGCCTGCTGGGAGAACCTATATATTTGGATGACGTCAGGTGATCTATGTTCTGTGCCACCTGGACAGCCATCTGGGTGGACGTGTGTCGTTAGCCCCGGGCTGCTAGGCCAGGAATTGGGCCTATCCTGGGGGCATCTGGCTGTGTGAGGGCCTATTCAGGAGTAAGAGGGCAGCACAGGGTTGGGACTGCGGCTTGCAGTCAAACCGAAAGTGACGGTTCTGTCGGCTGGAGAACCTGTCAGTGGTCGGAGGTAGAAGGGAAGCTGTCGCCACAAAGGGACCAACCACCTTTACCAGGGATCACAGTGAGTAACTGAAGAAAGTACCGGAACCATATTCTCACCGAATGGGCATGGTGGACAATCGGGAAACTTCAAGTCAGGAACCCAACCGGCGGAGGAGAGGCTTGCAGAGCAGCCTTGCGAGTCAAGCCAGGAACCAAGCCGGTTAGCAGGGGTGAAGCTTAAGAAGTATCTGGAGTGCCAAGCAAGGGACCCAGCAGGGAAGCGTGGGTGACCCTTGAGGGAGATACCACCGCCAACCTTGGAGGAGCTCAAGGGATTCAGAGTCAGTGAATCAAAGGGTCTAGTGAGAGACCAGGAGCTCAGTGTTTAAGAACTCCAAGAGGCAGTTGTAGTGAAGCTGAAGGAACTGTTACGTTTGAGTTAGGAACTGTTAAAGGACTGTAGCCATAGGAGACAGCATTCCTGCATGAGCAGAAGGGGCACCTTGCTGGGGGCATTTCCCTGCATGGCTGTCCTCCTATTGAAGTCTCAGAGTCTGCCAATTGGATCTATAACTACTTAAGGGTGTCCTGGCCATACCCTCTTTCCCCCAAAAATACAAAAAGGACTGTCAAGAGAAATAAAACCTCTTTTACATCCAAGCAGTGTCTGGAGCCCAATGACTTTCACCATCTTTGCACCCACTATGCCTCACAACCCACTACATACTGAAGGATGTCAGCTATCTTTGGCCTTGAAGGTCCTCATTAGTCCTCATTAGACTGGACAAGGCCGGAGACCTTGCTACATATGATTTTTTTTCTCTTTTATTGGTTGATCTAGATGGACGATTGTCTTTTTTCAACCTGACTAACTAATGTAACTATGAGATAGACTAAATCTGACAATGGGATACCAGAAGAGATAGTTGGAGTAGGGCACCTTTAGAGGAAATATGAGATACCCTATCATATATTATAGGGAAATTCCCTGCAGTAGAAGAGGTATTATACTGACTCTCCGGTGACTTGTATCGGCCACCTTCGCTCAAGCCTTTATCATGCTTCCTAGTATTTGACAGCTCTGGGAGTGTCAGTTTCCTGTGTCCTCCACCAAATGTTTTGGTTCCTTTCACTGACCTGTTACTTCATTGTCGTGACATGTAGTGATCATGCCTGGGAACTTTCCTGGAGTGACCTGGCAATGCCAGAGTTTCGCTCCTGTTGCAGATCATTACTGGGAACATTTACATCTCCACAAATCTGATCCTGGAGATGTAAACAATGTGGCTCTATGTGCATGATGTCATGCTGTGGCACAAAGCCCCACTGCAGGAGCATTTTGTACAGGCCCTGGACCACGGAGGATACTTAAGAGTGGAGACGCTGGTAGGTGGGGCACACAAACTATGCAGAACATTAGGGAGGATGGAATGGTCTGCCCCTTTCTGTGCCTCCTACTCAGCCCTCAATCTTAGGAATTTAGATTTCCAAACATTCCCAGGTATGGAAGTGATGTAGATCGGAGGATCACACCACAGCGCATGGCTGGGGCATCGGTACCTAACACTCCCAGAAGTGGTGAATGCTCTCTGACGGCATCTGTGGTGCTTGAACATAGGGAAGGTGGGAGACTGCCAGAGAGGTGAGAAAAATATCTCTTCTATTGGAGGGAAGTTTTTTGTGGGGCCCAGATTCACCATCCGCAGGGGAAGAGAACTCACACAGTGAATAGTTGATGCAGTAACTTGTATGTGAGAAAGTACACCAAACTCTGTAAACATGGCCACATCAGACCGGAAACACTTACAATGACCAGGCAAAGGAAATCTGTGCACATGATAGACACCTGACAGCATCTGACAGAGGAGGCAGCTGAAAGGCAGATCGCAACATGACCCCTGAATGGGGAAGGCTACTACTCAAGACACAGTGATGGACCCTACTCTGTCCCTTCTCCACATGAACCTGTCCCTACACCAATCGAGCTTCCCCTAACCAACGGGGGCTCTGTTCCTGACCTACCCATTACAAGGAATGCGCACCAACCCGATGGGGACAGTGTTATTTTTTAGCACTGCCCACACCAAAGATGACCACAGAGGTCAGTCAGAGCAGCAGCGTCCAATTGGGCAGCTGCTCCCCTGATGACATCTAAGGAAGCATCAGAGGAACCTAGGTTCTCTCTTTGTCCTCCACCCACTCTGCACGGTGGCCACTGAACAGCATCACCCTTGCAGGGAGGTCAAACTACACCTGCCTATAAACTACCATTAAGATGTGTTTGAGCAACTGACAGTGTTCCTTTAAAGTTACAATGCCTCTCCTCTGGTCAATAGGTAAAGCAAGCTCTACTTATCGAAATCCGTCACAGTGGCAAGGAGTTTATTGTCAGAGGGAAGAGCTTACCTCTGGTGTCAAGAGTGACCTTGTAAGTAATGCTTTAGAGGATCCCGAATTTATTGCTTAGAAAAGGAAACACACGTAGGAGAGATGTAGGCGCTGCAAACCCTGATATATGTAATAAAGAGCGGTTGTCCCCGATGGGGATTTGGGCAGAAATATAGATATAATTAAAAAATTATCTATCGAATGATGGTATAAAAAATATTTAATAAAGGGTTGTCAAATGTCACAGTTGAATTACAGTAAATAAAACATATAAAACGGTCTGGCCAGATAGATTATTGCATATTCAAATAATAGCAAACAAACGGAATGTAAAACAAGATTACATAGCAAATGTTAGTGGGTATGAGTCACCGACGCATTTCGACCATAAGGTGGTCATCTTTAGGGGGATCGTTGACATATAAATTAACTTCAGGTATTCAAAACATATAATCATACATCACAATACAGGTATAGCATGGCGATATAATTACCGCTTGAAGGTGGAGTAAGCAGTTGCATGGCCAGGAATGTTGGGAAACCGTGGAGCAATCCGGAGGGTCATGTAACTGCTCCCACCCCCCCGTGAAGGGAAGGAGCCCAACCCTATGGGCTTGCAAGAACCCACACTGGTGACGTCTGCCAGAGGGCAGGAGAGGACAGGAGAAGCAGCACCTGCAACAAGTTCCCAGATTAATGACCATATATTAAATAAAAAGATAGCTGAATTGCAAGAGTGCTAAATTAAAACTGTATATCTTAAATATATGGACTAACTGCGATCTTATCTATCAATGTATGAACATCAAATTATCCTAGGGTTCCAGAAATGTAGTTGGTCAATGTAAATAAAATGGTAATAGTACTTAAATCATTGGTGAAGAAATTAGGAGTGAGGAGTGGAAGTGAAAAATGTGGGCATCGTTGAAGTGGTAATAGTAGCGCAAGCTGCAATGTGATGGATCAAACTGCCCATAGAGGGCAGTGGGGTAGTGAAAAGTGTTGGTAATGTAGACGTATACAGTGGCTAAATAAAATTGTATGTAAATAACTGATAAATACTGGCAAGCATGTGAAAAAAAATAAAAGATGTATATATAAATGTGAAAAAAATCAACAGTGTGCAAAAGCAGGTGAAGTGGGTGTAGAAATATTGATTCAGAAACAATTGTAAATAGTGGATCTAATATTGTAATTTACCTTGTACAGCCTATATGGCTTGTATGAGTGGAGGGTTGAATATAGTTGGAGCCTAACTCCAGATGAGCAAGAAAGGTGAGGACTCAGGAACCAAAGGAAGATGTGTGCAGTGCCGTCGGTCTTTGCCAGCATGGAATCATGGTGTGATCCACAAGCAGGTGGTCATTGATATATGCCTCGGGAGGCAATTAGGGTAAGTGTGCACAGGTGTCATCTCCCTTCCCCCTCCCTCTGGAGCTCTCTCGTGGAGGCCGTAAGCAAAACGGCCCGATGTGTGGTTCCTTCGGCGTCCCGGAAGGCAGGGGATGCCCTGGCCACCGCCGTTATCTCCACCGCAAGCCGCGAGGCGTCACGGGACAGCGCGCACGTTGAGGGATCTCACACATGCGCACTGTGCCGCAAACGATCCGGAGATGATCGCGGGACGCCGACGGCAGGGTGAAGCTCAAGTCGGCGGGCGGGACGAGACCGCCCATCCGCCGACCAGAGCATAACGGGGAAAGTGGAGGATTCCACATCCCCCCACCCTGCCGTAAAGCCTAGGAGGACCAGGGTTCGACCCCTCAGGGAGGACAGGGGTAGCACAGACCCACCGTGATGCAACGGTTAATTGACTGTAGTAAACGTGTGGTATACTATCATAAACCATATTGATGGTACATATGTTTGTAACAAAAAATCTTGGTGGGTCAAGTGACAACAATGGTGTTGTAATAGTCTTATAATTTATACAAGAACAGTGTGCTAGTTCCGAAATCCCAAATCCCTGCATAAGGAAATCCCTAACAAATATTAATTTGGGGGATGCTGCAGTAAAGGAATCTAATTACTGTATTTATTGGCGTATAACACTCACTTTTTTACCCTGTAAATAGAGGGTAAACTGTGTCTGCGTGTTATACGCAGGGGGCTGTGGAAAGTTTTTTTCCTGAACCTTCCCTCTTAAAGTTAGGGTGCGTGTTATACGCCTGTGCGTGTTATACGCCGATAAATACGGTAGTTAAAGTAGTCCTGATGCATAAGGGAGGGAAAAGATGCGTTTGCAATCTAATTCCCAGATTGAGGGGTGTGTTGCCTCAAGGTGGGGCTAACATGGATCACCCTTCAATTGTAATTGTGGTTGGATTGAATTAAAAAGTCAAACATGCAGGGATTGTAGGGACTACAGAGCAACACAAAGCTCCTGTCTTATCTCTCATGTGTGGTGAGGGGGAAGGGGTTTTTTAGCCACCCAATGGTATGTATAGAAAAAGAAACACACGTAGGAGAGATGTAGGCGCTGCAAACCCCGATATATTTAATAAAGAGCGTTTTTCCTCGATGGGGCTCTGGACAGCAATATATTGAATTTATTGCAGGCCATACATTAGTAATGCCCCTGTAGACGTCCTGGTAGGAACGAAACGCGTCAGGCTATGCATTTTACTTCCCACATTGCCTTTTAATGTACGAACTGTGATCACCTTTTAACTTTGTATGTTGTTTTTTTTTATTAAAAACCCATTGTTGTGACCTACACCAGTGGAGCACCATATTTTTTCTTCTCTTTGCATGATTCGGCGAGGAAAAGTTTTTTCAGTTTCTCCATTCGGTCTCTCTGCAATACCCTTGTCGGGGTATTTTTATATTCAAGCTCGATTGTATCCCATTGTCTGGTTGAGTACCAGGATCCAGAAAGCCAATCTTTTGGGGAGACCTCCAGCCTTGAGGATATCGAAGATTTGAGAAGTTTTCGATCCATCTGGTTCCATCCAGGATTGAGGTCATCTGATTGCCCAGCTGGTGCATTTCATCATCCATCAGCGATTCGGTGATGTTCCTGTGGACAGCCGCTGGGGATACTCTTAAGCCTCGTACACACGGCTGAGATTCTCGTCAAAAAAAACATGTCGTTTTTTTCGACAAGATTCTTGGACAAGAAACTGGTCCCGGCCGAGTGTACACACGCTCGATTCAAAGAACCCGCGGTTCTTTGAATGGAGCCTACGCGGTGACGTCATCGACTACGACGAGCATGCGCTCGTCACATTCGATGCCGTCGCCGCCATCTTGGTATACCCTACCTATGCCTAGGAAGCTACCGCGCATGCGTCGAATTCATTTCGAACATGCGCGGGCTTCCGGGAGGACAGGTAAGTGTACACACACTCACTTTTCTCGTCGAGAAACATGCCGACGAGAATCTCAACGAGAAAATAGAGAGCAGGTTCTCTATTTTCTCGACGAGATTACTTGTCGGTTTTCTTGACGAGAAACCATACACACGAACGAGTTTCTCGGCAAGACATCTCTGCCAGCAGGTTTCTTGCTGGTTCTTGCCGAGAAACTCGGTCGTGTGTACGAGGCCTCAAGCTCGATTGATCCGCTGTCGTATGACATTCGGGTCCAACATTTCCGGTAAGCACACATTTATGTCATCATTCACGTGAAGATCTGTGCAAGAATTACTCCATCCACTCCATGCCATTTATTCACCGTTTTGGACACTTATCACATTGTTTAGTGTTGTGGACACTTTATATATTGGGTTGGGTATTCAACCTGCCCCTTCTTTCCTTTTTTTTTTTTATGGTCACATTTGAGTTACAGTCCAGTTTTTACTGGTCTCTATGTAGCGCTGCACTATTACTTTCCATTTTGTTTGAATTTGTCACATTCCAGTACAGCTGCTTCACCTCCCTCTTTAGGGTTGCTAATATTTATGTGTTTTTGGGTAGCGCATTTATTCCCTTTTTACCATACATTAGTAGAAATTAATTCTAAAATTTTTGTTTTTGGAATGCTCGTGCAATTTTCTAATGATCAGTGGGGTAAAGCCACTGCTCGTTTTCAACCATAGTGATAAGAAAATGCGATGGAGTAGGATGGAAAATTTCTCAATCAAATACATTTTTAACAGCGAATGTGGTTTTTGTTCTGGAAGTTCCATTCACTCCAAAATTGAATGGTGAAAGCAAAATTTTGAAGTCATTTCTAACAACATTCATGAAGCCTCTGTTGGCATTATTGAATGTGCTGGTGAGATCGTTGTGCAAATGTTCATTTGAATATCTACCAGCTTATGGGAGGTTGTTTTTTATATATCATGAAAATGCATTTTTCAGAAGCCTCGATGATGTGACTACCTGAAGCAGATTCCCCTGTAACAAGGCCAGGAGTTAATGCTTGGAGTACAATAGTACTGTCTGCACAGATGACAGAGTGTATACATTCCTCAGTAGATGTCTGTACACCTTAAAGTTGTCACATTTCTTTGTATCATTTGGTTGTGACACTGCTGAAGGCACAGAGATCTTTCCCTATGTCTCTGTCTCCATCTATTCCCGTCTCTTTGGCATTTCTGGATCTGGCAGATGTTTGTCTTTACCCTGCATTGTAAATGACATACCCTTTATGTCACTGTTTACTTTTATTTTCTCTTTGATTTCTTTTTTGTTTTAGAAGCTATAGATGTTAATTCAATTTTTGCATGATAAAAGAGAGGCTAGCATGATCATGTGACAATACAGCGGTGTGTGATGATTATCCCAACCGGTATCCTTCAAGCCTAATGCCGCGTACACACGACCGTTTTTCATGACGAGAAAAATTCCATTTTTTAATGTGGTCATTAAAAACGATCGTGTGTGGGCTCCAGAGCATTTTTCGCGACACGTGAAAAATGGCCATTAAAAATTTAGAACCTGCTCTATTTATTCTTGTCGTTTTTCCGCTCGTCGTTTTTCTCGTCGTGAAAAACGGCCGTGTGTAGGCTTTAATGACGTGAAAAAAAGCAAGTTATGAGATGGGAGCGTTCTGGTAAAACTAGCGTTCGTAATGGAGATAGCACATTTGTCACGCTGTAACGGACTGAAGAGCATGAGGCTGAAAAGCGCGAATCGTCTCTCACCAAACTTTACTAATACGAGGATCAGCAAAAGCAGCCCAAAAGGGTGGCGCCATCCGAATGGAACTTCCCCTTTATAGTGCCGTTGTACGTGTTGTACGTCACCGCGCTTTGGTCGAGCATTTTTTTTTCACGATAGTGTGTAGGCAAGGCAGGCTTGAGAAGAATCACGTCGAGAAAAACGTCGTTTTTTTCAGTGACATTAAAAAACGGTCGCGTGTACGCGGTATTAGAAATTTGATAAGTTGGGTGAAAAATTTTGGATGATTTGTCATATTTTGCGATAAAAATATAATTTAAAGCAAACCTGTTGGTAAAGCAGGCAAAGGAAATTGGGCAATATAGGGGGGAGGGGATTCTGGCGCTCCAAACGGTGTTATGTCCTCAGTAAAAAATGGTTAATGCCTTTAATGGCAATTCCTGACAGTTCAATACTAGTAACTACTGTTCGTGTGAAAAGGAGGCAACCTTCCTCAGAGGGTGTCCAGCACCTCTGTGATCAATTCAAAAGTATAGAGAGGGGGAGGCGCCAACTGGAAGTATAACAAAGAGTTCAGCATAAAAAGTGCACAAAATGAACCCATTTACAAACAGGGGAAGATGCCCATCGGGATATGATCAGCCCTGGAGTGATCCGATGCCACTCTGCACCCAAAGGGGTACATGTAAAGTCCCACCAATTCTGTTTCAGTATAGTATATATTCCTCTTACTGGCACCAACAATGGGGCAATAATTCCTGCACTGACACCAATTATGGGGCACTATTCCTCCCACCGCCATCAACGATGGGGCACTATTTCTCCCACTGGCACCAATGATGAGGCACTATTCCTCCCACTGCCACCAACGATGGGGTACCATTCCTCCCACTGATACCAGTGATGGGGCACTATTCCTCCCACTGACACCAATGATGGGGCACTATTCCTCCCACTGACACCAATGATAGGGCACTATTCCTTCCACTGATACCAATGATGGTGCACTATTCCTTCCACTGACACCAATGATGGGGCACTAAACCTCCCACTGACACCAATGATAGGGCACTATTCCTTCCACTGATACCAATGATGGTGCACTATTCCTTCCACTGACGCCAATGATGGGGCACTATTCCTCCCACTGACACCAATGATGGGGCACTATTCCTCCCACTGACACCAATGATAGGGCACTATTCCTTCCACTGATACCAATGATGGTGCACTATTCCTTCCACTGACACCAATGATGGGGCACTATACCTCCCACTGACACCAATGATAGGGCACTATTCCTTCCACTGATACCAATGATGGTGCACTATTCCTTCCACTGACACCAATGATGGTGCACTATTCCCCCCACTGACACCAACAATGGGGCACTAACGCCAGGACATTTTCTACTCCCACTGGCCACAGGCCAGCCCCCTTAAAGTCTGAAGCACAGTAAACTGGCCCTTTGTTTAGAAAGTTTAGAGACCCCTGCTCTAGTGCATCTCTTCAGAAAACCCATTTCAGTTGAACAAGCTGTCTGACTTCATGTTCTCTCACTCTGATTGAAACTTCCAAGAGAGCTGTTTCAAAGTGATACTAAAGGTCAAGTAATAAAATACTTTGTGCAAAGAGATTGCACAGAGCTGTACAGTACACTCCTGGAAACCCCCCCCCCCCCCATGGTGCTGTCCGCTCCACCTTCCTCCTGATGTCTCCTTAGCAAGCTGGGTGCTATTGAGGCACTCATGCAAACACACTCCTGAGCCAAGCTGTGTGCATCCATAAAGACACACAGCACCGGTAAGCCATGCCTCCACTCCCTCCCCACAGGAGCCTATGGCTCCCACTGCTTTCATTGTCTCCTGTGAGACCATGAACTGAGAGGAGCAGTGCTGCAGTCGAGTCAGTGCTGGAGCGGTGACAGGAGTCAGGTAAGTGTTTAGAGATGAGGGTGGGTAGGGTGAGGAGTGGGGAGTTTTTTACCTTAAAACAAAGAATGCATTAAGGTAAGAAAAAAAAATGAATTTGCAACCACTTTAATGCCTTGTACACACGATAGGAATTTCCGATGGAAAAAGTCCGACTGACTTTTTCCATCGGAAATTCCTACCCTGTGTGTAGCCCATCGGAGATAATTCTGATAAATTCCATCGGAGTTTAAATATAGAACCTGTTTTATTTTTCTCCGATGGAATTCCGTCAGAATTCCGATGTGAGCTTGGTTGGACAAAGGTCCGATCGTGTGTACAGGGCATTATAGAAAAACAATGAGGAGGAAGTGGGAAAAGTCACCTCTCTGGCACACTGGGATATGTGTGCTGATTTTTGCTTAAGCTATTGAGGTCTGTGAACAACATACTTTTTTTCAAAAGAGTAACTAAGGTTAGAGTAAAAGATGAGAAAGGGAGCAAAGGGCTTCACCTGCTATTTAGTCCTTATTATAATAAAGAAAGAAAGAAAAAGAAAACATGTAAAAAAAAAAAAATGCTATACGTTTCCTCTAACAAAAGCACATGCTACAATGTTTGCAGAAAGCCTGCCCTGTGTGTTTGATTCACAGTGCATCTGTGCAGCCTCATTGTCCCCTGAGACCCCAGCTCACCAGGGTGTAATTCTTCCTCTAATATAAGTGTCATACAAAGGACTCGTGTAATTTAGTGAAATGATAACAAAAATAGCATTAAGGTAATTACCTTTTGGCGTGTGCCGTATTTCTCATAGCGCAGTAGAAAATGTCATGGGGATTTTTTTTATTCCTAACTTGGTGAATTTTTTTTCATTCCGTAATTGCAATGAACCGGACTTACTCAATGGCTTTTTAACATGTGTTCAGTTTATAAATGTGTTCATTATCTTAGCCCTTTGCCCGGAGTTAATGCTTGTAGATATTCTGGCGTTTTAATCAACCAAAGGCACTCTGGTGCTGTGTTCTGTCTCAGAGACAATGCAAAGCCTTATAAGTGATCGTAGACGTCAGTTTATTTTTTCTTCGATCTGTCTCTCCATTGCTGATAATAAATGTAGCACAGCAAATATAAAATGCACATCAATTGTCGGGTCCTGAAAAATTGAACTGTAACACCTCCTGTGATCATCTGATAATATAGACAATCTGGTGTGACTGGCCTAATAAAACAAATGCTAAGAGAAAAAAGGAAATACATTAACAGGTGAGATTTCACCCTTCAAGTCTTTACCACATTCTATAAAACATATTTAACACCATCCCTAATGCCGCGTACACACGACCGTTTTTAAGGACGAGAAAAATGGATTTTTTTAAAATGGTCATTAAAAATGATCGTGTGGGGGCTTCAGAGCATTTTTCACGACGTGAAAAACGGCCATGAAAAAATTGGAACATGTTCTAATTTTTCACGTTGTTTTTTACATCGTCGTTTTTCTCGTCATGAAAAACGGCCGTGTGTGGGCTTTAACGACGTGAAAAAAAATGCGCATGCTCAGAATCAAGTATGAGACGGGAGCGCTCCTTCTGGTAAAACTAGCGTTCGTAATGGAGATAGCGCATTCGTCACGCTGTAACGGACTGAAAAGCACGAGGCTGAAAAGCACGAATCGTCGCTCAACAAACTTTACTAACATGAAGGGTGGCGCCATCCGAATGGAACTTCCCCTTTATAGTGCCGTCGTACGTGTTGTACGTCACCGCGCTTTACGCAAGCATTTTTTTCCACGATAGTGTGTAGGCAAGGCAGGCTTGAGAAGAATCACGTCGAGAAAAATGATGTTTTTTTCAATGACATTAAAAACGGTCATGCGTACACGGCATAAGACAACAAATGAAACCAATCACTGAGCTAATAGTTCTCCATAGGATGCATTGTGCCTGCGCTAAGGTCAGAAAATCGTTAGCAGTACGGTACTGTGTTCCTGGGTGGGAAAGGGTTAGAACCTCTGTTATGTTTGCTGAACCTCCCTTCACTTCCTGTTTTGCTGTCACTTGGAACAGGAAGTGAGGGGAAAAAAATACAGAGGTAAAAACACCTTTTGAATATTAAAGTGGGAAGGGTTGAAACCTCTGTCAGGTTCCTTTTTTTGTGATCTATAGCCAGTAGAACTATAGAAAAAACGTTTTTTTATATATTTTGGATAGCGTAACCAGTTAAGCCCCGGACCATTTCACTGGTTAAAGACCAGGCCACTTTTTGCGATCCGGCACTCCGTCGCTTTAACTGACAATTGCGCGGTCGTGCGACGTGGCTCCCAAACAAACTTGATGTCCTTTTTTTCCCACAAATAGAGCTTTCTTTTGGTGGTATTTGATCACGTCTGCGGTTTTTATTTTTTGGGCTATAAAAAAAAATAGAGCGACAATTTTGAAAAAAATTCAATATTTTAAACGTTTTGCTATAATAAATATTCCCCAAAAATATATATGTAGTGGCCTCACCTCTCTCTATTTCTTTATCGGTTATATGGCTGTTGTCTAGGGGTACCTGGGAGAGAGAGAGAAAACCCACCACGGCCCATGTCCTCCGTAACTGGTAGGTGAAGGCCAGCAGATTGGGCTTTTGTGTAGGTGTCCTAGAGTCAAGTCCAGTCCTTCGTCCCTGACTCCTTTGCTTGAGTAACCCAAGTTCCACACAGTGAATAGGTACAACTCAGTTTTATTCTTCTTGCCAAGCAATAAAACAATCTTTCTCCTTTGGAAAATGAGGGGACAGATCGAGGCACAATCCTTTCCCTTTTTGCTGCTGCTCACTGTGCTGTCACCAGTGGTGAATAGTCACTGCCACTGACTAGGTAATATAGAACGTGAATTACCTTCGCTTCCTTTTGCCCCTGTCAGAGGAAGAAATGCATCCAAGGGAGAAATGGAGGCCTCTCCGTCACCAGCGATGCTGCGCCGGGCTCTTCAGAGAAGTTACTGCGCATCAGTCCTCACGAACTCAGACACGGGCACCCAAGGAGTTAGGGCCCCCTCGGATTCCTCACCCTCGCGGAACTCAGTCGAAGGTACTGAGCCCCAGGCATCCGCCATAGTACCTCACCCCAGGCTAAAGGTGCCTGAGATGGACTCCATCCCTGCTCCAGCTAGGCCAAGGGCGTCTAGCCCTGAAAACCGGAACACCAGCACCCAAGCTAAATGTGCCTGGGTGGGGCCGCATCCTCTGACTCTCTCCCCAAAGAGGGCGCCTGCCCCTTTTATGACCTCTCCCTTTGCGTCCCAGCGGGTTCCCCGCCTCACTGTACCAGCTCGAGGGGAGGACAAAAAGGCACGGTTCGCGGTGCGAGTTCAACTCCGGCCCCAGGCAACAGCGCCACCCAGGGGCCCCAAGGAACCTCACACCACCAGAGTCCTCACATAATTCAAATACCCGCTACACTCTCCCCCTGGTGATTTGACACTGGTCCCCAGTGTCTGGTACTAACTCACACCCCACAAGGATGATGACATAAGTTCAGCCCAGAAACCAAACTACACAATTTAGCCCCGAATTGTGCCAAGACCTGTATGGGGAAGGGAAAACATAAAACAATATAACTATAAGACTTTTCAATAAAAACACTTTAAATATCTCACACATTTACATTCCTCCCTCTGGCTATCTAAGAACCACCCACTCTCAGTAGTCTTGACAGATGACTCTCCTGCAGAGGGAAAGAAAAGACACATACATCCTACCAACATGTGTGTTTGCTTGGAATGAATGAGTCTATCCTAGAAGAAACCCATTCACACCAATAAGTGCTGCATAATGTCAAAAAACAAACAATCGTTGCGCAACACTGCCACCTGGTGACAGTGCCACGGTCAAGACACTCATCACTTCCAGATGAACTTTCCTCTTGAACATTTTCTCTGTGATCCTACACTATCTAAAACCCAAAGTCACTGATTTCTTCTGAGCGCAAGGAGAAGGAGGGAGAACAAACAAAAACACAGCTCCCATATCTCCAACGAGTAGAACTGCCCAAATACGAAAAAAAAAACTAGGACCCAGTCCCTGTGTTCAAGAAAAGGCACTCCGGAAAGTTCAGCCAGGAATAGAAAAGAAAATCACACGGGAGTCTTTTCTTCTTTTTTTTTCTCCCTTACAGGTAAAACCTTGGATGAGGCAATGATATAGGCTTCAGACGGTCATCAAAAGCCTCCACATGTTACTCAATACTTTTTCCTTCTTTGCGGCAGATCACCACTTTGTCCGCATAAATGTGTCTTCCCAGCATCCATTTAGCTTTACAGTCCTGAAACTTCTTGGTGACTGTTGGTGAACAAGAAAGGTACCGCCGTGCTTGCTGTACTTTCAATTTGTCCCATACAAATGTATCATACCACCTTTGCCGAAAGACCTCCACCTTATAGAGCAGCTCCCGAGGCAGATACGGGTATTCCCACCCAAATTCCTGAGCAACCTTCTGGCCAAAGAGACGCTGCAGCCTTGACAAAGTTGGCATAGTAGCTCGGTCTCCTTCTCCAGGTGGAACAATCGCTTCTGGGTGGCGAGGTGCGTTCACCACCTCGGTGGACCTGGGCCTAGGAGCCCGCAGTGACTGACGTTGCACTCCCGCAACAGGAGCAGGTGAAATGGATGTTGAATCCAGAAGGGGAACTTCAGACAAAGGACCAGCTTCATCCCCTGGCGCCGGGGCCTCTACCTGGGGTGTACTTTCTCCAGTAGACAT
This sequence comes from Rana muscosa, assembly GCA_029206835.1. Lineage (NCBI taxonomy): Eukaryota > Metazoa > Chordata > Amphibia > Anura > Ranidae > Rana > Rana muscosa. Next base: position 144,479,878 of record CM055119.1, on the reverse strand, counting down.
GGGTAGGTCCCTCGTGACACGGGCTAAGGGTAGCTTCATCTTGTCCCATCCCTTCTGTTGGAAGATTTTGTCTATCTCCCCATCATCGCCATTGTCAGACAATGAATCCAGGTCAGAGGTGTCGTAGCCCTCAGCGGGCAGATAATTCCCAGTCACGGAACTATCCCCCTTGACAACGTCTAACGACTGTGGACTGCCACCACTTTCTACCACACAGACAGTTCCAACCCCTGGCTCACCTGGACCTTTAAACGAGCAGGGATGTCCAGGACGCTGTCTACCGAATCCATCCAGGTCAGGCAAGCAGTGGGGCGAAGCTCTTCCACGGCCACACGAGGCCATCACCAGGCCAACTTTTCTCTTCGGTGGCCGGAGCAGGGAGCTGCTGGTGACCGAGGCAGCATCCTCTGATTTTTCTCTTTTCACTTCGGCTTGGGCAGTCCCTTCGCCCAGATCAGTGCGCACGGGGAACGCACCAGCATCGATCTCTCCCTCCGGAGTGGCAGTCCCTGTGAGGTAGTTGAGGTGGAAAGCCCGAGGCTTTTCTGTGGATGGTTCCACCTCGAAGAGGAATTTTTTGCAGACCTCACAGCGCCCAAACGGCTTCAGCTGGACCTCCAGTCCCGAACAGCCGGGACAGATCACACCGAGGGCTTCCATGTCTCTTCAGGTAAAGAGAGCCAATCGCCCCCAGGGCCTTAGCCTTATCCCCGTATCCATAATCGGAGCAGCCAGAGAAGACATATCCGCAAAGGAAGGAACAGAAATCCACGGAGCACTTGAAGCCATCCTCTCTCTTTGCTGCTCCATTGCGCACTGACCCACCTGCGCCGGAATCTCCACGTGCGTACCTCCACATGGCCAGACTCCTCCCACCTTCTGCACTTGTTCGCAGGCTTTTCCCTTGCCCCGCCCACGAACTACACAGTTATGGGTTGCCTCGTGGCGCGTTGGCCAATTTGGCCGACCTACTCGGAACTCTTCTGGGCAGCAAAGTTCAATTTCAGACACCATACACATATCCCGGACGAGCCCCCACGTGTAGCGGCCTCGCCTCTCTCTCTTTCTTTATCGGTTATATGGCTGTTGTCTAGGGGTACCTGGGAGAGAGAGAGAAAACACACCACGGCCCATGTCCTCCGTAACTGGTAGGTGAAGGCCAGAGATTGGGCTTTTGTGTAAGTGTCCTAGAGTCAAGTCCAGTCCTTCATCCCTGACTCCTTTGCTTGAGTAACCCAAGTTCCACACAGTGAATAGGTACAACTCAGTTTTATTCTTCTTGCCAAGCAATAAAACTATCTTTCTCCTTTGGAAAATGAGGGGACAGATCAAGGCACAATCTTTTCCCTTTTTGCTGCTGCCCACTGTGCTGTCACCAGTGGTGAATAGTCACTGCCACTGACTAGGTAATATAGAACGTGAATTTACCTTCGCTCACTTTGCCCCTGTCAGAGGAAGAAATCCGTCAAAGGGAGAAATGGAGGCCTCTCCGTCACCAGCGATGCTGCGCCGGGCTCTTCAGAGAAGTTACTGCGCACCAGTCCTCACAAACTCAGACACGAGCACCCAAGGAGTTAGGGCCCCTCGGATTCCTCCACCCTCGCGGAACTCAGTCGAAGGTACTGAGCCCCAGGCATCCGCCATAGTACCTCACCCCAGGCTAAAGGTGCCTGAGATGGACTCCATCCCTGCTCCAGCTAGGCCAAGGGCGCCTAGCCCTGAAACACCGGAACGCCAGCACCCAAGCTAAAGGTGCCTGGGTGCGGCCGCGTCCTCCGACTCTCTCCCCAAACAGGGCGTCCGCCCCTTTTATGACCTCTCCCTTTGCGTCCCAGCGGGTTCCCCGCCCCGCTGTACCAGCTCCAGGGGAGGACAAAAAGGCACGGTTCGCGGTGCGAGTTCAACTCCGGCCCCAGGCAACAGCGCCACCCAGGGGCCCCAAGGAACCTCACACCACCAGAGTCCTCACATAATTCAAATACCCGCTACATATAAAAAAATTCCCTCAATTTAGTCCGATACGTATTGTTCTACATATTTTTGGTAAAAAAAATACGCGTTTATTGATTGTTTGCGCAAAAGTTATAGCGTCTACAAATAGGGGATAGTTTATGGCATTTTTATTAATAATTTTTTTTCTACTAGTAATGGCAGCGATCAGCGAATTTTATCGTGACTGCGACATGATGGCGGACACATCGGTCACTTTTGACGGCGTGCACGCGACCCACGGCTGGAATCTTAAATGGGACGTACCTGTACGCCCTTATGCCCAGCCGTGCCATTCTGTCAACTTATATCGTCATTCGGCGGTCGTCAAGTGGTTAAGAAGATTATAACCCTTGTTGGCTTTTTTTGCCATCTGTGTCCCATTGGGGAGATTTACCTTTACTTCCTGTCCCATAACCAAAACAGGAAATGAGAGAAATTTTTAAGTTATTGTAAAAGCTTTTTCCCGGCACCATGGTTGTTATGGTGTCAGGATGATTGAAGCGCAGTATTTCTATTATTACATTGTAATATAGAATGAAATTATTCAACTCACCATAATGCAGAATCAGTGTTAGCCCCGAGTGTGTCACCTGCCACGTCGCCTGCCACCAGATGCCATCAGGTGCCCCCAGCGGAGTTCGTCCTTACATCAAGCATTCCCAGCGGAGTCCTTCCTTACATCAGGCGTACCCAGCGGAGACCCTCCTTACATCAGGCGTACCCAGCAGAGTCCTTCCTTACATCAGGCGTACCCAGCGGAGTCCTTCCTTACATCAGGCGTACCCAGCGGAGTCCCTCCTTACATCAGGCGTCCACAGCGGAGTCCTTCCTTACATCAGGCGTACCCAGCGGAGTCCTTCCTTACATCAGGCGTCCCCAGAGGAGTCCCTCCTTACATCAGGCGTCCCCAGCGGAGTCCTTCCTTACATCAGGCATCCCCAGCGGAGTCCTTCCTTACATCAGGCGTACCCAGCAGAGTCCTTCCTTACATCAGGCGTAGCCAGAGGAGTCCTTCCTTACATCAGGCGTACCCAGCGGAGTCCTTCCTTACATCAGGCATTCCCAGCGGAGTCCTTCCTTATATCAGGCGTACCCAGCGGAGTCCTTCCTTACATCAGGCGTACCCAGCGGAGTCCTTCCTTACATCAGGCGTCCCCAGCGGAGTCCTTCCTTACATCAGGCGTACCCAGCGGAGTGCTTCCTTACATCAGGCATTCCCAGTGGAGTCCTTCCTTACATCAGGCATTCCCAGCGGAGTCCTTCCTTACATCAGACGTACCCAGCGGAGTCCTTCCTTACATCAGGCGTCCCCAGCGGAGTCCTTCCTTACATCAGGCGTCCCCAGCGGAGTCCTTCCTTACATCAGGTGTCCCCAGCGGAGTCCTTCCTTACATCAGGCGTACCCAGCGGAGTCCTTCCTTACATCAGGCATTCCCAGCGGAGTCCTTCCTTACATCAGGCGTACCCAGCGGAGTCCTTCCTTACATCAGACATACCCAGCGGAGTCCTTCCTTACATCAGGCGTCCCCAGCGGAGTCCTTCCTTACATCAGGCATTCCCAGCGGAGTCCTTCCTTACATCAGGCGTACCCAGCGGAGTCCTTCCTTACATCAGGCATCCCCAGCGGAGTCCTTCCTTACATCAGGCATTCCCAGCGGAGTCCTTCCTTACATCAGGCGTACCCAGCTGAGTCCTTCCTTACATCAGGCGTACCCAGCGGAGTCCTTCCTTACATCAGGTGCCCACAGCGGAGTCCTTCCTTACATCAGGTGTCCCCCCATTGGAGCCCCCCTTAATAAGGTGTGTCCCCCATTGGAGCCCCCCTTAACCAGGTGTCTCCTGTACTGTCTCCCTTCCCTGAGGGGGAACAAAGTAGAGGCGAAGCCGGCCGCGTGGCAGGAAAAAAAAACTTAAGCTGCCCACCCCCGTCCCTTTCCATAACAGACGGACCTGCAGCAGGGCGGGACGGAACTGGGGTGGGCGGCGTTGCAGCTTAATTAAGCAGCCAAAACACGGATGGTTAGTACAATAGAAAATAAAGCTGCTGCGGCGCCACCCACCCCCCGCCCCGCCCCGCTGCAGGTCCGTCTGTTATGGAAAGGGGTGGGCGGCGCCGCAGCAGCTTTATTTTCTATTGTACTAGATATCCCCGTGTTTTGGTCTTCTTAAAAATGGCGGCCGGCGGAGACATTGTCTCCGCCAGCCGTGGACCTCTAGCGGCGGCGGAAAATCTTGAAAACCCGTAAAAAACGGATTTGTCTGGACATTTCCCGGGACAAAATAAATCCGGGAAAGGGGTATGAATCCCAGGAATGTCCCGGCCAATCCGGGACAGTTGGCAACTATGTATGCAGTACCTAAAAGCGGTAGTAAAGTCTGCTTCGTGATTTTTACCTACAGGTAAGATTATAATGTAGGTAAAATGAATATCTCCTAAACGTGCACCATTTAGGATATATTTGCTCTTTTGGCTGCCGGTGAATTACCGGATGCATGTGCTCTGAACGAACGGCATACCCGGGCCGTTCCTTCAGAGCGCTGTGCCGTGGCCTTGCTCCCGCACGTGAACCCAGAAGAAAGACTATGTGAAAATAGAAGCCCTGTCAGTTGTGACAGACAGCACATCGCTTGAGGGCTTCATTCTAAGGTAAGTATAAGTATTTAATAAGTGTTTAAGTATTTAATAATGTGTTAGTATCCGATGCATACTATCACATTATGTCATTGCCTTGCAGGAAAATTTTTGTCTTTTAATGCCGCAGTTTACTACTGCTTTAACTGCTCCGTGCAATGGTACCAGGCGGAAGGAGACCCGGACACATGATTCAAAATGATTCAAAACCTGTACTGTCCGGGTGAATCCCAGACAGGTGGCAAACCTAGTTGCAGTAAATAAGCTCTTAGATGTCTAGTAGAAAAAACTTTACAAACTGCAAAAAGAGATTCATTAAGATATCAAAAAAATCATTAAAAATTAGATCTTTAGGCAGAGAACAGCTTGCCATGGAAGCCTTCGAGGTTTCTTCTTTGATCAACAAAAAATGTAAGAATCGCACTCTGTCGCTTTTCTGAACTTCTGACCCATGCTTTGGGCATGCCTCCTTTGTATACGTCGTTGGTTACAAAGCTGTCCTATTTATTCTCAGCCAGAAACAAGCCGGGACATACATCACTGCTCTCGCAGTCTGATTCAGGTTTAACCAGAGTTACGGTTCAGCCAGCCACATTCAAAGCAACTGGCAGCCTGGTGTTTGCCCCACCTGTGCCTTTATTTTCCCTCATTTACTATTCTATGTTACAATCTGTGTCTATCTAAATAAATCTATCTTGTGACAAATGGAGGCCAAGTTGTTAAAGAGGAAGTAAACCCTCTAAAACATTTCTTTAAAAAAAAAAACCTGCAAGAGAAAGGCATAATGAGCTAGTATGCATAGCATACTAGCTCATTATGAATTACTTACCTGAGATCGAAGCCCCCGAAGCGACTCTCGTTCCTCTACTCCGCCGCCGCCATGATCCCCGAGTGACTTCCGGGTATCGCGGCTCCGGCGCTGTGATTGGCTGGAGCCGCGATGATGTCACTCCCGCGCATGCGCGGGAGCCTTCAGTGACGGCATGATCGCCTTCACTAACGGCACGCTCAGTGCGCCTGCGCCATTGTCTAGGGTGTGCATGCGCCGTAGACATCGGTGCAGTCTTTTCTGCAAATATCTCCTAAACCGTGTAGGTCTAGGAGATATTTGTTGCACCTACATGTAAGCCTTAATCTAGGCTTACCTGTAGGTTAAAGTGGTCTGTAAGGGTTTACAACCACTTTAAAGCAGAACACAAGGCGAAAACAACAAGATAAAAATAAATAGCCCATTAAACAAAAAAAAAAAACCTTTGCTGAAGTATTCAACCTTAAGGAGAAGTCCAGCCTGGGCTTCTCCTAGAGTTCACAGGAGTGCAATTAGTTTTGCACTCCTGTGACCCGTTTTCAGCAGACTTTAGACCGCTCTCTGCTGACGTCACCTCTTTTTTTCTCCCTCCAGCTGCACTGCAGGGGATTGATTCTAGCAATGTGCCCCTTCCATCTGCTGTCTGGGCCCCCCTGTGTGCCCCTTTCCCCAACAGCGCTTCCGGCCCCTCTCCTCATCTCTCCTGCTGGCAGCTGCTGCTGGCACACAGGGGGATGTTTCAGGATAGGGAGCGGTGGAAGGAGCTGGTAAAAATGTAATTTTCTGGCACTTTTCATTCCTGAATAAACACAGTGAGCGATCAATGCCAATCACACCTGTGTCTATTCTTCACGGAAGCATAGTAAACTGTGTTTACTGTGCATCAGTTTGTTAATGAGCAGGAAGCCTTGGAGCACTTCCTATTCATTCATCGGTGCAGCTAAGGCTACAGGGACTGATAATTTTATGTCCTCAGTCACTTTCGGCCAGGGGAAAGGGGTTCTGTAAGGTAGGCTGTATGGGGCCAGTTGTTTTACTGCTCGGCTATTCTTGAATTTTGAAGTTCCTCATATTAAGTTTCACAATTAATATATAACTTTCTCAAATATGCTTAGAACAAACATTTTCAAAACAGACCCTAAAGTAGCACTCTACAGCCTGAAATATTATTCATCATTATATTAAACAATTATTTAATCCTTCACAATCACCCTTATAGGATGAAGCCTAGTGGAAACAGGATTCATAATTGTCACTGTTGTGACAAAAGGGTGATTGTGAAGGGTTAAATAATTGTTTAATACAGTGAAACCTCAGTGTCAGGTCACCTGAGGCCAGGTGACAGATGCACATCGTTGGGGTCAGGAGTGCACCGCTATGATAGTGGACCCTATGGCTGACTGCTGCGGATGGAACCCTAGGTGGTACAGGAAGGCAGGTCCACTGGGGCACCAACACGGATCCCACAGGGAGCTAGAACATAAGATTCCCCAGGGCGCTGAGTTTAAGAGCCAGCAGGTGTTCACCAGAGCCTCTAGTGGCGAGGATGGACTACGCTGCAGCTGACTCCAGGTTGCGGCCCCCAGGGTCTCCCAGCTCACGCTCACGGTAGGCTATAGGAGGAAGCCACAGGTTGGGGCGACTAGCAGACAAGGATAAACGATGAACAAGCCAAAGGTCAAGGGTCACAAGCAGGCAGGGATGGTCGAGAAACGCGCCAAAGGTCAGGGTCAAAAGCAGGCGGGGATGGTCGGGAACACACCAAGATCGGTAACAGAGACAAACGTAGAGCACACGGCAAGCAGGAAACAGGAAACCAAACACACAATATTGCACGGCAAGGAAGGCTTGGAGAACACAATGTTAAATAGTGGTTCCTGTTGAGCCTAGGGTGGAGCCACACTGAGGGAAGATTACTTAACCATGCAGGTGTGAGAGAGCAAGCCCTAAGGCTGATACACAGACTAGGTAAGAGACAGACAGGTCATGAAAGTATTACTGCAAGGTCATGACAGCACCCCCCCTCTTACAAGGCCTCCCCCTCCCCCGCTTGGGACCAGGCTTGGAGGGGAACTTCAAATGGAACTTCCTCAGAAGACGAGGTGTGAAGACTTCAGATGCAGAAATCCAAGATCTCTCCTCGGGACCGAAACCCTTCCAATCTACGAGATATTGAAGAACACCTTTTAACCTGTCGAATAGTTACGATATTAAAGGTAGGGGGTATCGATTTTTGATCATTACTGCGTTTAAGCCTCGATAGTCAATGCAGGGTCTAAGGGTACCATCCTTTTTGGCAACAAAAAAGAACCCTGCTCCCGCAGGCGATGAGGATTTCCAGATGAATCCTCTTTCTAGATTTTCCGCAACATACTCAGACATGGTGTCAGGTCACCTGTGGCCAGGTGACAGATGCACACCGTAGGGGGACAGGAGTGCACCGCAAGGTAGTGAACCCTATGGCTGACTGCTGCGGATAGGAAACTGGGTGGTTGTGGAAAGCAGGACCAGAGGAGCACAACCGGGATCCTATAGGAAGCTAGAGCCAAGATTCCCCAGGGCGCGGAGTCTAAGACCCAGCAGGTCTTCTCCAGAGCCTCTAGTGGTGAGGATGTTATGCTGCAGGCTGGGACCAGGTCGCGGCCCCTGGAGTTTCCTAGCTCACGCCCCGTAGGATAAGGGGACAAGAGGGGAATCAGCAGCACGAGATATAAGAGTAACGAATAACAAGCTAAAAAGTCAAGGGCCACAAGCAGACAAGGATAACGAAAGACAAGCCGAAGGTCAAGGGTCACGAGCAGACAGGGATAGTCGGGGACAAGCCAATAACGTAACAGAGAGACAGACGTAGCACACGGCAGGCAGGAACCCAAACACACAATGCCTAACAAACACGTTGATCAGCCAAGCAGGCTTGCAGTGCACAGGTTAATATAGTGTTCTGTGATAGGGCCTGGGGTGGAGTCAGGCTGGGAGGAGATTATAAAGGAAGCCAGGTGAAAGGGCTCAGGCCTCTAAGATGAACACATGGGAAGGAAGGTAAGCTGACAGACAAACACTACTGCATATCCATGACAGTACCCTCCCTCTTATGGGCCCTCCCCCGCCTGGGCCCAGGCTTAAAGGGAAATCTCTGATGAAACCTCCTCAACAGATGAGGTGCAGCGACATCAGATGCAGCGATCCAAGACGCCTCCTCAGGACCAAAACCTCTCCAATGCACAAGGTACTGAAGAATGCCTCTGCAGAGCCGAGAATCCAGAACTTGTCTAACCTCGTACTTAAGATTATCCTCAGAGACCGAAAACGAGGTAGGGAGATGACAAGAGGATCTATTGAGGACCAAATGCTCTCTAGGAATAAGCAAGGGCATGAGAGGATCAACAGGAATCTGAGGAGGGTCCCCTAGACCCTTAAAGGGGAACTGGTCATCTTGCACAGGACCATCAGACTGGGCAGATGTCAGTGGAACCCTGAAGTCAGGTTGGTTAGAAGGTGACATGTCGCCGGAGTCAAGCTGAATAGCTGAAGGACAAGCAGAATGTCCTGAACAAGAAAAAGTAGGAGGCTCACTGGGCATGGGCTGGACTGGCATAACTAGTACAGAGGCAGAGTGAATAGCTGAGTCAGGTGTAGCGACTACCTGAATCGCATCGCAAGACGTAGCGACTGCAGGACTTGTAGACAAGCTAGCCTGGCTGTGCGTCCAAGGGTGGTTGGGGACAGAGAAATGTAAATGGTTATGCAACCTGGAATGAATGACTGGCTCAGGTTCACAGGGGGCAACCTTGGGTAGGCAGGACGAGGAACAGGAGGGACCCCAAGCCAGGATCTGTCCAGTAGTCCAGTCCACATGAGGAGAATGGAGCTGTAACCATGGGAGACCCAAAATTATAGGCGTTGAGGCCTTGGGTAAGATAAGGAAGGATATCCACTCCTGGTGGAGTGTCCCTACCGACATCTTAACAGGGAGGGTCTGGAAGCGGATAGGTCCCCCTGGGAGAACAGTACCATCAATCGCCAAGACCACCAATGGCGTGGTGAGGGGCAAAAGAGTAAGTCTCATGGACGATGCGATTTCCCAGTCCATGAAATTACCAGCGGCTCCGGAATCCAGATATGCTGAGACCGAATGAGAAGAAGCACCAACATGAAGGAACACAGAAAGCAGAAGACGAGAAGGGGAAGGTGATATTTCTGGGTCCAATACTCCACTTTCCAGATGAAGTGGACCCGAACGTTTTTCTGGACAAAGAGAGCAAGTGTCACGAAAATGACCTTTGCCCCCACAGTAAAGACACAGACCAAGAGTTCTGCGCCTAGCACGTTCCTCGGGGGATAGCCTGGTCCGACCCAGCTGCATGGGTTCCTCAGCTGGTAGGAGATGCTCTACCGGTCGAAGAGAGGGGAGCTCAGGCTGACTAAGAACCAAGGAGTGCTGGCGTTGCTTTTCGAAGGTCCTCTCCTGAAAGCGAATATCGATCTGGTTACACAAGGAGATAACGCCGGCCAGATCAGTGGGGATGGTTCTTCCTGCTAATTCATCCTTCACTCTATCAGACAGGCCATGCAAAAAGGTTGCGACTAAGGCCTCATTGTTCCAGCTCAACTCAGCCGACAGTATGCGGAAATGAAGGGCATACTGTCCCACAGAAGCAGACTCTTGGCGGAGACGTAAAAGGGCGCTGGCCGCTGAAGAGACACGAGCCGGTTCTTCGAAGATATTCCGAAAAAGTTTCAAGAAGCCAGACAGGCTAGAAACCACTGGATCATTCAGTTCCCACAGAGGGGCTGCCCAGGCTAAAGCTTCACCAGAGAGGAGGGAAATGATATAGGCTACCTTAGCCTGATCAGACAGGAAGTTTTGGGGCTGGAGCTCAAAATGAATCGTGCATTGGCTAAGGAACCCCCTGCAAGCCTTGGAGTCCCCAGAGAAACGGGACGGAGCTGGCAGTTGTAGTGAGTGTGTGGCTGCGACTGGTGCAATAGGTGCAGCCACTGGTTGTATTTGAGGTCGCGGATTCAGGGTTCCCAAGGAGGCCTGAAGCTGCTCGAAGCGAGAAGCCAGATCCTGGAGGAATCGCATCACCTGAGTCTGATTCGATTCCTGGGTTTCAAGTCTGCAAACTATGCCCTGCAATGGATCATCCGCGGGGAGCGGGATGTCAGCCGGGTTCATGGCTGATCAAACTGTCAGGTCACCTGTGGTCAGGTGACAGATGCACACCGTAGGGGGACAGGAGTGCACCGCAAGGTAGTGAACCCTATGGCTGACTGCTGCGGATGGGAAACTGGGTGGTTGTGGAAAGCAGGACCAGAGGAGCACAACCGGGATCCTATAGGAAGCTAGAGCCAAGATTCCCCAGGGCGCCGAGTCTAAGACCCAGCAGGTCTTCTCCAGAGCCTCTAGTGGTGAGGATGTTATGCTGCAGGCTGGGACCAGGTCGCGGCCCCTGGAGTTTCCTAGCTCACGCCCCGTAGGATAAGGGGACAAGAGGGGAATCAGCAGCACGAGATATAAGAGTAACGAATAACAAGCTAAAAAGTCAAGGGCCACAAGCAGACAAGGATAACGAAAGACAAGCCGAAGGTCAAGGGTCACGAGCAGACAGGGATAGTCGGGGACAAGCCAATAACGTAACAGAGAGACAGACGTAGCACACGGCAGGCAGGAACCCAAACACACAATGCCTAACAAACACGTTGATCAGCCAAGCAGGCTTGCAGTGCACAGGTTAATATAGTGTTCTGTGATAGGGCCTGGGGTGGAGTCAGGCTGGGAGGAGATTATAAAGGAAGCCAGGTGAAAGGGCTCAGGCCTCTAAGATGAACACATGGGAAGGAAGGTAAGCTGACAGACAAACACTACTGCATATCCATGACACATGGCCTGGGTCTCTGGGATGGACAAGGGGTAGGTACGACCCCTGGGCAGAGCTGCCCCGGGTACAAGGTCAATGGCACAGTCAAAGGACCTGTAAGGAGGAAGCACCTCAGCTGACTTTTTACATAACACATCCTGGAAACCGCTATATGCAGCGGGAAGGGCAGAGGATACTGAGGTGGTGGCCAAGGGTAAGCAGGATGAGAAACAGGAGGGACCCCAAGCCAGGATCTGCCCAGAAGTCCAGTCAACGTGTGGAGAGTGAAGCTGCAACCAAGGAAGCCCCAATACGATAGGGGTTGAGACCTTAAGAAGAATAAGGAAGGATATCCACTCCTGGTGGAGTATCCCTACCGACATCTTAACAGGAAGGGTCTGGAAGCAAATAGGGCCCCCTGGAAGAACAGTGCCATCAATCGCCGAGACCACCAATGGGGTGGTGAGGGGTGAAAGAGTAAGGTTCATGGAAGATGCAGTTCTCCAGTCCATAAAGTTGCCAGCAGCTCCGGAATCCAGATAAGCCAAGGCTGAGTGGGAGGAAGCGCCAACATGAAAAAACACAGAAAGAAGGAGACGAGAAGGTGACTTTTCTGGGTCCAATACTCCACCTTCCAGATGTATTAGACCCGAGCGTTTCCCGGACAAAATGAGCATGTGTCACAAAAATTACCTTTGCCCCCACAGTAGAGACACATGCCCAGAGTTCTGCGCCTAGCACGTTCCTCGGGGGATAGCCTGGTCCGACCCAGCTGCATGGGTTCCTCAGCTGGCAGGAGATGCTCCACTGGTTGAAGAGAGGGGAGCTCAGGCTGACCAAGGACCAAGGAGTGCTGGCATTGCTTTTCTGGGATCCTCTCCTGAAAACGAATATCTATCTGGTTACACAAGCTGATAACTTCGGCCAGATCAGTGGGGATGGTTCTTCCCTCTAATTCATCCTTCACTCTATCAGAAAGACTATGCAGAAAGGTTGCGACTAAGGCCTCATTGTTCCAGCTCAGCTCAGCTGTCAGTATGCGGAAATGAAGAGCATACTGTCCCACAGAAGCAGACTCTTGGCGGAGACGTTAAAGGGCGCTGGCCGCTGAAGAGACACGACCTGGTTCCTCAAAGATATTCCGAAAGAGTTTCAAGAAATTAGACAGGCTAGAAACCACTGGGTCGTTCCTCTCCCACAGAGGGGCAGCCCAAGCTAAAGCCTCGCCGGACAGGAGAGAAATAATATAGGCCACCTTTGCCCGATCAGACTGGAAGTTTTGAGGCTGGAGTTCGAAGTGAATGGTACACTGGCTAAGGAACCCTCTGCAGGCCTTGGAATCCCCAGAGTGACGGGACGGAGCTGGTAAGTGCAACGGGTTAGCGGCTGCGACTGTAGGTGGAGCTGATACGGCAGCAGATTGCGGTTGAGGTTGTCGAACCGGGGATTCTAAGGAGGCTTGAAGTTGTTTAAAGCGGGAAGCCAAATCCTGAAGGAATCGCATCACCTGGGTCTGATTAGATTCCTGGGTCTCGAGTCTGCAGACTATGCCCTGCAGCTGATTATTGGCAGGTAGCGGCACATCAGCCGGGTCCATGGCCGTGCAAACTGTCAGGTCACCTGAGGCCAGGTGACAGATGCACACCGTTGGGGTCAGGAGTGCACCGCTATGATAGTGGACCCTATGGCTGACTGCTGCGGATGGAACCCTGGGTGGTACAGGAAGGCAGGTCCACTGGGGCACCAACACGGATCCCACAGGGAGCTAGAACATAAGATTCCCCAGGGCGTGGAGTCTAAGAGCCAGCAGGTGTTCACCAGAGCATCTAGTGGTGAGGATGGACTACGCTGCAGCTGACTCCAGGTTGCGGCCCCCAGGGTCTCCCAGCTCACGCTCACGGTAGGCTATAGGAGGAAGCTACAGGTCGGAGCGACTAGCAGACAAGGATAAACGGTGAACAAGCCAAAGGTCAAGGGTCACAAGCAGGCAGGGATTGTCGAGAAACGCGCCAAAGGTCAGAGTCACAAGCAGGCAGGGATGGTCGGGAACATGCCAAGATCGGTAACAGATACAAACGTAGAGCACACGGCAAGCAGGAAACAGGAAACCAAACACACAATATTGCACGGCAAGGCAGGCTTGGAGAACACAGCGTTAAATAGTGGTTCCTGTTGAGGCTAGGGTGGAGCCACACTGAGGGAAGATTACTTAACCAGGCAGGTGTGAGAGAGCAAGCCCAAAGGCTGATACACAGACCAGGTAAGAGACAGACAGGTCATGAAAGTATTACTGCAAGGTCATGACACTCGGATTGCGAGTAAGGCGGTTTACGAGCATTTCGCAATACGAGCTGTTTTTAAAAGAAAAATCCTGACTCGGTATTGAGTGTTGTCTCGCAAGACGAGCAGAATTTAAGCCTCTAGGGTGTGCAGTAATGCATTTGGCCAGAGGTGCGGGGACGCCGGTGAGGCTCGGAGAGACTCGGAGACGCTCCTGAGTGTCTTCAAGTGTCTCCGAGCTTCTCTATATGGTCTCCGAGCTTCTTCGAGTGTTTCCGAGTGTCTCCGGCACCCCCCACCTCTCGCCACATGCGGTACTGCATAGACAAGCAGTGGCTGTGGAACAAATTATCTGAGTTTCCATTGATTCCTATGGGGAAACTCACTTTGATATACGCGTGCTTTGGATTACAAGCATTCTTCTGTAACGGATTATGCTCGTAATCCAAGGTACTACTGTATAATAATGAATAATATTTCAGGCTGTAGAGTGCTACTTTAGGGTCTGTTTTGAAGATGTTTGTTCTAAGCAAATTTGAGAAAGTTTCAATATTAATTGTGAAACTTAATATGAGAAAGAATAGCCGAGGAGTGAGACAACTAAAGGAAGCTGTCTGATGTTAAAGTTTAGTTCAAATTATTCTATATCTCATGTATAATTAATATGTTCTAATAAGAGTATTTTATGATTGGATAATGATAATGAATATGGGATCCTCCCCTTATGGTAAAGGAAATATGTCATCCAAACATGAACCCCTTATTGGTGGAAAATAATTATTAACACCCATCTTATCCTATGTACTTAAAGTGTTACTAAATCCAGTAATAGGAAAATAGTTCATTACCCCCCCCCACCCCCCCACAGTGCCCACAGCTTATAAATCATCTTTTTACATTAAAATATTGCCACTATATACCTTTTTGGATGATCTGTATACCATGGTTACATGATAAACTACAGAGTTTCTCCAGTGCTGAGAGTTCAGGAAGGAGGAGATTTACACTTTAGCCTGTATACACACCCACATGTGTGATGTCAATATCATGTGACCTGATCAACAAGTACTGTAAATGTGCTCTCCAGCATAAAAGACACAACTAAGCACGTTCAGGTTGGCAACTCTGCCTTTATTAGCTGGCCTTCCCCAGATAGACAGTGCAGGGAGGGGGGGGATCTGTGCATACAGGATAAAACAGCCTTTTTACACAATGCAGAGGATTAACCCCTTAGGTTCCACAGTGAGTATAACAAGCATGCTATGCTGCATATACAGACTGATTTTACTGTTGTGGGTTAAGTAACACTTTTAGGCTACTTTCACACTGAGGCGCTGGATGCGCTGGCGGTATGGTGGCGCTTTTTTTAGCGCCGCTATACCGTATACCGTATTGCGGGCGTTTTTAACCCATTTTCGCTAGCTCCCGAAAATGGGTTAAAAACGCCCGCAATAACGCCTCTTTGCGGCGTTTTGCGGGCGTTTTGGAGGCGCTACCCCATTGATTTCAATGGGCATGGGCGCTATAGGAGCAGTATTTTTACCGCTCCTATTGCGCCTCAAAGATGCGGCTTGCAGGAGTTTTTTGACCCTCCTGAAAGCGCAACACTCCAGTGTGAAAGCCCTCGGGTTTTCACATTGGATACAATTGAGCGGCTTTTTTGGGGCACATTGCAGGCGCTATTTTTAGGGCAATAGTGCCTGCAAAGCGCCTCAGTGTGAAAGGGGTTTAAGATGAAGTACAAGTCAAAATAAACAAGTCTCTGCTCTTCATTCCCATGTGTCTGATTAAGCAGGACTTCCAGGGCCCTGAATCAAGGCAAGATAAGAGGGAGACCAATGGTAGAAATTATCCCCTACATGGCCCGTTATTTCTAACAGCAGCTCTGCGTGAAAATGTGAATTCTAGGAATCACATTGTGATGGCTCAGTCTGGTCCAACTGGTGTTTTGTGGGAGTCACTGGAGAGTGTCACAGTAAGACAGGGTACTAGTGAAGGATCTGAGCAGCGAGCATTGCAGGGGAGGTAGGTACTACATGCTGACTCATGTTAACATGTTATGCCCTGTACACACGATCGGAATTTCCGATGGGATAAAATCCAATGGAATTTTCCGTCGGAATTCCGTTCAAGCATATTCAATTCCATTCCATCAGTCTTGCATACACACTGTCAGACCAAATTTCGACCATCAAGAACGCGGTGACGTACAACACTACGACGAGCAGATAAAAATTAAATTCTTCCGAGCATGCGTTGACTTGATTCTGAGCATGCGTGTTTTTTTCTCCTTCGGAGTTCCACACAGACGATCGGAATTTCCAATAGGATTTTTTTTCCATCGGAAAAAAATAAAACATGTTCTATTTCTAAACTCCGACGGAAAAAAGTCCGATGGGGCCCACACACGGTCGGAATATCCGTCAGACTTTTTTCATCGGAAATTCTGATCGTGTGTACAAGGCATTACTTTGCCTAATTTGGGGTTAGGAAGTGTTCATTTTATAGACTGTTGTCAAGAAAAAACAAGCACAATAGGACCAATTTTAGGTAACAGTGTGGCTAATGTAGTTCTGGTATCTATTTTAAACATGGGGCCACAGAAAAGTAAGGTTCTAAGGTTTGAAGTGCACCAAAGATGACAATGCAGTCATGGTAGTAGGATGGGATGGGAAGGGTGTGCACACCATAACCCATGTATTCCAACTAGAATTTTGGTTTAAACAACCATTAATAGCTCTATAAATGGAAGATATTATGTGATTATTTTAGATTGTTTATTGCTTTACCTAAAAAAGGTTGTTACTAACTAAAAGATAACAAATAATAAAAGTGATCAACTATTTTGCCTCCATACTGATGACAATTGTTTAGCTAAACCTTTCACAAATCTGGCCATGTATATTAGAGGAAGATGATACTTTATCCTCCAAGCTTCCAATTTTTCTGTAAAAATCAAACATGGCACCTCTCTAATGTGATAGGTCTCTACACTGATTAATAGTGTAGTAAAGTTGAGGGGGCAAGGCCGAGCTCAACTTTTATATTTATTTCAACCATGTGGGGATAGTTTGGACTCCCCCATTTTCTTTTCCATGAAAAATCCGACATGCTAGCTGTACCCCAGTCAATCAATGGATTGTTTTGGGTACAATCAGCCTGCCCACACATGGATTGTTTTGGGTACAATCAGCCTGCCCACACATGGATTGTTTTGGGTACAATCAGCCTGCCCACACATGGATTGTTTTGGGTACAATCAGCCTGCCCACACATGGATTGTTTTGGGTACAATCAGCCTGCCCACACATGGATTGTTTTGGGTACAATCAGCCTGCCCACACATGGATTGTTTTGGGTACAATCAGCCTGCCCACCCATGGATTGTTTTGGGTACAATCAGCCTGCCCATACATGGATTGTTTTGGGTACAATCAGCCTGCCCACACATGGATTGTTTTGGGTACAATCAGCCTGCCCACACATGGATTGTTTTGGGTACAATCAGCCTGCCCACACATGGATTGTTTTGAGTACAATCAGCCTGCCCACACATGGATTGTTTTGGGTACAATCAGCCTGCCCACACATGGATTGTTTTGGGTACAATCAGCCTGCCCACACATGGATTGTTTTGGGTACAATCAGCCTGCCCACACATGGATTGTTTTGGGTACAATCAGCCTGCCCACACATGGATTGTTTTGGGTACAATCAGCCTGCCCACACATGGATTGTTTTGGGTACAATCAGCCTGCCCACACATGGATTGTTTTGGGTACAATCAGCCTGCCCACACATGGATTGTTTTGGGTACAATCAGCCTGCTCATACATGGTTCGCATCTCAGCCGGTCCCTGCTGAACCGGACGAGAGTTGAACTATCTTTAGGGGGGGGCAAGACTATGGAGAGTGGGAGTAGAAAATGGCACTGCATCAGTGAGAGTAAACAATGCCTAAAGCTTGGTGATAAATAAGATGAAAACATTTACATAGAACCTGTGGTCAACAGGAGGAATAATACCCCATCATTGGTATTAGTGGGTGGAATTGTGCCCCATTGGTGTTAATGGTAGGAATAGTGCCCAATTATTGGTGTCAGTGGGAGGAAAGGTGCCCTATATTTGGTGTCAGTTACTGGAATAGTGCCCCATAATTGGAGTCAGTTGCAGGAATAGTGCCCCATAATTGGAGTCAGTTGCAGGAATAGTGCCTCCTAATTGGTTTAAGTGGGAGGTAGTATTCCCCATTGTTGGTATCTGTAGAAGGAATGGTACCAAGGGTCTAAAGACAAGTGAAGGGCCGCAACTTGGAGACCACTATATTAAAAAAATTGAACAAAGGTTTTTAAACAACTTAAAATAAACATTTTCAAACAAAATTCTACTAGTCTATACCCAGCTTTACAGCCATTCCCACCCTCCCTCCTTTTTCATATCTAGTCTCCCTGGCCTTTCTTTTCCTTTTCTGCTTTTCAGGCCCTCTAAATATGGGAAATTATGGTGTTGCTTTGCTGAAAAACTCTTTATACATACACTATAGTACCAAAAGTATTGGGACGCTTGCCTTTACACGCACATAAACTTTAATGTCATCCCAGTCTTAAGCCCCGTACACACGGTCTGACTTTTTGCCAACAAACTTCATTTTGAGCAAGTTTGACAAAAAATCCGACCGTGTGTACGCTCCATCAGACAAACTTTTTTGGTTTTCATCGGACAAAAGTTCGGTCTGCAAACGGGCAAAAGTTCGGTCTGCAAACGGACAAACTTTTGGCCAACAAAAGTCCGATGGAGCAAAGTCAGACCGTGTGTACAGAAAACCATCGGACTTTTGTCCGATGGACAAAACAAATAATGTTAAAATCAACCAACAATAGCAGAAGTTGACCAAAGGGTGGCGGTAAAGAGCAGAAAAGAGAAGAAAAACCACGTGATGTTGGAAAAAGTTTTTGGAAAGTTTGCAGAAAAGTCCTGTGGTGTGTAAGCTATGGGTGTGCCCGGCCAACTCAGTTCGGACAAAAATCCACGGGAAAGTCAAATGGAAGTCCGACCATGTGCACGAGGCTTTAGTCCGTAGGGTTTAATATAATGAGTTGGCCAACCCTTTGCAGCTATACCAGCTTCAACTCTGGTACTATAGTGCAGTGTTTCTCAACTCCAGTCCTCAAGGCGCACCAACAGGTAATGTTTTTGGGATTTCCTGCAGATGAAACAGCTGTGGTAATTACTAAGGCAGTGAAACTGCTCAAATCACCTGTGCAAATCAATGGAAATCTCAAAAACATGACCTGTTGGTGCGCCTTGAGGACTGGAGTTGAGAAACACTGCTATAGTGTATGTGGAGGCTCACATGTAAAGCCATTTGGCTTGTTAATTATGTGTTTTTTTTACTAAAACCTAATAAAGAGAAAATAAAACAAACCTATATCATTGTTCTGACCCTTTTCAAGGTGATGAGCAGCGCAGTCTGATTGGCTGTTCTCAGTTGCTGCACACCATCACTCTGCTCTACCTGAATGTGATCGCAAGCAAAACATAACCAGAACATAAAATGATTCTTGATTGTTGCGAAATGCAAACAGAAAAATAAGATAATAAAGTTTGTTAGTTTAAGAGCAGTTAGCAAAATGATTAAAACCCAAACATTAAAATCGTCATGAAAACTCCAGAGATTCGGGGGAAGAAAAAAAAAAGGATATTTAGCTTTCAATAAGTCTTCATGAAGCATTTATAGCTTCAAATTTTCAGTCACATTCAATTTGTTCCACGTCATTTAACATTCTCTCTCACAATATTCAGGAATCTAAAAACAACTTAACGGTGAAATATGCAGATAGACTTTGTGTGATACACATTGTAACTGCATGGTGATCTAAAAACCATTGCGCACCGTGGTTTCAGGAAAGGGTAATGTAAGGTGGAGATCATAATTCTTGCTGACGCCGTTAACCGATTGGATTCACAAAACAATATATCCAAAATATTTCTTTCTGTATTCACTGTTAAATAAGCCTTTCCTTCATTGGGGCACGCTGTTATAAGCAGCACCCTCTACTGGTGGGATGGCAAAAGGCTGCCCCTGGGTCTTCTGGTCCCCAGCTTCTACACTTATAGACATTGGTCAGTTTTTAATACTGCGTATTTTCCATAGACTTTAAAAAAAGCGATATGCTGTAGCAAATGGAAAAACAATGGTGACAGGGCAGAGCCTATTGCTGGGGCAGGACTTATCATTAAGGGTGGAAGGGGGGTGGGCTTAAAGGAAAACTGTCATGGGCAAAAAACTTAGCTTGCTTTTGCTGACTACATTGTGAAAATGTTGAGAACGCATGGTGATCCTATGTCTTCTAGACTTGTGCACAACGGAAAAATTTGTTTAGTTTAGTTTAGTTTCTTTTCGGTCCTGTTGATTCATAATCATTCGTAATTTTGCTAAACTGGATTTTTTATGTTCGGACTAATTTGTATTTTTGCAAATGACATTTTTCGTTGAATCAGAATGATTCGTATTAATGTAAGCCTTATTTTTAGTTGATTTATAATTCGGACATTTTCGGTAGAGTACATTGCTTTTTGTTGATTCTGGACACAACTCATACTTTCGTAACTTTTTTTGGTTAGTTGATTCGTAATTTTCCGTGTCTCTCTCACAATGGCGCTGCCTAACGTGCTTCGAATGGATTTGTACATTCGTAACTTTTTTTGGTTCGTTGATTCGTAATTTTACTGTGTCTCTCTCACAATGGCACTGCCTAACGTGCTTCGAATGGATTTGTACTTTTCTAAATACATTGCGGTTATTTGTAACGATTCGAAATCTCGTATTTTACTTTCGTTTTTGACATGCGGCCATAGCCTCCGCCCCTGTACACCATTTTGAGAGGGAGTTCAGCACGGTGAGGGAGAAGCAGAGAGCAGAGCAGAGTGTTATTGTGCTTCGAATGGATTCGTACATTCGTAACTTTTTTTTGGTTCGTTGATTCGTAATTTTCAGTGACGGATCACAACAAGTCGACTTGCTGTTGCATTAGGCCGCATTAACGCAACAACGAATTATGCCGAAGGTTTTTGGGCATTCGCTATTTGCGATTATAATTTATCTTGGATTCGGTTTTATTCGTAATTGCTTTGTTCGGAAATTCGAATGCTTCCGAACGTCCGAAAGTTGCTAAATTGGTACAAATTTGGATTCGTTACGGAACAAATTGCACAAGCCTAATGTCTTCCTTGCTTTCTAATTCACTGACTGGGTACAGGTATAAGAAGCACTGGCTTAAGGTGTACGGTTTACAGATTGTGACTTATGAAGGATAAAAGCTACAGCATTTTGCATACAGAATTGTAAATTTGCCTCCTTGTTGCTATCTGTACATTAGACAGTTTCAGTCAGTGCCCTTACTGAACAACCATTGAGATAAACCCAGCTACAGGATAAGCCACCTAGAGAGGTTATTACAGTGAGGGAAAAAAGTATTTGATCCCCTGCTGATTTTGTACGTTTGCCCACTGACAAAAAAATGATCAGTCTATAATTTTAATAATACCGTATTTTCTGGCGTATAAGACGACCTTTTACACTTAAAAAAACTGGCCAAAAAGCAGGGGTCGTCTTATACGCCGGGTCAGCTGCTCGGATATCTGCTGGATGTGTGGTAATACTGTATGTAGCTTCGGCTACATACAGTATATACCGCTGAGCCAATCCTGGTGAGCGATGTATTCAAATGAATACAGAGCCTGCTCGGATTGGGGTAACAACCTCTGCCAATCCTGATGAGCGATGTATTCAAATGAATACAGTAGCCTGCTCGGATTGGCTTTCAGAGTCAGAGAGGTGCGGGCTGATGATGTTACAGCCTCTGCCAATCCAAGCAGGCTTTGTATTCATTAATAGAATACATTGCTCGCAGTGATTGGCTCCAGCTCCAGCAAGAAGGAAGAAGGATATGGCTCCAGCTCCAGCAAGAATGAAGAAGGATATGAAGCGTCGGAAGCCTCGCAAGGAGGGGTCGTCTTATACGGTGAGTACAGGCAAAAAAAACGTAAAAACCTTTAAAATTAGGGGGTCGTCTTATACGACCGGTCACCTTATACACCGGGAAATACGGTAGCTTTATTTTAACAGTGAGAGACACAATAACAACAAAAATATCTAGAAAAATTTATTTAAAAAATGTTATAAATTGATTTGCATTTTAATGAGTGAAATTGTTTTTGATCCCTTCGCAAAACATGACTTAGTACTTGGTGGCAAAACCCTTGTTGGCAATCACATAGGTCAGACTTTTCTTGTAGGTCACCAGGTTTGCACATATCCCAGGAGGGATTTTGTCCCACTCCTCTTTGCAGATCCTCTCCAAGTAATTAAGGATTTGAGCCTGACGTTTGGTAACTTGAACCTTCAGCTCCCTCCACATATTGTTTATGGGATTAAGGTCTGGAGACTGGCTAGGCCATTCCAGGACCTTAATGTGCT
This sequence comes from Rana muscosa, assembly GCA_029206835.1. Classification (NCBI taxonomy): domain Eukaryota; kingdom Metazoa; phylum Chordata; class Amphibia; order Anura; family Ranidae; genus Rana; species Rana muscosa. The sequence goes on along the minus strand of CM055119.1, from coordinate 144,457,827 downwards.
TCTTCTTGAGGCATTTCTTTGTTGCCTTGGCCGTGTGTTTTGGGTCATTGTCATGCTGAAATACCCATCCACAACCCATTTTCAATGCCCTGGCTGAGGGAAGGAGATTCTCACCCAAGATTTGATGGTACAAGGCCCTGTCCATTGTCCCTCTGATGCGGTGAGGTTGTCATGTCACCTTAGCAGAAAAACACTCCCAAAGCATAATGTTTCCACCTCCATGTTTAATGGTGGGGATGGAGTTCTTGGGGTCATAGGCAGCATTCCTTCTCCTTCAAACACGGGAAATTCAGTTGATGTCAAAGAGCTTGATTTTGATCTGGCCTGTACATGTGCTTTCTTGACCAGGGGGACCTTGCGGGCGCTGCAGGATTTCAGTTTTTCACAGCGTAGTGTGTTACCAATTGTTTTCTTGGTCACTATGGTCACAGCTGCCTTGAGATCATTGACAAGATTCTGCCGTGTAATTCCTCACCATTCTCATGATCATTGAAACGCCACGAGGATCTTGCATGGAGCCCCAAACTGAGGTAGATTGACAGTTATTTTGTGTTTCTTCCATTTGCGAATAATCACACAAACTGTTGTCACCCTCTCACCCAGTTGCATGGTCCTGTAGCCCATTCCAGCCTTGTGTAGGTCTACAATCGCGTCCCTGATATCCTTGGACAGCTCTTTGGTCTTGTCCATGGTGGAGGGTTTGGTCTCTGATTGATTGCTTCTGTGGACAGGTGTCTTTTATACAGGTAGAAATTAGGAGCACTCCTTTAAGGCCCCTTTCACACGGGACGGATCCGTGAGGATCCGCTCCGTGAACCTCCACTTGCTCAGCGGGGATCGCTTTGCTGATCCCCGTTGAGCCAGCGGATGACAGGGCGGTCCCCGCGGACAGGGCGGTCCTCGCGGATGACAGAGCGGTCCGCCCTGTCAGATCTCCGCTCTCCCCTATGGGGGGATCGGATGAACACGGACCGTCTGTCCGTGTTCATCCGATCCGCTCTGCAGAAGGATAGAAAAATAGGATTTTCCTCCGTCTGCAGAATCGGGGGATTGCGGACACGGAGGAGATCGGGTGTCAGCGGATGTTCATCCGCTGACACCCGCGATCTCATAGGGACCAATGTATGTCCCCTTTTCATCCGTAAACGGATGGATAAAAAAGCGGACATACAGTCCGCTAGTGTGAAAGGGGCCTTAGAAGAGTGCTCCTAAACTCAACTCGTTACCTGTATAGAAGACACCTGGGAGCCAGAAATCTTGCTGATTGATAGGGGATCAAATACTTATTTCACTCATTAAAATGCAAATCAACTTATAACTTTTTTGAAAAGTATTTTCCTGGATATTTTTGTTGTTATTCTGTCTCTCACTGTTAAAATAAACCTACCATTAAAATTATAGACTGATCATTTCTTTGTCAGTGGGCAAACGTAAAAAATCAGCAGGGGATCAAATACCTTTTTCCCTCACTGTATATCTGCATCCTGTGCAATTTTGGGTCCGGTTTAGATGCAAATTCAAGTAAAAATTTGCACCTGAATCACACCTGAACCAGTCAATACAGGGTGTAACAATGGTTTTGCAGAGCATTCTGGGTTTTCTAAAGCATGAACAGAGCAGGAGATTCTTCTGCTGAGACTCTCTCTTTACCTAAAGGTCTGTTTGCAGCCATATGGAGCAGGACAAGGCTTTTTAGTCATCCCTCCAATTTAACTTTGTGTGCAACTTGAGCTTTAGCTTCTTAGCACCAAAATTACTTTGTATAACTTGGCACAGGGTATTGTGAGTATTGGCTAGATAGTGCAAGTAATGTTTTTTGTGGTAGTGGTTTAAATACAGTTAAACTCAGTAGTCAGATGTTAGTAGAATAAAGTTTAAGCCTCTATCTATACAAACAGTTTGGATAATATGGGGGTACCATCATCCTAGTAATGATATTTGGAGAAACTAAGGGCAACCACTGCTAAGCCCTCAGTAGAGAAAAAACATATAAGACATTTTAAGTTTTATTTATACAAAAGTATTAAAAAGACACAAATCCACAAAATTGGATAAAAACAATTGGTAGTAACATCGTCGGCTCATGTATTATACAAATAGTTGGCTGGTGGTAACATGGTATCGTCAGACATACGCTAAGGGCATGGAACAATTGAATTCTTGATGTGCTGTATATCCTTATATCCTCTACATGTTTCACGGCTGTAGCCGCTTCTTTAGGAGAAATTATATAAAGTATAATCTAAAAAAAACAGAACAAAAAAGAGCATTTTAACAATGATCCAATGAGTGATAATGAGGGGAAGATGGTCACTGATTTGCTTACCCAAGAAGAACCAGCACTCAGGTGGCAGTCAAGACAAAGATGAGAGCACCCAGAAGGCTCCCAGATAATATATGTATATCAATATCTCAATAAATTGGTTAAAATAAAAAGATATGTGTTTTATAGTCCATGTATGACTAATTGGGGTTGTTCTTATTGGTGCAACAAAAGGTACGAGACATAGAGATGAGGGCAAAAAAGAATTGACAAAAGGAGGGGGTTGGGAGGAAAGGGAGAAGAAGGGGAACAGGGTGAGGGAAAACAGAATGAGAGGTCATTTTAATTAAGGTAAGGTGATTGGACGGTATACTGTAGTTTTCCATGTTAATGATAGGTTAAGTGTTAAGCAAAAGTAAACTCGTTAAAAAGAAAAACAAAAAGGCTGACGGTAGGTTTTCATGACTGAACAAACTCTGTATGTCTCTCATTAATAATGCTCCAAGCGTTTTTGTTTTTTAGGTTTACACTGCGCCATGTGCAGCTTAGTGTACAAACCAGGCACGATTCCATGCTGGGATAAAAGTATCTCCTAGACTTATGTCATCCTGCTAATCAAGATGACCATAGCCTCCGAACCCATAAATAGAGTAAAGGAAGATGGAAGCAATGAGGATAAATAGCAATGAGCATGGTGCTGGAGGGAATCACTTTGCAAGGTATGTGCGCCATAATGTACAAATATGTTGTTGTACATACTTGAACTTTATGGCAAAAAAGCTCCTGGTGGCCCAAAAATTTTTTTGGGATGTTTAATTCTTAAAGTATTAGGGCTATTTATAAATACCTCTTTCTAAACAAGCATGCTGTATACAAGTATTAAAATTCACCATCTCTATGCTTTCAGATTACCGACTCTTTGAAGATGAAGCATCAGCATGACAGCCAGGAGAGGAGCATTGCCAAAAGGAAAAGCCAGCAATGGCAGCCTACATAATTTTTACATGTAATTTTATAGAATAGGTTAAAGGGTAAATTCAACTTTGGGAACATGGTCCCAATGCTGCAGCCACTGCCCGATTTCCCCCCCCCCCCCACCTCTGGAAGCAATACTGGGAGAAGTTCCAAGTACTAGCTGTCATTTTTTTTAAATCAGTGCGGCCGCGTGGGGCTCCACCCACACAGCCGCATTATTCATTCACACAGCTCTGTGTGTGAATGATCTACAAGCCCTGACATCCTTTGCGGCTGCTGGCTTGTAGTTCTCAAGGAGAACAACGCTCCACAGAGCCATGGTAGTTCACATGTGTGTTAATTCTTTTTTTTTTTTAAGTGAACTTATCCTTTAAGTGTCCAGGTTAGAGAGATATTATTTACAGTTAAAGTGGACCTTGAAGAAAAAATGCAGGGTCTACTTAAAAAAAAGAAGTATGGCCAAAGCTCTTTTGGCCATACTTCTCATGTGGGTCATAGGAGTGCACTTATTTGTGCTCTCCTGTGACCCAGAAATCTGCTATCGGCTGACTTCACAGAGCCACACCAGACTCTGTATGTATCCCGGCAATAATGTTGGGATCCACCCAGATGCCTTGCAAGCAGCTGGCTTAGCCTCCTAGTGGTGTGCTGCTGAGAGCCTGAGCCAGCCACTCCTGCCCCCTTTCCTGCCAGTGAGTGCTGGAGGAGCAGAGAAATACTAGGCTATACTGGGTTGTACTGGCTGCATGCACTCCCCTGGTTATACTGGGCATGTCGTATTGGTGCTGCGGTGCTGGTTTAGTGGATTTTTTTTTTAGTATGGCCTTCTGTTCAGAGCAGCCTGAGAACGGCCACGTGATTGCTCAGTTCCCGGGCTTAGAGCCAGCGGGGGACAGCTGATGCTGCAGCAGGTAAGAATGCATGTATGTTTGTGTTTTCTATTCTCACACTTCCACTTCTACAACAAGTCCCTGATTCCAGTTAAAAAAAAGTTTTAAAATAAAAAATAAAGTTACTACCTATACAAAAGATGGACATAGATGGTTCGAATCTCAGCTGGGTCAGCAGGAACAGGCTGAGAATCGAACCATGTATGGACAGGCTGAATATACCCAAGTTGCTCTATCAATCAACTTGTGTACAACCAGCCTGCCAGATTTTACATGCGATTATTGCAAGCGGCTGTTATAGCCACTAACAATATTCACTGTGTTCTCCCGGCAGGGGCGGCTTTGCTTGCCCAAACCCGCCGGGAGAAAACAATGGCTTGGTTGGAGGGATTGCAAACAAACTTCTTTCCTGCGGCCCGCATGTTGCAGGAAAAAAAATGTGCTCTGTCTGTGGCCAGCCTTACCTAATCCCTGACTTCTGCACATGGTGTCTAGGCAGGGATGATGTCAACCTTGTTTGCTGGGAAATATTACATATCCCTCATCTTGTGAGAAGACCATCCTGCACTGTTCTGGAGCATCTTCTCGTGAGATTTGGTATACTCCAAATTCTCTGGGATCTTACTGAAAGGATAGCGAGGTCACCCTCTGCAGTACAGCAGCCGGGGTAAGGCAAGTATTACTTTTTTTGCTACATTTTTTTTTTCTTTAAGCTGCTATATGTGACGAGAGAGAGGACCTGATTAAGCAAACCCGATGGACTACTGTCTCTTATCACTCTTAATGTGTAACTAAATGTACTTAACTATATGGTTACTCTCACTTCTTTCCATCAAAAATCAGATAACGCCAGTAAATCTGCTTTGGATAGAAAGAAAGCCATTCCCTCTGCGTAGTTAATTAAACTGTTTATCAGGACATTAATGCTCTACCCAATTATTCTTACTTTATCTTGCTTCTCAGACCGACTTAATTTTTATGTATGCAATTTACAAATGATATAGAGAGACATAAATTGTGCTACAACCGTGGCATAATTAAATTCACTCTGGCTGGGTGACCTGATATTTACCTGCATGCAACAGATGCAGTATTTTATCGCCAAATGTTTTATTACATCCCTGCTTGCTTGGGAAATAAGATTTAATAATTACATTGAAAAGGACATTGAATATCTTAATTAAGAAATAATGTTCCGGCAGGTCCAGCGTGCTACGCCCCACAGCCTTTCAATGCTGAACACACTTAAGGTAAACCTGTCGCAAATTCGGGCAATTCAAACTGAGCATACAGTATAACAACGAAATATGACAAATAGCACTAAAGGTTGCCGACCATAAAAAAAATTGTTAAAAATAGGTAATAGAAATGGACCACCATTAGCAGTCAAGTTCTCGCTCATCCCCTTATGCTATCCCCTTCTAATGCCGCGTACACACGTACGTTTTTAATGTCATTTTAAAAAACGACATTTTTCTCAACGTGATTTTTCTTGTTTCCTCTCAAGCCTGCCTTGCATACACACGTTCATGAAAAAAAAACGCTCGAGCAAAGCGCAGTGACGTACAACACGTACGACGGCACTATAAAGGGGAAGTTCCGTTCGGATGGTGTCACCCTTCATGCTAGTAAAGTATGTCGAGCGGCGATTCTCGCTTTTCAGCCTCGTGCTTTTCAGTCCGTTACAGCGTGACGAATGTGCTTTCTCCATTACGAACGCTAGTTTTACCAGAACGAGCGCTCCCGTCTCATACTTGATTCTGAGCATGCGCGTTTTTTTTTCCCTCGTAAAAGCATACACACTACCGTTTTTCACGACGTTAAAAACGACGTGAAAAAATAGAGCAGGTTCTTATTTTTTTTTAGCCCATTTTTCACGTTGTTAAAAATGCTCTGGAGCCTACACACGATGGTTTTTAATGCCCAATTTAAAAAATTGCATTTTTAACGTTGTGAAAAACAGGCGTGAGTATGCGGCATTAGGCTCACTCTCTACCCTCCTACCTACATATTGGGATGTTACTGCCTTTTCCTTTATTACCCTTCCCGACTGATCTTATTTGTTAGTAACTACTCATCTGACATGTTCCTAGGAACTCATTTTGAAACCTCTATAGACATGATATGCATTTCATGAAGGTATAACTTCTTACGGCTCATTCTGATGGGCGCTAAGAACTGTGCCCTGCGTTGAGCCATTTTTTTCCCCTATGTCTGTATCCACCCAGGTAACCCATGGAAGTGGATGCAGTGGCAGCGGCTGCACAGACACATTCGCATATCAAAAGCTGACATGCGAGTAGGAGCGGGTGCACGGATCTGAACACACAGTGTCCCAGCACCTATCCGAATAAGCCCTTAGGCGAAACAGTTGCAACATTCATAACTGTATTTTTGATTGGCAATACTGTCGCATTTGTGCACACCGAAGACAAGACTTTTGCAAGGCTGGGTACACATGATTTGGAAATCGACCAAAAGCGGTTGGGTTCATCAGGAACCGGCTGACTTTTGAGACGTGTGTAAAGCTCCCTGTCTGACGGGCTTCTGTCAAATGACCATGCTGGAAAATCAGCATCCAACAGAGCTTGCAGCCCTTTTGTGTTCTCAAGGGAGAGGGGGGGGGGCAGTCCCATGTCCACACACAATAGCTTACCAAGGAGATATCCGCACTAACATCGCTTGCGGTACGGCAATCTGTACATCTATTTTTAGTGTAGCCCGCTGGGTTAAACGAAAAAAAAATTTAAGTGTGTACCCAGCTTTATGCAAAATCATGTTCTTGAGGGTATACTGCTCTAAGCCATACTTTGTGATAACTTGGAATAGTTCAATAAAAAAATTGTTAAAAAAAAAAAATTGGTATATTGGAAGATATAGGTAGCTAAAAATGCAAGCAAATCTAACTTTTATTTTCCATGCCAAACTTGCCATTGCTGTCAGCATCTGTACACAAACCCGTGACTCTTGGGCTTAGATCTCCTTCTTAATGATGTATGGCCCTCTGTGGCACACAAACACCATGCCTGCCTCAAATGTAGCAGTGATAGGAATGGGTTCTAAATGTATTAATAATTACATCTACTGTAACTACAGTGCCTTGAAAAAGTATTCGAACCCCTTGAAATTTTACACATTTTGTCATGTTACAACCAAAAACATAAATGTATTTTATTGGGATTTTATGTGATAGACCAACACAAAGTGGCACATAGTTGTGAAGTGGAAGGAAAATGAATGGTTTTCCAATTTTTTTTATAAATAAATATGTGAAAAGTGTGGCGTGTATTTGTTTTCTGCCCCCCTGAGTCAATACTTTGTAGAACCTCCTTTCACTGCAATTACAGCTGCAAGTCTTTTTTGGGGATGTCTCTACCAGCTTTGCACATTTAGAGAGTGAAATTTTGCCCATTCTTCCTTGCAAAAAATCTCAAGCTGTCAGATTGGATGGAGAGCGTCTCTGAACAGCAATTTTCAAGTCTTGCCACAGATACTCAATTGGATTTAGGTCTGGACTTGGGCCATTCTAACACATGAATATACTTTCACCTAAACCATTCCATTGTAGCTCTGGCTGCAAGTTTAGGATCGTTGTCCTGCTGGAAGGTGAACCTCCGGTCCAGTCTCAAGTCTTTTGCAGTCTAACAGGTTTTCTTCTAAGATTGCCCTGTATTTGGCTCCATCCATCAAATCTGACCAGCTTCCCTGTCCCTGCTGAAGAAAAGCATCCCCACAACATGATACTGCCACCACCATGTTTCACAGGTGATGTGCAGTGTTAGTTTTCTGCCACACATAGCGTTTTGCTTTTAGGCCAAAATTTTCAATTTTGGTCTCACCTGACAGGAACACCTTCTTCCACATGTTTGCCGTGTCCCCCACATGGCTTCTCGCAAACTGTAAAATGAGACTTCTTATGGCTTTCTTTCAACAATGGCTTTCTTCTTGCCACGCTTCCATATAGACCAGATTTGTGGAGTGCTCAACTAAGGCTGGCCATAAATGATACAATTTTCTTGTAAAATTTTCCTTTAGATTTACTTAAACCATATAATAGGTCATACCTAAACACTTTCACATTGCATGTAATCAGGCAGGCCCTTGTACTACATAGTTAAAAACGTAAATCTAAAAAGGAAATTGAACAAGAAAAAAATTGTATAATGTATGGCCAGCCTAATAGTTGTCCTGTGGACAGATTCTCTCACCTGAGCTGTGGATCTCTGCAGCTCCTCTAAAGTTACCATGGGCCTATTGGCTGCTTTTCTGACTAATGCTCTCCTTGCTCAGCCTCTCAGTTTAGGTGGCAGGCCATATCTAGATAGGTTTGTAGTTGTGCCATACTCTTTCCATTTTCGGATGATGGATTGAACAGTGCACAGTGAGATGTTTTGGGATATTTTTTTTTATAACCAACCCTGCTTTAAACTTTTCCACAACTTATCCCTGACCTGGTGTGTTTATTGTTCACCAAGATTTTCTAACTAACCTCTGAGAGCTTCACAGAACAACTGTATTTATACCGAGATTAAAATTACACTCAGGTGGATTCTATTTACCAATTAGGTGACTTTTGAAGGCAATTGGTTCCACTAGATTTTAGTTTGGGGTATCAGAGTAAAGGGGGCAGAAAACAAATGCACGCCACAAATCCAGATATTCATTTGTAAAAAAAATTGAAAACCATTTATTTTCCTTCCACTTCACAATTATGTGCCACTTTGTGTTGGTCTATCACATGAAATGCATTTAAAATTTTTGGGTGGAAACATGACAAAAATTTAGAGGGGTATGAATACTTTTTCAAGGCACTGTAACTTCAGCCACCTATAAACATCATTGTGCATTTTATTTTTATTACATTGCAGAGTTTGAGTTATTTAGGTTTGTGTGCAAAAATGTACACATTTTAACTTACATTACAGCCTAGCTTTGCAATTATTCTTTTGTAAAATGTATCAAAAAAACAATCTATAATATAATTTTATTAACCCTATTCCCGCCCACTCCAGCGTCCCTTTAAATAACTCTGAATGCCCAGGAAGAAGGGACAACCTGCAATCAAGTGACCACTGTCACAGGATCAGAGGCCAGCCCCACCAGCTACTGATCTTAATTCCAGATCCAGGGCCGTCTTTGACAGCTCGGTCTTTGTGCTGGGAGTGTCAGGGTGAGCAGGCTTTCAGCACATAAACATCGGCCACCCTGTAACCAATATGTACAATGTGTGGGGGTTGTTAAATCTCAACCTCTTGCTGCCGCACATGTGTTGGGTGGTCCATAAAGGGGTCAAAAAATAATACATTAGCACTTTCTGAATAACTCAAATAAAATAATCAAAAACGCCAAACTTTTTTTTTTTTTTTAATAAAAAAAATTTATTAAAATACTGATATGTTAAAACAGGCAGAACCGGTTATCTGTATACAGAATAAAAACTCTGTAATATTATGAACAATTCAATTCGCAATATACAATAAAAACCATTCTTAATCTTTAATAAAGATTTATATGTACAGACATTATTATAGAAAAAAAAAATTGAATGTTCCCAAATTAGGCTAAACTAGTGACTGTCGCTATTAGTTATATATTTAAATTTTAATGAGGCCATACAGGAAAAGGTTTATTCACATGTGAGAATGTTGGTGAATACCAGTGAAATAAAGAGCAAAAAGTTAGTTGGCTGGCCTTTTACTTAAAGTGAGAGGTACTCCTCAAGGGTGGGGCTAGTCATTTTTATGGCCCAAATTTGATATGGAGGGAGAAGTTGTTCCAACAGAGAACTATACTTTGCTATTATTAACTTTCATACATACATAGGTGAAAGGCCAACTTGATCAGTCTATACTTGTAGTTTGGAAGCAGGCAGCATCATCAAGTGTTTTTTGCAATGATAGGAAAGCCGGCATTCAGAGCCATTAAGGCCAGTTACGGCTGAAATGCGTAAGCAAGGGACCTTGTTTGTTACATGACCAAAAAAGGTTACGTAACAAAGTGTGCACAGCTGGTGGCCTCAGGCACAATGGGGTTGATTTACTAAAACTGGAGAGTGCAAAATCTGGTGCAGCTCTGCATAGAGACCAATTAGCTTCCAGGTTTTTTTGCCAAAGCTTAAATGAACAAGCTGAAGTTAGAAGCAGATTGCCTATCGTGTAAAGCTGCACCAGATTTTTTACTTTTCAGCCCTACAGAACTCTATGAGAGGCTAAAAGCTGCTGCTGCTGGATGGTGCACTGAGCGGTACTATGATTTAGGGCAGTATATGCCCAGGGGTGAATTTGTCCCTAGGGAGCATACTGACCTAAACCTTAGTACCACTTGGTGCACCATCCAGGGCAGTATGTGCCCAGGGGTGAATTCGTCCCTAGGGAGCATACTGACCTAAACCTTAGTACCACTTGGTGCACCATCCAGGGCAGTATGTGCCCAGGGACAAATGCCCAGAACTCAGACTGCTAAACGTTAGTACCAGTGCATTGTCCAGCCACAGCAACTTTCACCCTCAAAGAGTTCTACAGGTGCCTTCCGCCCAAGCCAAAACATTAATCTCATGCAGCAGAGCAAAACACGCAGTATGCATGAAGTCCAGGGGTGCAGACTTTCCTATTGTTGCTTTGTACACAGAGAAGTGCAGCTGTACATCTTTTCTGTTAGTGGTCCTGTTCACCTGTTCTTTGCGATGACCAAACTCATGGAGTGGGCATCAAACGTCTTTAGCCCACAGGCCTACAATGGCCACATGGACTGCTAGGAAATCAGTACAAACCCATTACTACATCCCTCACTAAAGTCTTCCTCTGGCCCATTAGTGGTGCATTTGAATGCTGGTTAAATTACCATGTTGGTCTTATCATTTGTACACAAATCCCCAATGTGCCCCTGTATGGCCAACATTTTAGTAAACATAAAAAGAAGAAAGAGAAAAGAAAAATGGAACAATCTATGTAACAGACGGTTTCCATCATCACATTAAAATCTGTTCATAGGCTTTTTCAGAACACTAAAATCCTGGGTAACTCTACCCATTTTGAGGTAATGAAGAGCGCATAAATTTGTGGTGGTGCAAATACTATGGTTTAGTAGAAGTCAAGTGAAAAAAAAAAAAAAAATATATAAAATCACAGCTGTGCAGTCTTTCGATCACAATTCATCATGGTTCCTGGTAAGGTCTTCTCCATAGTTTGTAGCCTGGCTTCCTACAAACATGTTCCAATTATTTATTATCTCCTCCTTGGTCAGTAGTTTATCCTGTAAGCAAAAAAGACAACGTTAAAAATGCTTTTTACTGCCAGCCGCGCTTGTGTATGCAAACGGTTTGAAAGGAATGTGTCCCTACTGTCCATAACAACCAGATCCCAGCTGTTTTTCAGATAAAGTTAGAAAATATAAAAGCTTAGTCAATAAGATAGTCTACATAGTAGGGATGGATGGACTGAACCCCTAATCAGAAACAACTTGATTTTATTTTACTATACATCACGCAGATTGTCACATGTGGTTTCTAATGGTACCTGTTGTTCAGCAAAACAGCCACTAGATGGTGTTCTTGAGGGTGCGTTGGGTTTGCATGTATTAGGCCTTGGAGGCTGAAAGCATGTGACCCATCGCACACCTTTTTGTATATTTTATATTTTTTTATTTTTAAGTTTTAACATATAATTGTATCTGTAAGTGTAGCTTGAAGGGGAGACGGATTAAATATGTGATCGGCAACTATTCTCATTTTTTGCCCGTTTTTTCCCCCTGTCCGTGTAATCTCTTGGTTTTGACCAATGAGAATTGACGTAGTACTATTTAGGCTCCAGTAAAATGGCACCGAGCCCATTTCCTGACGAAGTGCGCCCTAGCATGAAATGCATTGAAATCGAGGCTCGACACGCAGTACACGACTCCTCCTCTTCCGCATAGCTGAGACGCACCCCAAACACACTTTTTTTTACCACGAAGCAATTCATTGCTGACAGATTGGCTTCTGCTCTCCCTCAAACTGTGCACGATTCCCAGCTGTATCTTGCATATAACGAGAACTGTAAGTGCTGCATTTTAAAGAATAAAAAACGTTACTACACTATATATGCCTTTTGTGGCTCTGTTTGGAGGAGCCAAACATTTGCAGATGATGGGGATATGAGCGAATTACCACATACATGCTGATGCCCATCGGATAGGAAATACATTGATATGGATGTGGTTTGCTGTGTGATTCCTGGAGGTCCTGGAGAGGTCTTCTATTACATGCCTGTGGGTCACTTGGTGGCCAAAGCTTTCTGGTGAGCGTTTAAGAATTATTACTTCCGGTGAAGCACTTTATTGAAGCACAATTGCACTTTAGAAAGTCACGGTGATTGGATTACACAGAAGAAATCCTGTTTTTTGCACATGGACTTAACATGCATATAAAATCACACATGTATATTATTTCACCCCCCCCCCCTCCTTTTTTCATTTATTCTGAATGATTGCTTGAGGTTATAGCCTCAGCTTATGACCACTGCACTTTGCATGGCTGAACTGGGTAAGGCACCTTTTGGTATCTTCATGTCAGACATGTCATATCAAAGATCAATATTTATTCTATGGCCATATGCTTAACCACTTGACCTTTGGAAGATTTACCCCCTTCATGACCAGGCCATTTTATGTGATACAGCACTGCGTTACTTTAACCGACAATTGCACGGTCGTGCAAAGCTGTACCCAAATAAAATGAATGTAAATTTTTCTTCAAAAAAAAAATAGAGCTTTTTGGCGGTATTTGATTACCTCTGTGGTTATTTTTTGTGCTACAAAAAAAGACCGACAATTTTGAAAAAAAAAATTTGAAAAATTGATTTGATTATAAAAAAATAAATTAAAAAAAATCAAATTTTGTTCATTAATTTAGGCCAATATGTATTCTGCTACATATAAAATTGTAGACGCTATAACATTTGTGCAAACCAAACTATGGGTTATTTGTATTTATTTTTTACTAGTAATAACGGCGATCAGTGACTTCTAGCGGGACTGCGATATAGCGGCAGACATTCTGACACTGGCACTTTTCGGGGACCAGTGACACCAATACAGTGATCAGTGCTAAAAATATGCACTGTCACTGTACTAATGACACACTCTGGGAAGGGGTTAACATCAGGGCGGATCAAAGGCTTAACCGTGTGCCTAGCCAGTGTTTTACTATACTGTGAGGTGCTTTTACTAGGGGAAGAGATGGAATTTATTCTCTGCTTTGCAGGAACAAACCCTATCCCTTCCCACCTGTCAGGCAGATCGCACTATTGTCTCCCTGCCCAACGATCAGCAGGTGCTGGCGGACAGCAGGTACCCGGCACCCGCCCATCGGTTTCCGTGTGTAATCACAGCGGAAGTGAGCCGCTGGCGGTGTGCACATGCACCCCCTACCCGTAAGAGCAGGATCTCTCTCTCACACACACACACACACACACACACACACACACACACACACACACACACACACACACACACACACACACACACACACACACACACACACACACACACACGTAGTACTGCTGTTACCCCACAGTTCAATGCATCAAAACTTGCTTGGCTCTAAATTGGGCAATGAGCCAACAGATGCATTCACCAGTCACTTAGTCTTTTTCCAATGCTTTTTATTTAACACAACTTGTAGCCGTAGAGGGATGGTGGGTTTGGGGAAAGTTCAGATACCTTGTGCAGATCACTGAGGAATTGAGATCCAGAAGACAAATACAACTCCTTGTCAGCGGATCTTGCTCACCCGGATAGGCCTCTCTCACTGGCCTATCAGCCGGAATGATGCACGGACAAAAGTCTCTGCCACAGACTTGATGATAGCAATAACTATTTGTACAATCCTCTGCCACAGGATTCGATGATCAGCAATAAACAAGTGAACACAGCTACACAGTACGTAAAGTCCCTTTAAGTCATCCGGCAGTACTGTGAGGTAGATTGGTTAAGATGCATCCTCCAATTGAGTCACCAGGCTCCTCTTGAGATACCAGACTTTCGCTCAGTTCTCTCCAAGATGAGTCCTCCCCCATATACTTCAATTGCAGGTAAGACAGCACAGGGCCACCTCTGAACCAGTAGGCCCCAGACAGGCTTCTGGGCCTACTTGCAGTCATGTAGCCTCGGGTCAGCAGGCCCGAGGCAGAGGAGCAGTTGTCACATACCTTAGGCCAGACAGCGAAAAAAATGGAGTCTGCCCCTCAAGTATCCTCTCCCAGAATGCACAGCGGTGAACCACTCCCACTGGGCTGTTTCTGGGGAAAGGGACACCCAATACACCTTAGCCTGTTGTCCTTCCATCACTGGCCTGTGGTGACGACACCTACAGACAGTGTGGAACTGCACACAACACAGCCAATGCTGGAGCAGAGGCTAATTTAGCCATAATATTGAATCTGAACTATGTACAGAACAGATAACCCACTAAATTTACATGCGAGCGCCTGGTCAACAGGAGCAGGGCGACACACACACACACGCTGCCCTGTAGCAGTAAAACTGTTATAGAGCAGTCGGCAAGCGGTTAAGGTGGAACTACACATCGGAGAACCACAGACCAAAAATGCTATTTAACAAATTTTTAATAGCAAAGCAAACTCAGCAACCCATACAGGTCTCCATGCTTTATTTTGTTGAGAAGTCACTTTGAAAAACATCCTCCTAGCATTTCTGGCTGTGGCCATCTTGAGTAAGGGCAGATGACTCATGTAGCATTTACTTCCTGTAATCAACCAGCCCTTAACTCAGGCAAGCATGAGAAGGTGCGTTTAGCTGAGAAAGCCCTTCCTACCCTACTGAAGACTCCTGGGATGTATGACATAATTTGCCTAGGCCTGGAACCAGAAAGGAACTGAAGAAATGTAACAAACACACACACACACACACACACCTATCCATGTATTAATTGCTAGCACCAGTCAGATTAAAAATAGTCAATGTTGATTGAGAGCGTAAAGTTTCTGCTTTAACCTAAAAAAAACTCCAGCCAAATCATATCCGTTTTAGGGCGAGTGGGGAAAAGGTTTGAATCTGTCACATTTTACTTTTTCCCCCGTTTGGGAGATTTTCCTTAATTTCCTGCCCTAGGCGACCGCCTTGGAAGGGAGAGAAAATCTCCCCAGTGGGAACACAGGCAGGGAAAAAAAAGGCTCAACAGAGATTCAGGACCAAAACTACATTTATTGGTTTGAATGGGAAAGGGTTTCATGTGCCATCAATTCCCCCACTGGGGTGATTTCTCCTCACTCCCTTTCCTGGTGAACCAGAACATGACGCGAGAAGATGTAGCCCATGAAAAGCAGACAGGAAAAAAGGACTAGCGTTTCATCCTTACCCACCGCAAAAAAAAAAAAAAAAGATTGCAAAGAGTGCGAGACACAGGAGGCAGAATTGTGTTACTTTCACGAGTCCATTTACAGAACAATGTTCCTGCTGTAAAATTGAATTTCTCACAAGAGACCTTAACATTTTTCCCCCTGATAATACTGCTAACAGATTGAGAAATCTGCTGAAGCCAGCAATCCTATTCATTTCTGTATACAGCAATCAGAGAATGGAGATGTAGGATGCCTGATGGGTTTTACTTCCTCTTTTGCTGTCTGCAAATGAAAAGCATAATGGGCTAGTATGCATCGCATACTAGCCCATTATGCGACACTTACCTGCAAAAGAATCCAGCGATGTCCCCTGTGTAGGCAGCGTCCATCTTCTGGCCCCTCTTCCTTCCGTGCCGTGGACTCGGGCTCTGTGATTTGCCGGAGCCGCGTGACATCACTCACGCGCATGCGCACGGGAGCCGCCATTAACGGCACAGGCTAGGGAAGAAATGGCACTTAGTATTGTTTCTTCCCGGCGGACTACAAGTGAAATATCTCCTAAACGGCGCACGTTTATCTCCACTACCTATAGGTAAGCCTTATCTATAGGTAGAAGTCCAAAAAAAGGGTTTACAACCACTTTAAAGTGGTTCTAAAAGGGACATTTTTTTTTTTTACCCTTAACCACTTCCCTGCTGGGCACTGTCGCCCCTTCCTGCCCAGGCCAATTTTCAGCGCCGTCACACTTTGAATGACAATTGCTCAGTCATGAAACGCTGTACCCAAAAGGAAAGAAAGGCCGATAATTGGCTTGTGTTTACATCGTGTGATCAGCTGTCATTGAACACAGTTTTGATTGTCCCTTTGCCCCGATCTGTGATCAGCTGAGTCCAAAGGACACAGCGATCACAAAGCACGCTGCGGGACACCCTCCCGGCAAACTAACCCCACGCTGTAGCCATCTTTCAGCTATACTGCGGGCAGGAATTGGTTAAATTCCCTGCATTAAGGTAAAAAAATAAAAATCTTGCCATTTGGTTTGCCCTCCCCACCCCACCCAAATAGGTTACCCGATTTATGCATCGATTCAGCACTGTGACGGTCTGCCAGTCTGGTTCCTCCCTGCTCTCACAAGCTTGGCCGAGAGCAGGAGTCATTGGCTTTAGCCACTGTCTGTCAAATCCAGTGAGCAGAGAGTGGGGGGTGGAGCCAAACTGCTACGTGTGTGTGTGTGTCAATAGACACAGATAGCCTGGCTCGGGATTGAGCCCGCACACCAAGTGCTTGTAGAACATGCATGTTATTTTAAATTTTAAAAAAATATGCCTTTACAAATACTTTTAAGGGTTAAGTTGAATTGCTTAAAGCTGAAATAGCTGTATATGATGCTCTTTAGACTTCAGAGAGTTTACAATCCAATGCTTGTGTGGACTGAGCATTAGGCTGTCCATACATTGATCATTTTTGATCACCTAGCAGGCTGACTGCAAAACAAAACACTGAACGGATTCCCCCATTCACACAAGCAAGGTGGATGGAGGAATCCTCCCCGCAGTGCCATTGTATTCCGACAGCGGGGACTCCTCTGCTATAAGAATACACTGAACAGAACTGCAGGCGCTGATCGGATGAACATTTTCCAACAGTCCAGTTTAAGAGAAGTTGATGATTAGATCGGCTTGTTTCATGAATTGTTCATAGATGGATCAAAATTTGTCTGGTTCAGCAGGGACTGGTCAAATTTTAATCCATTTATGGCCAGCTTTAGGAGCATTATGGCTTTCATTATTTGGCCTCGGATTGAACAGAGGCAGCTTGACTATTTTGAGCAAGATAAATTGGGATGCAGGGAAGGGAGGCGCCCATGAGGAAAGAGATGATCCAGAAGAGAACACAAGGAGAGTGTGAGATGTTCCTAAAGGGAGAGAGAAACTTACAAATACGGTAGATCCCAGGAGTTGTGAATGTAACTTGGCATAGCATTAAAAAGAACTTTTAGAATTCCATCAATATAAAAAAAAAGGTATAAATAATATGGGGTGAGTGACAATCCACTGATAAAGCTGGCAATACGCAGATTCCATGCACAGCTCCTTTTCACCTTTTATTTTACTCATGCCCTTTCATATAGGATTGTTAAGCATCCAACATTCCAATTGCTCATATTAAGGACAACGAATGAGTAGAATCTATGCAATTAGGTATAAAACATTTTATAACATTTCCAACTACCTTGCTGGAGTCAGATTCATAGATCAGGTGTCTGGCCTCAGCCTGGGCATGATCATAGTCCTGGGGAAGAATCCAGTGCCTGATTTCTTCGTGGTCCATTTTTCCATCTTTGTTGAGGTCCCGGAAATCGGAGAACTGCTCCCTCTCTGTGGCCACCCATTCAGGCTCAGGAGTTCCTTCTTCATGTGAAAACATATCCGCTAGAAAGACCAGGCATTAGATTAAAAAAAAAAAAAAAAAAAAGACGCTATATACAAGATAATGTACAGAAAATAACAGTTGATTTCACAGTAAAGGTTGCCTCTACAATCACAGCTGAAGTAATCAGTCTGTGCCAAAATATATTTATTCTGAATCAGGAATTACACGGGCACAATCACAAATATAATGCTTTTTATACTATGTATGTGCAGCACAAAGTTTGGGGAGTTTAAAAAGGAGATGTAGGGAGTTAAAAAAAAAAAAAAAATACCTCAATGCTGCAGCTCTAAGACCAAGAACTGAGAGATCACATGACCACTAATCGCTCAGCTCTCAGTCTTCCTGGAAAGGAGAGCAGTGACTGTCAGTCACTGCTCTCCACTCTGCCAATCCAGCGCCAGGCTGGAGACAGGGTGGGGGCAGCTGGCTTCAGCTCTTATGCCGCGTACACACGACCGTTTTTAATGTCATTGAAAAAAACTGCATTTTTTTCCTTGACGGGATTATTCTCAAGCCTGCCTTGCCTACACACTATTGTGGAAAAAAATGTTCGAGTAAAGCGCGGTGATGTACGACGGCACTATAAAAAGGGGAAGTTCCATTCGGATGGCGCCACCCTTCACGTTAGTAAAGTTTGTTGAGCGACGATTCGCGCTTTTCAGCCTCATGCTTTTCAGTCCGTTACAGCGTGACGAATGTGCTATCTCCATTACGAATGCTAGTTTTACCAGAACGAGCGCTCCCGTCTCATACTTTATTCTGAGCATGCGCATTTTTTTTCACGTCGTTAAAGCCCACACGCACGGCCATTTTTCATGATGAGAAAAACGACGATGTAAAAAACGACGTGAAAAATTAGAGCATGTTCCAATTTTTTCATGGCTGTTTTTCACGTCGTGAAACATGCTCTGAAGCCCACACACAATCATTTTTAATTACCATTTTAAAAAAAATGTAATTTTTCTCATCATTAAAAACGGTCGTGTGTACACGGCATTAGCCATGCGTTGAGAACCTTAGCAAGCTGACAATGAGGTCAGGATCCTTCAAGAGCCTGGAGCGGCTCTGTGACATCAGCTGACAACGGGCAATAGCTGGCTGTTGACGGAATCTGGGTCACAGAAGAGCAAAAGTAAGTGTTCTGTGACCCAGAAGAGAAGTATGACCAAAAATGCTTTGGCCATACTGCTTTTTTAAGGGCTAGTATACATAAGCATTGCCCTCTGAGGAGCAATTGGAATTGCACAGGGAATTGCTTTTCAGGGGGCAATTGAGGGGCAGTGAGGCCCCATTTCTGCCTGTTTAAACCTCCCAAAGGCCCGAAACACCTCGCCATTCCTGTGTGCATTGTTCAATGGGTTGTGTTTGGTGGGTGGCAGTGCCCGCCAAACATGACAGGGGGGTTCCATTCTTGCCATGGCCACACAACTGATCGATTTGGCACTTTGGGAGGAGTCCCAGGCTTGTAATGGTACATTATGTCTTTTATTATCTTTTTACCAAAATCATCACAGCAGTTTGCAGATTTCCAGTCGGATTTGCCTATGCCGTGTTTGCATAGGCCACAGGGGTCTCCAAACTATGGCCCTCCAGTTGTTCAGGAACTACAATTCCCATCATGCCTACTCATGTCTGTGAATGTCAGAGTTTTACAATGCCTCATGGGACGTGTAGTTCTGCAACACCTGGAGGGCCGTAGTTTGGAGATCTCTGGATAGGGCCTTGCCTGGTTGTTAGACAGAAGGGAGGAACCTTCTGAATCAGCAAAACATAGGGGTACAGTGGCGCTGTCACATACTATGTATGATAACAAAAAGTCCATTAGATTAGTCCTTGTTATGAAGTTCTTAATATGAATGGAGAGGGGCTGAGGCTAAATAAGGGGTGGGGATGGAAAAAGAAACCCTGCTGGTCAGGACCCCCCTCTTCCGGGCTACGAAAGCTGCAGCAACGCCTTTGATGCAAGTGGATATTTGCACCTGTAATTTATTAAATAGCAAAAAGTTCTAACCTAGAGGCGCCTGTTCTCTTTCTGAATCGGCAAGCACGCAGGCATTTTTTAGGCATCATTCACACAGCCATAGAGGGTCGAACAAGATCAAAAAGGAGCTCAATTCTGCATCTCGAAGTCACAAGTGTTTGTGTACAGTCTGGATGTGAATTATCTGTGTCAGCTGTCCCTGTATGCAAAAAAATGCAACTGATTACTGTAAAAATTACACTGGGAGTGAAGGGGTTAACCAGGAGGGGGCGCTGTAGGGGTTAAGCGTGCCCTGATTTGTGTTTTACTGTGGGGGGCGTGGCTTAGCATGTGACATCACTGATCGTCGTTCCCTATGACAGGGAACAGACGATCAGTGACAGGCTCACAAGGAAGCACGGGGAGAGGTTTGTTTACCCTTACCTCTCCCCGTTCTTCCTCTCTGTGACCCGAACGCGGGACACCAGCGGCGATCGGGTCCGCCGTTCCCGCGGGGACGGTCACGGAGAAGAGGACCGGGTCGCGAGCGCGCCGCCGGCAGTGTGCTCGCGACCCATGGCTGGGCTCTTAAAGGGGGCATACCTGTACGCCCATGTGCCCAGTCGTGCCATTCTACCAACGTACATCGGCGTGCGGCGGCCCTCAAGAGGTTAATGATGTATGGCCCTCTGTGGCACACATACACCATGCCTGCCTCAAATGTAGCAGTGATAGGAATGGGTTCTAAATGTATTACTACATCTACTGTAACTACAGTGCCTTGAAAAAGTATTCATATCCCTTGAAATTTTCCACATTTTGTCATGTTACAACCAAAAACATAAAATTTATTTTATTGGGATTTTGAGGGATAGACCAACACAAAGTGGCACATAATTGTGAAGTGGAAGAAAAATAATGAATGCTTTTCCAATTTTTTTACAAATAAATAAGTGAAAAGTGTGGCGTGCATTTGTATTCAGCCCAATAGTCAATACTGTACTTTGTAGTCTTTTTGGGGATGTCTCTACCAGCTTTGCACATCTAGAGAGTAAACGTTTTGCCCATTCTTCTTTGCAAGAATAGCTCAAGCTCTGTCAGATTGGATGGAGAGTGTCAGAACAGCAATTTTCAAGTCTTGCCACAGATTCTCAACTGGATTTAGGTCTTGACTGACTGGGTCATTCCAACACATGAATATGCTATGAGCTAAACCATTCCATTGTAGCTCTGGCTGTATGTTTAGGGTCGTTGTCCTGCTGGAAGGTGAACCTCCACCCCAGTCTCAAGTCTTTTGCAGATTCTAACAGGTTTTCTATAATTGCCCTGTATTTGGCTCCATCCATCTTCCCATCAACTCTGACCAACTTCTCTGTCCCTGCTGAAGAAAAGCATCCCCACAACATGATGCTGCCACCACTATGTTTCCCGGTGGAGATGGTGTGTTCAGAGTGATGTGCAGTGTTCGTTTTCTGCCACACATAGGGGGTTATTTACAAAAGGCAAATCTACTTTGCACTACAAGTGCACTTGGAAGTGCAGTCACTGTAAATGTGAGTGGAAGATCTGAAATGAGGGGAAGCTCTGCTGATTTTATCATCCAATCATGTGGAAGCTAAAATGCTGTTTTTTATTTTCCTGGTATGTCTCCCTTGGATCTACAGCGACTGCACTTCCAAGTGCACTTGTAGCACAAAGTGGATTTGCCTTTTGTAAATAACCCCCATAGTGTTTGCTTTTAGGCCAAAAAGTTCAACTTTGGTCACATCTGACCAGAGCACATGCATCCATGTTTGCTGTGTCCCCCACATAGCTTCTCACAAACTGCAAACAGGACTTCTTATGGCTTTCTTTCAACAATGTCTCTCTTCTAGCCACTCTTCTATAAAAAGCCCAGATTTGTGGAGTGCACGACTAGTAGTTGTCCTGTGGACAGATTCTCCCACCTGAGCTGTGGATCTCTGTATTTCCTCCAGAGTTACCATGGGCCTCTTGGCTGCTTCTCTGATTAATGCTCTCCTTGCCCAGCCTGTCAATTTAGGTGGACGGCCATGTCTTGGTGGGTTTGCAGTTGTTGCATATGCTTTCCATTTTTGGATGATGGCAGTGCTCCATGAGAGGTCCAAAGCTTGGGATATTATTATTATTTTTTTTTTATAACCTAACCCTGTTTTAAAACTTCTCTGCAACCTTATCCCTGACCTGTCTGGTGTGTTCCTAGGCCTTCGTGATGCTGTTTGATCACTAAACTAAGGTTCTCCAACAAACCTAAGGGTTTCACAGAACAGCTGTATTTATACTGAGATTACAACACACACACACACACACACACACACACACACGTGGACTCTATTTACCAATTATTTTAGTTGGGGGTATCAGAGTAAAAGGGGGCTGAATACAAATGCACGCCACACTTTTTAGATATTTCTTATTTTTTTTAAAACCATTTATCATTTTCCTTAGACTAACACAAAGTGGCACATAATTGTGAAGTAAATCACATAAAATCCCAATAAAATAAGTTTACGTTTTTGGTTGTAACATGACAAAATGTGGAAAATTTCAAGGCACTGTACCTGTATTTACCGTGTATCACCTATAGGGCAGACCTCAGACTGTGATACAAAAAGGTCAGTGTAGTGTCCAGACACTACGAATTGTAGGAGTTCCACAGATACTTTTGTATCCATCAGGCTTATTTGATACAGCAAAGCAGATGCTATGTTCAGTATGTCAATAGCCATTTGGTCTCCCATCATTTAATCAAAAGGAGTCTAATGACTGATAATCAGTTGCTACAAATCTATACTTTGCACTATGGGTCAGCTTGGATATTCATCTACAAATCACTACATATTATGGCTAAGCAAAGTTCTTCAATACATTCCCTGGGCTCAGATCCTGTCTGCAAGCAATAAGCCAGGTCTTCTCATCTAACCCCAGTACCTGACCTCACAAATGCTCTTTTGCCAGGATGGGCAAAAATTCCCCTAGACACGCTCCAAAATCCCATGGAAAAAGTCTTCCCAGTAGAGAGGCAGCCACACAGAAGGGAACTCCTTACCAATGCCTGTGGTTCTGGCATCGGACACCCAACAAGATCATATAAAATGTGATGTCTACAGACTTTTGGCCATATAGCGTGCAATCTCCCCCCCCCCCCCCCCCAACAAATATATTCCAGGTAATGTTTAAGTGCTCCAATTGTCAGATAAAGTTACACGTTAACGTGGAACTATTTTAATAAAGGATTTTCAGATGTCTTCAGCCAGTCTTTAAATCCATACAAATGCAAAACTGCACAGTCTTATGTCAATTCTCTGCCCTTAGCCAATAAATTGCTATAATCACACTGCTCATTCATTGCCAGTTGTCAAGGGAAGCTGTAATCTTCCAAACTATGTAGAGTGGTAGAAGAGTGTAAAGTCTGGCTGAATAGAATTGAAAACATTTGGTAGGCAAAATAGCCAAAGCAGAACTCCAGATTAAAATAGAAGGCCTTAAAAGACAGAGTGCCATACTCCCATTCAATCCAGTGCTGTCCCCCACAGTAATTTTCTTCTGGCACTAGATGGCGCCCCTTCTCCAGGAACTCACTTCCTCTGTACCCAGGCTGTTGTGAACCTGGCTCTTGGGGGGTGTTACCATCCAGCCATGGCACTATTACACCGAATGGTGCTATGTGGTGCTACCACACTGAATGATGCTATAATTACATGAGCATGCATTTTATATATTTATTCATGTGCTCATGTATGTGTATATTATTCATAATTGTAGTAATATTATTTAAAGATATTAAGTGCATTGCATTAAAATATTATTAAATATTAAAGTGTCATTAAACCCACATTATAGAAAAAAACAATAAAAATGTATTACATGCTGTTCATATTCAGTCACTATGAGATTCGTTTTAATCTATTCTGCAAATAACCTGGTTGATCCTGCTTCTCTCTCACCCCCTTCTGTTCATGTCCCCAACCCAGCTGAGGATTTTACAGAGCAGTGTTGGCAGTTTTGTACATGCTCTGTTTTCAGTGAGTTTCTATACTGAGCTTTTCCTCCCGATCACATCTGACCAACCCATGTAACTATAGGAGTCAAACGTGTGTGGGTGTATACACAGTGGTAAATGACAGCCCACTCCCTCCCTCCTCCTTCATACCCACTTACCACCTATACACAATGGAGGCTGTATTTTACATGTAGATTGATAGAGGCTTCACCTCTCTTATTCTAAGACACATGCTGGAGGCTGTGACTGGCAGAAATCCACCCACACCATTGTATTGTCACAAATAATAAATATTTGATTATGACAATTTAAAACAGTTTACTGATATTATTACTTTGTATCCAAAAGGCCGTTTTTGAACAGCAGTAAAGGACTAGATGCTCCTCCTGATTAGGTTTCTCTGCAGACAGGCTGGAAAAGATCTGGGTCATGTGGCAGATGTGTATCAATTAGGATTTATTTTTTTATTAAAATAAAATTACAGTGCCATCATCCGCATACAGAAATAAAAAAAACAGGATAATGTCAAATAGCGCTAGACAAGCAGGCTATGGGGGAGCACAGGTTCTCCTTGTGCTCCTCCATGACCCAATACCAGAAAAGGTGTAAATAATATACACACACACACACACACACACACACACACACACGTTATTTATAGCATCAGTTTAAATCCCAACTGGGATACTATCTGCATAGAATTTGCAGGCTCGTCTTGTGCTTGTGTGGGTTTCCCCTGGGGACAACAGTTTCCTCCCACATTAAGCCCTGGTTCACACTGGTGCGATTTGACATGTCAAATCGCATGTCAAATCGGCGACATTTGCTACAAATTGCGGGCAATGGCACCGTCCTAATCGGTGCGACGCGGCATCTGCGGCGCTGCACCGATTACAAAAAGTAGTTTCTGTACTACTTTTTGCGATTTCAGCCACGATTTACATTGACATCTGTGTCAGATGTCTCTGTAATCAAGCTGAAATCGGGACTGACAGGCAGGAGTGAAATCGTGCGAGTTCAGCTGAACTCGCACGGCTTCACTCCCGCAGCCCCAGTGTGAACCTGGGCTAACAAAGACATGTTTGTAGGATAATTGCCTCCAGTCTAAATTGGCCCTAGTAGTGCATATGAGATCAAGTTTAATTGTACCCCCTCCCCACTACCCTGCTGGTCTGCAATCACCCTGTTCTATAAGCAGGTGTTTCCAGGCACACTCATGTCATCACCTCCCGACAACAAATGATCCCGGCTTCTGCTCTCCAGCATGGTTTGCATTCACACTGAAGTGAACCGGACCGCAAGTAAACCGTGCCTGGGACCACCTCTTCCAAGTGGTCCCGGGCAAGGTATGCTTAACCACTTACAGGCACGGTTCAGTGCAATCACCCCACATAAACAAACCGGATCAAGGGAGTAAACTGTGCCTGGGCACGGTTACATTTGCCAGTGTGAGTGCACCCTTAAAGAGGAAGTAAACCCTGTTGGGTTTAACTTCTTTTTCTCACTGAAAACCCTGCAAATTAAAAGCATAATGGGCTAGTATGCATCACATACTAGCCCATTATGTGACACTTAAATGCATACGAACCAAGCACTGTCCCCTGTGCAGGCTGCGTCCATCTTCTCGCCCCTCTTCCTTCTCGGCCAATCACAGGACTCCGGCTCTGTGATTGGCTGGAGCCGCGTGACATCACTCCCGCGCATGAGCCTCCGGTAATGGCACAGTCTAACTGAAGCAATGGCACAACGTGCCATTGCTTCAGTGCGCATGTGCTGATGACTTTGGCACATGCAGATACAGGGGGGGGGATTACTCCTAAACTGTGCAGGTTTAGAAGATATCCCAGCTAGCTACAGGTAAGCCTTATTATAGGCTTACCTGTAGCAAAAAGTTGTTTGTAAAAGTGATTGTACACGGTCACCTTGTAAAACAACCTATTCAGTTGAAAAAGTACCAGTTACACTTACCGTAACGGGTTTTCTAGGAAGTCTTCCAGGACGGCACACCTGAGATGATGGGTCCCACCTGACAGGAAACGCATTTAACAGTTTAAAAGGCCCCACCCTTCCCTCTGTCCCTCAGTTATGACAAAGTATAAGCCCACACCGGTGTCAGAGGGTACCTTCTGTGAGAATAAAACATCACCAACAATTAAGAGTAGGGAAGTAAGCCTGCCGTTCTGGAAGACTTCCTAGAAAACCCGTTACCGGTAAGTGTAACTGGTACTTTTCTCTAGTCATCTTCCAGGACGGCACACCTGAGACGGTGAGCAAGAAGTTCAGGCCTACCTTAGGGTGGGATCACCGCCCGTAGGACCTTCCTGCCAAACGCCAAGTCCTGAGGGGACAACAGCTCCACTCTGTAGTGTCTCAGGAAGATATTTTGGCTTGTCCAAGTTGCTGCTCTGCAGATTCGATCGATCAAAGCGCCTGCCCTCTCTGCCCAGGAGGTCGCCAGAGATCTAGTTGAGTGAGCTTTAATATGAGCTGGAACAGGTTTTTCTGACTGTTCATAGGCTACTGCGATTGTCTGTTTAATCCACCTGGCTATCGTAGGTTTAGAGGCCTGAAGCCCTTTCTTTTGGCCGGAGAAACCAATTAGTAAATTATTTGATCTCCTGAACTCACTCTTATCTAAATAGACTAGAAGACATCTAACGTCTAATAAATGAAACTTTTCGTCTTTGTCATTTTTGGGATTCTGACAAAAGGAGGGGAGTACAATTTCCTGTGACCTGTGGAAATCTGAGGTCACTTTTGGTAAATATAAAGGATCCTGTCTGAGGATTACCCTGTAGGAGCAACAAAAAGGGCTCTTTTATAGTCAGAGCTTGTAGGTCGCCAACCCTTCTGGCTGTGGTAATCGCCAGGAGGAAGGCCATTTTAAGTGAAAGAAACTTAACAGAAACCTGAGCCAAGGTCTCAAAGGGCTCTTTGGTTAGAGCATCTAATACCAGGGATACTGCTTTTTCTCACTGGGGATACCCTTTCCCTGGCTGTCAAAAATCTCTTTACCAGTGTGTTCAGGGCCAGTCTTTGGTCTAAAAAAAAAAAAAACACAACACAGATAAGGCTGCGACCTGGACTATGGAGGGTCCTAACTGCTAGGCCCTGGTCAACCCCCTCTTGGAGGAAATCCAGGACCGTCGGGATCGTTTGGAGAGAACCTTCTCTAGACTGAGCCCAGCGAGAGAAGACTTTCCAAACTTTTGCATAGATTTGCCTAGTGATGGCTTCCTATTTAGCAAAAGTGTGTCAATCACTTTTTCCGAACATCCCCTGTGCCTGAGGATCTCTCTCTCAAACACCATTCCGTCAGGGAAAGAAAACCTGGATCGGGATACACTGGGAGAGGATATCGCGTCTGGACGGGAGATGCAGCGGAGGAGCAAATCGACCACCTCCTCAGGGTGGGGAACCATGCCCGCTTCGGCCCCCAGGGCGCGATTAGAATAAGGCACCCGTTTGAACAGGATAGCTTCTGCAATACCTGAGGAATGAGCATCAGGGGAGGGAACGCGTACACCAGAGCTTACTCCCAGTTTTGGGCTAAGGCATCTATTCCCCGGGAGCCCTTCTCCCTGATGAGAGAGAGAAGTACTTGTTAACTTTCCTGTTCGCCCTGCAGGCAAACAAGTCTATCTCTGGTTTGCCACTGTGTTGGCCTACCAGAGAGAAAACTGCGTTGTTTAGCTCCCACTCTCCTTGATGAATGGGTTGACTGCTGAGAAAGTCTGCCCGAATGTTGAGGGACCCTTTTACATGGACTGCCGAAACTGAGAGAATATATTTCTCTGCCTCCCCCAAGATTTCCTGGGTCAGTTTCATCACCTTGCCGGACCTTGTTCCCCCCTGATGGTTTAGGTAGGACAAGGCCACTGCGTTGTCCGAGAAGATCTGTACTTCTCTTCCCTGGACCTGATTTCGGAAAAAGTGTAACGCTTTTCCGACCCCTAACAACTCCCTGAAATTGCAGGAAACTTTGCTCTGCTCCCGGTCCCAAGAGCCCTGGGCGAAGAGATCTCCCATACGAGCTCCCCAGGCACTTGCGTCCGTAGTCAGAATCAGCGGATTTTGTTGGGTCCAGGACCGACCTCCCGACAGGTTGTCCAAGTTGAGCCACCTGTCTAGGAAGTTTGTCTCTTCCAAGAGGGGAACTGTTATGTCCAGGGATTCTCTTCTCCCATCCCAGGAGGAGAGAAGGAATCCCTGGAGCCCCCGAGAATGGAACTGGGCCCAGTGGACCGCTGGGATGCAGGATGACATAAGCCCCAGAACTTTCATCATGGTCCTTAGAGAGGCCTCCCCGGTACCATGGAGAGTAGACACTGCTCTCTGCACTTTTATGATCTTCTCTTGGAGAAGAAAGATCCTTTGGCTGACTGAGTCTACCCTGTACTCTAGAAACACCTTGAATTGTGAGGGATCCAGGGAGGACTTCTCTCGGCTGATCAGCCACCTCAGGGATTCTAGGGCGGACAGCACTTTGTCTCGGTCTGACTGGAGCTGTTCCAGGGCCGGACTGAAAATTAACATGTCGTCCAAGTATGGGATCAAGGCTATCCCCTGGAGGTGTAGAAAAGACACAACCTCAACCAGAACCTTGGTGAAGATTCTCGGACTGGCCGCTAGGCCGAAGGGGAGTGCCTTGAACTGCCAGTGTTGGACGCCCTCTTTTGTCTGCACTGCAAACCTCAGGAACTTCGGAGGTTTCGGGGCAATGGGGACATGCAAATAAGCGACCTTTAAATCTAACATTATCATGAAGACTCCTTCCTGAAGGTGTCTTCTGACCGTATAAATACTCTCTATCCGGAACTTTTTGTACACCAAGTACTGGTTTACCTTCCGTAGGTTTATGATCAGCTGGAATTTGCCGGATGGTTTTGGCACCACAAATATGTGGGAATAAAACCCCTGGCCACTCTGATCCACAGGAACAGGGATAATGACCTCCTGTTCTGCCAGTTTGTGGACACTCCCCAAAAGGCCCCTCGCTTTCAATGGATCTTTGTGGAGATGAGTAAGGATAAAGTTTGGAGGAGGGAAGGACAGAAATTCTAATTTGTAACCCTCCCTTATCAGGTTTAGAATGTAAGGACTCTGTGTGATGTTTTCCCATTGGGGGGGAGGAACCACGAGAGCCTTCCACCAAAATTTTATGTTGGCGTTATTTGGACTCCTTGTTGGAAGTACCGGAGCACGGAAAAAAAAGGATTCCACCCTTTTCCTTGCCCCTACCAAATCCCCACTTTTTCCCTTTAAAACGGTCTTTAGAAGGGGGGCCTCGAAAATATTCCTTCCCTTTATCCTTTTTGGGTTTTGCAGGGAATTTTTTGCCTTTTTCTGTCGAACGGGACAGTACCTGCTCTAGGTCTGAACCGAAGAGCAGAGATCCTTCAAAGGGTATACCGCAAAGACGAGACTTGGATGTAAAATCTCCATCCCATGTCTTTACCCAAAAGGGCTCTTCAAGCAGAATTTAGAAGTGCTGCCGACTTGGCAGTAGTTCTAACCGTCTCTACCACGGCATCAGCTAAATAGGCTACTGCCTTACCAACCACCTCCAGAGAATCTAACACTTCCTTAGATTTACTCTCGTGTGCTACGTGATCTATTAACCTGCGAACCCATGCGTCCGCATTTCTGGCGACACAGGCGGAGGCTAATGCTGGGCCCATAGCTGCAGCGTTGGCATCCCAGGCTCTGCGTTTCAGATTTGTCCATCCGATCCCGAATGTTTCCGGAATCTTCGAAGGACAAATCCGAACGTTTGGATACTTGAGCCACGAAGCATCCAGACGCGAAACTTTAAAGAATCTCTTCTTCCTCAGCCTTAAAAAGGGACACCTACGCTTCCAGGTTTTAAGCCTTAAAACTTTGCACTCAGGATCTTTCCATTCTCTTACAATAATATAATCTTTAAGAGATTGGTGTACTGGGAAAGATTTGGCCTGAGTTTTGCCAAGTCCCCTGTACACTCTATCCTGTGCAGAGACTTGAGTGGATGGCAACTGAATGTCCTCAGAGGCAGATTGCAGCCGAAGACATGGAGGGTCTCCTCAAGGCTAAGAGATGTCCCCCAGGTCTAGCCTCACAGAGACCATCCTGGTCAGAATCCTCTCCTTCCTCTCGGGAGCTCTGGTCCGAGGCCTCTACCTCTTCATCAGAGTAACCGAGAGTCGGTCCCTGGGATCCTTCCTTAACACTTGCCGGGGTTCCCACCGGAGAGGGGGAGCTTTCCCTACCTAAGGGGGCTTCCTCCCACTTCTCTACCGTAGCACTGAAGAGTAGCTAGCATTTCAGACTGTAATGCTCGGCACTCCTTCATAGCCTGCGCTGTCTCCTTGCCAGCTAGTTTGTAGATGCATCTGAAGCAAAATGGTTTTGCGTGTTCCTGTGGGAGTTTCTCATTACAATTCCCACAACGCTTAGACCTACTGGTCATCCCCTGGGCAGGGCATTCAGTCTCTGTAAAAGAAAAGAATAGACCCTGTGTAAGCCATTACCCATCGGTTATCTTGTAGGGGAGAGGGAAATCGGGCCACCCCAAAACAGCTCTCCCCTACCAGCCGGTTCACTCACCCCCTGTGGTGACCTCTAATGCTGCTGGAATCGGTCCGTCCTTCTCCATTCCGCTTAGGCCGGCTAATAGGATTACTTAGGGTGGATGTGAGGGACACAGGACCGTGGACCCCAGCTCCGTTACCGCTGTGTTTGAATTTGCTGCGCCGATCGGCGCCATTTTGTTGTAGCCGGGCGCGTCAGAAGTGACCTCACTCGAGCGCGCCGCTAGCATCCAGACATGCGCACTGGCCTTCGGACGCCGCCGACAGCTCAGAGCGGCAATCAGAAGGAGATCCCTCAGCTCTGCCGGCCATCCTGACCTAGGATACTGCGCGCCTGTGACAGATACATCCTCCCCCCCTGCGCGATGGGGTGTATGCAAGCAGCTCCTCCATACCGTCCACCACTGTCAGGTAGGAGGAGAGAGTGGGTTGTAAGGTCCCTGGGGAAATGGACACCCTCACCGTGTCCAGTGCCACCAGTATCTCAGGGGGATTCTGATCCACTCCTTGGCTGCACTTCCCCCTGAGTATCTAGTAGAGGGGAGCCCCCCCTGGGACGTGATAAAGTCCTATCAGAGCCTGCAGCCACCACTGGCTGCATTTGGTCCGAAATCCTAGGGGGGAGACCTCAGTCCCAGACCTTGGTCTTAGAAAATAAAAAAAATTAACCGTTTCGCTGTCACGCTATGGGAAACACAATCAATCAATAACTGGGACAGAGGGAAGGGTGGGGCCTTTTAAAAACTCTGTTGATTGCGTTTTCTGTCAGGTGGGACCCATCATCTCAGGCGTGCCATCCTGGAAGAGGACTACAGAAATATAAATGAAAGGCCAAAAACATTTTTGTATAGAAAATTATACATACACACACACATATATATATATATATATAATTTTCTATACAAAAATGTTTTTGGCCTTTCATTTATATTTCTGTAGTCCTCTTCCAGGATGGCACGCCTGAGATGATGGGTCCCACCTGACAGAAAACACAATCAACAGAGTTTTTAAAAGGCCCCACCCTTCCCTCTGTCCCAGTTATTGATTGTGTTTATAAATATATATATATATTTATTGTGATAACATTTCCTCTGCTGTATAAAAGAGGTGGGAGGGGGAGGAGAAGCAGCAGCATATTGAGCTTCCCAGTGAATGGCTGTGCAGAGGGGGCGTGTCAGGACAAGTCTGATTATTGGAGGAGAGTACAACGAGTTCCCAGCATAGCTAGCTAGAGAACTGACCGTGCTGTGCTCTCCTGCTTAGTGTGGTCAGTTTTTTTTATTAGGAAAGCAAAGGAACTGGAAGGAATGCCAGGGATTTTACACAAAAGGAAGCAATACAAAGAGAACAGGATACGGTCTCATACAAGTACATGGTACAGCAGGCACAGATCAGGAATATGAAGTGCTGGTGTAACAAACGCTTTAAGGTGGCCATAGGGGGCTTGAAATTTTATATATGGGCAGGTTATCCTTTTTTTTTTGTTTAAATTGCTGCCAGAGGCTACAGCCACCAGCAGTGATCATTGAATTCTGACGGTAGGGAAACCTCCTGCTGTCAGAACACAATAGCGCAGTGGGAGGGGATTACCCCATCAACATTGACTGTGTTGATGGGGGAATCAAGCAATTTACTTTCCTTCCTGTGGTGGCAGGAAAGAAAAATGTATAATGTATGGTCAGCTTTAGATTGTAAGCTCCTTTAGGGCAGGGACTGATGTGAATGTACATTATAAAAAACACTGCATAAATAATAATAATAATAATAATAATAATCTACTATAAAGCAAACCTGTTACTTCGGCCAGCATAGGTAAAATACAAGTTCACTTTTACGTATGTTTATTTCAGCTCCGTATTTAACTGCCTATAATTCCACATTAAAAATTCTCTCTTCAGCCTGTCTGAACTCATTCGTTTATTAAAGGAGTAGTAAAGTTACATGTTTTTTCACCTTAATGCATCCTATGCATTAAGGTGAAAAAACATTCGACAATACCGCCCCCCCCCCCCCCCCGAGCCCCCGTTTTTCTTACCTGGCCCCTCGAAAGTCCCATGCTCGTCCCCGTCATCCTCTTCGTTTTTCTGCCTGGCCGCCGATTGGCTACACTGGATAGATTGAAAGCAGCGCAGCCATTGGCTGGCGCTGCTGTCAATCACATCCAATGACGCGGCACGCCGGGGGGCGGGGCCGAGTGATACAGTCGGCGGCTATGGCCGCCGCTGTATCACGGGAGCGCGCCCGCAATCACTCCACACCATGCGAGCTCACTCGCATTAAGGTGTGGAGTCCTTGCGGGGAGGAGCCAAGACAGCCGCCGAGGGACCCCAGAAGACCAGGATCGGGGCCACTGTGTGCAAAACGAGCTGCACAGTTGAGGCAAGTATAACATGTTTGTTATTTTTAAGCAAAAAAAAAAAAAAGCTTTAGTGCTCCTTTAAGAATAATAATATTATTATTATTATACCTACAGAACAACATTATTAAACCATATGCAGGCACAAGATAAACCAGCACAAAAATAATCCTTCCAAAAAAACTTCCCATCTGTGTTCTACACAACACATGACAAATGGAAATGAAAATCAAACAGGTCAGAAAAGGTTTCATTATGTCAATTTTGATTTGGGCACAAAAAATAAACTATGTAAACCTTGAATAACAGAATGTCATCTTTTTTTTTTCCTTCTGTCTACCGCTGAGAAAACAACATTCTTGATCAACACCTAAATTAAATTACTTTACCTCTCTCCATTACCGAAGGCACTCTGGGAACACATCCTGTCATTACCAAGTAGGGTGCTGCCTTCTATAGCACTGTGACATTGTACACAAAACAATATACACAATTTGGACCACTTTACCCTCGCTGGGAGAACAGCAGGCCAGTAGGTAAGCACCAACCGCGACAGAACTTTGACCAAAGAAACATTTTAATTGCCAGGAGCCCATTAAACGTCTTGGGAGAGCGGCTTGCCGGCTCTTATAGTAGGATGCGTTTCTGCCTCATTTCATCATACACAAAAGGGGACACAATTATAGGTCTAATTTAAGCACACCTGCATTATTTCAAATCAGATGTATATAGATTTAAATATATATAAGAAAGAGCCAGGCTTCATTGGCACAGTGTGAGCAGTCAAACCCAGGTAGTCGTTCCCAAACTTTTTAGACTTGTCGCGATGTTCTGCAGCTGCCTGAAATTAAGTTTGCAACTGGGGCAGCAATAAATATATAGCCGTTAATAACCCCTGAAATGCCACTGGGGCTGATATATGAAAAAAAGATAAAAAAATTACCAAAGCAACCGGTTAAAGAGAGATTCTTAGGATGCAGAGATCCTAAAAACAGTGTCACTTTAGAGCAGACCCACCATGACAAATAAGCGGTCTGCTTTCTTACTAGTCTTCTTCCCCCCCAAACACACCAATTCCCCCCCCCCCCCCCAATAGGCCCCTTTCACACAGTTATTCTGTCTGCATTTTTCATCCGTCCATTGAGGGATGAGAAATGGATAGAAATGCATGCCTATGGGCAAACTGATGTAAAACGGATGATCATTAGAACCAAAATAAAAAGTCTAGTGTCACCCAAACATCACCTCCCTCCCCAATACAGTACATAATTACATAGGAATCACCCTGGGACTTTGAATGAGGCGAGTATGGTTAGCCAATGAACATACCATAAGTATATATATATATATATATATATTGCAACTTTGTCGTGCATGTAAAAAAACACCAATAAATGGACAGGCCGATAAGGTATATATACAGTGTGAAGAGAAAACAATCCACATGCATTGGTGCATAGATCATAAAAAAAAAACCCAACACACACACACACACACACACCAGTATACAGGCATCAAAAGTATACAAGCATCAGTAGTACCCGACGCGTTTCATGAGACCACGCTCGCTTCTTCTGGGGTAAACGCTTTAACGTATCTGCAATACAAGCAATAAACCAAATACCCCTGAATAAGCGAGCGTGGTCTCGTGAAACGTGACGGGTACTACTGATGCTTGTATGCTTTTGATGCCTGTATTTACGATGTACCAATGCATGTGGATTGTTTTCTCGTCACACTGTATGTATACCTTATCGGCCTGTCCATTATTGCGGTTGTGTTTTACATGCACGACAATGTTGCAATAAATATGCATTTTTTTAGATACTTATGGTATGTTCATCGGTTAACCATATTTACCTAATTCAAAGTCCCAGGGCGATTCCTAAGTAATTATAAACGGATGATCAACAACACAATTTTTGACAAGTCTTTTTTGTTTTTTTTTATAAAAGTCCCCCATGTAGATCCATCATCAATCATGTCCTCCAGAGAAGCAGGTCCACATCAATTGCAGTGAATGATGGCCACCAAATCATATGACAAAAAAATAAATAAAAAAGAACGCTGTCATTCACTGGATGACCCTGCCCCCTTATGACACAATTGCCCCTTTATTTACCTTAAAATGCACAGAAAATCACCGGCAAGCGTCAGTAGCGGTCAGGTTTGGCAGGCAGCAGGTTTTTTTTGGGGGGTCTTTGGGCCATTGCTCAACAGGACTGACATCGCTGGACAAAGTGATGGACGATGGATTTTTATCAGGGACGGACACACACACACACACACACACACACACACACACACACACACACACACACACACACACACACACACACACACACACACACACTGCTCTCTAATAAAGGACTTGTCAAAAACTTCCTGTGAATGGCTGAGCGATGCTCAGCCCGACTTGCTTATGTTCTAAGAGCAGACAGGAAGTTCCCATCGCACTGCCGGAACAGTGTTGTATGCTGTTTGCAGCGGTTGCTGACAGTTTATACATCACTGACAGTGGGAGTAATCCATTAACACAGTAAAAAAATTATTTTGGGCCAAATTGGCTTTGTTCATTGTCTAGAATTTCCACCTCTGGGGTAGCTTCACTGCCTTGCAGGGACTCCTGGAGCCACCCTGACATGCATGCCCCAGCTGGGTAAATATCTTCATGTGTTGACGCTCTGTGCGCTGAGAGACTCAGGCAGCACATAAGCCCTCCGTTCAAAGCTACTCCACCTGTTACTCTTACAAGGACTGTGAATGACATCAGCCCTCTTCAGTGAGATATACATAGTCTTATGAATTGTACCAAAGCAATGTAATAGTGTACTCGATAAAAAAAAAAAAAAAAAAAAAAAAAAAAAAAACTTTGCATAGGCATAAAATTATATATTGATATAGTCCCAGTGCATTACAGACATCCCAAGTTTCCCGTGAGGTGAAGGAGTCTCCCGCATTTCAGCTGCAGTTCCCGACACTCCCAAGTGCCACGCAACATCCCGGCTGCAGGGCAGATTCTGGGCTGTGCCTCAGCCTGCCTCTTTCAGCTAGGAAGTGCCCGACTGCTACGACTGCTCGGGTGGCAGGCGGCGGGTCCGGCGATGGCAGTGTGAGAAAGCAGAAGTGGCAGAGGCTATTTCAGGCTGACCTTAGAGGAGCATGAAGTGTCCAGACTAGAGTCCCGGAACTCCACCCGCTTCCTGCACTTCACTGCAAAGACCGAGGACATGTGCTGCAGGAAGTGACACCGACAAGGAGCAGCTGCAGTAAGTCACACAGGTACAGATGGGGCTGTGGCAGGGAGAGGGCAAGCAGGACTGGAATAGGGTGGCCATGAGGTGGGTGATGTGCTCTGCTCCTCCCAACATTGACATGGCATGGATTAAATGGCCATCACTCCTCAGGGCACCATCTTAGTGCCTCCAGAGTGCCCCCTTACATCCTTCAGCATGGATTAACAGTAGTAATAAAGGGGCATTGTCTCTCTCTGGAAGAGGATGTAAGTAAGGGGGCACTGTCTCTCTCTGAACACTTAAAATCACTGAAGTGGTCATGGTGGTTAGAGTGTTCCTTTAGGATCTCTCAGATGTAAACCTATGTATACTGATTTCATTTCATTTGATCATCCCCTAGTTGTGTTAAATTGGGGGGCACAGAGCGCCACCTCCCTGAAATTCGTTTTAGCAGGTTGGGATGTCTGGCATTAGGTCACACGACTAAACTCTGTCCTGTACGGTGCACACTCCCTTCCCTGACCGGTATTTGAGAAAGTACAGCAGAGAGGGACAGAGTGCAGGCATGCTTTAAAAGAGGATATGAAAGTATTAAAGGGCAGCTTCACACTGCCCCGCTGCACTTCTGCTAAAGCACAGCTACCCTGCCGTTTTCATGGGGGTTAGCTATGCTTTCCCATAGACTTCTATGACGTCCTGTGGTTTTGGTACGGTTTTAGAAAGCACACCAAAACCGTATCTCTGGTGTGCTTTCCGAAACCATCAATGACGGATCATAGAAGTCTATGGGAAAGCGCAGCCAACCTGCATTAGACCTGCACACCAGGGCAGTGTGAGGCCGCCCTAAAGCAAAATAAGAAAAAAAAGTAGGGCTGCGGAAATGAACGATTAATTCCTAGATTAATCGTCAATTTGTTTGATCTATCAAAATTCTTTTGATTGGTACTCACCTCTCCGCCGGCTTCAGGGAGTTCCGGTGACGTCACGGACATCAACGTCACCGGACTCCTCCCCCATTCCCCACGTGCACTGCAGACGAGTCCTGTTTCTTCCCATTTCCCTTCATCTCCAGGGCAATGCTGACGTCATCCAGCGCGCCCGGCTCCCAGTCGGCTCGTCCGGTTCTCTGCTTCGCCCCCTCACAGAGGCCTCTGTACATCGCGGTGACGTGCACTTGCTCCCGCACGGCTTGGTTGTCCCAGCGGATTTCCTTACATCTCACGGCGGGATTTGCAGTGTCCATCTGAAGGTCTCCTTTGCTGTGCCTTCATATCTGCATGCCGGCGGGACCTTACTATCTGCCACACGCAAGAAAGGGCTGTTACACTTCCCTCTATCAACTTGGGATTCTACAGCCATCCATTGGGAGTTGTGATAGTTCCCTTCAGGGGACATCTACATGCCGACAGACTGATGTTAACCCCTCCTCATCTGGATTCAGCAGTGGTATCGTTGTACACATTTTTATACCAGTATCATACTTAGCTACATGTTTTTATGACTGCTTTTGCTACCGTTTGCTATTACTCGCACAATTTTTAAAGTTTATATAGCTACATCGATTTTATCTCCAGTGCAATATTTATTTTGTTACCTACTTGAAGACTATAAAAGTTTTGATGCTATTCCCATTGAGCGCTGCCTTTGTGTGTTTTTTGTATCCCGCTATCCATTTTTCCAGTGGTTGGTAGCTGCACTGGGAATCAGCTAAATGTAGTTGGATCTGTATGTGCGAAGAACCTTTACGAGAGATCAATGGCTACAAGCCTGTGTGTTTGCACACAAATGTGCAAACAGTGTGAGATTACAAGAAATTTCATTCAAAATCCTAACAAATTGGTATATCACACCAAACAAAATTACACAGATGGTTCTCGACGGTTCCTAGACATTGTTGGCGCTGCAACCGGGAAGAAGGCACCTTATACCACATCTGGTGGGAATGTGACTTGATTAAACCATTTTGGAACCATGTAATCAAGATCATAAAACACATTACAGAAACAAAAAATTTAGACGCAGCTTGCTGTCTTATAAACATCACCAATTGCACCATGAGAAAATACAAAAACTCCTTGACCAGATTCTTAATCACTGCAGCAAAAACAGTGATACCGAGGCACTGGAGAAGTACCGCTGCACCCACGATTAAAGAATGGCTAGAAGAGATACATCTACTCAGAGGTATGGAGGAGATCAGGGCTACATCACAGGAGAATACAGAAAAATTCAATAAAATGTGGCAACCGTGGATCATTTTTAAATAAATACTCTGATTCCTATACCACCTTTACTCAAACATAGACCTTCAAATATAGAGAAACGTGAATGAACAATATCTCTCCTTATTTTTATTTCCCTTCCTTCTATTCCCATTCATTTCTATCATTATACCTTCTTCTATGGGCTTCTCCATGTGGTCCACAAAGTTTTACTTTTGTTCCTTTCTTTTAGAGATTAAATAGTCTATTTAGAAATACTCTGAATATTTGTAGAAAAAAAAAATTGATCATCGATGCAATGATCGGTTAATTACAAAGCCACTTCAATGGTTTTATTATTAAAATACTCTACTATTGAACTCAATTATACAATGTTACACTTGTATATGATACTTATGTACAAATGCTATTATTAAGCATTAATAAAAGCTTTATGGTTTAAAAAAATAAATAAATAATCGAAATTAGTTGATTAATCGAAATAAAAAAAAAAAAAAAGCTTTTCATTTACAGGTAGATTTAATTATAGTGAAAATGCAGCTGTGCAAAGAGGGTTTGAAGGGTTAGTTCACCTTCACCAAAAAACTGCCCATGCTGTTAAAGGACATCGGTAGATAAAAGCAAAAAACTGTGTAGCTTTGCCCAAAACTGAATATTGCCCTTGCTATAGGTAAAGGCCATTTATAGAACTCATTAAGCCAGACTGGAAACTCCAGGATGTTGCTTGAACGTTGCCAAGGCC
Source organism: Rana muscosa (assembly GCA_029206835.1). NCBI lineage: Eukaryota > Metazoa > Chordata > Amphibia > Anura > Ranidae > Rana > Rana muscosa. The sequence goes on along the minus strand of CM055119.1, from coordinate 144,418,824 downwards.
CAGCTATTGCTGTTCATATTCGCCATCATAGGAGTGAGCGCTCCAACTTTGAACTCAAAACTACTGCATTAGGGGAGAGAGTGCGTGTGAAGGGGTTCGATTCAGAGAAAGAGCTCACTACTGTGATGGCGAAGGTAAACACTGATAGGTGAGAACCTCTTCGCAATGTTCTGGGAGTATTCCAGTTAGGCTTCTTGAGGTACAGAAATGGCCTACACCTACAAAGAATGGACATTAGTCAACTTTAGTGCCGGTTCACACTGCCCTATGTGAACCGCTGTGGGTGTCAATAGAAAGTTAATGACACCCCCAGATCGGTTTGCAAATCGCAGTGCGAACTGTCAAGGAAAATGTGTGAACACCTATGCGATCCGATTCTAGTGCGGATAAAAAAAAAAAAAAGGGCCTGCTTCATTTTGGTGCGAATGTGATGCAAATTCAGCCATACAATCTCTAAGCTGAATTCGCATTGCACAGACATCGCATGTGATGTTAGACGTGCAATGTCCAACATCACACCAGTGTGAATCCAGCCTTAGTCAAAGTTGCACAGCTTGTTTTTATCTACAGGCAACCTTTATCTGCACAGGCAGTTTTTAGTAAAGGTGAACTAACCATTTAATACAACTTTACATACTTTGAGTGACTAGCTCAGAACAAGTATGAAGCGAAGTCCATCTAACTTTATCATGACTTTCCTAATCTGCATATGTGGATTCCATCTCACTGAATCAAAATATTGAAGCCATGAGATCTGCATGAGAACCAGAAAATTAGCATCTCAAGAAGAGAAAAAAGGTATTACTTAAAGGCCCAAAGGGAGGTCATGGGAGGCAAGAGGGGTTGGGGCCAAACTTGACATTTACAGGAAATGAACATCTGACCTTACTCTGACTTCCTTGATCTTCATACTTGTTCCAAGTCAGCGACTGGAAAAAAAGTGTATCCAGGGGGTCTGGGCAGAAGCCGAATAGTTACATTTTCAAAAGAATGACAGCCCTCATATTGCTCCAAAGAAGGTTTAATTTAAGGGCCCATTCTTGCAAATGCAGTGCACTACAACACAATGGGCATTCGCATTGAGTACCATGAAATGTGTCAAGGCAGATGGAGATTGTTCAAGAACAGGATAGGAGATGTGAAGGTTTGTGAAATCACAGTCCAATGCCATGGAGTCTGGCATAGGTTTACTGGATAATTTCCATCTGCCTTGGCACATTCTAGGGGTAATGGATTGAGGTGACAGTTACCTGTATGGAAATAAATGCTGGGGAAACATCTTTAACAATACAACCAAGTCTAGTTGAATGCAACCAACTACTACTAGCTATTACATGACCTGCATAAATAGGAATTTTCAAGGACTGTTACCATTAGATACAAAGTCTTACCAATATATTCATCTTCATCGACGAATCCATCTCCATTCTTGTCAATATCTTCCAAGGTCTCCTACAAGATATAATACCAAAACAATAAATAACGCATCTGAACAGCAGTCTAAAGCAGGCCATAGATTATGCAATTTTCTTTCCTTCCACCACGGGTCAGTGTTGATGGGGAATCCCTCCTGCAGTGCTATTGTGTTCTGCCATCGGGGAGCCTTCCCTGCTGTCACAACACAATGCTTAGTTTTGCCGGCACGACAGTTCACGCGAAAGGGACAAACATGAAAAGTTCTCGTACGATACCAGAACGTACAATTTTCGTTTAAGGAGTACATTAGTCAGTCATCGGAAAAAAAAAAAAAAAAAGAAAAAGAGCAAGACCACACAGGCTTGAAAAACGAAAGAATACATTACAATGCAACACAATACATCACTTCTGAATTTGTATTCTGAAGTACAGAATTTTTGTAGGTTTAGTAACTTCTTAATTTTTGATATGAGACTAGCATGCAAATAAAAACGAACAATCATTCATCTGATATTCTCATTCTGTGTACCAGGCTTAAGAACCATGAGATAAGGATCATGTGTGTAGTTTAGCCATAAGCATTGTCATTTTCACACATCACGATATTTGCATACAATCAGAACACACACACATCTCATTTAAAACGAAAAAAACTGAAAGATCCTCGAACACTTTGTGAACCAGCAATCGCAAAGCAATGGTTTTGCCTGCTGTGTGCGCCCACATCTGCTACAAAGTCTCACTATACAATAGTCACCTGTGCATCCGTTACTGACAAATATTCTACTGGCAGGTAGCCCTTTGTGAATTTGCCTTCCCAGAGGAAGCGTGTTCAGTGAGCAATGCAGGCAATCGCAAAGACTCGCAGAGCTCCGACTTCAGTGCTTGCCAATTGCAGTTCCCTTAGGAAGCCTCTACTGAAGAGAGCCAAAAAATGTTAAATTAAAAAACCCAAAACTCCAGTAGTAGCCCTGAGACACCAGTTTTCATCAGTTAAACCCCAGTTTAATTATCCAATAAAAACAGTTTCAAGTGCTCTTTTGGACATTTAGACATAGCCCACTGATACTTTGTACACTTACATCTCTGGAGGTTTTTCCAGCAGTTTTCAGGGGGTACACATGCTCCTTCCCCCCCCCCCCCCGTTTTTTTTTTTTTTTTATGTACACGGGTTATGCGGTCATAACTATGTGAGACCTTCTTTAAGCTCGTTTACCGTATATACTCGAGTATAAGCTGAGTTTTCAGCACATTTTTTGTGTGCTGAAAATGCCCCCCTCGGCTTATACTTGAGTCGCCTTTTTGCGCATGATCTCCCGGAATTTGGGGACCCGGTACCGGCCGGCCGTAGGTCCCCTGGACCCCAAACTTGGCACACATGTAGCCCCACTATTCCTCTACAAGTGTTGTCCGAGGGACCTACGGCCGGGGAGCACAGATTTTTCAAAGCCGGGCACCCCTTCCATAGACTCCCATGTTAAACGGTCATTTCTCCTGTGATTTTGTGGACCCGGTACTGGCTGGTCGTAGGTCTCCTGGACCCGGAACTTGGCACACATGTAGCCCCATTTCTCCTCTACAAGTGTGCAAAGTTTGTTGTCTGGGGGACCTATGACCGGGGAGCACAGATAAAGTGGACCTGTTGCCAAACCATCTACGTCAATAACAACCTTCCCATAAGCTTATATGTGCATTTGGTTTATTTTATGTATGTCATTTACCTGTAAAAGCCCCCCCTTGTTTAGACAATCAAAAGCCCAGAGACTGCTGCCGAGTGTCGTCATCTTAGAAGGAATGCACAATTCACAGGTTCTGACGACTACACTCTGAAAAGACATCTTTATTGTAGTAATAAGAACACTCCAATACAGCACTGTAACACCATGGGGACAGAGGAAAGTCAACCTGTTTCACGCCTCTCAGAGCTTAAGTTCTGAAAAAGCGCAAAACATTGACTTTCCTTTGTCCCCATGACGTTACAGTGCTGTACTGGGGTGTTTTTATTACTACAATAAAGTTGGATGTCTTTTCGGAGTGCAGCAGTCCGGACCTGCTGATTGTGCATTACACACATGTAAACAAAGCTTGGAAGTGATGTCTGCAGACTAAAGCCTCGTACACGCGACCAGTTTTCCCGTCGGGAAAACTGCCATGACAGCCTTTGGCCAGGAAAACCGGCTGTGTGTATGCTCCATTGCAGTTTTCCCGATGAGAAAACTGCGGGGGGAAACAAAAAAAAAAAAAAAAAAAAAAAACACAACGAACTTGTTCTCTTTTTTCCCCGTCGTGAAAACCGTTGTGTGTATGCTTTCGAGGGGAAAAAAAAAAACGTGCATGCTCATAAACAATTGGACGCATGCGCGGAAGCATAAAACTTAATTTTGACGGCTCGTCGTAGTCTTTGATGTCCATGTTCTTGGCAGTCAAAAGTTCAGCGGTCTTTTGTGTGCCCATGTGTATGCAAGGCAGGCTTGAGAGGAATCCGGTTGGGAAAAGCATTGTTTTTTTCCTGCCGGGAAAACCGGTCGTGTGTACAAGGCATCACACTAGGTTACTCCCTCTCACTACGAACCATGGATATGTGTGTGAGACACTCAGACTGTATGGGTCCTGTGCCCACCGCTGTCAGTGCTGGCCAGGTAGGGGGCTTCAGGCAATGGTAGAGAGTGATTAGGTGTCCTGAAGCTGCACATCAAGTCAAGATCTGCTGTATAATCGTGAATGGCAGTCTCAGCCTGGACCCCCGCCAGGCCACGCCCCAGCGTGCTTCACTCTGCCCACTGGCACTTACTCGTGGGGTTAGGTCCCCACGAGTAAGCTCCAGTGGTTGGAGTGAAACACATTGGGGGCGTGGCCTGGCAGGCGTCCAGCCTGAGACTGCCATTCATGATCATACAGCAGATCTTGACTTGATGTGCAGCTTCAGGACACCTAATCACTACCACTCCCTCTCACTACTCTCCCAGCAGCTACATAAAAGGTGAAGGGAGGGGCAGAGGAGCTGGATCAGCATAGAGACACTCCCAGAAGAGAGCTATGACATGAAAGAAGGGAGGAGGCTGTGCTAGGAAATTAAAGTCAAATTTGCTAGCAAGTTCAGAGGCACACTGCAAGTCAATTAAAGAGGAAGTTAACCCTCTTTCCCCCCCCCCCCCCCGGAAAAAAAAACCCTGCAAGAGAAAGGCATAATGAGCTAGTATGCATAGCATACTAGCTCTTTATGTGGCACTTACCTGAGATCAAAGCCCCCGAAGCGCTCCTCGTTCCCCTCTGCCATGTCCCCTCCGAGCGTCTTCCGTGTATCGCCGCTCCGGCGCTGTGACTGGCCGGAGCGGCGATGGCGTCACTCCCGCACATGCGCGCGGTACCGGCATTATCCCATTCAGAAAACCGGCACGCTCAGTGCGCCTGCGCCGTTGTCTACTGATACCTTCTCACCCACTTTCTTTTCTCTTTCTTTCTCTTCTCTCATGAGTTCCTATGTGACTCTTATTTGTATAATTGTTCGATATTGCACTTAAACGGCTATTCCTTTCCATGCACATATTTAGTTCTAAAAAGTATAAGCTCAGAACACACTGTCGCTTCTCTGTATGTTAAAACATGGTAGGAAAGATAGTGACTCTGATTTTGTAGAATACGATGGTTACGACTTTATTGCTTGATGTACACGTGTAAATCGGTTTAAAAAAAATAATAATAATTCTAAATAAAAAAAAAAAAAAAAAAAAAAAACGTAAAAAAATAATAATAGATTTTTTAAATGTTTCTTACCTCCATTTTATTTGGGGACAGGTCACTTTAACCACTTCAATACTGGGCACTTTTACCCTCTTCCTGCCCAGGCCAATTTTCAGCGCTGTTGCAATTTGAATGACAATTGCGTGGTCATGCAATACTGTACCCAAACAACATTTTTTTTTTTTTTTTTTTTAGACAGATAGAGCTTTCTTTTGGTGGCAATTAACGGAAAGTTTTGAAAACAAAAAAAGTTTTAGTTTTTGTTACAAAATGTTGTATTTAAAGTGGACGTAAACCCAAATTTTTTATTTATTTTTTCTGTTACAATGTAGAGTATAAGATTTCCTATCATTTGTGACAGGTCTTGCCACAAAGCGTTAATCCAGCTCTGAGCAATCCTCTTTTATTGTTCAGTGAGATAAAACGGACAAACAGAGAAAATTCTTTGTCCGTTCCGCCCCCTTGCTTTAAGTGACAGGTTATTTACATATCTCGTGCACTAGCTTTAGACATTATTTTTTAATTCCCACCCCTACCCCCTTTTCTGAAGTCATGTGGTTACTTTTCTGGATTTTGACTGGATGTTAGTGATCATAGCAGAAGGAACACACAAGAGAAAATGCATGTCGACAAGGGGAGTGTAGAGGTGGGCGGGGAGTCTGACATCACAGCTCCACCCACCGAGCTCCAGACAACAGACCCACCCACAGAATCTGCAGTTTTTCAGTTCTTATAACAGACAGAGGGGAGACATTTGACAGGTAAGGATACATGTAGGAGACATCTATATCCTTATAGATCAGCACTATGGCAGTAGTTTAGAAAGGATGAGAGTGGGTTTACATCCACTTTAAGTAAAGGTTTCTCCTTCACTGATGTGGCACGAATCTGCAGCACTGATTGGCATCACTGGTGGGCACAGGCAGGCATCACTGATGGGGCTGCACTGATAATTAATGCACTGCTTATTAACCTACCAGCATGTTTTTGAAGTGTGGGAGGAAACTGGAGTGCCCTAAAAAGGAGTTGTAAAGGCAAAAGGTGTTTAAAAAAAAAAAAAAATCTTAAGAGAAGTGTGGGTTTTCTTTTTGATTCGTACTTACCTAGGTGGATGCAACATCAGACCGATGCTGCATCTGTCCTCTGCCATCTCTGTACTGAGAACCGAGCCACCGAACACTGCAGATGGCTCGGTTTTCACAGATCCGAGAGGAGAGCTGCTGACTGTCAGTCAGCGTTGCTCCTCCACACTCACTGGAGCGCGGAGCTGTGGAGAGGCGGGGGAGCAGCCATCTCAGCAGCTCACTGGGACTGCCATCAATCAAGGCAGCTGGCAGATCCAGACTTGGGAAGTCAGGATGACGCGCTGCCTCTACTGATGGCAGTGACGTCAGCGGAGAGCGGACTTCAGACCGCTCTCCGCTGAAAACGGGTCACAGGAGTGCAAAAAGAATTGCACTACTGTGACACAGAGGAGAAGCCCAGCCTAAAAAGCTCAGGCTGGACTTCTCCTTTAATGAATTCTATGCATTAAGATAAACAAAAAAAAAAAAAAACTACTGTAGTAGCCCCCCCCCCAGCACCCCCTAATACTTACCCTAAGCCCCTTCTCTATCCAGTGATGTCAACGATTCCATCTGGGACTCTCTTCCCGATTGGCTGGGGCACACGCGTGGAGCCACTGGCTCCTGCAGCTGTCAATCAGTCAGCCAATCAGGGGATAGAGGGGACGGGGTCCAGTCGGGGGATCAGTGTCTGATTGGAAACCCACACAAGCACAGAGAGCGCATGCAAACTCCATGCAGAAAGTGTCCTGGCTAGTATTCGAACAGCAGAGACCAGTGTAAGGCAGAAAGTGCCAACCACTGAGCCATTCCACTTAATCACATAAACACCCAGCTTGTAGCCAAATATATTATAGCATATGTATAGGGAGAACAATTTGGTTTCTTTTTTTTCCCATTTCTTTCCATTTCTTAAAGCGTTTGTTACCCCAACACTTCATAATCCTGATATGTGTATGTAGTACCATGTACTTCTATGAGAAAGTATCCTGTTCTCTTTGTATTGCTTCCTTTGTGTGAAATCACTGGTGTTGCTGCCAGTCCCTCTGCTTTTCTATTAAAAACTGAGCACACTAATCAGAAAAGCACAGCGTGGTCAGTTCCCTAGCTATGCTGGGAATTCAGCCTGTTCTCTTCCCATGGCTGTGACACGCCCCCGCTGCACAGTCATTCACTGGGAAACTCAGTCTGCTGCTGCTTCTCCTCCCCCCTAGCTCTTATGCAACTGAGAACAGAGGTAATGGGATCACTTATAAAAAAGGGGAAAACAAAAACATATTTTTGGTAATTATTTTTTATATCTATACAAAAATGTTTTGCCTTTCATTTCTATTTTAAACTTTTTTTAAAGGGGATCGTTTACAGTCACTTTAAGCTGAAGCTGGCTCTGCATACCCTGCACAATCACAGGTACAAATAGTGTCAGGTCTGTTCATATACCTACCAGTATAACAATATCCTTCATATGCTCAAATTCCTCTGGGTGGAGGAACGATGTAAACTCTTCCCGATTCGCTAGCAGGTCTCCGTTAAGATCAGCCTTTGTGAACCTCCTCTCATCACGTGGCAGCATTCTCTTGTAGCTGAACTGGTCTGCATCCTGGAACTCCTCAGGGTTTGCTGTGATAGAACAATAAATTCAATATAAATGTTATACATTTCCAGTATCTCATGAGGGTATTACATGCAATTGACCATCTCCAAAAGTTAAGAGGATTTCTGAAAAGTTTCATTTTTACACGGCAGACTGGAAAGTGAACCCCTCACCTGCTTGATGTTTAAAAAAACATGTTTTCTCAAAAATAACAAACATGTTATACTTGCCTGCTTAATGGTTTTGTACAGAGCAGCCCTAAAGTTCCTCTTCTGGGGTCCCCTGCTGGCGATTTTGGCTCCTCCTCTTCTCTGTGTGCCCCCACGATAGACCACTTGCTATGGAGGCACTTGTGCAGGCTTGATCCCAAGCCAGGCTGTGTGTGTCTATAAACAGCCCCGCCCTCTGTTCCTTCCCTCACAGGATTTGACTGACAGCAGAAGGAGCCAATGGCTTCAGCTGCTGTCGAGTCTCCTCTGAGAAAAGAGAGAGGGGGGAGAAGAGAGGCTGCAGATGGGCAGGGCACTGGATCGAGATCGGGCTCAGGTAAGTGTTTAAGGGGGAGGGGCTTGAGGGAGCAAATTTTGAAAGCTTTTTTTACCTTTATAACCACTTTAAAGCAAATCACACAGCCTTTCCTAAACAAGTCTCTTTCAGTGAGAATTCATTACCGGAATTATGTCTAGATCCGGTCAACAAGGCCAGGGTTCGTGCCAAGGCCTGATCATCCTGGGCTGATCTGCAGTTCCCAATTGGTAATTTTCACCACCTGCTGAGGAAGGGAAACCATGGAGTGGGTCAGAGCCAGAGCTTCCATCCATCTGCCCACCGTCCTCCAGTATCTGATAGCCGAGATCCTCAAGATGGCCGGCAACGCTGCCCACAACAGGAAGACCTGCATCATCCCATGACTCCTCCCAGCTGGCTGTCCGCAATGATGAGGAGCTCAACAATCTGCTCCTTGGTGTCACCATCGCCCAGGGAGGAGTCCTAGCCAACATCCAGAGCCACAAGTTTACCAAGGCCAAGTAAACTGGATCTTTTAATTTTCAGCCCTTCCTAAACACAAAATGAAAGCGATAGTAAACCCAAAACGTGATATATTGTAGCTTACCAATCATTAGATGTGGTGGCTTCCCCCCCCCCCCCCCGCTTTCACCTGGTTATCTGGCAACTGAACACACCTCCTGTTTTAGAGTTCCCCCCCCTTTCTGGACGAAGGAGCACCTTTGGACATCAGCATTGTCAGTCTGGGGGGGAGGGGAGTGTTAGTGTATTTAAATCTGCTGGTACATCTAACAAATTAAAGACAAACTCCAATTACATAAGCAGTTACAGCAAACTGTTTTGTTTTCTTTTGGGATAAAGCTTTTACATAAATAAATGCTGATCATTGCAAGCCCCCCCCCCCCCCCGTGTTAAATGGTTTGTCCTATGCCTGCAAACTGATACATCTGCAAGACAGCATGTTTAAAAAAAAACACGCGCGCGCGATTACTGGCCAGACCACAAGGTGAAAAAAGAAAGCCTTTATAAAAAAAAAAAAAAAAAGGGAAACTAATGCAGCCATCATATGCAATATAATAAAAGGTTTGCTTTTGGGTTTAATATTGCTTTAAAAACGTACCCATGTAACTTAACCATTGTCTGCTAACAGCTATTGATGTCAGAGCCAATTGCCCTTCTTTCACAGTCATTGTGTTATGATGCATTACAGCATGCAAGCTACAGGAATGTGAACCCAATGATTGCTGAATGTAAAATGCTGTGCAAATAGTGCAAAACTGACCACTAGACTGCAACACACACCATCAGACAGACAATCTTAAAGCCCAACCGAAAGTTACCCCAAAAACAAATAAAGGAACCCAAGGTGTAGCCAAACAGTAAATTGGAAGATCAAACCCCCCCCCCCCCTTTTTCTTTTTTTTTCCTGGACATTTGGTTACAGAGAAGGATCCAGCTCTGTGTGGAAGAAGTAGTCTCTCTATAGCAGTCCAACATGCTCCCTGTCGAGTCAGCTAATACCTCTGCAATAAGCAAAGCTCATTGTCCTTACTGATTGGGGAACTCTACTTCCGACTTAACAGGGGGTGCACTGGATCCCCGCAGAGAGACAGCTGCTTACACACAGATAGCAGCGGCCCCTCGGCATCCAAATGATGGGGGATGGGTTGATTAATTCCAAAACAAGCTCTAGTACCAGTAAAATGAGCAGTAATATCTTCACAAGTTACTGTAAGACTACAACCCGAGTTCACTTTTAGGGGACACATCTCTCGGGTTTTAACACTCCTCATTCTCCTAGAACATTTTTATGTCTTGTTAAAAGGGGTTGTAAATAAATATATGTTATACTTACCTGCTCTGTGCGAGGGTTTTGCACAGAACAGCCCTGATCCTCCTCTTCTGGGGTGCCCCCCAGGCGCTCCTGGCTCCTCCCCTTCATCGGGTGCCCCCACCGAAAACCACTTTCCATGGGGGCACCCAATGAAGGGAAGGCTCCTGAGTCCAACTGCTGTGTCCATTGACAAGGACACCAATGGCTCCTGCTGCTATCAATCTGTCCAATGAGGAGAGAAACGGCGGCTGGAGCAGCTGGGCTCGTGCACATCGCTGGACCGGATTTAGGTAAGAAAAAGGGGGGCAGTTGCAGCAAAGAAGGTTTTTCACCTTAATGCATAGAATGCATTAGGGTGAAAAACCTTGAGACTTTACAATCACTTTAAGCACACTGTGAATTTGATAGCCAAGACTTTAGCTACAGTAAGGATTATCCAACATTTAATGTCAATTTCCAGACTTACCCAAGTAGTACCCATAGGTGGCCTGCTTGTACTCTTCCCATGAAATGTGGTTATCCTGATTGACATCGTAGTCCTTCCAGACTCGTGCTACGTTTTCATAGATATATCTTTTCTGGACTCGTTTGATCCATGACGTCAGCTCTTCAGTGCTTATAAACCCATCACTGTCATTGTCTATTCTGTCCACTATTTTCCTGCAAACAAATTAGAAAGCTGCCATGAGATTTACAAATGGTGAACAGTTATCTGTGATTTTTCTAGGTTCCATTTTTAACTTGAATTAAAAAAAAAAAAAAAAAAAAAGAAGAAGGACAAAAAAAGATTAGGCAATCATATCAAGTGGCCATATATCTTTATTCTTGACTATGAAGTGACAACAGGTAGACAAGCAGTAGCCAATACGAAATCCCCGTCAACAGGGCTTGTGCTTTAATGCCAGACTTCTTATATGGACTATAGCACCCTCTACTAGGAGATAGGAGTAATCTGGCATTTTAATTAGAGTCACAGTGCCATAGTAAACGCTCGTCTTCAAATTGAGATCTCCTTCTAGGAGAGGGTGCGATAGTCCATATAGGAAAGATGGCGTAACAGCTTAAGCCCTGGTGAAGGGAGATACTTTGTTCTCAAAGACACGTTGACTACTGCTTGTCTTTCCATGGTCACTTCATAGTAAAGCAATCTGGACACGTCAGGTGATCGTCTGGCCCCTGATCTTTTTTCTCATTTGGATGTTTCAAGTTGTGTGGTACCCACCTGGTGGAACTGACCCCCTCACCTTTGTGTTTTTTGGAGCGGCCAAAGACAAGCCAATACATTCATGCTCAGGCTTGTATTGCCATCGGAGTCTCTTTTTTGGAGATCTTCTGTTCCAGTGAAGGTGGTCACCAAACACACATTGTCAGGGAAGATTCCCCAATGGCAACATATATATAGCAATAATATATTTTTTTGTTAGTAATGTGGGCAAAGGGTTAGACCAGCCTCTCTTAACTTTTTGGTCTCAGGAAACCCCTGCCAATAATTGCTATATCTACAGCTCACGGTATATTATTGTGATGGTCACTGGGGAGGTACCGTATATACTCGAGTATAAGAAACGTTTTTCAGCACATTTTTTTGTGCTGAAAATGCCCCCCTCGGCTTATACTCGAGTCACCTTTTTGTGCCTGATCTCCCGGAATTTGGGGCCCCGGTACCGGCCGGCCGTAGGTCCCGTGGCCTGGACCCCAAACTTGGCACACATGTAGCCTCACTCTTCCTCTACAAGTGTACAAAGTTTGTTGTCCGGGGGACCTACGGCCGGGGAGCACCGATTTTTCCAACCCGGGCACCCCTTCTATAGACTCCCATGTTAAACGTCAGTCTAGTCATGGACACAGTGAGGCATGCAGATGGACACAGTGAGGCATGCAGATGGACACAGTGAGGCATGCAGATGGACACAGTGAGGCATGCAGATGGACACAGTGAGGCATGCAGATGGACACAGTGAGGCATGCAGATGGACACAGTGAGGCATGCAGATGGACACAGTGAGGCATGCAGATGGACACAGTGAGGCATGCAGATGGACACAGTGAGGCATGCAGATGGACACAGTGAGGCATGCAGATGGACACAGTGAGGCATGCAGATGGACACAGTGAGGCATGCAGATGGACACAGTGAGGCATGCAGATGGACACAGTGAGGCATGCAGATGGACACAGTGAGGCATGCAGATGGACACAGTGAGGCATGCAGATGGACACAGTGAGGCATGCAGATGGACACAGTGAGGCATGCAGATGGACACAGTGAGGCATGCAGATGGACACAGTGAGGCATGCAGATGGACACCCTAGGCTTTTACGAGTCAATAGGTTTTCAGTTTTTTGGGGTAAAATTAGGTGCCTCGGCTTATACTCGAGTATATACGGTATTCTCTTTACACTGGAAAGGATATCCTCTTACAAAAGGGCTAAAAAGCAGTTGTTCATCTGAGAGACAAAGATTGCCAATTGTTCAAGGGACACCTAGCAACCTCAGGAAGAATCCTAGGGTTCCACAGGACCATGGTTGAGAAAGGCTGGGTTAGACCATCTACCAGGTTTATTGTGCTCTGCACCCCCCTCACGGAATCTCCCCTTAGTCCCTGGGCCTTATAGCCAATGTCCTAGTGACGGTAAGCTGCAGAACACATCCCCTTTTCATCATAACACGGATAGGGGTATTTTGTAGTTCACAAAGGTGGGCAGGGCTGATAACACTGCTCGAGACTTCAGTGCAGGCATGGGCACAGGAAGATGTCTGCTCACTTTATTTGCTGCTGGATCAACAGGTTGTTTTTTTTTTTTTCAATTATTGAACAGACACAACTAAATATTTTCATCGGTATATTTGAAAAAAAAAAAAAAAAAAAAAAAAAAAAAAAAAAAGGGGGAAGGAGGGGTTAAGCTTTAAAGAATTATTTTAGTATTGAGGTTAAGTGTTAAAATGAAGGAATGATACCGCTCTAAAAGCTGCCGATCCCTCGGATTGCTTCCGCCCTACTGAGACCGAGAGGTGCTGGCTCTGCACAGGTGCATGGAATTGGAAAAAAATCCTGGACTGCCGCACTCTTTTAAACAACGTCTTTATTGGATAAAATCAAATCAAAACATAATCCAAAATGGTGCAATCAAAATGAAAAAAGGGGACAAGCGTTGTCCACTTTTTCATTTTGACTGCACCATTTTGGATAAGGTTTTGATTTGATTTTATCCAATGAAGACGTCGTTTAAAAGAGTGCGGAAGTCCAGGATTTTTTCCAATTCCATAAGTGTTAAAATGCATGACCTCTGTTGGACAAACAGACATACACACAAGCCGAATGTCGGACGTTTTTTTTTGTTTAAGCAGCTGTTGTCCCCCGATATTCGGCCCATGTGTATGGGGCTTATGTTCTGTATATGTACTGTAAATGTTCTCCTACTATGAAGGCATTGAAATTTAGCGTTAGGACAAAAGTATACAAAGATCCCAAAAAAACATGCATGCTCGGAATCAATTCGACGCATGCTCGGAAGCATTGAACTTCTTTTTCTCGCCTCGTCGTAGTGTTGCAAGTCACCGTGTTCTCAATGCTCAAAAGTTCAGAGAACTTGTGTGACCGTGTGTATGCAAGCCAAGCTTGAGCAGAATTCCGTCGGAAAAACCATCCAACTTTTTTCCGATGGGAAATCCGGTCGTGTGTACGGGCATTATGCTTTTACTTTACAGGTAAGATAAAACAAAACAAAATAAATAAAACAGTGTTTACTTCCTCTTTAAATGCATTAGGGAAAAAAAAAAAAAAAAACCCCTTTAGGCTTTAGAACCACTTTAACCCCTTAACGACCGTCCACAGCATATATACGTCGGCAGAATGGCTCGTACAGGCACAATCACGTACCTGTACATTGCCCTTTAACTGCCTGTCGTGTGGTCATGCGCACGGCAGAGGCGCACTTGTGACCCTGCCACCATCCCGCGGACTCGATCGCTACGGGGATCCCCGTGATCGTCTCACGGAGGGATGGAGCGGGGAGATGTTAGTGTAAACACAACATCTCCCCGCTCGCCTACTGACACTGTCACCGATCTCCGCTCTGTGTAATCAGAGCGGAGATCGGTGATGTGTCACTCATAGCCACGCCCCCTAACAGTGAGAATCACTCCCTTAGGCACACTCAACCCCTTCAGCGCCCCTAGTGGTTAACCCCTTCACGGCCAGTGTCATTTTTACAGTAATCAGTGCATTTTTATAGCACTGCTCGCTGTAAAAATGACAATGGTCCCAAAAATGTGTCAAAAGTGTCCGATGTGTCCGCCATAATGTCGCAGTCACGGGGGGAAGAAAAAATAAAAACCCATGCTGATCGCCGCCATTACTAGTAAAAAAAAAAAAAATAAAAAAAAAATTAATAAAAACGCCATAAAAACGACCCCCTATTTTGTAAACGCTATAACTTTTGCGCAAACCAAACGCCGATTGCGATTTTTTTTTTACCAAAAATATGTAGAAGAATACGTATCGGCCTAAAACTGAGGAAAAAGTACCAGTTACTTACCGGTAATGTTCTTTCTGGTAAGTCTTCCAGGACGGCACAATGAGAGATGACTAGTCCACCTGACAGGAAAACACAATCAAAGAGGTTAAAAACCCCACCCCTCCCTGTGCTCCTCAGTTTGTGAAAAAGTACTCCACACTAGTGCACGAGAGTGAAAACAACATACAACAACTCTATATATATATATATTTATTAATATACTTAACCAGAGCGGTGGGAAGTAGGCCTGCCGTCCTGGAAGACTTACCAGAAAGACCATTACCGGTAAGTAACTGGTACTTTTCTCAAGACGTCTTCCAGGACGGCACAATGAGAGAGAAGCAAGTAATTTGCAGGCCTACCTTAGAGTGGGACGACCGCTTGCAGGACCTTCCTACCAAATGAGAGGTCCTGAGGCGACAGCAACTCCACTCTATAATGCTTCAAAAAAGTGTTCTGGCTTGACCATGTCGCAGCTTGGCAGATTTGTTCGACCGAAGCTCCAGCCCTTTCTGCCCAGGAGGTCGCCAGAGACCGAGTGGAATGTGCTTTAACCTTCGGGGCTGTCTTAGCAGCCTGGTCATAAGCTAGGGAGATTGCTTGTTTTATCCACCTAGCTATGCTAACTCTAGAAGCCTGTTGGCCCTTTTTCTGACCAGAAAAAAATTTATAAATAAGTGGCTGCATTTTCTGAAAATGCTAACTCTATCCAAATAAGAAAGCAGACATCGTCTGACATCCAAACAATGAAAGGAAGCCTCCCTTTCATTCTGGGGATTGGAACAAAAAGAAGGGAGTATTATTTCCTGCGTTCTATGAAATTTTGATACTACCTTGGGAAGGTACAGGGGGTCCTGCCTGAGAACAACCCTGTCCTCAAATAAACGAAAAAACGGCTCTTTAATTGACAGAGCCTGCATATCACCTACTCTTTTGGCTGTCGTTATCGCCAGCAGAAAGGTAAACTTAACTGTGAGAAGTTTAATAGAAATACTATCTAAAGGCTCGAACGGAGCCTTATGCCGCGTACACACGATCGTGATTCACGGCGGTGAAAACACCGCCGTGAATCACGACATGAAAAAAAAAAAGAAAAACGAGGGAACGGCATTTTCCCCCACACACGACCGTTTTTCCCGTCATTTTTTTCTTTGTCGAGAAAAACGACCGTCTGTGGGCTCCGCGGCAGTGTCTCCCTATGGGAAAACTGCCGCGGAAAAAAAGATGAGAAAATTTAGAACATGTTCTAATTTTTCTCAACGAGAAAAACGGCATAAAGCCCACAGACGATCGTTTTTCTCGGCGAAAAAAAAATATTTCATTTTTCCCGACGGGAAAAATGATCGTGTGTACGCGGCATTAGTTAACTGTTCTAGAACCAAGGAGAGATCCCAGGGTGGAACCCTAGAGATCTGTACTGGAGACATTCTGTCCCTAGCTGACAAGAATCTTTTAATCAACGGGTCCTGGGACAATCTTCTGTCCAGGAAGTAAGATTAGGCTGCTACCTGAACTCTTAGTGTCTTGGTAGCCAGCCCCAGATCAACTCCATCCTGGAGAAATTCCAGAATGACCGAAGTTTCCTGTTGGGAAACCTCTCTCTCTGAACACCAGCGAGAGAAGACCCCCTACACCTTAGCATAAATCCGCCTGGTGACCTGCTTTCTACTAGAGAGGAGAGTGGTAATCACTCTCTCTGAACAGCCCTTCTCCCGCAGGTTCTGCCTTTCAAGCACCAGGCCGTCAGTTTGAAGAAGCCGGGCTCTGGGTGGAAGACCGGACCCTGAAGAAGAAGGTCTGACCGAACTGGTAGATGGAGAGGGGGAGCTACAGACCAGTTCTCCAGAGTGGGAAACCAGGCTCTCTTGGGCCACCAGGGGGTGACCAAAATGAGACAGCATTCTGAGAGGTCCAGCTTCTGCAGGATCCTCGGAATCAGACTCAGAGGGGGAAAGGCATAGGCCAGATGAAACCTCCACACCTGGGCCAGCGCATCCACTCCCTCTGAGCCCCATTCCCGGGTCAGGGAAAAGAACCTCCTTAGATTTTTGTTTTCCCTGCGGGCGAAGAGGTCTATCTCCGGATTGCCGAACCCTTGGCACACCAGATCGAACACCTCTGTGTTCAACTCCCATTCTCCCTGGAGAATCGGGTGGCGACTTAAAAAGTCTGCCTCTACGTTGTGAACCCCTTTTATGTGAACCGCTGTGATAGAGGGAATCCGGAGCTCTGCCCAGCTCAGGATCTCCAGAGACAAAGCCAGAAGGGTACGCGACCTGGTGCCTCCCTGATGGTTCAGGAATGCCACTGTGGTGGCATTGTCGGATAGAATCTGGACCTCTCGGCCCCTGACTCTCTCCTCGAAGGCCTTTAGAGCCTCCCGGACCGCCAACAATTCCCGGAGGTTTGAGGAGGCGCCCCTCTGACCTCGGTTCTAGGAACCCCGAGCTCGTCTAAGTGAGCCCCCCAACCCCAGGCGCTTGCGTCTGTGGTTATCCTGAGAGGGTTGGACTGACTCCACAGACGACCCACCAGTAAATTCTGAGGAAGGAGCCACCACCTCAGAGATTCCTTTGCCACAACTGGGATGGGGACCCTGTAGTCTAGAGATTCCCTTGATCCGTCCCAAGAGGATAGAAGGTATTCTTGGAAAGGTCTGGAGTGGAGCTGAGCCCGCGGCACCGCTGGGATGCAAGAGGTCATTAGACCCAGCACCCGCATGATGCTTCTGAAGGAGGATTCCTCTGCCTCCAACATAGACCTGACCGTTGTCATAAGACCTTGGACCTTGTCCTGGGGTAAAACAAGTTTTCTTTCTAAGGAATCCACTAGGAATCCCAAGTAAACTTTCTTCTGTTCTGGGACCATCGAGGATTTTTCTTTGTTGATGATCCACCCCAGGCTTTCCAAGGTGCTCACGACCCTGGCCAGGTCTGCAAGAAGGAGATCTCGATTCTGATTGTAGAGAAGTAGATCGTCGAGGTAGGGGACTACTGCTATACCCTGCAGGTGCAGGTAAGCAATCACCTCCGCCATGATCTTTGTAAAGACTCTTGGACTGGATGACAGTCCGAAGGGAAGCGCAGCAAACTGTCAATGCTGCACTCCCTGGGCGGAAGTGATTGCAAACCTGAGGAAGGCCTGATGTGCTGGGAATATCGGGACGTGTAGATAGGCGTCCTTTAGGTCTATGGTCACCATGAACACCCCCCTCAGAAGAAGCTTCCTGAGAGTGTACACGCTCTCCATCCGAAACCTCTTGCGACGCAGATAAGCGTTCAAGGGTCTCAAGTTTATTATAAGCCGATGCTTCCCTGACGGCTTTGGAACAATGAAAACGTGGGAATAGACGCCCAAACCTTGTTGTTCTGTAGGTACCGGGATAACTACTCCCTGCCTTTCCAGTTCTGAGACATTCTGTACCAGACCTGCAGCTTTTAAGGGGTCCCTGGGTAGATGTGTTACCAGAAACTTCGGGGGAGGGGAGTGAAGGAACTCTAGCTTGTAGCCCTCTTTTAAGATTTGGAGGACATGGGGGCTCCGAGATATGCTTTCCCATCTGGGGAGAAACTGGGAAAGCCTTCCCCCTACCCTTACGTCACTTAGAGTTCTTGTCATTAGGCTTTTGGCTGGAGAAAAGGATACCTCCCCTCTGTTTGTCCTTGCCAGCACTCCACCTCCTAGTATTGACAGGTCTTTTGTCTGAAGACCGGTTCTTACCCTGGGGGCCTCGAAAAAAAATCTCCTTTTTAGGTTTGGTAGGAAACTTCTTACCCTTTTCGGTGGACCTGGACAGGGCTTGGTCAAGTCCTGTACCGAAAAGAAGGGAGCCCTCAAATGGGAGACCACATAAACGGGTCTTGGATGCACTATCACCATCCCAGGTTTTGACCCATACAGCTCTTCTAGCAGAGTTTAAGAGGGCTCCAGTCTTTGCGGTGGTTCTTACGGTTTCTACCGCTGCGTCCGCTAGGTACGCCACCGCGCTACCTATTAGCTGCAACGACTCCAAGACTTCCTTGGATTTGGAAGTGCCTGAAACATGGTCCGTTAATTTTGAGATCCATGCATCTGCATTCCTGGCTACGCATGCTGAAGCCAGCGCCGGGCTCATGGCTGCCGCATTGGCTTCCCAGGCCCTCCGCAAGGTGGTTTCAGCACGCCGGTCCATCTGATCTTTAAGGTTACCAGTATCCTCAAAGGAGAGGTCAGACTGTTTGGATACCTGGGCTAAGGAAGCATCCAATCTGGGTGTTTTGAAGAACCTATCTTCATCTTCCTCCTTGAAAGGGCACCTACGTTTCCACGTTTTTGGTCTTAAAAGCTTCCTTTCAGGATCCTTCCATTCTTGAAGGATAATGTCCTTCAGTGCCTGGTGGACGGGGAAGGTTCTGGGTTGAGACTTCAACAAACCCTGATACATTCTATCCTGTGCGGAAACCTGTTCCGCAGGCTCCTGGATCTCCTCAGAAGTATAAATTGCCCCAAGGAGGCCCTCCATATCATCGGCCGAGAAGATGTGCCTTCCTGGCCTGGAGCCCTCTTCCTCGTCCTCTGCCTGACTATCCACCAGACCCTCATCAGATACTTCTCGATCGGAGATATCTGAATCCTCCTCCAGCTCAGAACCCTGTGAAGGTTGGGATTTTAGAGGCTGCGGGCATCTTTTAACCACCCTGGGAGTCAAAGAACTCTCCTGAGAGGAAGAGCCCCCCCCCCACTTGTCTGAGGTTCTGGTTCCCTAGACCTGAGTGAGGATTGAAACTCCTTAAGCGTAGTTAGCATCTGGGTCTGGACAGACAGGAAGTCTTTCATGACCTGAGATGTTTCTTTTCCAGCCAATTTCTGAATGCATTTAAAGCAGAAAGGTCTGGAATAGTCTGGAGGCAACCTATCGTTGCAGTAGCCACATCTTTTGATGCGAGCAGGGGCTTTAGAGGGACGGCTGGTAGACCCCTGGGCAGTGACGTCCCCTCCTGTAGAAAAAACAAATATACACAGGGAATTTTTTAGTACCAAACACCCCTGTGCAGAGCAAAAAGGGGGAAGAGTCTGGGTA
The DNA here is from genome assembly GCA_029206835.1 of Rana muscosa. Lineage (NCBI taxonomy): Eukaryota > Metazoa > Chordata > Amphibia > Anura > Ranidae > Rana > Rana muscosa. The sequence continues at coordinate 144,399,091 of CM055119.1, read as the reverse complement.
CCTCCCCCATCATAACCCCTGCTGGCTGGGTAGGACTCACCTCCTGTGGCCTCCTCTGTAGCCTTGGCCGTACCGGGCCTTTCCTCATGCTCCATGCACCGTCCGGGCTCGAACCGTGTCGCTAAGAGCGAACAGGAGGAATGGGCGCCTCTTTTCCTGGCATCTTTATAGTGGAAGCTGGCTGAAAAGACGCCGGCCGTCGCCATCTTGCCGTAGACCGGAAACCGGAAGTGGCGCGCGGTGACGTCATTCCGGGCGCTAGAGGAGGAAATCAATGAGTCCTCCAGGCCATGGGAAAATGGGGCCGCACATGCCTGAGCGGCGCCAATAGCCAGAACAGCGCTTCACCGCTGGGTTCACCACCGCATCTGCGGGAGACCTGCCAGCCCCCCCTCCGAAGTGGACACCCACCAGGTAGGGAGGAAAAAAGAGGAAACATTTGGCCCCTGAAGCTTCCAGGTACCCTGTACCTTAGGGCTTCAGAAAACTCAGGGGGGTTCTTCAAGGCTATTCCTAACCCCCTGAGTATGTTACAACAAAAGGGGGACCCCCCAGGAAGGATGAGCCCGTCCTGCTAGGTCCAGAGGCTTCCTAAGCGTTCGACCTAGGTCCCAGGGGGAGACCTCCAGCACCAGGCCTTTAGGTCTTTTAGAAAAATAACAAACGGTTTCGCTGTGGGGAAACACAATCAAAAACTGAGGAGCACAGGGAGGGGTGGGGTTTTTAACCTCTTTGATTGATTGTCTTTCCTGTCAGGTGGACTAGTCATCTCTCATTGTGCCGTCCTGGAAGACGTCTTGAGAAAAAAAATGGTTTTTTTAATATATTTTTTGGGGATATTTATTATAGCAAAAAGTAAAAAATATTGAATTTTTTCTAAATTGTCGCTCTATTTTTGTTTATAGCGCAAGAAATAAAAACCGCAGAGGTGATCAAATACCACCAAAAGAAAGCTCTATTTGGGAACCACGTTGCACGGCCACGCAATTGTCAGTTAAAGCGACGCAGTGCCGAATCGCAAAAAGGGGCCTGGTCTTTATGCTGCATATTGGTCTGGGGCTTAAGTGGCTAAGGTACAGCAATTTTACCTCCAGAACCCCAGAGACAGAACGGGAGGGGAAATCTCTATAGTGAGGTCACAGAGATAAATAAACGGTTATGTAAAGCATTCCACGTCTACCACACACCAAATACTGCGATTTCCAGGTTGAGAATGATGTATTTGTGCAGTTGTATTGCTCAATAACTGAAGACAGGAAAGTTTCATTCATTAAAATAAATTTAGACCTTGCAAAGTTATCAGCTTGGCACACAATAATGAAATTTGCCGAGTCTCACCCTAGTCTGTCTTTGCTTTCCTCCTGAGTTAGCTGATCAAATGTCTTGGCCTCATCTTTGCCCAGGAAGGCCTCATGGTCCTGCTGGAAGCTCTGGTTCTCCTCATGAACCTGAGTGTTGAGCTCGGGGTCCAAGCGGATCCTCTCCTTACGAAAGGTAGGTTTGGAGATCACCTCTCCTGCACACAGTAGCAGCACGTATAGAAACTTATGAGGCTCCATCACCGTTCTAATAGCAGCACAGGAACTGAAAGACAAGATCAATCCAAGGTTATTGTATTCTCACACGTACTTCTATTTATACACACGATGGAGGAAATATACTCAAGTCTGGGCAAATAAAGTATCTTATGGGCCAGATTCATTAAGCTTTGTGCTCAACTGACCTCTCAAACAATATCACATATGATACGACTTGAGGGGTCACTTTAGCACACCTTCAGCGTTATCTCTACTTGAAGAGTCAGGATCTAGGTCAGCCTCTCTCAACCACGTTTTACTGAAACCCTACAGTTCCTCCAGAGGTTACTGGGGTGGGTTCCTTGAATTGTAATTAATTGACCTCACGTGTGGTGCCTGTGTTGCGTCAGATATGGGGACCCGTCAGAATTGGTAACGGAAGTGACGTTTCGTCGCCGCCATCTTGCTACACGCCGTACTCCTCCACTGTAACGATACCCCGAGAAAGGGGGGTGGACATCTTGTTACACCCACTGGAGTTTTGCATTCCACTGTTATTTTTAAACAGTAAACAGAGCTTATAAAGGTGAAATAGAGCATTTAGAAATCCGACGGACTGTTTAGATGTTGAATTTTAAAAGCAGTGGTCAACCTGCTGATCTCACAGGTTTGCTAATGTGACAGAACACCGCTGCTTTTATAATTCAACATGTAAACAGTCCGAGGGATTTCTAAATATTATACTTCACCATATACCGTATATACTCAAGTATAAGCCGAGTTTTTCAGCACTTTTTTTGTGCTGAAAATGCCCCCCTCGGCTTATACTCGAGTCACCTTTTTGCACCTGATCTCCCGAACTTTGGGGACCCGGTACTGGCCGGCCGTAGATTCTCTGGACCCCAATCTTGGCACACATGTAGCCTCTTCCTCTACAAGTGTGCAAAGTTTGTTGTCCGGGGGGGGGGGGGGGGGGGATCTATAGCCGGGGAGCACAGATTTTTCAAAGCCGGGCACCCCTTCCATAGACTCCCATGTTAAACGGTAATTTCTCCGGTGACTATGGGGACCCCGCACCGGCCAGTCGTAGGTCCCCTGGACCCGAAAACTTGGCACACATGTAGCCCAATTTCTCCTCTACAAGTGTGCAAAGTTTGTTGTCTGGGGGACCTACGGTCGGGGAGCACCGATTTTTCAAACCCGGGCACCCCTTCCATAGACTCCCTTGTTAAACGTCAGTCTAGTCATGGGCACAGTGAGGCATGCAGATGGACACCCTAAGCTTATACTCGAGTCAATACGTTTTCCCAGGTTTCATGGTAAAATTAGGTGCCTCAGCTTATATTCGAGTATATACAGTATGCTCCGTTTCCTGTTAAAAATAACTGTGGAATGCAAAACTCCGGTGGGTGTAACAAGATGTCTGCTTGCCCCCTTCTCGGTGTATCGTTACTGTGGAGGAGTACGGGTGTAGCAAGATGGCGGCGACGAAACGTCACTTTCGTTACCAATTCTGACAGGTTGCCTAATCTGACGGAACACCTGCATAGTTCCGAGGTCAATACTGCTGCAGGAACTCCATGATTTTTTTTTTTATCTCTTACTCTCAACCACTATAAACCCTTCCCACTAACTAGTACGGTAAGTAAATGGTGATTGCATCACATGTGTCTGCAAACCCCGTAAAGGCATTAAGGCTCCATGCACACTGGGCTTACAAATACGTCTGTTCTCTTTGGATTAAAAAATGTCCATATAGAGCATTTTTTGTACAAAGTTTAGACGCGTTTAACGTTTTCTCTGCTCCAATCAGAAATGTGAATGAGAAGGGTTTTTTTCTGCCTCTAAAACATTAAACTCAAAATATGTCTCTTCACGTCCTAATGTGCATGGACACATAGGATAACATTGAGCTGCTTCTACAGGCAGAACATAAAACTCCTGTAGAAGCAGAGATTTTTAAGGCAGTGTGCATGGAGCCTAAAGCCTCGTACACACGACTGAGTTTCTCGTCAAAAAACGACAAGAAACTTGCTGGCAGAGCTTTCTTGCCGAGTAAATCGGTCGTGTGTACGCGGCTATGAGGTTTCTCGTCAAGAAAACCGACAAGAATCTCGACGAGAAAAATAGAGAACCTGCCCTCTATTTTCTCGTCGAGATTCTCGTCAGCATGTTTCTCGACGAGAAAAGTGTGTGTGTGTGTGTGTGTGTGTGTGTGTGCGCACTTACCTGTCGCCGTGGAAACCCGCGCATGCTCGAAATGACTGACGCATGCGCGGTAGCTTCCTAGGCATAGGTAGGGTGTAGAAAGATGGCGGCGACGGCATCGAATGTGACGAGCGCACGCTCGTCGTAGTCGATTACGTCACCGCGTTCGCTCCATTCAAAGAACCGCGGGTTCTTTGAAAGGAGTGTGTGTACACTCAGCCGGGACAAGTTTCTTGTCCAAGAATCTCGTCAAGAAAAACAACGTGTTTTTTCTTGACGAGATTCTCGGCCGTGTGTACGAGGCTTAAGGGTGTCACGTATGGACAATTTTAGGTAATGTAATTTGTCGCTATTTCAGAGGCTTGCTCAATTTTAAATCTTGACATGTTTGGTATCTATTTACTTGATGTAACATCATCTTATATTTTACCAAAACATAGGGGCTTGTGTGGGAATTTAGTTTATTGTAGAATTATACTTACCTAGGTGGTCCCCTGCCGGCTCTAAAACTGAGAAACAATGCCCGAGAAAAACTGAGAAACACCACCAATAGCTTGGTTCTCACAGCTCCAGGAAAAGAGAACAGTGACTGTCAGTCTCTGCTCTGTCCCCCCTTCAGAGATTGCTCACTGGAGTGCTGGGCTGTGGAGGGGGGTGGGAGCTGCCGGCTCAGGCTCTCAGCGCCTCGCCCGTCCAGGCATGTGGGTGGATCCCGACCATATGGTCGCAAACCTTCCCGAGCTTGGACTGGCTCTGTGACATCAGCCGAGAGCGGGCTTCAGTCTGTTCTGCACTCCTGTGATCCAAAGAAGTACAGCCAAACGAGCTTTGGCTGTACTTCTCCTTCAAGTATATTTTTTCCACAAATACGCAACAAAAAAAATTGCAGCAAGTCCCACCATTTTATTCTCCAGAGCCTCTGCTTTCAGAAAATATACTGTATAAGGTTCGGGGTTTTAGGTAGTTTTCTAGCAAAAAATAAATGTGGATTTTAACATGTATGTAAAAAATCACCCCAGTAGGCAAGAGGTTAAAGTAGAATTCCAGCCTAACACTAACTAGTCCTACAAATGTTCCCTCCTCACTACCTAACCTGTTTAAAAAAAAAAAAAAAATCTGTATTAACTATTTTTAGTCTGCTCCGGTCTGGTCTAGGCTGGACTTCTACTTTAATACTAAGAGCTGTGCTCAGAACACTTGAATGAGTTCACGCTGTGCAGTGCCAGAATTGAGAATGGAAACATCTATCAATGTAGTTATGACATAATACCAGCACTACGGAAGAGCTGCACATTGTTACCCCCGATAGGTCAGTGTACACATTTCCTCCATCTCACCGAACACACTCGCTTACACAACACTTTCATCATTTACTGGTGTGCAATCATTATCTCATCGCACATTTACTCCGTATTCCCCAACCTACAAAGTGTGTAGCACCGTGATAACCTGCAGTATCTAACCGCCTCCTGTACTGATACAATCCCCCACCTGCCCCATCCACTTGCACTGCCAGCAGTCTGTATGGCCCGGTTCACACCTATGCCGTTAGCTTTTAAACCGTTTCTGCAGTGCGTTTTGCTTCTTTTTTTTTTGGCCAGGTTGTTGTTGAGCGGAATAAAAAAAAAAAAAAAACACACACATAAAAAACGCACTACATGCTTTTCTGCAGCATCTCTATTGAAGTCTATTAAACCAAAATCACACCGTTTTGCATTTAAAAACGTCCCTGGCCCGTTCCAAAAAATGTAGCGGCTAAAAAAAAGCATAGATGTGAACATGCCCCATAGGAAACCATGTTAAATGGACTGTAGTGCATTTCTGCAAAAAGCTCCAAAAAACGCATAGGCGTGAACCAGGCCTTGAAGCCGAGGTCCGCCCACCGCTGCAAAAATTAAAAGCCAGTGGCTGAATATACTGCAGCTGCTGACTTTTAATAAATGGACACTTACCTGGCCTGGAGTTCAGCGATGTCGGCACAGCAGCTGTTGTTTCCATCAGCTGTCGGGTGCATGCCGCCTCCATTGCGAGTAAGGGAACCTGGCAGTGTAGCCTTACGGCTTCACGCCGGGAACCCTACTGCGCATGCGGGAGGCTCCGCTCCTCTCTCCTACTGGCCCGGCGGCCTGGGGAAGGAGGAGTGAGTACAGGCGGTGACGTCAATACCCGCGGCTGAGGCTCCCGGAAGTGGAACAAGATACCTGTGAAAGACAGGTATCCTGTTCCCCCTCCCCCAAAAAGGTGCCAAATGTGGCACCGGAGGGGGGGGGGGGTGGGGGGACTAGTACAACGAGCGGAAGTTCAACTATTGGGTGGAACACCGCTTAAAAGGAGGAGGAAGTAAACTTCCCTCTAAATGTTTGTACCTATAGGTAAGCCTATAATAAAGCTTACCTATAGGTACTTGCACCGTATAGGAGATATTTAATGTATACTGCGCCAATTACGTCATCGGCGCATACGCTCTGAAAATTGGGCCGCCCGTGCCATTTCTTCAGAAGCCTGTGCCGTGGCTGGCGGCTCCCACACGCATTGCCTGGGAGTGACGTGACGCGGACCTGGAAGGAAGACGGGAGAAGATGGATGCAGCTTCCAACGGGGACAGCGCTGGCTTTGTTTGCAGGTAAGTTGCACATAAAATGCTAGTATGTGATTACTAGCACATTATGCCTTTACTTTGCAGGACCGATCGAATAGGTTGGTTGAGCAGGGACTGGCCAAATTTCCAACTATGTGTGGCCGCTCGCAATCAAAAGAAGTCAAACGGGCTTGTTTGAAAAATCTTCCTGATCAACAGCCACAGATCATCATATTCTGAATTTCTGATAGAGGATTCCCCAGTCAGAATACAATGGCACAGCGAGGAGGTTTCCTCCATCTACCTCTATTGTGTTGGCTGAGGGAATCAGTTCATATTTATTTTTTTCGATCCATCCACTACCTGATCGAAAAGAAAAAAAAAAAATATTGGAATAAGACTGCAACAACAAAATGTGGAAAAAGTGAAGCACTGTGAATACTTTCCGGATGCACTGCAAGTATCTGTAATCAATAAAAAATCTAGGCCAGCCTTAGAAGTCATCCAAACTGTCCAGAGGAACACATAGGTGATGTCACCTTGCTCCCTGTGCAGTCCGTCATTGGTAGAGGACACTAGAGTACAGCTAGCCCATGGCTCAAATTTTGGGCGATTCCTGCAAATCAGCAAAAATTCTAGCTGTAAGTGGCCCTGTGGTCACCTCTAATGAGAAATTGAAGGAGGTAAATAGTAAATTCAGGTAGTCTAGCAGGTGACACCTGTCATAATATTATAAGGGTAATCGTACTCAACCTACAGACTCAGAGAACATTAACTGCCATTTACCTTCCTCAGTCCTGTGCCACCTCTGCTTCTATGGTGCACGGCCGCATGCACTGCACTTCAGGGATTTACCCCGTCTCTCATCCAATCGGTACACCTTAGGACTCCTATTTGTGCGGTCACTGCCGCAGCCAATCATCGAAGCAGATTGCTCTCTCCACCCAACTCACTGTAGTTTCTGGCTTTCTGCCAAAGCAACACTATTAGCTTCCATACTACAGGCGAGCATCACTGCCATCCAGATTGCATCCTTCTCTGCCCATGAATTCCTATGCGCCAACCTCTGGCTTTGTTTCCTGTTTTTTTTTTTATCCTTATCCACTGCCTGCCCTGACCTGTGTCCCTGAACGCACAGGGCCCCAAATGCCAGTACCACGTGGTACAATGTTCAGCCCTGTCCAACCACAGCCTGCCATAGACTGACAGGCTGCCCACATGGGGACTGGACGCTGCGCCTGTGCCTACTGGGTGTGCTAAAAACACCGGGAGGATTGCACCGTAGCTGGATGACCCCGTGTGCAAGGGGGCCCCCCCCCCAAGTCTGTTTTGTATACATTTCCATCAGTAAATTCCTTATGTTACAAAACACCAGATCTCCCATTCGTTGGTCACTTTAAGTTTGTAAAATGTTGTGTGTCGATATTGTTGGAGAATAACATTTTAGTTTAATCTTCTGATCATTGGCCTCTCCACTAATCCAGAAAAAACTACCTGCCTGCAATTCCCTCTCTAGAGAATGCAGCTCTAGAATTGCATAAATGTAACTGGAAATAATGTCCACGTTGGTGCCAGTAATGATAACAGTCAACCATAGAAATGTGTGCCCTCCCGCCAGTCCCAGACCAAGTGGCCCTCCCGCCAGTCCCCGACCAAGTGGCCCTCCCGCCAGTCCCCGACCAAGTGTGCTCTACAACTAAACCCCCATGCATGCACTGCCCAAGACCCTCCGACATGTGTGCCCTCACTTAAACCATGCCCAGTCATTCAACCCTGGGTCAACAGTGACCAAGCCCACATACACCCACCCCTGACCCCCGGGGGACACATACACCTACCGCTGACCCCCGGGGGACACCCACACCCTCAGCTGACCCCCGGGGGACACCCACACCCTCAGCTGACCCCCGGGGGACACATACACCCACCCCTGACCCCCGGGGGACACATACACCCACCCCTGACCCCCGGGGGACACATACACCCACCCCTGACCCCCGAGGGACACATACACCCACCCCTGACCCCCGAGGGACACATACACCTACCGCTGGCCCCTGGGGGACACATACCTCTCACCCTGTCCTGGACACACATACCCCCAGCTCTATGCCCCCCCCTCCTGTACACTCTCCCCCGGTCCTCTGCATTCAGTTACACGCCGCCCTCCAGCAGTCCCCCGCACACCCTTCACTCTGTCCTCAGCCTCCTCCACTCACCCGGCGGGTCACTCTCACCCTGCACTCAGCATGTCACCGTGGACTTACTTGCTCCGTACAGGGATGGCAGAGGCTGTCAGCCAATCCCGTGCTAGGAGACGTTGTGGTCGGTCAGCTGTCACGCCGCTTCCTATTGGCCTGGCGAGATTCAATGACTGGGAGGAGCCAGGGCGCCACGTTGCATCGTAGCCCGGGGTGTTGTGTGCCGAGTACGGGCGGCAGCGGAGGGGTTACTGGAGGACAGACTGACACCGAGCACCTCCGAGATATCATATCAGAAAGAAGAGAGGATAGAGGGGCCCCTGTGTGCCCCCAACAATACAATGCACTCTGTATGACCCCCCCCCCCCTTACCTGGACACATACAGGAATTTATTACATTGTAAACACACTTTTATTTTATTATGCAAATTGAGGGACAGACATTCAGCAATCCTGACCCCCCAATATGTGATCCCTAATGTGTGACCCCCTAATATGTGATACCCTGTGTGACCCCCTAATGTGTGACCCCTAATATGTGATCCCCTAATGTGTGATCCCCTAATGTGTGATCGCCTAATGTGTGATCCCCTAATGTGTGACCCCCTAATGTGTCACCCCTAATGTGTGACCCCCTAATATGTGATCCCCTAATGTGTCACCCCTAATGTGTCACCCCCTGTGTGACCCCTAATGTGTCACCCCTAATGTGTGACCCCCTAATGTGTGACCCATAATATGTGATCCCCTAATGTGTGATCCCCTAATGTGTGATCGCCTAATGTGTCACCCCCTAATGTGTGATCCCCTAATGTGTGACCCCCTAATGTGTGATCCCCTAATGTGTGATCCCCTAATGTGTGATCGCCTAATGTGTCACCCCCTAATGTGTGACCCCCTAATGTGTGATCGCCTAATGTGTCACCCCCTAATGTGTGATCCCCTAATATGTGATCCCTAATATGTGACCCCCTAACGTGTGATCCCCTAATGTGTGATCGCCTAATGTGTGACCCCCTAATGTGTGATCGCCTAATGTGTCACCCCCTAATGTGTGATCCCCTAATGTGTGATCCCCTAATGTGTGACCCCCTAATGTGTGACCCCTAATATGTGATCCCCTAATGTGTGACCCCCTAATGTGTGATTGCCTAATGTGTCACCCCCTAATGTGTCATCCCCTGATGTGTGATCCCCTAATGTGTGACCCCCTAATGTGTGATCCCCTAATGTGTGACCCCCTAATGTGTGATCGCCTAATGTGTCACCCCCTAATGTGTGATCCCCTAATGTGTGATCCCCTAATGTGTGATCCCTAATATGTGACCCCCTAATGTGTGATCGCCTAATGTGTGACCCCCTAATGTGTGATCGCCTAATGTGTCACCCCCTAATGTGTGATCCCCTAATATCTGACCCCCTAATGTGTGATCCCCTAATGTGTGATAACCTAATGTGCGATCCCCTAATATGTGTGACCCATAATGTGTGATCCCTAATGTGCGACCCCTAATGTGTGACCCCCTAATGTGTGACCCCCTAATGTGTGATCCCCTAATGTGTCACCCCCTAATGTGTGATCCCCTAATGTGTGACCGCCTAATGTGTCACCCCCTAATGTGTGATCCCCTAATATGTGACCCCCTAATGTGTGATCGCCTAATGTGTGATCCCCTAATGTGTGATCCCCTAATATGTGATCCCTAATATGTGACCCCCAAATGTGTGATCCCCTAATGTGTGACCCCTAATATGTGATCCCCTAATGTGTGACCCCTAATATGTGATCCCCTAATGTGCGATCCCCTAATGTGTGACCCATAATATGTGACCCCCTAATGTGTGACCCCCTAATGTGTGATCCCCTAATGTGTCACCCCCTAATGTGTGACCCCCTAATGTGTGACCCCCTAATGTGTGATCCCCTAATGTGTTACCCCCTAATGTGTCACCCCCTAATATGTGACCCCCTAATGTGTGATCGCCTAATGTGTGACCCCCTAATGTGTGACCCCCTAATGTGTGATCCCCTGTGTCACCCCCTAATGTGTGATCCCCTAATGTGTGATCGCCTAATGTGTGACCCCTAATATGTGATCCCCTAATGTGTCACCCCCTAATGTGTGACCCCCTAATGTGTGATCCCCTAATGTGTGATCGCCTAATGTGTCACCCCCTAATGTGTGATCCCCTAATATGTGACCCCCTAATGTGTGACCCCCTAATGTGTGACCCCCTAATGTGTGATCCCTAATATGTGACCCCCTAATGTGTGATCCCCTAATGTGTGATCCCCTAATGTGTGACCCCCTAATGTGTGACCCCCTAATGTGTGACCCATAATATGTGATCCCCTAATGTGTGATCCCTAATGTGTCACCCCCTAATGTGTGACCTCCTAATGTGTGATTCCCTAATGTGACCCCCTAATATGTAACGCCCTAACGTGTGACCCCCCTAATGTTATGTGACCCCTATTATGTGACCCCTGACCTGACACCTGGCTACATCCTGCCTTATTTTCCTCTAATCCTTTTCATTTCTTTCTTTCCTTCCCTCACCCCTCCTGTATGTCCATCCTTCATATACACTCAATGGGGGAGACAATGGGACTGATTCATATATCATTCACAATATGGAAATTAGAATGAAATAAATCTGTCATATTCACTAATATCTTGTCTTTATCTGCTCATTTCCTGGGAAAGTTATGAGATTAAATGCTACATTTCAAGATATTAAACCCAAATCCTAAAATGTATTATATTACAGCTTATCAATCATTAGATGTGGTGGCTGCATTCGTTTTATTTTTTTAGGTTTTCACCAGGTAATCTGGCCAGTAACACACCTCCTCTATTAGAGCGCCCCCCCCCCCCACTCTGGATGAAGGAGCACAGGGGAACCTTTGGACAGCAGCATTGTCGGCCTGGCGGGAGGGGAGTCTTAGATGGACTAGCAGATTTAGATACACTAACTAATTGAAGCCAAACTCCAGCTAATGCTGGCCATACACTAGCCAAAAAATTGTTCGAAAATCTGTCCTTCGTTTTTTGTCAAGTTAATGGGCTCAAATAAAAAATCAGTTTTAATTTTTCAAAGCTCAAAAATTTAGGGAACAGGTTGGAAAATTCTGCCAAATGAACAAAAATTGAAAAGTTAATGTGTTTCTCGTTTGTTAAATATTGAAGTGTTTGCACTGGGCATATGTGACATGATTGAACGATTTATCGATCTAAATCCGCTCATTAAACAATGGCATTATTATTTGTCCTTCTTTTCTCCTCATTTTGGTCGGATCTACATACAGTGCACCCGGAAAGTATTCACAGCGCTTCACTTTTTCCACATTTTGTTATGTTACAGCCTTATTCCAAAATGGATTCAATTCATTATTTTCTTCAAAATTCTACAAAAAATACCCCATAATGACAACGTTTGTTTGAAATCTTTGCAAATTTATTAAAAATAAAAAGTGAAAATAAAATCCCATGTACTCACAGCCTTTGCTCAATACTTTGTTGAAGGACCTTTGGCACCAATTACAGCCTCCAGTCTTTTTGGGTATGATGCTACAAGCTTGGCACACCCATTTCTGGGCAGTTTCCCCCATTCTTCTTTGCAGGACCTCTAAAGCTCCATCAGGTTGGATGGAGAGCGTCGGTAAATGACTATTTTCTGATCTCTCCAGAGATGTTCAGTCGGGTTCAAGTCTGGGCTCTGGCTGGCCCACTCAAGGACATTCACAGAGTTGTCCCATAGCCACTCCTTTGTTATCTTGGCAGTGTGCTGTTGGAAGATGAACCTTTGCACCAGTCTAAAGTCCAGAGCACTCTGGAGCAGATGTCTCAGTACATTGCTGCATTCATCTTTCCCTCGATCCTGACTAGTCTCCCAGTTCCTGCTGCTGAAAAACATCCCCACAGCATGATGCTGCCACCACCATGCTTCACTGTAGGGATGGTATTGGCCAGACGATCGGAAATTCCGACAACAAAACCGTGGATTTTTTTCCGACGGATGTTGGCTCAAACTTGTCTTGCATACACACGATCACACAAATGTTGTCGGAAATGCCGATCGCCAAGAACGCGGTGACATACAAGACGTACGACGGCACTATTAAAGGGAAGATCAATACCAGTCGTATTAGTAGAAGTTTGGGGAGAGACGATTCGCGCTTTTCAGCCTCGTGCTTTTCAGTCCGTTACAGCGTGACAAATGTGATATCTCCATTCTGAGCGCTAGTTTTACCAGACCGAGCGCTTCCGTCTCGTACTTGATTCAGAGCATGCGTGGAATTTTGAAATTTGAATTTCGGAAGATGGTTATATTCATTCTATTCTATTGTTTTTTTTCCTATACTATTCTGTTAATTTCTATTCTAATCTATTCTTTTATATTCTATTCAAATTAATTATATTAGAATTTTGGGAAATTGTTATATTCTTTCTATTCTATTCTTTTGTTTTGTTTTTATTCTTTTCTATTCTATTATAGCCTATTCTATTCCTTTTTTTTTCTATTCTTTTCTTATGTATTCTAATTCAAATTTATTCTATTTGAAATTCGAATTTCAGAAGATTACATTCTTTTTATGTTATTCTATTCTATTTGTTTCTAGTCTATTCTGTTCTTTTATTTTCTATTCTATTTTGTTCTGTTTTACTCTATTATATTCTATTTTTTTTCTATTATATTCCTTTATTTTCTATTCGGTTTTATCCTCTTTTGAAATTCAAAATGATTAAAATTCGAAAACAATTCAAATTCAAAAACTTTTCGAATTTGAAAACTATTCGAATTCAAATTTCATCCAAATTTTTTTTTTCATCATTTCAGATTTGTTTAAATTCGGTACAATTGTAATTCGGAAATTCATCCGAATTTAGATTCGGAACTAAACAAACCGCACATGTCTAGTATTTAAAGGAGAAGACCAAAGCTCATTTGGCTGTACTTCTCCTGTTGATCTAATGCCACGTACACACGACCGTTTTTCATGACGAGAAAAATGCCATTTTAAAAAATGGTCGGGAAAAACGGTGGTGTGTATGCTCCAGAGCATTTTTCTCAACGAGAAAATGCCCGAAAAAAAACTAGAACCTGCTCTATTTTTTCTCGTCGTTTTTCACGTTGTTCTTTTTAACGTTGTGAAAAACGGTCATGTGTATGCTTTTACGAGGGGAAAAAAAAACGCGCATGCTCAGAATCAAGTATGAGACGGGAGCTCGTTCTGATAAAACTAGCGTTCGTAATGGAGATAGCACATTCGTCACGCTGTAATGGACTGAAAAGTACGAAGACTGAAAAGCGCAAATCGTCTCTCACCAAACTTTATTAACACGAGGATCAGCAAAAGCGTCCCAAAAGGGTGGCGCCATTCGAATGGAACTTCCCCTTTATAGTGCCGTCATACGTGTTGTACGTCACCGCGCTTTGCTCAAGCGTTTTTTTTTTCATGAACAGGCAGGCTTGAGAGGAAACACGAAAAATCACGTTGAGAAAAACGTTGTTTTTTCCATGACATGAACAACGGTCGTGTGTACGCGGCATAACAGTTTGAGATTATTTTCCTTGAATCCTATATTGATGAACATTCTTTAACTATTCTGATTATTTTCTCTACTGTTGGACCAGACGGGCTGAGGCTCTGAGTTTTACCCCCCAACCCAACCCGACAGTAGGGATCTGGGTGACCTCCGTACATTCAGTATTACTGATCTTGCTAATAATTCTAATGGAACTGTCTGGAAAGAGCATGGGTGGAAGCTTATGATGCCTGCAAAATGTGATGACATCACTGCAAGCCTGCCATGACATCACTTGGAATAGATTAAGTTCTGCCTGTAAGTCTCATATACAGTATTCTAGTATGAAAACACGCTGCCACCAAGTTTTGTTAAAGCGGAGGTCCACTCGATTTTTTTTTTAAAAGCCTGCAGCTACAAATACTGCAGCTGCTGACTTTTAAAAAATGGACACTTACCTGTCCAGCGCAGCGCGCCCGCGATGGCAGGAGACGAGGCTGAGCAATCGCTCGGTCCTCGGATGCTTGCGCCGCCATCCTCGGTGAGGGAATCAGGAAGTGAAGCCGCTTCACTGCCCAGTTCCCTACTGCGCATGCGCGAGTATCGCGGCGCGCCGTCACTGGTCCCCGCTCTCTCCTGGGAACAGTGTGTTTCCCAGAAGACAGCGGGGGGGGGGGGGTGACGCGAAGGGGCGGGAGTCAGAACCCGGAAGTGGTGCAAATACCTGTATTACACAAGTATCTGCTCCCCCCTGAAAGGTGCTAAATGTGACACCGGAGGGGGGGAGGGTTCCAAAAAGCGGAGGTGTGAACCTCCGCTTTAAATTAGATTACCGGAAACGGAACAAAGGCTGAAAACGCCCGTAATTCAGGAAAGTGTAAAAAGTCACAGGCACAGAACACAAGAGCTTCATTGACTCTGGCACTGAACGCCGAGAAGTCGATTTGTGTAAGAATTAGCGCATTAAATGTTCTCACTTAACAATTTGCCATTTCATCACTTCTTCATCCCCTGTTGCAGAGCTTCTCTGGCATAACTGGTGGGGACAGAAAATGAAGCAAAGTGTAAAAATGCAGATAATGAGGAGACCCTCCGTATCTCCCAGGGAGGAAGCATCGTTTATTGGAAAGAAGAAGACCTCTGTGGGATTTGCTGTAGGACAAGGTTACATATGACACAATAGAATAAAATACATTTACATGAGGCAGCGCAATTATACAGACCTCCGGGTCAGTTCAGTTTACGTCTCCTTTAGCAGCTTAGAGTGTAAAGAGAACCATGATTAATTAAGGGTAGTGATAGAGCGTGCCTTGTGTATGGATGGAAATTCCTGATTCTTGTCATCCATAGCATCTGACATAGTGCAGCATAAGAGGATGGATTAGAGGATTTGATTGGCTTCCAAGAACAAATGTTCTCCCAGATACGTTTAATTGTGATATTAACCACTTGCCGCCCGCCCTATAGCGGATTGACGTCGGCAAAGTGGTTTTAAAATCCTGACTGGACGTCATATGACGTCCTCAGGATTTTGAGCCGCTGCGCGCCCCCGGGGGCACGCATCGCGGCGATCGTTGTTGTGGGATGTCAGTCTGACACCCGCAACACCGATCTAGGTAAAGAGTCTCCGACGGAGACTCTTTACCACGTGATCAGCCGTGTCCAATCACGATGTAAACAGGAAAAGTAACATCGACTTTTCCTCACTCGCGTCTGTCAGATGCGAGTAGAGGAGAGCCGATCGGCTGCTCCTCTGACAGGGTGGGGTTTGTGCTGATCCATTATCAGTGCAGCCCCCCCCGAGGATGCCCACACTGGACCACCAGGGATGCCACCAGACCACCAGGGATGCCCACCACCAGGTATGCCACCCTAGACCACCAGGGATGCTAATCAGTGCCCCTAATGGATGCCAATCAGTGCCCACAATGGATCCCAATCAGTGCCCACAATGGGCATCACTGATTGGCAGGCATTATTGTTTGGCACTGATTGGCATCCATTAGTACAACAGATTACAGTATCATTACATGCTATCAGTGCCCATCCATGCCACCTATCAGTGCCCATCCGTGCCACCTATCAGTGCCCATCCATGCCGCCTATCAGTGCCCATCCGTGCCGCCTATCGTGCCCATCCGTGCCGCTTATCTGTGCCCATCCGTGCCGCCTATCTGTGTCCATCCGTGCCGCCTATCTGTGCCCATCCGTGCCACCTATTGGTGCCGCCTCATCTGTGACATCAGTGCCGCCTTATCAGTGCCCGTCAGTGCGGCCCCATCAGTGAAGGTGAAAACTTACTTATTTACAAAGTTTTGTAACTGAAACAAAAAAAATACGTTTTTTTTTTCAAAATTTTCGGTCTTTTTAAAAAAAAAATTGCAGAAAATAAAAATCCCAGAGGTGATCAAATACCACCAAAAGAAAGTTCTATTTGTGGGAACAAAATGATAAAAATTTAGTTTGGATACAGTGTAGCATGACCGCGCAATTGTCATTCAAAGTGCAACAGCGCTGAAAGCTGAAAATTGGTCTGGGCAGGAAGGTGTATAAGTGCCCAGTATGGAAGAGGTGTTGAAGTTAGCCCAGTTGTCTCCAAACTGCGGCCCTTTGCATGCCTTTATCTGGCCCTTGGGAATTCCTCTGACACACATGAAGTGCTATTCCTCTCACTGTTAGGGATAATGGGTTCCTTCCACTGACACTAACGATGGGGCACTATTCCTCCCACTGACACCAACAATAGGGCGTAATTCCTCCCACAGACACCAATGACGGGGCACTATTCCTCCCACTGACACCAATGATGGGGTACAATTCCACCCACTGACATCAATGATGGGGCACTATTTTTCCCACAGATTCCAATGATGGGGCTTTATTCCTCCCACTGACACCAAAGAATGGGCACTATAGAGAAAGAAAGAGATCACCGCTCCAGGTGAGTACAAGTGGACAATCAGTGTCTTCCCAGGAACCACGGGTGCTGGCAATGCAATTAATGCGAAGAAGAAACAGGATATATGGACAGCCGCACTCCGAGAACCATCAAGGTTGCCTTTATTTAGGTAAAACACACATAAGGCACTGCAAGTCACAGCAAAATAAACAGGCACAGCAGACGCCTTTCGCACTAAGGTCTAGTGCTTAGTCATTAAGCACTAGACCTTAGTGCGAAACGCGTCTGCTGTGCCTGTTTATTTTGCTGTGACTTGCAGTGCCTTATGTGTGTTTTACCTAAATAAAGGCAACCTTGATGGTTCTCGGAGTGCGGCTGTCCATATATCCTGTTTCTTCTTCGCAAAGATTGGGCACTATTCCTCCCACTGACATCAATGATGGGGCATTATTCCTCCCACTGATGGGGAGTTATTCCTCTCACTGACACAATGATGGGGCCAATGCTGTATCCTGGCCTAGGCCAACAAGGCCCAGGCCTAGGGCAGCACTTTGCAGGGGGGGCAGCACGGAAAGAGTCCCCGCCGGCTTGCGCTACACTGTTAATGTAGCGTCAGTCTAATGGGGTGGACTGGGCTGAGAGGCAAATTAGTTTAGCGCTCCCATAAAGTGCTTTCGGTATGCGTGCGGCCGGCATTCCGCAACTGTGGGGGGGGGGCAGGGGGCGCTGCTTCTAATTTTGACTATCCTATCATCCTGGACCACAAACCTTCCTCGCTGTGCTGTGTGTTTTCTGCTGCACCATTGGCATGGTTATATCTTCTTAGTCCTCTCCATAAAATTATCAGAAATTTGTACTTAAAGTAGAACTATAGGCAACACTTTTTATTTTTATTTTGGATAGAGTAAGGGAGGGTTATAGCCCCTGTCAGTTTATTTTTTACCATCCCTGTCCCATTGCAGAGATTTTCCTTCACTTCCTGCCCCATAGCCAAACAGGAAGTAAGAGGAAATCTATGCAAATTAAGGGAATACACTGACCCTCCCCCCCCCAGGCCCTCGGAACTAGTGTACCCACTCAAAAATTTCAGGGGTGTGGCCTTGACGGAAAAAGGTGGGTCATATTTAAATTAGGGGGTGCACAAGTTTAGTCAGGCCTAGGGCAGCACAAAACCTAAATACACTACTGAATGGGGCACTATTCCTCCCACTGACATCAATGATGGGGCACTATTCCTTCCACTGATGGGGAGTTATTCCTCTCACTGACACAATGATGGGGTACAATTCCTCCCACTGACACCAATGATGGGGCACTATTCCTTCCACTGACACCAACGATAAGGCATTGATCCTATCACTAAAACCCATTATAGGGCACATAATGTCAGACGCAAGTGAGGAAAAGGCAATCAACGGCTCTTCCTGTTTACATCGTGATCAGCCCCGATTGGACACAGCTGATCACCTGGTAAAGAGTCTCCATCAGAGGCTCTTTACTGAGATCGGTGTAGCGGTGTGTCAGACTTACCCGCCGCAGCACCAGCGGCGGCTGTTATTCTGCTGGACATCATATGACGCCCAGTCAGGATAACTGAACCACGCGGGAAGTGGTTAAAAAGTTTGGAGACCCCTGCGCTAGCTCTTTAAATTGTGCAATATTAAATCACAAACATATAGTGCATAAATAAATAACAAATTGTGCAAATCCAGTGCAAACAAAGTGACGTGCAGAACTAAATATTGCAATTTCATTAAAAATTCATAAACCATGTAAAAAAAAAAAATCATATACAGTGATACCTCGGTTCATGAACTTAAAGCGGAGCTCCGCCGTAAAAAAATATTAAAAGCCAGCAGCTACAAATACTGCAGCTGCTGACTTTTAATATTAGGACACTTACCTGTCCTGAAGTCCAGTGACGTCGGCAGCAGAAGACGAGCAATCGCTCGTCTCTCAGCTGCCCCCCCCCCGTAGGGTGACCACGTGTCCCGGATTGCCCGGGACAGTCCCGCATTTTGCAGGTCTGTCCCGGGCACCTTTATTCCAGGACAATACAGTGTCCCGGAATGAAACTGACACAGCCACCCCCCGGGCCAATCTGATGCCCCCAAAAAAGGCCGCCACATCACCGCTTTACTCACTGACAGTACTTGCCCTGACCGGGAATGCCTGGAGGAGCACAATCCCCACCCCCTGCTTTTGATTGGAGAAATCATAAATCCCGCCTCTTGTGTCCAATCACTGTGCTGTGATTCATTACAGCACAAGCTGATTTTTGGGAAGGGAGGGTGTCCCTGAATGGTAGTTTGTAAATGTGGTCACCCTACCCCACTGCCATCATGGGTGAGGGAATCAGGAAGTGAAGCGTTGGGGCTTCACTTCCCGGTTCCCTACTGCGCATGCGCGAGCAGCGCTGCGCCTCTTTCACTGGTCCCCGCTGTGTTCTGAGAGCCGTGTGTTTCCCAGAACACAACGGGGGGGGGGGGGGGGGACCGGGAAGTGACGCACTACCCGCAGTCTACCCTCAGTGAGGATTCCTTGAAGTGGCTACAAATACCTGTCTTAGACAGGTATCTGCGCCCCCCTGAAAGGTGTCAATTGTGGAATCGGAGGGGGGGAGGAATCCGATGAGCGAAAGTTCCACTTTAGGGTGGAGCTCCGCTTTAATTCGTACCACGACTCTTGTCCCAAACCGAATTGGACGCAAACCGAGTCAAATTTTCCTATAGGGCTCAATCAGGTTAATCCGTTCTGAACTTTTTTTTTTTTTTTTTGAACCACAAAAATATGAAACATAGTGCAGTACAGTATGGTGACTGGAGAGAGAGAACACTAACCTTGAGACGACTTCTGTCGTTACTCTGAACAGTCTTATCCCCTTTATTACTGCTCCGCACTTTCTTCTTACCGCCATGCTTGCTCTGAAGTTTCTTTGGAGCCATACTGGATGTCCGGTACAGTATGTGATAAAAAGCACACAAAAAAGCTTCTCAATACTGTAACTGTCGTTCACAGTACACTTCTTTCAGTGTCTCTCTGTGACCGCGATTTCACCTACAGGAAGTCTCGAAACGTGTCAGAGCAGGGAAGATGGCCGCAGCTCGTGTTCGTGAACCGAAGCAGAGTTTGTGTACAGAAGCAAATTTTTGTGAACTCTTCAGTTCGCAAACCGAGGTATCACTGTATAGAAAAGTTCATATAATGAAAAATCCAACATCAGCTGATATGTCGGCAGTTTCGAAAGCCGTGGTATATGGTGCAGCCAGTGACACTCTCCTCCCCCAACATAGACCATAGGATTCTTACCAGATGTCAAGACCCTTTAACTATAGGAGGTCAAAAAATGCATTTTTGTGCCGGTTTTTAACCACTTCAGTACCGGGCACTTTCGCCCCTTCCTGCCCAGGACAATTTACAGCTTTCAGCTCTGTTGCACTTTGAATGACAATTGCGCAGTCATACAATGCTGTACCCAAACTACATTTTTATCATTTTCTTCCCACAATATGAGCTGTCTTTTGGTGGTATTTGATCACCACTGGGGTTTTTATTTTTTGCTAAACACACTAAAAAAGACTGACATTTTAGAAAAAAAAATTTTTTTCTTCGTTTTGGTTATAAAAGTTTTCTCCTTCACTGAAAGGTACTGAGGAAGCACTGATGGGCACTGATGAGGCAGCACTGATAATGTGGCACTGATGGGCACTGATGAGGAGGCACTGATAGGCAGCACTGATGGGCACTGATAGGAGGCAGTGATGGGCACTGATAGGTGACACTGATGGGCACTGATAGGTGGCACCGACAGACGGCACTGATGGGCAGCACTGATGATGAGGTAATGATGAGGTTCTGACAGGTGTTACTGTAGGGCACTGATTGACACTGCGATGGGCACTCATTGGCACTGTGGTGGGCACTAATTGGCACTGTGATGGGCACAGATTGGCGCTGTGATAGGCACCTACAGCAGTTTCTGATGGGGCACTGACTGGCAGCTGATGGGCACCTTTTTGCCACATCTGATGGGGCTGTGCTGATAATCAATGTGCTGATTATCAGCACATACCCTCCCTCTGACAGGGAGAGCCACCGATCGGCTCTCCCTGTCAGCGCGAACCGAGAAATGCCGTTTACCGACACTTCCTGGTTCACGCAAAGATCAGCTGTGATTGGTCATGGCTGATCACGTGGCTTCTTACCATGATGGGAGATGCGACTGACACGCCGCACTCGCGACACGCTGCACTCTGCTGGGCATCATATGACGCCCAGTCAGGCTAACAGAACCACTTCCCTGTCAATCTGCTATAGGCCAGGCAGGAAGTGGTTAAACATCAAAAGTGCATCAAAAACTGATCAGTGTAAAGGGCCCTAAGTATCCCCTCCAGCAAATCACATTGGATTTTAAGGGCGGCTTCAGACTGCCCCGCTGCACTTATGCTAAAGGACAGTTAACCTTTTTGTGCGGGTTAGCTGCGCCTTCCCATTAACTTCTATGAGGACCTTTGGTTTTGGTGCAGTTTCAGAAAGTGCACCAAAACTCCTGCATGCTACACCAAAGCAATGGTACATCATAGAATTCCATGGGAAATCACAGCTAACCCGGACGAGAATCGAAACCGCATCGTGGCAGTGTGAAGCCACTCTAATATCTGGACCTACAGTGCCTTGAAAAAGTATTCATACCCCTTGAAATTTTCTGCATTTTGTCATGTTACAACCAAAAACGTAAATGTATTTTATTGGGATTTTATGTGCTAGATCAACACAAAGTGGCACATTAGGGATGCACCGATACCAGTTTTTTAAGACCGAGTACGAGTACCGATACTTTTCCTCATGTACTCGTCGATAGTCGATACCAATTACCGATACCTATTTTTTACATTTTCTTTTTTATTATTATTATTTAATTTTCTTTTTAACACTGTACCTTTAACTTTTTTTTAAACAACTCTATTTCTATTACAAGGGACTACTTACTGTGTAGTAGCATGGGCCATGACAGGTCCTCTTTATGAAGAGATCTGGGGTCTATTAGACCCCAAATCTCTCCCCTGGCCTCCAATGCAGCCAAGTAAAAAGGGAGAGAGGTTATAGATGCAATGGTTTGGTCATTATACCTAATCTGCTGTAAACAATGTTCATGAAAGTATATAATGTGAGTCCATAATAAGTCCAAGCAGATTCAACACTAGGACAAGCTTCTTGTAGAGCCGTAGCCGACTATAAATACATAAAGGACAAAAACAAAAGAAGAGAAGCGCAGCAGAAATAAATGCTTTAATTGCCCCACCTCCTGGTTGAATGAGCACCCAGCTAGGGCTGCCACGTGTCCGGGATTCACCCGGACAGTTCGGGTTTTGAATCATGTGTTCAGGTTTCAGTCCACCTGAAACCCGGACACAATATTCAGACAGGAATGTGTCTCAGAACAGGGCCCCATAGAAGGGTGAGGGGGCACTATGCACGCCACATTATTTTTCTCTTTGGAGCACCCACAGGTATCCCAGGTCTGTTACAATCCTATAGTGTATGCTAAAAAAAATATATATATTTATGCTGTGCGCCGCTAAAGTGTTTGGGTGTGGCTTGAAGAAAAAGGGGCAACCCTGCACACAGCACAGAGCACACCTTTGGACAGCAGCATTATCTGGGGGGAGGGGAGTGTTAAATGTACTAGCAGATTTAAATACACTGACAAATTGAACCCAAACTGCAGTGCACGCTTTATAAGCAGTTACAGCAAACAGTTTAGTTCCTTTTGGGATAAAGATTTTAAATTATTAAATAAAGATGATCATTGTAAGCACCCCTGTCATTGGTAAATGGTTTGTCTCATCCCTGTAAACGGATACATCTGGAAGAGAGCTTGTTCTCTTGGCCCCTTTCACAAGGGGCGGAATCCGTCCAAGCAGATCCGCCCATTCAGCAGGGGATCTCTCCACTGATCCCCCCTCTGAGCAGGCAGGTGACAGGCTCGTGTCCGCTCTGCATAGCACAGCCTGCTGTTCTCTATGGGGTGGTCAGATGGAAACAGACTGCATGTCTGTTTCCATCCGTCTGTCATCCGATCCACCAGACGGATTGCAAACGTATTCCTGTTTTTAGCGGACCGGATCGGAAGCCAGCCGCTGACATCCGCCGCTCCATAGAGAACAATGGATGGTCCGATTGGGTCTGCCTGAAAAACGACAAGAGGACCCAATCGGTCTGCTGGTGTGAAAGGAACCTTTTAAAAACAACAGACTTACTGGCAGGATCACCAGATGTAAATAGAAGAAGGAAAGCCTAAAAAAGAAAACTAATGCCGCCATCACATCTAAGAATTGGTAAGCTGCAATAAAAATAAAGGTTTGTTTCTGGGTTAATACTGCTTTAAATATCAGACACTTCTGCATTAAAGTGGTTGTAACCCACTTTGACAACATGCACCTACAGGTAAGCCTAGATTAAAGCCCTGTACACACGATCGGATAACCTATGGATTTTCGTCCGATGGATTTGTCCATCGGAAATCCGATGAAACTGTTTTTCATCAGTCTTGCCCACACACCATCAGTCAAAAAACCAACCGTTCCAAACGCGGTGACGTAAAACACTCCGATGAGCCGAGAAAAATGAAGTTTAATGCTTCTGAGCATGCGTCGACTTGATTCTGAGCATGCGTGGGTTTTTGATCCGATGGACTTGCCCATAGACGATCGGAGTTTTCGATCGTTTTTTTATCCATCGGAAAAATTTAAAACATGTTCTATTTTTTAAAACCGATGGAAAAAAGACAGGTGGGTCCCATACACGATCGGTTGGTCTGATGAAAACCATCCATCGGACGGTTTTCATCAGTCAAACCGATCGTGTGTACAGGGCTTAAGGCTTATCTGTAGGTGCATGAAATATCTCCTTAACCTACACGGTTAAGGAGATATTTGCTGAAAACACAGCAGCGATGACGACACACGCATGCGCACCAGCGGGCCGGCATCATTGGCGGTTTTCTGAATGGGATCTTGCCGGCCGGAGCGCGTATGCGTGTGACGTCATCGCCGCTCCGGCCAATCACAGCGCCGGAGTGGCTATACACTGACATCAGTGACAGGACATTGAGGCAAGATGGCGGCGGCGGCGGCAAAAGGGAACGAGGAGGACTTCGGGGGCTTCGATTTCAGGTAAGTGCCACATAATGAGCTAGTATGCTATGCTATGCACCCGCGATTGCCCAGTAATCGAGCAGGACCGTGGATCTATGTGTGTAAACACACAGATCCACATCCTGTCAGGGAGAGGAGACCAATGGTGTGTCCCTTGTACATAGGGACAACCATCGGTCACCTCCCCCAGTCAGTCCCCTTCCCCTACAGTTAGAACACATCTAGGAAACACATTTAACCCCTTCCTCGCCCCCTAGTGTTAACCCCTTCCCTGCCAGACATTTATACAGTAATCAATGCATTTTTATAGCAGGGATCGCTGTATAAATGTGAATGGTCCCAAAAATGTGTCAAAAGTGTCCGATGTGTCCGCCGCAATATCGTAGTCACGATAAAAATCGCAGATCGCCGCCATTACTAGTAAAAAAAAAAAAAATGCTATAAATCTATCCCCTATTTTGTATCTGCTATAACTTTTGCGCGAACCAATCATTATACGCTTATTGTGGGGGTTTTTTACCAAAAATATGTAGAAAAATACATAGCGGCCTAAACTGAGAAAAATGTTATTTTTTTTATTTTTTTTTAAATGGATATTTATTCTAGCAAAAAGTAAAAAATATTGTGTTTTTTTTCAAACTTGACGCTCTATTTTTGTTTATAGCGCAAAAAATAAAAACCGCAGAGGTGATCACATACCACCAAAAGAAAGCTCTATTTGTGGGAAAAAAAGGACGCAAATTTTGTTTGGGAGCCACGTCGCACGACCGCGCAATTGTCATTCAAAGTGTGACAGCGCTGAAAGCTGAAAAATGGCTTGGGCAGGAAGGGGGTTTTCGTGCCCGGTAGGCAGGTGGTTAAGGTGTATAGAAGACATGGAGGAAGAGTATTCCTAACACTGCTCGGTGCTGCAATATATTCAAATAATTACAGCACGTGACAGAACCTCGCACAAATTTTGTACACCATTAATCTGGAGAGACTGGGCAGAAATACGCCACTTTATCTTAATAGTGAGCGCCTGCATTTTCAAGCAATTTTGCTTGTAAGATATTCCCTTTAGATACAGTGAGTTGTAACATATGTCCAAACACAAGTATAATCGCCAAAACATAAATATGTTGATTTTGATTCGAGCAATTTTTTTTCTGAAAACACTTTTGTGAAGCAAACCTATTCCGTCCATTTTAATGGTAAAATATGTCTCTTCTCCGGCTCGCAGACATGCAGATTTGAAAATGTGTTTTCTGATAAGATATGACTTTGATCATTTTTAAATTGCAGGCAATTTAGTCTTCTGTAGGCCAAGCCCTCCTGTTTATTAATTCCTTTATACAAAGCTGTTATCTTTAGCACACGGGCTCATTAATAAGCAGCCTGGATAGGAAGACACTGTAAATATGTTTTCTTTAGCGGCATTAAACATGAAGGGATGCGAAGTCGGTTTGTGTGAACTTTGTCTCGGAATATGTTTAGCAAGCAGTAGGCTTTCTGAGAGCTGTGAAACATTTCATGGAATGTTGGCAGTGGTTCTGTATACGATTCTTTGTAGGGCTGTAGACAAACTGGGCTATTTAAGATTTTTTATATTATGGATATTTACACCAATCAGCAATAAGAGTCTGACCACTGATAGGTAAAATGAATAACATTGATTATCTTGTTACAATGGTACGTGAAAGTGGGTGGGATATATAATAAGTAGCAAGTGAACATGTTGTCCCTAAAGTTGAAAGCAAAAAAAAATTGCAAATGTAAGGATTTGAGCAACTTTGACAAGAGCCAAATTGTAATGGCTAGACGACTGGGTCATAGTTACTCCAAAACTGAGTGGACCTAAGTGCTAAGGAGCTGGGTGTACCAACGAGTATCAGATGAAGCTGTATAAACCTCCTGGGAGTGGAAGAAAAGTGATACAAACCGAGAACAAAACTGAAAACAGCGCACTGAAGTTGAGCAATAGTTGGTAGCCAATGATGTAGGAAAATCTTGTTCAAGAATTGGTTAAAAAACAATGCAATGCTGTCCAATATTGAAGAATAAAAATAAGTCTTTATTAGTTAGTTAACAGTGTGTGTAAAGCCTCATACACACGATCAGACTTCAAACAAACTTTTCCGTGGATTTTGGGAATCCCATAGCATGCACACGCTCTGACTTTTTCAGCCAACAAACATGAACGTAGTGACGTAATTGACGTACTACGTGTTTTTTTTTTGTTGCTCTTTCTGCTCTTTACCGCCACCCTTTGGTCAACTTCTGCTATTATTGGTTGATTTTAACATTGGTTCTGAGCATGCGTATTTGTACTTCGGACTAAAGTCCGATGGATTTCTGTACACACGGCCGGACTTTGCACCGTAGGACTTTTGTTGCCGAAAAGTTTGCAGAGCAAACTTTTGTCCGATGAAAACCAAAAAAGTTTGTCCGATGGAGCGTACACACGGTCTGATTCTTTTGAAAACCTGCTCATTTTGAAGTTTGTTGTCAAAACGTCCGATCGTGTGTATGGGGCTTTACAATATATAAACCAACCGCCATATGGTGGTATATAGGCTCATGGGTATATACAAAAAGAAAACTGCGTCGGAAGGAATATATAAATTACAGCTGCAACTTTAATGAGATATAAACGTAAAATTATAAAGAAAGATAATAAGCTGCGCTTTTAAAGTGACATATTGACCAAGTAAACAAATAAAAAAAAAAAAAAAAATGAATAAATTAACAAAACAGTGTCACTCTAAAGTGAGTCCCAAATTCTGAAATATAAACTCATAAAAAGTCCTCCAGAAGGTAATACATTCCTCCAATGGAAGTGAAACCAATCCCAACAATAAAGTGATAATGATGTGACTTGCAAGGAACGAATCAAGGGAATCCACCACCATGCAGAGTACCCGCTTACCAGCTGCACAAGTTTAGATACTTGTGGCTAATACCCAGCCAGGGCCTTTTCCTCCAGTTGTCTTCTCCCCGGAGCTTCACACCACGCCGAACCCCTCAGGGATCACAGCTAAAATGGAGGAAAGTCACCGGACCAGTGGTAATATCTCCTGGTGGGATGTGGAGAGCATGGTGTGGTTGTAGATTGCCTGTTCAGTGGTCCCTGAGTGAGCACCAGGGTGGTGCTGGTAATGAACCTGCAGAGGTCCCCTGTCGAAGCCGCTGTTGTATGCGAACGCTCTCCGCAAGGTAACCGACAGATAACCAACAGTATGGCCACTCTCTGGGGCCATGATGTCCGCAACCGGAAATTATGTCACCACTCGGCTGGATGTGACGTCCACGGGACCAGGTGTAGAATATAGATGGTGGCTGAGAGGACCCAAAAAAGCCAACACGATAGATAACGCATTTCAAAGCTTCTTTATCAAATCCAAACAATAAACAAAGCAAGTCTATTCTATACACAACCCTGGGGTGGAAATGGGAGGGCCTGGGAGGTGAATATTATCCACATTAGACCAGCGATCTCACCTCCTAAATTCGGTTTTCCCCAAAGACAACATGTCAGCTGGTGACTTGCATCTTATGTGCTCCTAGATTTTTGTTCTTGGTAACTCCAAAATTTTAGCTCTTGTGGGATGTTCATGGTCTGCAGTGGAATGTTCATGGTCTAAAGTGGTCAGGACCTACTGAAAATGGTCGAAGGAAGGAAAACTGGTGAACAGGGTCATGGGCAGCCAAGGCTCATTGATGCATGGGGGGAGCAAAGGCCGACCTGCGTAGTCTGATCCAATAGAAGATCTACCGTGGCCATGGGCGTCCGCTGAACTTTTTTCAGGGGGGGGGCATCATTTTAAGGTCATCCATGTTTCTTTGGGGCAGTGGAGCAGCGCTGTATACACCACTCCTCCACCACCCATTTAAATAAATGGGCACCACTTCCGAAGCGCTTGCAAATCGATTCGGCAGTGGCGATACACAGTTGCATTTATCCCTGTCTTTGACCGCTAGCTGGGGTTATTGCAACACAGGGGGCAAGTGTCTTCACTCTGACTTCAACACTCTTACGATTCCAGGGGTGGGCAATTGACCCCCCTTGCCCTATGGAGCGGACGCCCATGACTGTGGCTCAAATTGCTGTAAAAGTTCATGCTGGTTCCAATAGAAAGGTGTCAAAACACACAGTGCACAGTTTGCTGTGTATGGGGCTGCATAGCCACAGACCACTCAGGGTACCCATGCTCTCCCATGTCCACAGCCAAAAGTGCCTACAATAGGCACATGAGCATCAGAACAGGACCACGGAGCAATGAAAAAAGGTGGCCTGGTCTGATGAATCACATTTTCTTTGACTTCATGTGGATGGCTGGTGTTGCTTACCTGAAGAAGAGATGGCATTAGGATTCACTATGGGAAGAAGACGAGCTGGGGGAGGCAGCAATCTACTACTGACAGCTTGGTGCCAGATACCACAGCATACCTGACCTCCCTTATAGCTCCTTGCTCCTCACAGCCAGTGAGAATACCTGGCACTTCTGGGTATGGATGAACATGTTACCTGCTCCTCTGTGGCAGTGCTTGGATCTAACAGCCAGTCGCTGGATCTGAGCACTGCCACATGACCAAAGTAGTGACATATGTCCCCCAGATCGCCAATACCGGCTGTAGAAGAGGAAGGAGTTATGAAGGAGTGCAGGTAATGTGAGTAAAGGAATGAAGAAATGGCCTTGTACCAAGTACCCACTTGGCACCACACACACGTAAGGTCTTAGCACTAGATCAGTTTTATAGTAACAGTTCAAAGTTGTAGTAAATGTAACAGATGAATGTTATGGCACAATAGTGGACAAAACAGTATCAACACAGCCCTCTGTAGCATGGTTTGCAGTAGTGTTACCAAAGCATAGCCTCTGTTGGAGGGGTGGTGGTATTTTCTTTTATCACGCTGCACTGGCCACTTAAAAGGAATTCTCAAAATGTTCTTTGGCATCAATGTCCCTACTCCCCAGGAACCTTTCCCTGTGCTAAGCACTGTCCTTAACTAGCGGGTTCTTCACCCTAACCTACCACTCGCTAAAAAAGTGTCAAAATGATGTTGGTTCTCTTACTTAAAGGCTCCCTTGCTAAGATGGGCGCCTGGCATTAAATCCGATACCTGCCTTCTCTAGAGAGGACTGTTGTAGTCTTTAAGGGGATAATGTCCCTCAATGGACTGCCTTTCCCCCTGTAGTATCGGCCCAGTGCCACCTACAGGACAGAAGAATGCCTGCACCTGCCTACAAATGGTTTGCCCCTTTTAAATAGGTTGTAAAGGCTGAAGGGTGTTTACCTTCATGTATTGTATGCATGAAGGTAAAAAACCTTTTGTGCGCTGCTTCCCTAATACTCAACTAAGCCCCCTCTTGATCCAGAGATCCTTGGTTGTCCCTGGTCTCTCTCTCCTCATTAGAGGAGACACAGCAGTGGGAACCATTGGCTCCCACTGTTAATCACAGCCAGTGAGACACTGAGAAGAGAGTGGGGGGCGGGGCTGAGACGCGGCTCTATGTGTGTTATGGACGCATAGAGCGAGGCTCGGGAGCGAGCATGCACCAGTGCCCCCATAGCAAGCGGCTTGCTATTGGGGGCACTGGTCAAGGAGAAGGAGCACAAGTGGGAAACCAGAGAAGAAGAGGATCTGGGCTGCTCTGTAGTGCAAAACCAGTGCACAGAGCAGGTAAGTATGACATGTTTGTTTGTTTGTTTGTTTTTTAAGGAACATTTAGAATCACTTAGGGCTCTTTCACACGGAGGTCCGTCCAGGTCCGCCTGTCAGTTTTTTAGGCGGACCTGAAACGGATCCTCCATGCACCCCTATGGAAGCACGGATGTCAGCGGAGACATGTCCGCTGAAATCCGCTCCGCTCCGAAAAAGTGTGACGGAGGAAAATCCTATTTTTCCTTCCGTCTGCGGAGCGGATCGGATGACAACGGACTCTACGGTCCGTCGTCATCCGATTCCCCATAGGGGAGAGCGGCGCTCTGACAGGGCGGTCCCTGCACAGTGTGCGGGGACCGCCCAGTCATCCGTCGGCTCAGCGGGGATCAACGGAGCGATCCCCGCTGAGCAAGCGGAGCTTCACGGGGCGGATCTTCACGGATCCGCCCCGTGTGAAAGAGCCCTAAAAGTACAGGTGCATTTAAAGAACTACTGTCCAAGTCTGCTCTTTGCAAAGCCCTGGAAAGACTAAACTGCTAAACTTCTGTGATGATATGGTAGTTCTCATATACATGTCGTACTTCTACTTTAGGTTCACTGGCCCTTAATCAAATTGTGAATTTGGACATAGGACATTTGGACGCTTCACATTAAAGACACTAATGAGGTGGCATCGACAAGGCCATTTAATGTGTGTCAGGAAGATAATTGCATTCCATGTGTGGTTCGTTCTTCAGAATAGCCATTTGGTTTATGAGATGAAATAGAAAGAGCGATGTGAGTTTTATCAAGAGCCTGGCCAAGCAAGAAAATAGCAATGTCAAGCACGCTTAGATCAACGAAGGAGATGGGCCGCTCTCGGGAACTTCTCTTCATACTATAAATAATTATTCAAGTAACAAGAAAAGGCCAGAAATATATTAGATTTTATGTTGAAATTAACATAAAGTGATCTGTAGACATCTGCTAAGCAAGCCAGACCAAAGCTACACTCCGCGCGCTCTGCATCACTGCCTTAAAATAACAAGCGTGGCTCCAGCTTGGCATCGTAAGAGCATTATTAAACGCCATCATTTGCACTGTGTAGACCACGAAAGGCGCAGCCATTAAACAGACTGACAAATAGATTCGGATGCGGACTTTCCAGGTACCCATGTAGATGTTCCCATTGATGTATGTAGGGATGGGACTTTTTATTAATTAGATAATTATAGATATGTCATCCATCGGGAACATCGCTGCGGTCTGGAACTTGAGCACTTGTACTAAAACACTCCTTTTATTTGTTACCGTGCAGATGAGCAGACACAAAAACACATCAGTAATTGGTAGCCTAGAATTTAAAAAAGCGGACTGCGCAGGACACAATGATGCTAAATTTTAGCGAAAAACGTACTTTCGTTGTATTATGATATGTTTTTGCACCTATAAACATAAAAATAGGCATTATTGCCTTATTATTATGTCATTGTTCAGAAACTATGAACTTAAAGCAGGTCCAGGTAAGAAGAAAAGTATCTTTCAAGTGGATGGCCAGGGGGGGCGGTAAAAAAACAAAACAAAAAACAGGTAGTTGAGCCGTGGTTTTACCTCCCCCACCCTGGATGCCCACCCAAACCCTAAAGCCCTGTACACGCGATCGGATTTCCTATGGATTCTAATCCGATGGATTTTTCCATCGAAAAACCGATGAAGCTGACTTCCATCAGTCTTGCCTACACACCATCAGTCAAAAATCCGACCATCCCAAACGCTCCGACAAGCCGAGAAAAATGAAGTTCAATGCTTCTGAGCATGCATCGACTTGATTCTGAGCATGCGTGGGTTTTTTGTCCGATGGAGTTCCTCACAGACGATCGGAATTTGCTATCGTTTTTTTTCCCATCGGATAAATTTAAAACATGTTCTATTTTTTCTCACAGATGGAAAAAAGACCGATGGGGCCCATACACGATCGGTTTGTCCGATGAGAAAAGTCCATCGGACTGTTTTCATCGGTAAAACCTATCGTGTATACGCGACTTAACATTATAGCCTTACAGTACTCACTTTTACAGGAGAAAATGCAAGCAAAATGCCGAACCAGATGTTTGCATAAGCGTGCGTCTCACCAGCCAGAAATTACGCCACCAACCGATGTCTACTGACGCGTTAGCCCCTTCTCCAGAAAGTTCCGGTTCGGCATCTTGCTTGCATTTTCTCCTGTAAAAGTGAGTGCAATTCTTTAATCTGATTTTAATCACTTGCTGACCCTGCCTTTTTCTGCCATTTGTTGTAAAAATCTGTATTTTTTGCTAGAAAATCACTTAGTCTACACACCCCTGTTAAAATGTCAGGTTTCTGTGACGTAAAAAAAAATGAGAAAAAGATAAACCATTTCATAACTTTTTCCACCTTTAATGTGACCTATAAACTGTACAACTCAATTGAAAAACAAACTGAAAACTTTTAGGGGGGGGGGGGGGAGTAAAAATAAAAACCTAAAATAATGTGGTTGCATAAGTGTGCTTATAACTGGGGATGTATCTGTGTTCAGAATTAAGCAATCACATTCAAACTCATGTTAAATAGGAGTCAGTACACACCTGCCATCATTTAAAGTGCCTCTGATTAACCCCAAATAAAGTTCAGCTGTTCTAGTAGGTCTTTCCTGACATTTTCTTAGTCACATCCTACAGCAAAAGCCATGGTCCGCAGAGAGCTTCCAAAGCATCAGAGGGATCTCATTGTTAAAAGGTATCAGTCAGGAGAAGGGTAGAAAAGAATTTCCAAGGCATTAGATATACTATGGAACACATTGAAGACAGTCATCATCAGGTGGAGAAAATATGGCACAACAGTGACATTACCAAGAACTGGACGTCCCTCCAAAATTGATTAAAAAATTTGAAGAAAACTGGTCAGGGAGGCTGCCAAGAGGCCTACAGCAACATTAAAGAAGCTGCAGGAACATCTGGCAAGTACTGGCTGTGTGGTACATGTGACAAAAATCTCCCATATTCTTCATATGTCTGGGCTATAGGGTAGAGTGGCAAGACGGAAGCCTTTTCTTATGAAGAAAAACATCCAAGCCTGGCTATATTTTGCAAAAACACATCTGAAGTCTCCCAAAAGGATGCAGGAAAATGTGTTATGGTCTGATGAAACCAAGGTTGAACTTTTTGGCCATAATTCCAAAAGATATGTTTGGCGCAAAAACAACACTGCACATCACCAAAAGAACACCATGCCCACCGTGAAGCATGGTGGTGGCCCCATCATACTTTGGGGTTGTTTTTCTTCAGCTGGAATAGGGGCCTTAGTCAAGGTAGAGGAAATTATGAATAGTTCCAAATACCAGTCAATATTGGCACAAGACCTTCTGGCTTCTGCTAGAAAGCTGAACATGAAGAAGAACTTCATCTTTTAGCATGATGACCCAAAGCATACATCCAAATCAACAAAGGAATGGCTTCACCAGAAGAAGATTAAAGTTTTAGAATGGCCCAGCCAGAGCCCAGACCTGAATCCGATTGAAAATCTGTGGGGTGATCTGAAGAGGGCTATGCACAGGAGATGCCCTCACCGTCTGACAGATTTGGAGTGTTTTTGCAAAGAAGAGCGGGCAAATATTGCCAAGTCAAGATGTGCCATGCTGTTAGACTCATACCCAAAAAGACTGAATGCTGTAATAAAATCAGAAGGAACTTCAACAAAGTATTAGTTTAAGGGTGTGCACGCTTATGCAACCATAATATTTTATTTTTTTTGTTTTACTTCCCTCCACCGAAACGATTTCAGGTTGTTGTTCAATTGAGTTGTACAGTTTATAGGGCACATTAAACGGTGGAAAAAGTTCTGAAATAATTTATCTTTGTCTCATTTTTTTACATCCCAGAAACCTGACATTTTTTATCTACTATATATTTTTTTTAGCAGAGACCCTATAGAATAAAATGGTGGTCATTGCAATATTTTATGTTACACTGTATTTGCGCAGCGGTCTTTCAAAACACAGTTTAAAAAAACAAAATACACTGTAATGATTAAAAAAAAAATTTTAGTCCAATTTTTTTGTATAATATGAAAGATGATGTTACACCGCGCAAATAGATACCTAACAAGTCACGCTTTAAAATTGCGCATACTCGTGGAATATAGACAAACTACGGTACCTGAAAATCTCCATAGGCAACGCTTTAATTTTTTTACAGGTTACCTGTTTAGAGGTACAGGGGAGATCTAGTGCTAGAATTATTATATAGGACTCGGGACGTGGCGGGAAGGGGCACCTTTCCCACGGCCTTTTAAAGTGATCCCATTGCAAATCCGCCTCCGGGATCACTTTTATCTGAAAGTCGACCATCTGACTGAAAAAAAGATATGGGGTTAGGGCAGCTAGCTGCTGCCATAACCCCGGTATTTAATGTAAAAAACATGACGTATATTTACAGTTAGGCGGTCGGCAAGTGGTTATTTCTAATAAATGGAATTACGCTATATTGATCACTTCTGCTACCCTCTCTATGATTGTTTGTTTATGAGCTAAAACACAACAGTTTGGCTTACTATTGTGGGATATAACCATCAAGCAGGACTACAAGTTCCAGCACAACCAGGATTATCACTAAGCGTGTGTAGTGGGTATGTACTATTTAGGGGCAGCATCTGGGTGGTAGTATGACCCAGATGCACTAATTGGTAGAGTAGGGCTGTTTTCATTCGTGTGAAGACATCAGGGGTGCTCAGTTCCCTGCGGCTCAGTAGGTGGCGCTGTCGCTTTGGGCCAGGGTTGAACCACCACTGCAGTGCCGTACCTTTTGTGACCTCTCGCAGCAGCTGTACAGCGGGCGGGGAACCTGCTGTGCTTGCTGGGAGAAGGGATAAAAGGGGGCGAACATCTTCACCACGAGGTCCGAGTCCCAGGCACCTTCAGCCTGAGGGCTGCTGTCCGTGATCGGTGTCCAGGCGCCTTTGGCCTGGACACGTGGAGTTCGTGTTCCATCCCAGACACCTTCAGTCTGGGGTGAGGTACTTAACCGAAGGCCTGGGGCCCAGTACCTTCCACTGGGTCCCGCGAGGGAGGTATGGTCCTAAGGTGCCCGTGGTGTCGGGTGCCTGAATCCAGGGCGTAAGGGACCAGAGAGGTGACCTTCCCGTAGAGCTGGTGCAGCATATTGCCGGTGCCGGGTGGGCCTCCGGAGACCGTCCAGATGGATGTCTTTCCCTAACAAGGGCCAACTCAAAAAGGAAGGTAGTTCATGTTTCACGGCCGGTGGCAGCGGTCCGCTTCATCAACCACGGTCGGTGGCAGAGACCTGCTCCCAGGCCTGTGGCAGGGGCCTCAACAGTTCACCCGGTCGGTGGCAGCGGCCAACCTCACAGTCGGTGGCAGAGACCGTGCGCCAAGCCTATTTGCACTAGAAGGAATAGGAGAGTTCACTGTGCCTGGACCTGCTCGTATCCACACCCCTGTCTGTTCATTTAAAAGTTCAACTGATGCTGTTCACTTGTCAAGAAGAATAAATGAGTGTTGGACTTTTTATGGTGTGGGGCTCTATTACTGGCAGTCAAACCTCCACAGGAGAAGCAGAGGTTCCCTCCAGAACACAGGCCCGAAGGTAAAACAAGTGTTGGCTTTCACCTCTGCACATTAGAGGACATAGGCCGTAGTGAACCTCACCCTCCTCCCACATACCCCTAGACAAGCCAGCCGTTTCACTGACAAGGGAGAAGGGGGTGAGGCCGCTACACGTGTATGACTCCTATAATATAGGAGTCCACACCAGTCGGTGAGTCAGTGGAGATACTGAAGGGGAGCACTATTTGCACTTTATTTAAAGAGACAGCACCTGGCACCATTAAAGATTGCACGATCGATTGTCATATTCTGTATGGAGACACAAGGCTATGAACTAATTTATGAATGTCACATGTTTTATTTATTCATATC
This sequence comes from Rana muscosa, assembly GCA_029206835.1. Taxonomy (NCBI): domain Eukaryota; kingdom Metazoa; phylum Chordata; class Amphibia; order Anura; family Ranidae; genus Rana; species Rana muscosa. The sequence continues at coordinate 144,363,421 of CM055119.1, read as the reverse complement.
ATTTTTGAAGAGCCTTACAGGGCTGTACACATACTGAAGCCGCAATGCTTTGCTTCATGGCCATGGCATTTTTAACTCGAGCTGCAAAGTTTGGCAGGCGGTGCTGCCTATCAAACTCGCCCATTGAGATCAGTGAGGCCACACCGAAACCGTGAGCCATATGCTTGGCTAGCAGTTACGGTGTGGTCCTGCAATGTAAAATTTAAATTGAACGATTAAAAAGAAAAAACACCAGAAGACGCCTGGAGACCTCAGTTGCTGGTATACTGCCCTCTGCGGATCACTTTTTAGAAGGCGGCAAGCTTACCACTTGTCTGAAAGATCACTAAAGATCACCACATGTTTTATTATTTCATTTTACAATGTGCCCAAGATTTGCCGACAACAATGTAATGCAGGGGCCTGCATGAATGGATACAAATTGATTGCATGTGTAGCGGGGTATCGCTTTAAATGAGTACAAAGACTACTATACCCAGTGTGCAGCGGGACACCCACAGTGCATTGCCCGGTGCAAGGTCTGCTGGGGAAGGACTATTTAAGGAGGGAGGAGCAACACGCGGGTCTCTTCGGATACCGCCCTCCTAGCAAGTGGAGCCTACGTTGGGGCCTGTTGCTTTGGACTAGGCCGGAGAGCCTGGGCCTAGTGGATCCGGAGAGCTTGCTGATCGTCACTGGAGAACCCAGAGTCGGTTAATCCATCAATCTCCCTCGGATGGTCGAGAGGATCGGACACTACGAATATCGTGAGACTGTGTTCCGGAGCACCAACTACTGAAGTCGGTTGTACGGACTGGTTTGGTCGGGTGAGAGAGCACTTGCTCAATATTCATTGACTAACTTTTAGGCCCAGTATCCTTTGGTCAGGGCCCACCGTTATCGGAGTGTTACATTGCACCCCAGAGGAACAGTGTGTTGTGCAGCCGGAGTTAAGTTTTCTTATTGCATGTTGAGTAACTACAATTTAATACCTTTGGATTACAAATAATCTACAAAGTGCACCACCATTGCTAGCGAAGATCCTTCTCAACGAATTAACTGTGTGTGAATTAGTCAAGCCTGACTGTTCAGCAGGGAGACATTGTTTGAGCGCCATATTGGCCACGAGGGGAAAGCTCACGAGCGTAGTTTACTAAGAGACATTTAGTGTGCTTAATACTGTTAGAACATAGTACTTATTTGCTTGACTTTAATATTGCAGGGCCCTGCATAGATAAATGTACCATTGTCTAATTTTATGCTTCTACTCAGTAAAAGTATTCGTGGTTAAGCAAGCACATGTGTGGTGTACTGTCTATCCCAGCTGAAGCAGTCAGCTCAGGTAATCTGGTATTACCTGATTGTGTGTGTTTTATTACGGTGAGTGATTCCTATAGCATAACGGGTCTCACACTTCCATTTGTGCTAGCTGTGCCAAGGGAGGTTAGAGCCAGTTCCTGGGGGTTGACAGCAGTGTGTTACAGGCCCAAAACTATACCTGCAGCTCTCTTAACTGGGAGTATTGCTACACATGAAAGAGGCAGGTGCTTATATTACACAGTCCTGATAAATTTAGATTTAATTGTACAATGATTGTAAGGTCAGGTTCGAATGGTGACCTTTATTATTTATTATCCAATCGATGAGCAACTGGGACAAAATAATCAAATCTGAAAACAATTTAATATCCTTAAGGTGATTATAAAGTTTGAAATTTGAAAAAAACAAAAAACAAACATTGTGATACCTACCTGCTCTGTGCAATGTTTTTTTGTTGCTATGGGGGCACTTGAGCAGACCTGCTCCTGAGCCACACCAGAATCAGAATTGAATGTGAATCAGAGTGCGTCTGGGCCCCCCCCCCCAATATCTCCTTATTGGCTCACTGCCTGTGATTGACAGCAGCTGGAGCCAAGGGCTCCCACTGTTATGTGAGCCAATGAGGAGAGGGAGACCCAAGAGGGTCACTGCTCTCATGCACTTCGCTGGATCGATATGGGGCTCAAGTAAGTATAAGGGGGCTGGAGGAGGAACTGTACCCAGAAAGTATGTTAGAACCAGTGAGCTCCTAACATTCTTTTTAAGCTTTAACAATTCCTCTGCTGCAGTCAAATCAAAAGCAATATTATCATCCCTGACCAGTTCACCTCTGTGAACCACAGAACACCCCCCCCCATGTTATGGACATGAAACAAAGGGGAGGTGTAGTGTAGTCCAAATCACGAGCATGCAGCTTACGGTGACAATGTTGTTTCTCTATAGAGCAAGTAAAGACTGTCACCATAGGATGGAAAGTGTGTTACTAGCAGAATCACCAGGTGAAAGTAAAAGAGAAAACTGCGGGGAAAAAAAAGAGAACTTGTTCTCTTTTTTCCCGCCGGGATTCCCGGCGGTCTTTTTCTCGTCGTGAAAACCGTTGTGTGTATGCTTTTCCGAGGGGGAAAAAACGCGCCTGCTCAGAATCAAGTATGAGACGGGAGAGCTCGTTCTGGTAAAACTAGCGTTCGTAATGGAGATAGCACATTCGTCACGCTGAAAATTATTGCATCGTTTAAATGCAGCGCATTCTTTTGTTCTTTATAATGCTACAATATTGAAGTTGTTTTGTGCTGATATTCACACAGAGTTCTGACAAACTTGTTTCTTAATTATTTCTCGTAATCTCATGAATTATCTTCTTTTTTTTTTTTAAAGCCAGATCTCCATAATTTTTATTTTAATCTGAAGTTTGCCTATGACCATCTGGATGATCCAGAGGAGGAATGGGAGAAGGTCATGTGGTCTGATGAGACAAAAATAGAGCTTTTTGGTTTAAACTCCACTCGCCGTGTTTGGAGGAAGAAGAAGGATGAGTTCAACCCCAAGAACACCACCCCAACTGTGAAGCATTGAGGTAGAAAGATCATTCAATGGGGGTGCTTTTCTGCAAAGGGGACAGGACGACTGCACCGTATTGAGGGGAGGATGGATGGGGCCATGTATCGCGAGATCTTGGCCAACAACCTCCTTCCCTCAGTAAGAGCATTGAAGATGGGTCGTGGCTGGATCTTCCAGCATGACAACGACCCGAAACACACAGCCAGGGCAACTAAGGAGTGGCTCCGTAAGAAGCATCTCAAGGTCCTGGAGTGGCCTAGCCAGTCTCCAGACCTGAACCCAATAGAAAATCTTTGGAGAAAGTTGAAAGTCCGTATTGCCCAGCGACAGCCCGAAACCTGAAGGATCTGGAGAAGCTCTGTATGGAGGAGTGGGCCAAAATCCCTGCTGCATTGTGTGCAAACCTGGTCAAGAACTACAGGAAACAAATGATCTCTGTAATTTCAAACAAAGGTTTCTGTACCAAATATTAGGTTCTGCTTTTCTGATGTATCAAATACTTATGTCATTCAATAAAATGCAAATTAATTACTTAAAAATCATACAATGTGATTTTCTGGATTTTTGTTTTAGATTCCGTCTCTCACAGTTGAAGAGTACCTATGATACAAATTACAGACCTCTACATGCTTTGTACCATATATACTCGAGTATAAGCCGAGATTTTCAGCCCTTTTTTTTGGGCTGAAAGTCCCCCCCTCGGCTTATACTCGAGTCAGTGAAATTTAACATTGTAAATTGTACCTGAAGGCTGCGGCGTCCATCGTTTAAAACTCACGGTCTCTTCCTGGTCCCTTCCGTGATAGGCGGAACTGTGTCTGCTGAGAATCGCCTATCACGAACGTTCTCTCATCCTCCGTTTCCCAGCAGACGTCCGTGATTGTCGGAAACTGAACACAGTGTCTGCTGGGATGGGTGAAGATGAGAGAACGTTCGTGATAGGCGATTCTCAGCAGACACAGTTCCGCCTATCACGGAAGAGACCAGGAAGAGACCGCAAGTTTTAAACGATGGACGCCGCAGCCTTCAGGTACAATTTACAATTTACAATGTTTAATTTTAATTCTAGGGAAACAGTGAGGATGGGCACAGTGAGGACGGGAACATGTGAGGACGGGAACATGTGAGGATGGGAACATGTGAGGATGGGAACATGTGAGGACGGGAACATGTGAGGACGGGAACATGTGAGGACGGGAACATGTGAGGATGGGAACATGTGAGGATGGAAACAGTAAGGTGGCAATGGGCTTAGTGAAGTTGCAATGGGTGGGCATTGTTGACCCTTGGCTTATACTCGAGTCAGTAAGTTTTCCCAGGTTTTTGTGGTAACATTAGGTACCTCGGCTTATACCCGGGTCGGCTTATACTCGAGTATATACGGTAAGTAGGAAAACCTGCAAAATCGGCAGTGTATCAAATACTTGTTCTCCCCACTGTACATACTTATGTTAGAGTATATATGCTCTCATATATAAATACATTATACTACTTGATGTTCATCTTACCATCTTTGGCAAATCATTGAGACATATACATCTGTGTTTATAGCTGTTATCCATCAAGTTACATACTGAGACAATTAGGACCACACACCTCACCCAAGCCATGTCTGCCGCCTGGCGCTCCCCCTGGGGGCACCCGTGTTCGTCTTCTCCCCCTAAGCTCCCGTGCCACACTCTTGCTGCTGCCGTCCATTGGAGGTTCAGCGATGGACACTCTGGTTTCATTCATTGGTAAGTATCGGGCCGCTCTGTTTGGTCCCTTCTACCATTGTTTGTACATTCACCACTGTGACATATCTTTTTGTTTATTCAAATACATCTCAGTCGCATCCACCCCTGATGAGCGAGCAATGATCTCGTGAAACGCGTCAGTTTTTTCTGATGCCTGCATATGTATATACTCCATTGTATTACGTCTGTATCAATTTTATTTATTTTATTTTATTTCTTATGTGCTGATCCATTGGCTAAGCTATTATGTTACAATATTCATGTATGTACATCTATTTTTAATAAATATTTATACTGCTACTACTCTTGTTGCTCAGTGGCAAACTGTGACCACCTCATTTAAAGTCCCAGGGTGACCCTCTTTTGTGTATATGTATATAGGGATGGAGGTGTATCACTGGTGACTGCAGACCTTATATTCTCATTGCAACTTTTTATCTCGCACGGTATTTGCGCAGCAATTTTTCGAACGCGTTTTTTTTGGAAAAAGAAACAGTTTTGTGCTCTTTAAAAAAATAAAAAAAAACAGTAAAGTTAGCCCAATGTTTTTGCATAATGTGAAAGATGAAGTTACGCCAAGTAAATAGATACCTAACATGTCATGCTTCAAAATTGCACACGCTCGTGGAATGGTGCCAGACTTCGCTACTTAAAAATCCCCATAGGCGACGCTTGAATTTTTTTTACTGGTTGCATGTTTTAAGTTACAGAGGAGGTCTAGGGCTAAAATTTTGCTCTCGCTCTAACGTTCGCGGCGATACCTCACATGTGTAGTTTGAACACCGTTTTCATATGTGGGCGGGACTTACGTATGCGTTCACTTCTGCATGCGAGCACACGGGGACAGGGGCGCTTTAAATTATTTTATTTTTTTTATTGTTCATTTTACTTTATTTATTTTAGTTTGACACTTTTTTCCCTTGTAATAGGAATATGGCATGACAGGTCCTCTTTACAGTGAGATATGGGGTCAATAAGACCCCACATCTCACCTCTAGGCTGGGAAGCCTGAAATATAAAAATAAAAAACAATCCTGGCTTCCCAGTCGAGGCAGCACCATTTTTTTGAATGCAGAGGCCGGGGGTGACGTCATAACATCGCACCCGGCCTCCAACGATCATAGAGACTCCGGCGACCATCCGGTCCGCCAGAAATCTCTATGATAAACATCCGGGGCCCGCGGATCCTGTCTCCGACTCACCGATCATAGCGCTATGATCATTCTTATGGTGTAGGCAATCGCCGGCTCTAAAAGATGATATCTGAATGATGCCTGTAGCTACATCCCCGCTCAAAATCCAGGACGTCATATGGTGGCCGGCGGGCGGGCGGGAAGTGGTTAAAACACTCATTATTGAACCTGTACAATATTTTATTTAAAAAAAACAGATAAGTAAGTTATTTGTTGTTGCAGCTTATGTTATAAAACAACCTGTACGAAGTACAGGTTGTACAGTATGCAGCCATCGACATTAAGTCAGACGGGTCTGAAGGCACAATCCAACCAATCCTCCAGGGCCCAGGCATCTGTTTGAACCTAGATCTCTAAAGCCCTGTACACACGATCGGATTTAAGCACTTTCTGACAGTCTTTTGTAACATACAAGTACCGTATATACTCGAGTATAAGCCGACCCGAATATAAGCCGAGGCACCTAATTTTACCACAAAAACAGGGAAAACTTATTGACTCGAGTATAAGCCTAGGGTATGCCTCACTTTGCCTCACTGTGTCCATGCCTCACTGTGTCCATGCCTCACTGTGCCCATGCCTCACTGTGTCCATGACTAGACTGACGTTTAACATGGGAGTCTATGGAAGCGGTGCCCGGCTTTGAAAAATCGGTGCTCCCCGGCCGTAAGTCCCCCGGACAAGAAACTTTGCAAACTTGTAGAGGAAGAGTGGGGCTATATGTGTGCCAAGTTTGGGGTCTAGGGGACCTACGACCGGCCGGTACCAGGTCCCCAAAGTCACCAGAGAAATCACTGTTTAACATGGGAGTCTATGGAAGGGGTGCCCGGTTTTGAAAAATCGGTGCTCCCCGGCCGTAGGTTCCCTGGACAAGAAACTTTGCACACTTGTAGAGGAAGAGTGTGCCAAGTTTGGGGTCTAGGGGACCTACGGCCAGCCGGTACCAGCTCCCCAAATTCCGGGAGATCAGGCGCAAAAAGGTGACTCGAGTATAAGCCGAGGGGGGCATTTTCAGCACAAAAAATTGTGCTTAAAAACTCGGCTTATACTCGAGTATATACAGTAAGCTATAACAGTCTTTTGGAACATGCAAAAAGCCAACAGAATTTATGTATCATGATTTCCAATAACCACGTCCCTGAAATACCCATAGACATGTCATGCAGTGGGGTATATGACAGAATTTTTGGATTCTGCCACGCTCCATTTTTGGTGAAAATAGCAGTTAGACAAGTAAGATGACGTCTGCACAGACCTCCCTCCCTGATTTGGTTGGGCAAACTGAACAGTCCTGTTTTAAGCCGTGTACACACGATCGGTTTTACAGATGAAAACAGTCCGATGGACTGTTTTCATCGGACGAACCGATCGTATATGGGCCCCATCAGTCTTTTTTCCGTCGGTGTGAAAAAATAGAACATGTGTTAAATTTATCCGATGGAAAAAAAAAACGATAGCAAAATCCGATCGTCTGTGTGGAACTCCATCGGAGAAAAAACCCACGCATGCTCAGAATCAAGTCAACACATGCTCAGAAGCATTGAACTTAATTTTTCTTGGCTCGTCTGAGTGTTTTGGGACGGTCGGATTTTTGACTGATGGTGTGTAGGCAAGACTGATGGAAGTCAGCTCCATCGGATTAGAATCCATAGAAAAGTCATTGATAAAAAAATAAAAAAAAGCGTGGGGGTCCCCCCCAAATTCAATTACCAGGCCCTTCAGGTCTGGTATGGATATTAAGGGGAACCCTGCCGCAAATTAAAAAAAAAATGCGCAGAGTTCCTCCAAATATCCATACCAGGCCCTTCAGGTCTGGTATGGATTTTAAGGGGAACTCCACCCCAAATTTTTAAAAAAATGGCGTGGAGTTCCCCCAAAAATCCATACCAGACCCTTTATCCAAGCACGCAACCTGGCAGGCCGCAGGAAAAGAGGGGCGGACGAGAGAGCGCCCCCCCTCCTGAACCGTACCAGGCCACATGCCCTCAACATAGGGAGGATGTCCCCATGTTGATGGTGACAAGGGCCTCATCCCCACAACCCTTGCCCGGTGGTTGTGGGGGTCTGCGGGCAGGGGGCTTATCGGAATCTGGAAGACCCCTTTAACAAAGAGGATCCCCAGATCCCTGCCCCTAAGTGAGATGGTAAGGGGTACATTGTACCCCTACCATTTCACGAAGTAAGTGTAAAAAAAATGTAAAAAAAAACACCCTCCCCCAAACACCCCCCCCCAATACTCACCTGATTTCTTCTTGATCCAGCGATGTGCAAGAGAGCCTCAACTGTCCCAGGACTCCCTCTCCTCATTGTCAATCCCAGCCAGTGAGCCAATGAGGAGAGAGCGGAGGCGGGGCCAAGCCATGGCTCTATGAATCTTAGGGAAGCATAGAGCAGGCATGCACCAGTTCCCACATAGAAAGCAACTTGCTATTGGGGGCACTGGCCGAGGGGGGAGGAGCCAGGAGCGCCGGCGGGGTACCTGAGAAGAAGAGGACCAGGGCTGCTCTGTGAAAAACCATTACACAGAGCAGGTAAGTATGACATGTTTGTTGTTGTTTAAAAAAATAAATAAATAAATAAACTGAACCTTTAATACCACTTTAAATTAAAATAAAATACTTAAATCTTTTTAGAAAAAGAAAAAACAGGGCTATTTAAAAGAACTAAAAAGTAATAAATCTGTGAGTCTTCTAATTTAATCATCCCAAAATATCCTGCCAAGACATCCACCAAAGTAGGATCATTCCTCTTTCAATTTGATGCACAAATGACGCTCAAACGACGCACAGTCCAGGGTACAACACACTACTCAGTTGTCTGCCACTATCTGGCATACACTCTCTAGTTGTAATATTTTTATCTATAAAATATTATCATGTTTAAAGTTAGAAAACACACAAGTCTGGAATCCATGTCCAAATAATTTTTATATAAATGTTACATCCTCAGAAAAAAATAAATAAAATACAATTTAAATATAAAATATATTCCTAAATTAATTTGTTTTATAAACTACTGTAACTATTGGAGTTATCGTTAAACTTTCCATTCTTATTTATGTCTTTTTAAAAGTTCTTAAGTCAACCACCACAATTCATTATTAATTTAACTCGTTTACATGTATATTAGGGAGGATAACATTAAAAATAGCATTTACTGATGTGCCTGAGGCACTGCCTTGTTAAATTTGTTGGCTTAGGACTATTTAGTAATGAACGTGGAGGCTTCCTCCTGACCTTCTGTGATGGCTTGGAAGTCATTGCAGTGATTATTGGTTGAAGTTTTGGACTTTTAAGCGCTTCTCCCAACGACAAGACAGAGTTGATTAGAAGCCGAGGAGAAGAAATAGGGCTTAGACGTATAAATGGGAAATATTGATGTTCACCCATGGAAAAAAAAAAGTACCATATAATATTTTGTGACAATTTAATGTTAGCATTTAAACACAAATAAATAAGCCAATTTTAGTATTTACTACAGGGTGCTTGGGGTCAACTTGAACATATCATGCAATGAAGACATTAATTGCCACAATGTGAAATATGTAGCTAACTGTATTTTGTGCCATATTCCAACCTTTTAACATTTTCCTTTAACTATGAGAGAAGAAAGGTGGTCACCCATCAACAAATCCTAAAGGTACTATATAGAGGGTTAGCACACATGTTTTATTTATTATAGTCAGGACTAGAAAAAAACACATTTAAAAAAATATATATATATATCATTTTCAGTCAGGTAAATATAAAGTAAAGTATTGCATATTAATATTTTATATTGTTTAGCCAGGAGATGGAGCTGTTGGCAACTTTTCACATGTTTTCCGGCTGTCCTAGTCCCTTAATGAAAAAAGCATGTTGTTGACAGAGTACCTTACCACTTAAGGACCGAGCCTTTTTCTGAGATTTGTTGTTTACAAGTTAAAAACAGTTTGTTTTTTTTTGCTAGAAAATTACTTAGAACCCCCAAACATTATACATTTTTTTCTAACATCCTAGAGAATAAAATGGCATTGCAATACTTTGTCACACCATATTAGCGCAGCGGTCTTACAAGCGCACATTTTTTGGAAAAAAATACACTTTGTTTGGGAAAAATACACTTTTTTAAATTAAAAAATATACTTTGTTCACTTTGTTTGGAAAAAATACATTTTGTTTGGAAAAAACACACTTTTTTTAATTAAGAAATACAATTTGTTTGGAAAAAATACACTTTTTTTGGAAAAAATACACTTTTTTAATTAAAAAATACACTTTTTTTTAATAAAAAAATAAGACAACAGTAAAGTTAGCCCATTTTTTTTATATATTATGAAAGACAATGTTACGCCGAGTAAATTGATACCCAACATGTCACGCTTCAAAATTGCGCCCGCTCGTGGAATGCCGACAGACTTTTACCCTTAAAAATCTCCATAGGTGACTTTTAAAAAATTCTACAGGTTGCATGTTTTGAGTTACAGAGGAGGTCTAGGGCTAGAATTATTGCTCTCGCTCTACCGATCGCGGAGATGCCTCACATGTGTGGTTTTAACACCGTTTTCCTATGCGGGCGCTGCTCACGTATGTGTTCGCTTCTGCACGCAAGCTCGGCGGGACGGGGCCTGTTTAATTTGTTTTCTTTTTTTTTCTGATTTATTTTAGCTTTTATTTTTATTTTTTACACTGTTCTTTTAAAAAAAAATTGTGATACTTTTATTCCTATTACAAGGAATGTAAAAATCCCTTGTAATAGAAAAAAGCATGACAGGACCTCTTAAATATGAGATCTGGGGTCAAAAAAGAAATCAGATATCATATTTACACTAAAATGCAATAATAATAAAAAAAAAATTGTCATTTGAAAAAATGAAAAAAAAAAATTGCCCTTTTAAGAGCTATGGGCGGAAGTGACGTTTTGATGTCGCTTCCATCCTGCAATGGTATGGAGATGGGTGAGGGCCATCTTCCCCTCACTCATCTCCGTAGCAAGCAGCAGAGAGGACCCAATCGTCTCCGCCACTGCTGACAGCTCCGGTAAGCGGCGGAGGGCACCAGAGAGCAGCGGGAGGGGGGCCCTCTCCCGCCGCTGATAAAAGTAATCTTGCGGCGAATCCGCCGCAGAGACCACTTTTATCTAAAAGCGGACCGCTCACTGAAGAAGAGGATATCTGGGTTATGGCAGCTAGATGCTGCCATAACAAAGATATCCCTCTTCAAAGTGCCGACGTATATCGGCGTGAGGTGGTCCGTAAAGCTGCAATTCATACAAACAAGTGAAAGTAGTGGCTTATCCCTTAAAAACAGCTTTCTCTTTAGCTAAGCCATAACATAGTCGCCAACTATCCCGAATTTTCTGGGACGGTTTTGGGTTTTTAAAAGCTGTCCCGACATAACCTTGTCCGATGCTGCATTCCTGCACAATTCAGTGCAGTGCTATTTTATAGCCCATTCATTTGGGCACTCCCTGCCCCAGTATGTCCGAACAGCCCCTACCCTGTCCACCTTTAGGAGATCCCTGAAAACTCATTTATTCAGGGAAGCCTATCCCACAGCCACCTAACAACTGTCCACAAGCCACCCCCATTAAATCATTCTCTGCAGCTATTACCTTTTGTACCACCACCCCCTCCCTTTAGAATGTAAGCTCTACGAGCCGGGCCCTCCTGTACCTTCTGTATTGAACTGTAATTGTGCTGTCCCCCCTCTACATTGTAAAGCGCTGCGTAAAATGTTGGCGCTATATAAATCGTGTATATTAATAATAATTTGAATGGGCTGTAGATCGCACCAGACAAAAAGTAGTGCATGCGTTACTTTTCAAAAACTAATGCCGCGTACACACGACCGTTTTTAATGTCATTGAAAAAAACGATGTTTTTCTCGACGTGATTCTTCTCAAGCCTGCCTTGCCTACACACTATCATGAAAAAAAACGCTCGACCAAACCGGGTTGACGTACGAAATGTACGACGGCACTATAAAGGGGAAGTTCCATTTGGATGGCGCCACCCTTTGGGCTGCTTTTGCTCATGATGGTGTTAGTAAAGTTTGGTGAGAGACGATTCGCGCTTTTCAGCCTTGTGCTCTTCAGTCAATTACAGCGTGACGAATGTGCTATCTTCATTACGAACGCTAGTTTTACCAGAACGAACGCTCCCGTCTCATTACTTGCTTCTGAGGATGCACGTTTTTTTCACATCGTTAAAGCCTACACACGGCCGTTTTTCATGACAAGAAAAACGACAACGTGAAAAACTACGAAAAAAATTAGAGCATGTTCCACATACGATCGTTTTTAATGACCAAATAAAAAAATTGCATTTTTCTCGTCATGAAAAACAGTCATGTGTACGCGGCATCACTGTCACCAGATTGCATGGTACTGATCTGGTGCAGGCAAACAAACTGCATTTGCAATCTGTGTTTGGTGCGAGTTTTCGGACCTAAAGACGCTCAAAACCAAATAATGTACTAAATTCATATAGACATACCATCTAGGGCCAGCAAAAACATGAAATGCTCTCGTCGTGCAGCAGCACTGACTTATTTTTGTGTGGGCCCCGGCCGGGTGTGAAGTGTGCCAACCATGGAGACAGCCTCATATGCTAAACACGAGCTTCAAATCAAAATATGATGGCCATGGGACACTCAATGAATAGCCGGTAGTCACCCTGTGCTAATGAGTACTTAGACACACCATCATGTCTATAGACGGGGCCCCTAAATGCCCAAAATGAAATCCTTTGTGTGTGTTCCCTTATACACAATCTCCACTGACTTAGGGCGGCCATAGACGGTTCAAATCTTTCTATTAAACCAGCCAAGATTCAAACTGTGTATGGGCAGGCTGAGTGTACCAAGTTGATCGATCGATCAACTTGGGTACAACCAGCCTGCTGGATCTTACGTGGTATAGCCGCTAGCAATAATCACTGTCTTCTGCCAGTGCCTCCCTGCCAGAAGAATACACTGACTCGGCAGGAGGAACTCCCCTGTCAACAACGTCTGTGTTGATGGGGGAATCAAGTGCATTTCTTTGCAGGAAGGACATTTGCACCGGATATGGCCAGCTGTACACCCCCCCCCCATACATTTTTAAATTTTACTCTATTCTGTACACAAGGGGGGTTATTTACGAAAGGCAAATCCACTTTGCACTACAAGTGCAAAGTGCACTTGAAAGTGCACTTGGAAGTGCAGTCACTGTAGATCCGAGGGGAACATGCAAGGAAAATAAAAAACAGCATTTAAACCTGCACATGATTGGATGATAAAATCAGCAGAGCTTCGCCTCATTTCAGATCTACCCCTCAGATTTACAGCGACTGCACTTCCAAGTGCACTTTCAGTGCAATTTCAGGTGCACTTTGCACTTGTAGTGCAAAGTGGATTTGCCTTTCGTAAAGAACCCCCTTAGTGCTCTGCATTGAGACAAGTACACACTATAGAGGGATACTCTTTGTTCATATTTCATGTCTAAGGTTTACAACCACTTTCAATAAAAAAAGAAAAGAAATGTCCAATATATCACGTCAAGTATTTGGGACCAGAATTGAGTTGCCATGGGGCAGGACCAACATGTGTGAAAATACATGGCGTTCTGTCCAGAATCTCCAAAACACGAAGGAGAATTACCTGGAACATAGGTTCAGGTTCTAGTGGGCACGAGAAACCATCTGGTGAGGACCTTATAGTCAGGGCTGCTGTTAGAAATCATGGGGCCCCATCAGTGTTGGTCATCTTACTTTAAAAAAGTAATTAGTTACAGTTACAAATTACTTCTCCCAAAAAGTAATTGCGTTAGTAACTCAGTTACTACATTGAAAAAGTAATTAGTTACTCAGCAAAGTAACTGACTTTTTTTTTGAGGGCACATAGCACATCAGGGCATGGGGCACATAGCACATAGCACATAGTACATCAGGGCATGGGGCACATAGCACATCAGGGCATGGGGCACATAGCACATCAGAGCGCACAGCACATCAGGGCGCACAGCACATCAGGGCACATAGCACATCAGGGCACATGATAGCACATAGCACATCAGGGCATGGGGCACATAGCACATCAGAGCATGGGGCACAGGGCACATAGCACATGAGGGCACATCAGGACATGTGGCACATAGCACATCGGGGCGGGGCACATAGCACATCAGGGCAGGGCACATAGCACATTGTTTACCAGCCATGCAGAGTAGCGCAGGAAGCGTGTGTAATAAGTTCTCTCTCATGTCACGGCACTGACGGCAGTCACGCTACTCCTCCTCTCTTCTCGTCCATCCTAGATGATGTCATAAGCAAATTGGGATGGATGAGAAGAGAGGAGGGGCCGCAGGGAGCAGCGTGACTGCCGTCAGTGCCGTGACATGAGAGAGACCCGGTCATAGAGGAGAGGAGGAATTACACTACTGCCATCTAGTGGCGGTAGATGTAATTGGGGTAACGCCGCCCAAGTAACAGTAACTGCATTACCATGAAGGGAAGAGTAATCAGTTAGATTACTCGTTACCCTCTAAAGTAACTGCGTTACGTAACTCTGTTTATTCTAACTCAGTTACTTACATCACTGGGCCCCATACAGCCCTCCTGACGGGTGCCCCCCCAACCATGCCTACACCTCCCCTACCCCCCTCCCTCCCCCCATTTCCCCCGGGGTGCAGCAGAAAAGCAGAACTAACTTTATCCGCCTACACCCTGAAAATGAAAAAAAGTCCCTACTCTGCTCCCACCTCCTGGGCCCCTCTGTTAACCTGATGGGGCCGAGAGAAATGTAATTTAAGCCCTGGTAAGCAAGTAGGAGTGAGGGTGTGGTGTAGTCAAATCCATTGAATCATTTAGGCAGAAATGAACAATAAAGCTGCCCTGGGCCCCCCTGTTAACTGATGGGGCTTGCCCCAGTACAACAGAACCGGTTATACTGCCTTATCAGCAGCCCTGTCTATAGGTCCATTCTACTGCAAATGCACTGCGTGAGCCAGACTTAGCTGTCATCCAGATTTGGGTAAAGTGTTTTTTTTTTTATTTCCAGCAGGATAACGTATATGTTTTTCAAATCTGAACCTTTTTTTAGGATCTATTTAACAATTTGGCTGGAGTTGCGCTTTAAAAGTAAATAGTACTTAATTTCTCCCAAATGCTAGTGCCATACAGATTGTCAATGTGACTTCTCAAGCACTGGCAATTGTACAACAGACTGTCACACTTCTGTATATACCGTGAAAATTGTAGAGGTGTGTCAGTGGAAGACAGTGCTTGGAAAGGGAAGACGAGTAATGTACAGACACTAATGAATCTGTATCATCAGAACATGTAATTAAGACAGTGACAAGAGACAATGCTGCCATTGACATGCATATTACACTGCTGATGTCTCCAAGAACATTCTTTTAGGCAGAAACAGCCAGATCCTCTGTGTACTATAGAACCGATCTCAGAAAAATGGGACAGTGATAGGCAGAGTAATTGGTGCAAGATAGGTTGGTTCATACATAAGAGGCATTTAATATCATTTAAAGAGAGGTGTGAACATTTTTTTGGACAAAATCACAACGAAATACCTAACATTGATGTTTTCCCAATCTTATGTAAAGCGATAATGGTTTGGGGGTCAATTTTATTTTACATCGGAATTCCAGGCAGCTATAAACAACACACATTAATGTAGTTCTGTATTCATTAACCCTTATGCTGCCAGAGCCAGTATTGAAATGTTTGCATACATGTTTAAAAAAATAATTAAAATAAAGGTCTGAAGATTATGTAAAACCCCCAAAATTAGCAACCCTTTTGTTCCTCCTTGTCTCCATACCGGATACTTGCTACCGTGTTTCCCCGAAAATAAGCCCGGGTCTTATATTAATTTTGGCAACAAAAGACACAGTAGGGCTTATTTTCGGGGTAGGTCTTACCATGTAATGTGCTGTCTTCTCTCCCCCTCTTCCTCCCTGCCTGTCAGGAATCCCCAGTGTGAACTGAGTTAAAATGCTTGTAAAATCCTATAATTTACTATATTACAGTAGTATATAATGTACAATGTGTGTGTTTCTGTAATATAATTGTGCCAAATACCTTTGTTATAGTGTTCCCAGCAATTATGTTACAGAAACACACACATTGTACATTATATACTACTGTAATAGAGTGGATTATAGGATTTTACAAGCATTTTAAACTAGATCTTATTTTCGGGGTAGGGCTTATATTGCAGCCCTCCTGGAAAATAACGCTAGGTCTTATTTTCGGGGTACGTCTTATTTTCGGGGAAACGCGGCATGTACCTAAAATACGGAAGCGAATCATCCTGACCCATCGAGTTGGCAACCGCCTATGCATATTGCCTGTAATTAATATGTAAAAAATAAAAAAAGAGTATATCGCGCTAAATCATTCAAAAATACCAATGTGTGTGACAAAACTATGAGCTATCTCCACAGTAAAACATATGCCAAAGTCGCGCTTTGTTTAAAGTGAACTACAACGAATTACCAAGGGTAATCCAATTCCTGATGAAATAAGTGAATAATAAAATATTATTGAAAAATATATATGACAATATACAAATATATAAATGAGTATAAGTGTCTCTATAAGGTGAAAGTAAAAGTAAAGTCTTGAATCCACAGGTGACTTCTCACAATGTAGAAAAAAGTTTCAACAGAATAAATGTTCCAAGATAATCCACCACCACCACCGAGGGAATAGGAATTTTTGCGTAATAGCCACTCTGTGAGTGGGAACTCTTACCAGAAACTATGGACCTCCTTTTATGAGCGAGGTCGTAGGCACTTCCAGATATAGCCCTCTGCAGGATCAGATGTTTCGCCTGGTCCCGGGAGCTCCCTGGCAACCACCGAAAGTCTTCCACGACACCCAGCTTGCATCAAAGTCCTGTCTGGGGATCTCCGTCAGCCTAATACCACGGAGTGTATAGAAAAAATGAGGCCCTGGTTTAGCATAATTTATTCCCCCAGCTATTCTACAACACATTAACTTTATATTTCTTTATAGGTTCATTAAATTCTATTCTCTTCATAGATGACATAATTATATTATATTATTTCAACAAACTTAATTTCTCAATTACTTGTCGTCAAATAGCAGCCATGAAGCTATGATTATGACACCTTATGTTACATAATCTTATCCTACAATCCGCTAGGTTATCTATTTTCATTTACATCTATAATGCCCATCAATGCCCACCAGTAAAGCCCATCAATGCCACCTGTCAATGCCCATTAGTAGTGCCCATCAGTGCCGCTTATCCATGCCGCCTATCAGTGCCCACCAGTGCTGGCTATCAGGGCCCTTCAGTGCCACCTATCAGTGCCCACCAGTGCCACCTATCAATGCCCACCAGTGCCACTCATCAGTGCCACATATCAGTGCCGCCTATCAGTGCCCATAAGTGCAGAATATTAGTTCCTCCTCATCAGTGTCCCCTCATCAGTGCCCATAAGTGTCCCCACATCAGTGCACATAAGTACCCATCAGTGCCGCCTTATCAGCGCACATCAGGGAAGGAGAAAAATTACTTATTTACAAAATTTACTGACAGGAACAAAGGTAAACCTTTTTTTTTCAACATTTTCAGTATTTTTTTTTTTTTTAGGAAAAATAAATAAAAATCCCAGCGGTGATTAAGTACCACCAAAAGAAAGCTCCATTTGTGTGAAGAAAATTATACAAATTTCACATGGTTACAGTGTAGCATGACTGAGCAATTGTCATTCAAAGTGTGACAGCGCTGAAAGCTGAGAATTGGCCTGGGCAGGAAGAGGTTGAAAGTGCCTTGTAGATAAGTGGCGGATATATAAACAAACAATGCCCCTGCACTCCCCCCCACCCATGGTCACCATACAGCTTCTGTGGAGGAGTCGGTCCGCCCCCCCCTTCTCCTTCCCTCACATTCTTGGAGCCGATGCGCCCAACTGTCCCGGCCAATCTTTCTGACCCCTTCTTGTGGTAACAACACTCCTGCAAAAGAGGAACTGGACCCCCGAGGAGATACAGGGGGGCATATATGTAGTTATCACTGGTTGTTAAGGACGCCAGGTGAGTGCCGGATACTTAAAAAACAGTAAACAGAAGAGGTGAATAACTGGTTGCTATGGAGATGGAACCCAATGGCGTCCATAACAACAAGCTTTTTACCTCAGATGTGTTCTGCTAAGTTTTAATAAAACACATTTAGGCCTGGTTCACACCTATGCAGTTTGCTTTTAATCTGCTTCTGCAGTGCTTTTTTGCGCTACGATTGGTGTTTTTGCACACGCAGTTTTCACAAGTTTTTTTTTTTTTTAAAGGGGAGGTGTTTTTCCTTGTCAGGCAGATTAAAAACGCATCAAAAACGCACTAAATGCATTTCCGCAGCATGTCTATTGAACCGAAAATGTACAGTGTTGCGTTTAAAAACCCTTTCCAAAAACGCAGTGGCTGAAAAACGCATAGATGTGAACGTGTCCCATAGGAAACCATGTTAAATGGACTGTAGTGTGTTTCTGCAAAATGCACTAAAAAAAACGCATGCATAGGTGTGAGCCAGACCTTCATCATCACTACTTATATGGGTATCTGTACATGCAGGGCAAGCAGTATTTTTCCAAGGGTGGACTTACTAATAGTGATGAGCCGAACACCCCCGGGTTCGGTTCGCACCAGAACCCGCGAACGGACCGGAAGTTCGAACGAACATTAGAACCCTATTAAATACAATGGATGCGAACGTTCGAATTCTAAAGTGCTAATTATAACAACTATTATGCATGTTATTGTCCTAAAAAGGGTTTGGGAACCCGGGTTCTGCACCAGGGGACATGTATCAATGCAAAAAGAAGTTTTAAAAACGGTCGTTTTTCGGGAGCAGTCATTTTAATGATGCATAAAGTGAAAAAAAAAAGTCAAATATTCCTTTAAATATCGTACCTGGGGGGTGTCTAAAGTATGCCTGTGAAGTGCCACGTGTTTCCCGTGTTTAGAACTGTCCCTGCACAAAATGACACTTCTAAAGGAAAAAAAAGCCATTTAAAACTGCTTGCGGCTTTAATGTAATGTCTGGTCCCGGTAATATGGATGAAATTCTTTAAGAAAAATGGCATAGCTACCCCATGACCCCCCCCCCCCCCTACCCCAGCCCATTACCAGCCCCTTTGGGTCTTGTATGGATATTAAGGGGAACCCCGCACATAAAATAAAAAAGGCCCTATATACTCTGAACAGCCGTATACAGGCGGTGCATACAAGACAGGGACTGTAGGTTTGTTCTTATGTAGAATCTGTTTGTAATTTTGAACAGGTACATTGTTGAAGTGTAGCTCCAGCCCAAAAATCTATTTTTAAACTTTTTGGAAAACATAGGTAAGGGTTATCACCCCTGTAACATTTGTTTTGCTGTCTGTGCCCCTGTTCAGAACATTTCACCTCACTTTCCGTCCCAATGACAACTGTTTTTGAAATGTGGTGTTTTTCTTGAAACAAGGATTGCTGATAAAGCATCAGTACAGAGGAGACACCTTTCTCCCATATTTATTCTTACAGGAGAGAATTTTCCTTCCTAGTGGTAGATTTCCTCTCACTTCCTGTTGTCTTCTTGCGTTTGCAAGTAGGAGTCGTTTGTAAGTTGGATGTTTGAAAGTAGGGACCTGCCGTATATACTCTGCAGAAATAGGCCCCTTAGTTGTTGGTGTTGGCACAACACTGTAAGCACTCACAGTTACTCTTGGTTGGTGCTGGAACGCCCTGCTGTCAACTATTATATCAGGAATTTTAATTACATATAATTGTTGAACAGTGGTAGTAAAAATTGGGCCTTTGATGGTGGTGCTGGTGCCACAACACTGTAAGCCCTGACAGTTACTCTTGGTGGGTGCAGCAATGGGCCCTGCTGTGAATTATTAGATCAAGAATTGTAATTACATGCCCCTGTTGAACAGGGGCTGAAAAATTGGGCCTTAGGCACTGGTGGCACAACACTGCAACCCCTCACAGATACTGTACTTGGAGCACAGCAATGAGCCCTGTTGCAAAGTATTGCTTCAAAAATTGTAATGACACGCCCCTGTTAAACAGGGGCTGAAAAATTGGGCCTTAGGCACTGGTGGCACAACACTGCAACTCCTCACAGATACTGTACTTGGAGCACAGCAATGAGCCCTGTTGCAAAGTATTGCTTCAAAAATTGTAATTACACGCCCCTGTTAAACAGGGGCTGAAAAATTGGGCGTTAGGCACTGGTGGCGGCACCCATAAACAAAAATGATCTTCCAAGCTATCATCATCAATCGTATCATTGAGGACTCGGAGGAGGAGGATAGCCAGTCAACATAACAGCACAGGCACTCAGCATCAGCATCAGTCTTGAAGGGATGTGACATTTTAAAATCAATTAGTCTGTTATATCAGCATCAGGTGTGTGGTAGCTGGTGGTGATCCAAGACTGGTTCATCTTGATGAAAGTCAGTCGATCAACCGAGTCGGTGGACAGGCGCACCCTGTGATCCGTGACAAATCCTCCAGCAGCACTGAATGTGCGTTCCGAAAGAACGCTGGATGCAGGACAGGCCAGTAGCTCAATTGCATACTGTGCAAGCTCTGGCCAGTGATCCATCCTCAAGACCCAGTAAGCCAGAGGATTTTCGGTGGGGAAGGTGTCCAAGTCTGACCTTGCCCCTAGATATTCCTGCACCATGTTTATCAGACGCTGGCGATGGTTGCTGGAACCAATCATACTTTGGGGCTGCGGACTAAAGAATTGTCTGAACGCATCGGTCAGACGGCCACCTTCCCCACCGCTCCTTCTTTGACTGGCCGAAGCCTCAGCAACTCGTTGTCCAGGACCAGGAGTTTGCAACCTCCCAGTCTCTGGGAACGCGTTGCACAGACCTTTCTGCAAGGCCTCCCGGAGTTGTCTCATCCTCTGCTCCCTCTGCGACGGTAACATAAGGTCCGCAACCTTACCCTTGTACCGTGGATCAAGGAGAGTGGCCAGCCAGTAATGGTCCCTCTCCTTGATCCGAAGAATACGAGGATCCTTCCGCAGACTTTGCAGGATCAGGGAGGCCATGCAGCGTAGGTTTGCTGAGGCATTCGCTCCGGAGTCCTCTGGGTCACTAAGGACGACATGATCCGCAGCCACCTCCTCCCAGCCACGTACAAGTCCACTGGTTTCTTGGGACTGTAAATCATCCCTAAAAGACTGCTGCTGATGATGCTGAGTGCCAGCCTCCACCTCCATGCTGACACAATCCTCCTCCTCCTCCTCCTCCTCCTCCTCCTCTTCCTGTGCGATGGGTGGGACAGAAGGAACACTGTCTGGGTAAAGGGGGCCTTGAGAGGCAAGGAAGTCCTCCTCTTCCTGCCTCTGTTCTGCCTCAAGTGCCCTGTCCATTATTCCACGCAGCGTGTGCTCCAACAGGTGGACAAGAGGTACAGTGTCACTGATGCATGCACTGTCACTGCTCACCATCCTCGTGGCCTCCTCAAATGGTGCCAGGACAGTGCATGCATCCCTGATCATGCCCCACTGGCGTGGAGAAAAAAAACCAAGCTCCCCTGACCCTGTCCTGGTGCCGTAGTCGCACAGGTACTCATTGATGGCCCTCTGCTGCGTGTGCAGCCGCTGCAGCATGGCCAACGTTGAGTTCCACCTGGTGGGCATGTCACATATAAGGCGGTTCTTGGGCAGGTTCAACTCCTTTTGCAGCTCAGCCAGGCGAGCACTGGCATTATAAGATCTGCGGAAATGCACACAGACTTTCCTGGCCTGCCTCAGGACATCCTGTAAGCCCGGGTACCTGCCCAAGAACCGCTGCACCACCAGGTTAAGGACGTGAGCCACACAGGGCACATGGGTCAGTTGTCCCTGTCGGAGGGCGGAGAGGAGGTTGGTGCCATTGTCGCAAACCACCATTCCTGGCTTAAGCTGGCGTGGCGTCAACCACCTCTCGGCCTGGCCCTGCAGAGCAGACAGGACCTCTGCCCCAGTGTGGCTTCTGTCCCCCAAACACACCAGCGCAAGCACGGCATGGCATCTTTTTGCCTGCGTACTTGCGTAGCCCCGTGAACGGCTACGGAGCACCGCTGGTTCATAGGACAAACCACAGGAAGAGGCCATGGAGGAAGAAGAAGAGGAGGGGGTGGAGGAGAGAGGTGTGTCACAACCAGTAGTAGCATTTTGGAGGCGTGGCGGTGGGACAACCTCCAACACTACTGCACCTTGTCCTGAATCCTTCCCAGCTGCCAAAAGAGTGACCCAATGGGCCGTGAAAGAAAGGTAACGTCCCTGTCCATGCCTGCTGGACCATGAGTCAGCGGTAATATGCACCTTACCGCTGACCGCCCTGTCCAGCGAGGCCAAGACATTGCCTTCCACATGCCGGTAGAGAGCCGGAATAGCCTTCCGTGAGAAAAAGTGGCGTTTGGGAACCTGCCACTGAGGAACCGCACATTGCACAAACTCACGGAAGGGGGCCGAGTCTACCAACTGAAAAGGCAGCAGTTGAAGCGCTAGCAATTTAGCCAAGCTAGCATTCAACCGCTGGGCATGTGGATGGCTGGGAGTGAACTTCTTTCGACGGTCCAGCAGCTGGGGCAGGGAAATTTGCCTGCTAGAATCGGACGTCGGTGTACTGCTAGCAGAGTGGGCGCAAGTACTTGGCTGTGACACACCTAATTCTACACCTTCATTCCTCTCAGTGCATGTTTCAGAGAGGACTGAAGTTATAGTGGGGTTGGAGATCCCAGCTGATGCGGTGCAAGGAGAGGTCCGCTTTGTTCTTTGGTGTGGGTCTTTGAGGTAGGCTTGCCAACGAGCTGCATGGCAGGTCAACATATGTCTGGTCAGGCATGTGGTACCCAAGCGGCTGATGTTTTGGCCACGCGATATACGCTTGAGACATATGTTGCAAACAGCAGCTGTGCGATCTGATGCACTAGCCTCAAAAAAGGCCCACACCAAAGAACTTTTTGAATGACGGGCAGAGGCAGCGCCCTGCACAGGCGGAGCTCTGCGGTGTGATTCCGTCGGTGTACTGCCCTTACGCTGGCCACCAAAGGGCATCCTGCCTCGTTGGAGATGTGCCTCCTCCTCATCCTCCTCCTCCTCCTCTCTCCTATTAGGCACCCACGTGGAGTCATTGACCTCATCATCCCCTCCCTCCTCATCACTGGAGCCAATCTGGCAGTATGCTGCAGCTGCTGGAACATGACTGCCAGATTGGTGTCCTTCTTGAGCATCCCCTCTGTCTGCTCTCACGCTACTGCCTTCCTCTAGCTGGGTTTCATCATCAGACCCTTCGAAACGCTGGGCATCCTCCTGGAGCATGTACCCAACACTGTGCTGAAACAGTTCGGGGGACTCCTCAGGAGGAGGACATGGTGGGTCTAGGGAAGGAGTGACTGATGATTTGTCTGACATTGATACCAGGGAAGACGACGCTTTGGCAGCTGCTTTTCCAGTACCCTGAGCCTGGGTGAGAGAGGATGAGGAGGAGGAGGAGGGCTTGGTCATCCACTCTACCAAGTCTTCGGCATGATGTGGCTCAACATGTCCAGCTGCCGAAAAGAAGGACAAGCGTGTCCCATGGCCATGTGCTGATGACAATGCACCGCGTCCACGACCAGCACTGTTGCCCCCAGACACAGAGCCTGCTTGCCCTCTTTTATTGCCTCCTGACTGTCTGCCTCTCCTTGTTTGCCTTCCAGACATTCTAATAGATGGCCTGCAGGGAGATGGGAAAAAAGCAATAAGGGCTACCTTCAGGTGTCCTTCTCTGTCCCTGGAAACAAGGACTTGCAGAGTGAAAGAAAAAAAACACTCTCCCTACCTACAGTTTTCTGTCCCTAGAAAAAATGTTTTTTTTAATCACAATATAGCACAAGGAAAATTAACTCACTGTCCTTACAGGTCCCTGGAAACAAGGACTTGCAGAGTGAAAGAAAAAAAACACTCTCCCTACCTACAGTTTTCTGTCCCTAGAAAAAAATGTTTTTTTTAATCACAATATAGCAAAAGGACAATTCACTCACTGTCCTTCCAGGTCCCTGGAAACAAGGACTTGCAGAGTGAAAGAAACTGACACTGTCCCTACCTAGAGTTTTCTGTCCCTGGAATAAATGTTTTTTTCAGCACAATATAGCACAAGGACAATTAACTCACTGTCCTTACAGGTCCCTGGAAACAAGGACTTGCAGAGTGAAAGAAAAAAAATACTCTCCCTACCTACAGTTTTCTGTCCCTAGAAAAAAATGTTTTTTTTAATCACAATATAGCAAAAGGACAATTCACTCACTGTCCTTCCAGGTCCCTGGAAACAAGGACTTGCAGAGTGAAAGAAACTGACACTGTCCCTACCTAGAGTTTTCTGTCCCTAGAATAAATGTTTTTTTTAATCACAATATAGCAAAAGGACAATTCACTCACTGTCCTTCCAGGTCCCTGGAAACAAGGACTTGCAGAGTGAAAGAAACTGACACTGTCCCTACCTAGAGTTTTCTGTCCCTAGAATAAATGTTTTTTTTAATCACAATATAGCAAAAGGACAATTCACTCACTGTCCTTCCAGGTCCCTGGAAACAAGGACTTGCAGAGTGAAAGAAACTGACACTGTCCCTACCTAGAGTTTTCTGTCCCTGGAATAAATGTTTTTTTCAGCACAATATAGCACAAGGACAATTAACTCACTGTCCTTACAGGTCCCTGGAAACAAGGACTTGCAGAGTGAAAGAAAAAAAATACTCTCCCTACCTACAGTTTTCTGTCCCTAGAAAAAAATGTTTTTTTTAATCACAATATAGCAAAAGGACAATTCACTCACTGTCCTTCCAGGTCCCTGGAAACAAGGACTTGCAGAGTGAAAGAAACTGACACTGTCCCTACCTAGAGTTTTCTGTCCCTAGAATAAATGTTTTTTTTAATCACAATATAGCAAAAGGACAATTCACTCACTGTCCTTCCAGGTCCCTGGAAACAAGGACTTGCAGAGTGAAAGAAACTGACACTGTCCCTACCTAGAGTTTTCTGTCCCTAGAATAAATGTTTTTTTTAATCACAATATAGCAAAAGGACAATTCACTCACTGTCCTTCCAGGTCCCTGGAAACAAGGACTTGCAGAGTGAAAGAAACTGACACTGTCCCTACCTAGAGTTTTCTGTCCCTAGAATAAATGTTTTTTTTAATCACAATATAGCAAAAGGACAATTCACTCACTGTCCTTCCAGGTCCCTGGAAACAAGGACTTGCAGAGTGAAAGAAACTGACACTGTCCCTACCTAGAGTTTTCTGTCCCTGGAATAAATGTTTTTTTCAGCACAATATAGCACAAGGACAATTAACTCACTGTCCTTACAGGTCCCTGGAAACAAGGACTTGCAGAGTGAAAGAAAAAAAATACTCTCCCTACCTACAGTTTTCTGTCCCTAGAAAAAAATGTTTTTTTTAATCACAATATAGCAAAAGGACAATTCACTCACTGTCCTTCCAGGTCCCTGGAAACAAGGACTTGCAGAGTGAAAGAAACTGACACTGTCCCTACCTAGAGTTTTCTGTCCCTAGAATAAATGTTTTTTTTAATCACAATATAGCAAAAGGACAATTCACTCACTGTCCTTCCAGGTCCCTGGAAACAAGGACTTGCAGAGTGAAAGAAACTGACACTGTCCCTACCTAGAGTTTTCTGTCCCTAGAATAAATGTTTTTTTTAATCACAATATAGCAAAAGGACAATTCACTCACTGTCCTTCCAGGTCCCTGGAAACAAGGACTTGCAGAGTGAAAGAAACTGACACTGTCCCTACCTAGAGTTTTCTGTCCCTAGAATAAATGTTTTTTTTAATCACAATATAGCAAAAGGACAATTCACTCACTGTCCTTCCAGGTCCCTGGAAACAAGGACTTGCAGAGTGAAAGAAACTGACACTGTCCCTACCTAGAGTTTTCTGTCCCTAGAATAAATGTTTTTTTAATCACAATATAGCAAAAGGACAATTCACTCACTGTCCTTCCAGGTCCCTGGAAACAAGGACTTGCAGAGTGAAAGAAACTGACACTGTCCCTACCTAGAGTTTTCTGTCCCTAGAATAAATGTTTTTTTTAATCACAATATAGCAAAAGGACAATTCACTCACTGTCCTTCCAGGTCCCTGGAAACAAGGACTTGCAGAGTGAAAGAAACTGACACTGTCCCTACCTAGAGTTTTCTGTCCCTAGAATAAATGTTTTTTTTAATCACAATATAGCAAAAGGACAATTCACTCACTGTCCTTCCAGGTCCCTGGAAACAAGGACTTGCAGAGTGAAAGAAACTGACACTGTCCCTACCTAGAGTTTTCTGTCCCTAGAATAAATGTTTTTTTTTAAGCACACTATAGCAGAAGCACAAAACACACTGACACTCTCCCTACCTATCCTTCTCTTTCCCTAAACTAAAGGAATCCAGGTTAAGCAAGAAAGAAATAACAGTCACTGTCCCTGCCTATGCTACTCTATCCCTGCTCCGGAACACACTACACTAGGCCGCCGTGCTGGCGGCCTTTTATAGTGTGGGGCGTGTACTAAACACCCTCAGCAATAATTGGCCACAGGCATCCTGCCTGTGGCCAATCATTGCTCTCCTCGCTGCCGGCGCTGTGATTGGCCAAGCATGCGGGGTCACAGTGCATGCTTGGCCAATCACAGCGCCTGGATGACACTGCGATGGCGTAGTGCATTGTGGGCCGTTCGCGTCACTCGAATTTGGCGCGAACGGCCCAAATCGTTCGATCTTCGTCGAACGATCGAACAGCCAATGTTCGAGTCGAACGTATGTTCGACTCGAACACGAAGCTCATCCCTACTTACTAATATTTTTTTTTTCATATTGGCTACAAATTTCTTTATACAAAACTGGATATCTGGGATTAGAAGCAACACATTAGCAAATGAGATGTGAAGGATTGTAAAGGATTGGTTTGGCACTCTATCGCCATCTTTTGGACATTAAAGGTAATTCAGCAGTTAATACTTGTATGAAAAGAAATGTTTTATTTTTAAACTGAGCATTACTGGATTTAAACAAAGCTGGGCCCAGGATAGACATCAGTTAGGGGCCCCTATGCTATAATAGTGTACTGACAACACATTAAGGCCAATTCACACTATATGCAGTGACAGAAGACTTACCACATTGAAAAATATCTGTCATCGCAGGTACGCACAGGGAACAATTGTTTCCTATGTGTCTCATTCACAATGCAACACAGCCCAGTGCTGCACTGCAGCGTGCTGCAATAAAATGCAGAGATGCTGCAGTTTATCTCAGCTCACCGTGCCATATCATACTACAATGTAAGGCAGTGCAGCACATCACACTACCCTACATTGCAGAGAATAAAGTGTGTGTTTTGTACACTTATGTAGCACTAGGGTTGCCACCTGTCCAGGATTCACCCGGACAGTTCGAGTTTTGAATCATGTGTCCGGGTTTCAGGCAGACTGAAACCCGGACACATTATTCAGACTGGGCTGTGGCTCCCCATATAACCAAGATAGCCACACACATCTGTTGCTGTCCGGGGGCTGCAGGTGGCTGTCTGGAGACAGGTTCGGCATTACTGGGGGGGGGGGCAGGGCAATGATGTCAGCAAGAGCAATTTTGTCTGCACCCACTGTTCGCTGCAGTAGGCTATGCGCACTGCATTAATACTCTCCTTGGGGCACCCAAAGGTGTCCCAGGCCACTAAAGTGTTCGGGTTTAGCTTGATGAAAAGGTGGCAACCCTATGTAGCACACAGATCCTTTACCCTGCTTACCTCCACTCGCAGATGCCATGCCACATGCCCAGTATCCTCCATCTTGTAGAGGGTGAGCGGTGTTAATTAATTTGGTTCCTGCAGCGAGTTACCTCCTTCCGTTGGTTCTCATCCCTAGAGTGTAGGGAAAAGTCTATTCTCTCTCTAGGAAGGCCAATGTCCAGACAATATTAAACTCAATAAAAGGAGTTTATTTTACTTGCTTTCAACTTGACAGGAAAGGTTGGAGATAGAGAGGATGAACAGGGAGGTTGGTTCAGGCACACAGTACTTAATCACCACTCATCGCCACTCAGTCCTGAGTGGGCATTGCTCACCCGGATAGTCCCCTCTCACGGTCCTAGCAGCCGGTGTGGAGCACGAAACATTAAATGTAAGCTTTTCCTTGGGATATGATCAGGACATGAACCTCTAAGTCCCTTACTTCCCAGCACTTGTAACACTTTAGGAACTTTAGGTGCCAATGGGGCACGTCACAAGGCTTTTGGCAGATCATGGAATGCTTCCCTCTGATAGGTAACCAGGACTCTCCCGAGACGGCGACATCCTTCACCGATCCTCGCAGAAAGGTCCTTCCCTGGTTTCCTCTCCTTCAGAGCGGGACACCCTCCCACGGGCACCCTGGGACTCCTCTGTTGGCGTAGGCCTCAGCTAAAGGTGCTGGGCCTACCTGGAACGATGCGGCCTCGGGCTAAAGGTGCCCGGGACCAAACACACACACATGCACCCCTGGCCTATAGGGCCAAAGGGCGCGAACTGCTCCCCGAATAATGGCGTCTGCCCCTTATGTACCCTCTCCCGGCATACACAGCAGGCAGACCATGCCCACAACATGGCTGCCGAGAGAGGACACCCAATAGCGCTGCAATGCTACCCGTGGTTCAACCCGAGACCTGGGCGACAGCGCCACCCACAGGCCTCAGGGAACTGTACTGCCAGGCAACACCACAACAGAGCAGAGGCCTAATGAATGGATTCCAGCAGCCTGAGCCTAACTACTTGCTCAGGCTGACCCCTAAATTTAAGCATACGACCCCAGTTTTGGGGGTCCGCTACACTTAACATAAAGTTTATTTTAAAAAAAGAGTGCCATGTGATGCGATGAATCGCGCACCACGCTGCCCCCTACCGCAGCAGGCAATCTCCAAATGTTTTTTTTTTTTTTTTGCTGCTGTAATATGACTTCCTGTTAGAGGGTGACTATGTTCATTCTCCATAGTCCCACTGTATTTAAGAACATAGCCACTCTCTATGGGATGTGTAGTGTGCATAGAGCAGTGCATGTAACTGCAACCAATATGCAATATTCTCATTCCAAACAAACAGAGGTAAGGGGGGGGGGGGGGGCAAGAGGTTTGGGAGCTCATGATGGACCGACCCTTTAGGGGTTTAAGATGCAAGGAGGTTTGTGATCATGTGACCGCCGTGATTGACTGTCACAGTGGTCACATCATCAGAAAGCTCCCGATCGCAAGCAGCGATCAGGAGCTTTCCATTAGCTGCCGGTAACTGTGCCAGCAATGCACACAGTTACCAGCGCCAAGGCCCACCCACGAGAGGCCGCATATTTGCGTACCATCAGCATCAAGAGGTTAAAGTCACACTCACTATTTCGAACTCTATCCGAAGAAAATAAAAGTTTCATGGCTCATTTAGATCTCTGTGTGTGCATTTTCTTTTGTAGCATTAGGAGGTGTGCTGTCACGTATCAGCATGCATTTTGACCCATGCTGATATGCATTTCCAATGTATTTTTTTTAGTTTTGAATTTGGAGTGGACAGGGTTAACAGCCCAGACATCCCACCCTGCAAAAATGAATTTCAGGGAGGGGAGCCAGATGATGGAGATCCCACAAAGAATACAACTCCCATCACCCACCCACATTATTCCACAACTCCCATCATCCACCCACATTATTCCACAACTCCCATCATCCACCCACATTATTCCACAACTCCCATCATCCACCCACATTATTCCACAACTCCCATCATCCACCCACATTATTCCACAACTCCCATCATCCACCCACATTATTCCACAACTCCCATCATCCACCCACATTATTCCACAACTTTCAGGCTGGGGAGGGTGGTAATACAATAAAGCATATAAAATAATAAACAGAGTGAAGATAAGAGATGACGGCACACAGGAAAGGCCTCTCTCACACCATAAAGGTCTCTATGGCAAGCAGGACTGCGGGAATCAATATAGAGATAATCAGCTGAACACAAACATGTAGCAGGTGGAGTTACACAAAGGGAACCCAGAAGACAGTCCACTCAGGACATCTCATCCCAGGTGAGAACATCAGGCGTGGGAGACCTCCCCAGTGCATCCATGCAACCAGAGAAGATGCAGGGAGGGGGTGGGTGGAGCTAACTACTAGGCGTGGAGGAGGAGGAAATTAAATCCTCCTCCGCTCTGAATGCTGGGGCCTCACTCTCCTCCTAGTCATGACGTCACTGGTTGCACGATATGGCCATATGGTGTGAATAAATGCCCCAATTTCTTATTAAGTGCAGGTGTTTTTAAATAGCCTGTAGAGATTTAAAAGCATTTTTTTTGTATGTGTGTGCCATTCTCCGTGTTTCTATTTGTATATAGGTCTGTATAGCAGCACCAGCTTTAGAAATGCATGTTTAGGGTGTGCCCCCCAATATCTTATTTGTTTGTCACTGGTTGGTTGCTAGATGCCAGGCGGGTCGCGACTAGCAACCAGTTTGAGCAGTGAGCCAGTGGCAGTGGTGGAACTTGTAATAGGGGTCTCCAGGACATATGGTCGCCCTAGATGCACCCCGCACCCACCCAGGATCAGCCCTGTAGCCGGGATATCGCGCAGCACTTTCGGGTGTCTGGGAGCCGCAGCCGAAATGCGGGAGACTCCCGCGACCTCGTGGGAGACTTGGGATGTCTGACAGCCCTTGACCAAGGCTTGTTAATACTTGTTGCCAATACATCAAAATGCATGTTATATGGGATTTATTGCTCTTCCATTGACTTCTGTGGACTTCCCGGCATGCTAAAATGCAAAGAGACAGACAAAACTCTCTCATATTTTTAAAGCGGAGCTACAAATACTGTAGCTGCTGCCTTTTAATATTAGGGCACTTACCTGTCAAGGGATCCTGCGGTGTCCTCACCAAAGCCGATTCATGAATCAGCTCTCAGGCGCTGGCGCCACCATCTTGGGTAAGGGAAACTGGCAGTGAAGCCTTGTGGCTTCACAGCCAATTTCCTGCTGTGCATGCGTGAATCACACTGCGCTTTCTTAATGGGCCGGCTGCAGCAAGGGACAAACTTCTGGCTGAGTCCGCGCACGGCAAACTCAGCAGGACGTAGGAGCACATAAGGTGCCAAGTCTGTGTGGTTACTATTCAAGTTATCCTGTGCTGTGCCCTGATGAAGGGAGAGTGTTTTGGCCCCCTTAATTAAAATAATCTCAGACTTTTATCTGTATTTTGGTGTGGCGATCAGGGGAAGTTTACACTTGAAATAAACTTCAAAGTAAATGGTTTCAAACATGCATAGGACAAACATAGATCTATATAAAAACATTTTTTAACAAGTGGGTGGTCTGGCCTAGTGCATTATCCAACAAATATTTATTAGAAACAATATCTACTCACAAACAGAGGTGTTTGACCCCTTTCACACTGGGGCGTTTTTCAGGCGCTTTTGGGCTAAAAATAGCGTCTGAAAAACACCTCCCCTGCAGCCCCAGTGTGAGAGCCCGAGTGCTTTCACACTGGGGCGGTGCGCTTGCAGGATGGGAAAAAAAGTCCTGCAAGCAGCATCTTTGGGGCGGTGCGGGAGCGATGTATACAGTGCTCCTAAACCGCCCCTGCCATTGAAATCAATGGCCAGCGCTGCCGAAGCTTTGCAGGCGTTTTTAACCCATTTTCAGCCACTAGCGGGGTTAAAAGCACCCCACTAGCGGCCGAAAAGCGGTGCTTTACCGCTAACGCCTTCCGCCCCAGTGTGAAAGTAGCCTTAAAATTGCTCATCAGGCCACCCACGTGGCTAAACTCTCCCAGACCACCTGGAGCCTCAAGCATGGAGGGGGGACCAGACCTAGGTCCCTGCTGGCTGACGTGTTTTGAATTGGCTCTCAGGTGCTGGCACCACCATCTTGGTTTACTACTGCGCCTGCGCGAATCGCGCTGCACTTTCTCAATGAGCCAGCTGTGGGGAGGGGCGAACTGCTGAGTTTACCACAGAGAACTCAGCAGGAAGTGGGAGCAGGTACCTGTCAAAATCAGGTACCTGTTCCCCTCTTCCCCCCACAAGATGGCAAATGTGTGTGTGGGGGGGGGGCTGACGAGCGGAGCTTCCCTTTTTGGGTGGAGCTCTGCTTTAAATATTACTTCCCCCCCCCATAATACCTTTACCTTAAACTCCCCTTGTCAATTAACAGTATAACAGTTGCACCAATGGCTATTGGTTATAGCAGGGGTCTCAAACTGGTGGCCCTCCAGCTGTTGCAGAACTACAATTCCCATGAGGCATTGCAAGGCTAAACAGTTACAAGCATAACTCCCATAGGCAGAGGCATGATGGGACTTGTAGTTCCGCAACAGCTGGAGGGCCGCAGGTTTGAGACCCCTGGGTTATAGGCTATTGCTGCTCAGCAGCTGTTACATTGTTATTGCCCAAAAAGAGTTTATTTCTGGTCCTAATATAAGATGGTGTGATCACTATTTAGGTTATCCTGTGCTGAATCTTGATGAAGGGGGGAGTGTTTTGGCCCCCAAAATGCATTAATTTTTGTTTTGTTTTTTTGCATCATCCTTCTACCATTAATTAAAATAATCTCAGACTTTTATCCAAATTTGGTCTATGATCCTTTTCTTAATTCTGTGGTTTGAACTTTGATGCATCAGTCTTTCTGTTTGTGAAAGACAAATGCGCACCTGAAGTGTATTTCTTTGTGAATGTCTCTTCTTAGGTAACACAATAGGGTTTCCCAGATTATAAGATTACCAACGGAAAGGTAGTGAGGGTTACTGGTGCACTATAGCAATGCCTAGATTAAACATTTAGCCCTGGTTCACACTGGTGCGTTTTGACATGCGATTTGGCATGTCAAAACGCATGTCAAAACGCCGCTATTTGCCGCAAATTGCCGGCAATGGCACCATCCTAATCGGTGCGACGCTGCATCTGCGGCACTGCACCGATTTCAAAAAGTAATTTCTGTACTACTTTTTGCGATTTCGGCCGCAATTTACATTGACATCTCTGTCAGATGTCTTTGTAATCGCAGCTGAAATCGGGACTGCCAGCGGGAGTGAAATCGTGCGAGTTCAGCTGAACTCGCACGGCTTCACTCCCGCAGCCCAGTGTGAACCTGGGCTTAAAGAGCTACTCTTCCTAAATTCCCCTTTTTACTTACCCCGGGTCAGTTGGCTAACTGCTCCTCTGGCAAGGCTTTTATTGGCTCAGATGACTCCAGTCTTCTTCACGAGCCATCATTTGGATAAAACATATTGAGAGCGACTTCAGGAACTTAATATGTACAGTCTGGAGGAAAGAAGGGAAAGGGGAGACATGATTGAAACCTTTTAAATACATCAAGGGGGTGAACAAGGTTCAGGAGGGACGTTTTTTCAATATAAAACCAAAATCAAGAACACGGGGACATGACCTCAAACTAACTGGAGGAAAGTTCAAAACTAATCTTCGAAAGTATTATTTTACTGAAAGGGTAGTTAACGCTTGGAATAAACTTCCAGCCAGTGGCAACCTGCACCCCCTCTCTCCAGGCCACCCCCTATAAAACTAATGGATAGATTCATGCACAGCATGAATCTATCCATGGCCGCCACCCCCTATTCAGGCATCCGGCCCCTTTCAGAACACCGGGCGCCTGAGTTACAGTGGCGGGGTGTATTTTTGAAGCACCTGATTAGAACCACAGGCTCTAATAGGCTTCATAATATGTGGGCTCATGGCGCAGAGCATTTCACTACAAGCCCATCCAGGTGTTACAACAGCGAATGAATAGTCACTGTTGTAACAATGATGCTCAATCCGGCCAATCAGAAGTAGGTATAATGCCTAGTACACACAACCGTTTTTTTCCGACAGAATTCCTCTTAGCCTGCCTTGCATACACACGCACAGACAAAAGTCCGCCCGTCTGCCCGTACAACACGTACGACGGCACTATAAAGGGGAAGTTCCATTTCAACTGCGCCACCCTTTGGGCTGCTTTTGCTGATCCTCGTGTTAGTAAAAGTTTGGTGAGAGACGATTCGCCCTTTTCAGCCTTGTGCTTTTCAGTTCGTTACAGCGTGACGACTTGTGCTATCTCCATTACGAACGCTAGTTTTACCAAAACGAGCACTCCCGTCTCATACTTGATTCTGAGCATGCGCGGTTTTCTGACCGTCTTAAAACTATACAGACGAACAGATTTCCCCTTAGATTTTTGGCCTGATGGGAAAAAAGATCCTGATCTCTTTTTTTGTCCGGCAGTTTTCCCGTCGGAAAAACTACGATGGAGCATACACACGGCCGGGATTCCCGATGAAAAGTTCTCATAGCAGTTTTCCCGTTGGGAAAAACGGTCGTGTGTACGAGGCATGAGACCCGTTTTCTGATTGGCCAAAAAAGAGAAGACTCTCAATTGGCTGCCGGCGCAGAGAATGAGGAAACGGAAGCCATAGCCGTCGCTTGTGGAGACTGGAGAGCAGGGGAAGGGAGAGTTGCGCCGCCGCCAAGAGCCCGGGAGAAGCGCTGCCATAACAACGGTATTTAACCTCAAAATAATGACATAAATGTACTGCGGGCATTCGGCAAGTGGTTAAAAAAACTGAAGATTTAATATAATTTTGTCCCTTCCCAATTTTATCCAAAATGAGAATAAATGCTTTGGCTTTAGATACAATTTAATTGTAAAATTCGGCCATCCCTTTTGAAGCATATAGATATATGCCCACATACAAAGTGTATATCTGACTCTCTCTGTAAATGCCCTTTATTAAGGAAGGAATATATGCACTTTAGGATCTGCTGTACATTATTCCACCCAGGAAGCTAATGAGTTAATCCATTGTAGAGAATGATTTGGTTCAGCGGGTCACTCCAGTAATCGTCTCACTCATACGCTCGCTGCCTACTGAAATGTTCAGCATTTATTCTTATGCCCAAAGGTTCCTTCATCGTATAATGTTTATCCATTCTGACTGTAACATCAAACACACAAGGATACTTCAATTCAATGTAGTAAGCAAGTGACACAACAATACTAACTATGTCAATTAAATTATAACGCTGCACTGCCCGCACAGGACCATACCATGAATTGGCTGCAGTGTTGCACAAACGCTTTCAGCGGTCGCTATGTGCTGTGACGCAAAGAGGAACTCCGGGCAAAACACAATCTCAGTCATGAAAACGGATCTTCACGCATAAAAGGAACTTACTCTCATCTGCTTTCCTCCTTCTCTCTTGTACTCTTATTTAATTTTTTTATTTTTTTTGGAGTGGCCCACCACTTTCTTATTCCTTGCCTAAGTCGGGGAGATGTAGTATAGGCCCCCACAGCATCCTGGGATATTCACATCATAAATCACAGGAGGCTTTGGAGCAAAATTATTGAGCTATTTGATGCTTCACTGCATGTCTGCACTCTGCACATGTGCAAGATCAAGTGGCGCACCTGGGGGGGGGGGGGGCACACAATTTAAAAATGAGGAAGACACGGCCGACTTCTGATGATAGGAGGTTGAATATGGTGATGTGGAAGGAGACCAGTACTAGGAGAACTTAAAGTGGAGCTCCACCCTAAAGTGGAACTTCCGCTCATCGGAACCCTCCCCCCCTCCGGTGTCACAATTGACACCTTTCAGGGGGAGGGGGGTGAAAATACCTGTCTAAGACAGGTATTTTCACCCACTTCTGGGAGTCCTCTCTGCGGGAAATCTGCGGGAAGCACGTCACTTCCCGCAGAATACCCGTAGTTTTCTGGGAGACACTCGGCTCCCAGAACACAGGAGGACCAGTCAGAACGGCGCAGCGCAACTCGCGCATGCGCCGTAGGGAACCGGGCAGTGAAGCCGCAAGGCTTCACTTCCTGGTCCCCTCACCGAGAATGGCAGTTGGGGCAGCAGAGTGACGAGCGATTGCTCGTCCTCTGCTGCGGACGTCGCTGGACTCCGGGACAGGTAAGTGTCCTAATATTAAAAGTCAGCAACTGCAGTATTTGTAGCTGCTGGCTTTTAATAAAAAAAATTTCGGCGGAGCTCCGCTTTAAGCTGGCCATATACTGATCAAAATTGGGCCGATCCAGCTGGACAGCAAAATTTCAATCAGTATGTTGGCAGGACATACTGGAAAATTTTCTATCAAACAGCATTGATAGAATTCAGACCACGGCGGGTGCTGTTGTCAGAATACACTGTACCAACAGGAAGGAATTCCTTCATCTACCTTGCTTGTGTGGATGGAGAGACCTATCCATTATATTTTTTGTTTGCTGACTGATTAAAACAAAAGCTAGCAGTATATGGCCAGTTGTAGGTGTAGCGCCCCCCCTGGGCCTTCTGAAGACAGGGTGACACCTCCAGAGGCAGGGAGCTGGCTAGCATTTACCCCAGTGTTGAGTCCATGGCTATAATAGGGAGTTCTGAACAGAAAACCGGTGGCAGTCACTTTTGATCATTTCAAAGTTTTAATGTGGAACTTGAAAGAAGGTAGTAGGAGAGAGGGTTAGGGGTCTTAGATACCAATAGCACATCACTTACAGACTCCTTGGATCCAGAAAAAGTACAGTTTCACAGTACCAGGACCTTTAAACCAACCCGGCGATACTGCAAACACGGTTTCAGATATAGAACCAGTTTTACAGTGTCAGAACCTTTAAGCTGACCCAGCAACACTGTAACCACGTTGTTACATTCAGGTGCATCCTCCAAACGAGTCACCAGGCCCTCCTGAGAGACCAGCCTTCATCTTGGCTCTCTCCAGCAAGGGTCCTCCCCTGGGTCTTCTCAATTTGGCTTGGCTTCCACGCTGTGCAAGACAGCCTAAGGACCACCTCAGAATTAGTAGGCCCCAGATAAGCTTCTGGGCCTACATGCAGAGCACAGTTCAGCAGCACCTCCCAGGCCTCAGCCAGAGGCAAGAGCACAAATGCATGGCCCAGCCAAAATATATATGTAGCACCCTCTAGTTAGGTAGGTGCTAGAGTGAGGATTTTTCAAGAAGAGTAGGAACATTTAGACAGGACTAGCTGGTGGCTAGGCCTGTTTGTTTTTATTCTGGGCTAGGAGTGGCTCAGGCCAGGGCTGGGTGACTCACAGGTAGCATCACTGACACCTCCCTCTTCCTTCTAGAAAGTGCTGAGAGGAGGGGAGGAGAGGTGGAGCTGCCTGGGGTATCTTGAGGAGCCTTGACCAATCCCCAACTTGGATTGGCAGGGAGCAGGCCTCCTTAAATACCTAGGGTCAGCACAGCCAGGGGGGAGATGTCGGGTGGAAGAGCTGGAGTGAGAGAGTGTGGAGGCTGTCGGTGCCAACAGGGAGCTCCCCAGTCTTCAAGGAGGAGTGACGAGATCCTGGAAGGAGAGGCACGTGAGAGAGAGAGAGAGAGTGGGGAAGAACACTTCTAAGAGTCTTCATGGAGGACAACTGGTTGCAGCCGGGAGGGCCATGTGAGTGAGCACAGTCGGTAGGACTGGGGAGGCATGCCTAAGAGAACTTGGAGATTGCAGTTTGAGATGGGTGCAGAACCAGCAGAGAGGACTGTGGGAAAGGGCAGTGGAAAGAGGTCTTTGCAGCCAGGCTGGCTGGCAGGGCCTGAAGAGAGCTCCGAGAGGTAGCTGAATAGAGGACAGCTAGCACCTGAACTATTCTACACCACAGGGGCCCGAGGTCCCTGCCAGAAAAAGGCAATTTACAAAGGCCTGACTGAAGAGTGTCAGGCCTAACCATGTGGTGCTAGCTAGTCTGGATGAGTAATGGTCTGCAGCAAGGGAAGTGCTGGTGGAGTAACAGTCTGCAAAAAGGGAAGTGCTGTAGGAGAAATGTTATGAGCAAGTGAAGTTCTGGAGAAGTGAAGTATAAGAGGCCTTGAGAAAGTGAGGCATTGGAGTGTATATACTGGATTGTATATAGAAGTCCCAAGCAAAATTGCAATGAATGGCATCCCATAATTCCCAATTTCCCATCCACGTTTAATCCCCTCAAATAGAATTAAAAAAAAGCTGATGGACTGTTCTTTGTCTCTGACATTGAGATGAATATCTGGCTGGGCAGTGTGATAGATGACCCACTACATTCAGCAACCCCATGTGCTACATTTGGGGGCGTTGTCCTGTGATCACCGGATCGCGGTTAACCTGCCAGCCATTGCCCCTAGCAACCAAAGTTGATTGAGCTGGGGAACTATGCTTTGTTCCGTTACCAGTTAAGGAATTCAACCTTGGGGAAGGACTTATGTGCTCTGCCTGCTATTCAGTGTTACAGTAACAAGTACCGTTGTCCATAGCAACCAGCCTTCAAGTTACATTTTATTGCTGCCTGCTCATTCAGTCGGCTGGGATTGACACTTGTGCTATACCTGCAACACAGGAACTGTTCACCATGTGCCATTACCCGTGGCAACCACGGCGGGCTACCGCACCCATGAATTACAAAAACACCCAGCGATCTGCTATGGCTGGGCGTCCTAACATGGATTACAAATATGTCCAGCGATCTGCTATTGCTGGTAATGCTGAACTTTTGCTCCAAATCCCTGCTGTGAACAGTAAAGTGTTCCTGGAACTGTCTATGGTTGCCCGGAGTGATCGGGTTAAACCTGCAGGTGCCTACGAGCGGGACTGTGCTAAATGTGTTTCCTTCAGTGAGACATGGGTTACAAACTTTATTGTTGCTACCGGTAACCACCGGGGAGATCAGTGGACATCTGCCTTTAGTTGCTTGGGCACAGTTGGTGCCAAGCAACATGCCTTGACAAGTCCTGCTAGTCATAGCATGCCTGCAACCTTCAGTTTTGCCATCAAGGGGTTACAACAGCATGCTTGGGGAGGGGCCTGCCTGTCAGTTCTTTAGATGCCAGTGTGTCTGGAAGTGAGGGGGCGGTGCCACGCCCTAGAGGAGACACAGCATTCCCTGCTAGCAGCAGACACCATGAGGCATAGGAGCAAGATGTTGGAGAGTGGATGTATGCAACCCGCACTGACTGGGTTACCTGAACTGCAGAAGCGGACGCTGGTCGACACCGGTGTCCGGCTGGAGCATCGTGGGAGATTTGCCCTGGGGTTGATCGAGGGGATGGAGTGGCTGTGCCTGCTGTGTCCAGAGTCCCGGATATCGACCGCGGAGGTCAGTGCGTGGATGCGGTGTGGCCATTGTGATGAACCGCTTACTCAGCTTGCATCCAGCCAACAGGATCCACAATACTATCAAGTGGACCTGCATTCAGGACTCTGCACATTGCAGCCGCGGACATCCCGGAAGGCCGGAGCAGGCCTGGAGTCATCCCAGAAAGGCGGGGTCGAGTCTGAGCCTGGTAACTCCTCTGCGAAGAAAAGCGACATAGGATGAGAGGAGTCTGCTATGGCTTGCTGCCTGGTCACGGACTCTAAATCAGTAAGTACTGCCATGCAGGAGCCAGCTGTCCCTGAAATGCCTGCTGCATCTATGCCCCTGGCTATCCCTGACCAGAAGGAGCCAGCGTTGGAGGGGTGTCTTCCCTCAGGTGAGCTGGAAGGGGAGTGCAGGGGCAAAGCCCTAGAATGGGGATCCCCCAGACTGATAGAGTAGTCATCTCCTGAAAACTTCTCAGAAGAGGAATGGGAGATAGGAGGTTCCCAGGTACTGGAAGTGCCGTCTGAGGGAGGAGAGGAGCCAGATCTTGCTGGGGAGTCCAGAGGAGCTACAGGAACCCCTATCTGCAGCAGACAACTATTTGTCCGAAGACCCTCCTCCACCCAGACCAGAGCGCCCACTTATAGGCAGTGGGTGAAGAGGTCCCCTGATGCCTGTGTCCTGCCCAGGAAAGGAAAACCTTAAGAGCTGCCCAGGTTTTCCCGGTTCCAGAGAGAGGTGCAAAGAAGGGTTGCTTTGGAATGGGGTCTGGGCTTCCCCTATGCCCCTCCCGAAGTCATGGACATTGTCGAGGACTCCCGGGTAGAGTGGGAGGATAACGTGATTTGGGAGTTTTTGCACGTCCCTAAGATGGTTGCCAGGATGGTACGTCCTACGAAGAGTCACTCTGTCTCCATCAAGGAGGAAAGGGGTAGCAGGAAGAGGTTGCCTGACCTTCACTTTTAATGCGTGAGAAGGACTTTTGGAGTACAGCCGCTATAAAGTGCAACATGGACTGCTGAGGGGTCGTAGAATGAATGTGTCCTTCAATTTCTCCCTGACTTTGCAGGAACAGACTGGCCTGCCACCCTGGGTGCCCAACGGATGAGACGTATCCCGTTGTAAGGACACTAAGGGTAAAATCTGTTCTTTGAACTAATTCTTTAAGGAACCTGCTTGCCCGGGGAGGGGCCCCTCCCATCAGGAATTCTAAAAAGAACTCTTATCCCTTAAAATACTGTGTTTTCCCTTTAATGTTCTGTCACGGGGGCATGGCTACATATATATAATCTCCCAGAATACACCAGTGGCCAAGATCCTCCGACTGGGCTACCTAGAAGAAAAATAAAAACCCTAGTTGTACAATATCCTACTATGACCTGTGGTACCAGTGAAACCTACTGGCGACAGTGAGAAATGCACAACTTAATTGAGCTTAGGGAAAAGGCCAGAAATAAACTATGCAATCAGTCTGAGCTGTCTACAGCCCAGCCAAAAACTAAATTTGCATAGTAGCCCCAGTTTAGGACCAGGGTGCTACATAGGGAACAGGGTATGGCCAGCTGTAGGTAACAGGGTATTGCCAGCTTTAAGTAACAGTGTATGGTCAATTGTAGGTAAGCGGATATGGCCAGCTGTAGGTAACAGTGTATGGCCAGCTGTAGGTAACTGGATATGGCCAGCTGTAGGTAACTGTGTATGGCCAGCTGTAGGTAACTGTGTATGACCAGCTGTAGGTAACCGTGTATGGCCAGCTGTAGGTAACTGGATATGGCCAGCTGTAGGTAACCGTGTATGGCCAGCTGTAGGTAACTGGATATGGCCGCCAGCTGTAGGTAACTGGATATGACCAGCTGTAGGTAACCATGTATGGCCAGCTGTAGGTAACTGTGTATGGCCAGCTGTAGGTAACTGGATATGGCCAGCTGTAGGTAATTGTGTATGGCCAGCTGTAGGTAACTGGATATGGCCAGCTGTAGGTAACCGTGTATGGCCAGCTGTAGGTAACTGAATATGGCCAGCTGTAGGTAACCGTGTATGACCAGCTGTAGGTAACTATGTATGGCCAGCTGTAGGTAACCGTGTATGGCCAGCTGTAGGT
Source organism: Rana muscosa (assembly GCA_029206835.1). NCBI lineage: Eukaryota > Metazoa > Chordata > Amphibia > Anura > Ranidae > Rana > Rana muscosa. Next base: position 144,322,440 of record CM055119.1, on the reverse strand, counting down.
AACTGTGTATGACCAGCTGTAGGTAACTGTGTATGACCAGCTGTAGGTAACAGTGCATGGCCAGCTGTAGGTAACTGTGTATGACCAGCTGTAGGTAACAGTGCATGGCCAGCTGTAGGTAACTGTGTATGACCAGCTGTAGGTAACTGTGTATGGCCAGCTTTAGGTAATAGTGTATGGTCACTTTAGGTAACAGTGTATGGGCAGCTGTAGGTAACCGTGTATGGCCAGCTGTAGGTAACTGGATATGGCCAGCTGTAGGTAACCGTGTATGGCCAGCTGTAGGTAACTGGATATGGCCAGCTGTAGGTAACTGTGTATGACCAGCTGTAGGTAACTGTGTATGGCCAGCTTTAGGTAATAGTGTATGGTCGCTTTAGGTAACAGTGTATGGGCAGCTGTAGGTAACAGGGTATAGTCAGCTATAGGTAACAGTGTATGGCCATCACTGAAGAAAAAAGGGAGCACATTAGCCATCCATCCACAGCATAGCCAGGTTTAGGTGAAGGTGCTAACACAGCTTGTCTGCAGATACACAATCAAAAGAAATACGTAATTTGCTGCAACACTTCATCTTTATTGATCCTTCATGCAAAAGACATCAGACAGTGCAGGGTACAGTAAAAGTTGACCCTTTCCCGCTAGCGCTTACTCATAGCGCTTACTCATAACCTCTTTTGATTGTGTAACAATGTATGGCTAGCTGCAGGTAATAATGTATGGCCAGCTGTAGGTAACAGTGTATGGCCAGCTGTTAACAGTGCATGGCCAGCTGTAGGTAACAGTGCATGGCCAGCTGTAGGTAACAGTGCATGGCCAGCTGTAGGTAACAGTGCATGGCCAGCTGTAGGTAACAGTGCATGGCCAGCTGTAGGTAACAGTGTATGGCCAGCTTTAGGTAACAGTGTATGGCCAGCTGTAGGTAACAGTGTATGGCCAGCTGTAGGTAACAGTGCATGGCCAGCTGTAGGTAACAGTGTATGGCCAGCTGTAGGTAACAGTGTATGGCCAGCTGTAGGTAACAGTGTATGGTCAGCTGTAGGTAACAGTGTATGGCCAGCTTTAGGCTGCTGGACTCCATTGAGTTGTAAGAATGTTTTTTTATTGTCATACAGGGACAATTATTAGAGAAGCTGCAATTAGCTTTTGATAGCTATGCCAAAGTTCCTATTTAAAACCTACACCCAAAAGCTATTTACCAATGTCTGTTTTTTATTTTATTAATGTTCTGTAGGGGAAAAATAATGCCCAAAAGTAAAATTCTGGCCTGAAACAGGGAATGAAGCCCACTGCACACGCTATCCTTCTTTTGTGGGTTCCAACTGTAGCGATACCCCCATAGGAGCTGCTGGTTTAATTTTGGGCCTGCCGTTACCTTACTGTTCCATACGCTCGTCTCAGGGGTTCTCCTTAAAGAGTTGTCCAGAAGAAAGTTCGCACTAATACAAAGTCTCTTTCAAGGGGTTTTATTGATTCAAGTTTCCAACAGAGGGGGGTGAAGGGGTGGGGAGGACTCAAGTACCTTACTTGCGGATCACGGGTATTTTCTTAGGTCCAGAGGAACAACTGTCTCCACGCTGGACTCAGCAACCAGCGGATAGGCTCACTCTCACTGGCCTAGCAACAGGTGCGTAGCTCGATCACAGATAGTCTCTGCCACAGACTTGTGAAAATAGAATTTGCTCAATAGTCTCTGCCACAGACTTGTGCATCCATTCACTGGGTTACCTTCTGATGAAAAGAACACAGCTCTCAGTGCCAGGATCTTTCAGCCGCTCCGGCAGCACTGTGAGGTAAATTTTGATCCGTATACATCCTCCAATTGAGTCCTCAATTGCTCGGTCCCTTCCTGCAGGCAAGGCGACACAGGATCATCCCTGGATCAGTAGGCCCCAGTAACTCCTGGGCCTACATCTCAGTAACGAAGCCTCAGGCCAATGTGGCCCAGAGGCAGAAACTGCCGGCGCATCCCTAAGGCCAGGAGGGCCCTCAGGTCGGGATCGGGAGGTGCCCACCACCAATGAACGACCCCACCAAATGGTGTCTGTCCCTTAAGTACCCTCTCCCAGAAAATACAGCGGGTTGACCATGCCCCCCTGGGCTGCTTCTGGGAAAGAGATACCCAATGCATCCAGCCTGTTGCCTTACCAACCCTGACCAGTGGTGAAACGACACCCACCGTCAGGGGGAAAATCATGCAACCAGCTGAACTGAAACAGAAGTATAATTTGGACACAATCCTTCTGAGCCAAACTATTGCTCAGACAACTATAATTTTAACACATAGCGCCCACTCATTGGTAGCAAGGCGCTACACAACCTCTTGGCAGAGCCAGATAATCTGCAAGCCAATCCAAGCAACAGCCTAGGGATTGGTGGATGTCTAGGGGGCCAGCTACAAACTTCATGTTCTTGCAGTAAACAGGGGGGGGGGGGGGTGGAGCAATTGGTGAAAGCTGTGCAGACGCTGTCACTTCACAATGGAGGATGTATTTGTAGGGTGTTATTGTTTGTTGGGGGCTACATCTCTGCATTTATTGTGATCCTTATTAATGTTAATCACAGGGATGGATAGTGGACCTGCCAAAGCCATATTTTGTCTAAAATATATCTCTGGACTTTGGAGATGTGATGTGAAATGGCTGCTAAAAAGGAGATCATCTCTACCAAATTCGCAGTACCATAACAAGTTCTTCTATTAGGGTGTTGTAATTGTGCCCAATTCACCAGTCCACAACTAGGGATGAGTGAAGTGATTTTCTGGCTTCAATGTTTTTATTAAAATTTTCAACATAAAAAAATAAATAACATTATATAAAAAAAATGCTTTAGAAATAGTACAAGAAATTCCATGTTCAGAATAATATTCATAAATATAAAGTGTATTAAATATATATTATGAGCAAGTAAAACATAGAATGTATTGAAAAATAAAATATACTGTACAGAACTAAATAAAATAAATTAAACAAGGTAATCTAAATATCTCATGTGATAATGTAGTATATATTAAAAGAAAAGAATGAAAAAGAATGAAGTGATTTTCTAAAAGATTGATTTCTCTCTGTGCAACATTTCACCAAAGCAGGGTTGCTCAGTTTTGCTCATTGAGGTGTTACGGCAAAATTTGCTTAAAATTGTAACTAAAGGCAAAGTTGAAGACGAATTAGAACACCTTTTAGTTTTTAGTTTTTTTGCTATCTCGGCTCCTGTTAGGTAGATTCACCCTCTCTATTTGTCTTGTTTACCGTTATCATCAAAAGTAAAGGTAACAAAAAATCACAAATTTTGGGTTGATATCAGAACACTAGTAGAGGGGAAATCTTCCATTGAGTTCTGGTGCCCTTGGAGGTGGGGGTGTATTTCCTTAATTTACAGAGATTCCCTCTCACTTCTAGTTTTGGCTATTGGACAGAAAGTGAACATAAACTGCCCCAATGGGGCACAAAATGGGAAAAAAAGGCTTGCATATAGTTCTACTTTAACCACTTAAGCCCCGGACCATTTGGTAGCTAGAGGACCAGAGGTGAATTCAGAATTTTGCACTGCGCTGCTTTAACTGTAAATTGTGCGGACATGCAATGTTGTACCCAAACGAAATTTGCGTCCTTTTCTTCCCACAAATAGAGCTTTCTTTTAATGGTATTTGATTGCCTCTGCAATTTTTATTTTTTGCGATATAAACGGAAAAAGACCGAAAATTTTGAAAAAAAATGATATTTTTTAAAATTGTAGTCATACATTTAGGCCAAAATGTATTCAGCCACATGTTTTTAGTAAAAAAAATGTCAATAAGCGTATATTTATTGGTTTGCGCAAAAGTTATAGAGTTTACAAACTAGGGTACATTTTCTGAAATTTACACAGCTTTAAATTTATGACTGCCTATCTCATTTCTTGAGGTGCTAAAATGACAGGGCAGTACAAACCCCCCCAAATGACCCCATTTTAGAAAGTAGACACCCCAAGGAAATTGCTGAGAGGCATGTTGAGCCCATTGAATTTTTTATTTTTTTGTCCCAAGTGATTGAATAATGACTAAAAAAAAAAAAAAATTACAAAAAGTTGTCACTAAATGATATATTGCTCACACATGCCATGGTTATATGTGGAATTTCACCCCAAAATACATTTTGCTGCTTCTCCTGAGTACGGGGATACCACATGTGTGGGACTTTTTGGGAGCCTAGCCGCGTACGGGACCCCGGAAACCAAGCACCGCCTTCAGGATTTCTAAGGGCGCAAATTTTTGATTTCACTCCTCACTACCTATCACAGTTTCGAAGGCAATAAAATGCCAAAATAGCACAAACCCCCCCCCCCAAATGACCCCATTTTAGAAAGTAGACACCCCAAGGAAATTGCTGAGAGGCCTGTTGAGCCCATTGAATATATTTTTTTTTGTCCCAAGTGATTGAATAATGACAAAAAAAAAAAACAAAAAAAAAAATTACAAAAAGTTGTCACTAAATGATTTATTGCTCACACATGCCATGGTTATATGTGGAATTACACCCCAAAATACATTTTTCTGCTTCTCCTGAGTACGGGGATACCACATGTGTGGGACTTTTTGGGAGCCTAGCCGCGTACGGGACCCCGAAAACCAAGCACCGCCTTCAGGATTTCTAGGCACAAATTTTTGATTTCACTCCTCACTACCTATCACAGTTTCGAAGGCCATAAAATGCCAAAATCGCACAAAACCCCCCCAAATGACCCCATTTTGGAATATAGACACCCCAAGCTATTTGCTGAGAGGAATGGCGAGTATTTTACAGCTCTCATTTGTTTTTGAAAATGAAGAAAGAAAATATATATATATATATATATTTTTTTTTTTCAATTTTCAAAACTTTGTGACAAAAAGCGAGATCTGCAAAATACTCACAATACCTCTCAGCAAATAGCTTGGGGTGTCTACTTTCCAAAATGGGGTCATTTGGGGGGGTTTTGTGCTATCTGGGCATTCCATGGCCTCCGAAACTGTGATAGGCAGTGAGAAGTGAAATCAAAAATTTACACCCTTAGAAAGCCTGAAGGCGGTGCTTGGTTTTTGGGGTCCCGTACGTGGCTAGGCTCCCAAAAAGTCTCACACATGTGGTATCCCCGTACTCAGGAGAAGCAACAGAATGTATTTTGGGGTGTAATTCCACATATGCCCATGGCATGTTTGAGCAATATATCATTTAGTGACAACTTTGTGCAAAAAAAAAATTAAAAAAAAAAATTGTCGTTTTTCCGCAACTTGTGTCAACATATAAAATATTCCATGGACTCGACATGCCTCTCAGTATATAGCTTGGGGTGTCTACTTTCCAAAATGGGGTCATTTGGGGGGGGGGGTTTGAACTGTTCTGGCATTTTATACACAACATTAGGAAGCTTACATCCACTCTTCTAACCACTTGAAGACAAAGCCCTTTTTGACACTTTTTGTTTACATGAAAACCTTTTTTTTTTTGCAAGAAAATTATGTTGAACCCCCAAACATTATATATATTTTTAAAGCAAAGGCCCTACAGATTAAAATGGTGGGTGTTGCATTTTTTTTCTCTACACAGTATTTGCGCAGCGATTTTTCAAACGCATTTTTTGGGATAAAAAATACACTTTTTTTAATTTTAATGCACTAAAACACACTATATTGCCCAAATGTTTGATGAAATAAAAAAGATGATCTTAGGCCGAGTACATAGATACCAAACACGACATGCTTTAAAATTTCGCACAAACGCGCATTGGCGACAAACTACATACATTTTTAAAAGCCTTTAAAAGCCTTTGCAGGTTACCCCAGTAGATTTACAGAGGAGGTCTACTGCTAAAATGATTGCCCTCGATCTGACCTTCGCGGTGATACCTCACATGCATGGCGCAATTGCTGTTTACATATGACGCCAGACCGACGCTTGCGTTCGCCATTGGGCAAGAGCAGGGCAGGACAGGGGTGCTTTTTTTTTTTCTTTTTTTTTTATTATTAATTTTGCTTTTTTATTTTATTTTTAAATTGTTCCTTCCAAGTATTTTTTTTTTTTATCATTTTTATTGTTATCTCAGGGAATGTAAATATCCCCTATGATAGCAATAGGTAGTGACAGGTACTCTTTTTTTGAAAAAACTGGGGTCTTCTAGACCCTAGATTTTTCCTCTGCCCTCAAAGCATCTGACCACACCAAGATCGGTGTGATAAAATGCTTTCCCAATTTCCCAATGGCGCTTTTTATATCCGGGGGGGGCATTCCCTCCCACTGCTTGTAAAAGCAGTCCAGAGGCTAATTAGCCGCTAGGATTGCTTTTACATGAAAGCCGGCCGCAGGCTGAAAAGAATGATACCAAGATGATACCTAAACCCGCAGGCATCATTCTGGTATAAACATTCAAAGTCCAGCAACATACCAGTACGTTGCTGGTCCTTGTTGGACATGTATTGTAATCTTTTTATTTCATGCAGCCAGTTGGCTGAACGAAAAAAGAGATTGATCGGTGGGTATGCCCACCATTAGAATACCGCCCTTCATCCACCCACTTCCAATGATGGGCATACACGCACCATTTATATATGCCGAAGCATGGGGGCATCCTCCCGCAAAAAAGTTATGCCGCACACACATGGTCGGACTTTTCCACGGGCAAGCCTCCGTCGGAATTTCGACTGTATGTACGCGGCATTAGGAGCAAAATCGCTCCTCCGCCCCTGCTGCCCCAATGCTTCGGCATATTTGCTTTTTTTTTTTAACTGTGGTGGTGAAATCACCTCCTACAGCACTGGAGTCGCAGGGATCAGGCCCGTCTCTGCGAACGCTGCAGTTATGTGTGTTGTGTTTTGTAAGTGACAGTGATCGATCGATACTGCACTTGAGTGGCCTGGGCTGGACGGAGGGGCAAAACGCAGGTGCCAGCAGGTATCTGGGCTGATCCCGCTAACACTGCGTTTTTGGGAACCCTAAACTGCTGGGGACGCTAGTATAGATCTGATCAGATCAGATATTGATCTGTTCAGATACTATACCACTAAGGGGGGTGTATGCTTCACGCGTGGGTGTTAGCGTTACTGGCACTAACCTGACGCTGCCTGGGGTGTGACTCAGACCCTCTCTGACGCTAAAACCTAATTGATATCACCCGCCGGGCGATCAGGGGGTTAAACCTTTATTGGGTTATATACACGGCGGGTGCCCTGACACTATAAAAAGCAAACTAACTAACCAGAGTCACCCGTAACACTTATATGGTGATCACTGGTGAAAGGGTTAACTAGGGGCAATCAGGGGGTTAAAACCTTTATTAGATAATATATGGGGGTACCTGACGCTATAAAAACCTGCGGCGAACCTAAAAAAAATTACCAGCTACCGATCTGCATCACCGACACTAAGACAGCGTTTAGAAAAACGATTGCTTAGCGACAGTGGTGATGGGGGTGAAAGGGTTACCTGGGGGGGCGATCAAGGGGGTTAAACCTTTATTAGATAATATATTGGGGTACCTGACGCTATAAAAACATGCGGCGAACCTAAAAAAAATTACTGGCTACGATCTGCATCACCGACACTAAGACAGCGTTTAGAAAAACAATTGCTTAGCGACAGTGGTGATAGGGGGTGAAAGGGTTACCTGGGGGGCGATCAAGGGGGTTAAACCTTTATTAGATAATATATTGGGGTACCTGACGCTATAAAAACCTGCGGCGAACCTAAAAAAAATTACCGGTTACCGATCTGCATCACAGACACTAAGACAGCGTTTAGAAAAACGATCGCTTAGTGACAGTGGTGATAGGGGGTGAAAGGGTTACCTGGGGGGCGATCAAGGGGGTTAAACCTTTATTAGATAATATATTGGGGTACCTGACGCTATAAAAACCTGCGGCGAACCTAAAAAAAATTACTGGCTACGATCTGCATCACCGACACTAAGACAGCGTTTAGAAAAACAATTGCTTAGTGACAGTGGTGATAGGGGGTGAAAGGGTTACCTGGGGGGCGATCAAGGGGGTTAAACCTTTATTAGATAATATATTGGGGTACCTGACGCTATAAAAACCTGCGGCGAACCTAAAAAAAATTACTGGCTGCCGATCGGCATCACTGACGCTAAGACAGCGATCAGAAAAATTATCGCTAAGCGACAGTGCTGATAGGCGGTGAAAGGGTTATCTGGGGGGTGATCAGGGGGTTAAACCTTTATTAGGGGGGGTTAGGGGGCTACACTGGACCTAAGACTAAACTTTGGTGACACTTTTACAGTCACAAATGTCACTGATTGCAGTGATCACTAAATGAATGGTCACTGCAATCAGTGACACTGTGACTGGGGGCTGGGGGGGGTGATCTGGGGTGATCTGGGGGGCCTGGGGGGGCAATTTATGTCCCTATGTGTCCTGGTGTCAGTGTAGTGTTGTGTGCACTGACCTGATATCTTCTCTTGTACGGCGCTCGGTATATGTGAGCGCCGCACCAGAGATGACATCACTTCCTCCTGCTCCCTCTGTCTGACACAGACAGAGGGGGCATTTCCATTCGCCGGGAGCGATCGCGAGGGGGTGGCCAGAAACAAATGGCTGCCCCCTCATCCCGGAACGCTCCCGGACACTTAGCCACCGCTCACTGTATAGGAGGGGGGTCCGATTGGACCCCCCAACTGTACAAAGGCAATCACGTATGCTCTACGTGATTGTGCCTGTTGGTGCCATTCTGCCGACGTATATATACAGTGAGCGGTCGTTAAGTGGTTAAACTCTTCCCACCAGCCTACACCCTTCACTTGTACATCCATTGACAGCCAAGCTTTCTCTGCTGAGAACCTGCTCACATAGATAGCTCTCAGTCTCTAGTCATGATTTGGAGCCGTTCCTGATCATCTTACCACTGTGACAGCCAATCACCGTGGTCATGTGATTGGGAAGACCATCCCACTCCTTATAGGCCCATTTAAGAGGATGCTGGGGCTGCGAGAGAGGGGGTTAAAAAATATTTTTGTAGGGTATATTTTACTTTTAGCTTTATTTTATGTTTATTTCATTTAGCTTTGTTTTTTTCTGTATTTAATGGGTATTTGTGTGCATTACATTTAAGTATATTTTCCTTTTTTATGTTGTTTTGTTTTTTTTTAACATAAAATTAATGAGGCTAATGCCCTGTACACACGGTCGGATTTTCCGATGGGATAAAATCCAATGGAATTTTCCGTTGGAATTCCGTTCAAGCTGTCTTCCACCAGTCTTGCCTACACACTGTCATTTCAAATTCCAATCGTCCAAAACCCGGTGACGTACAACACTATGACGAGCCGAGAAAAAGGGAGTTCAATGCTTCCGAGCATGCGTCGACTTGATTCTGAGCATGCGTGGGTTTTTTCTCCGTCGGAGTTCCACACAGACGATAGGAATTTCCTCAGTTGCTTCCTGGTTTCTGGCCTAGGTAAGATGATGTCATACATCCCAGGAGTCTTCATGGGCTTTTTTCTTTTTCTTTCATCTGGAGGAGAGGCTTTCTCAGGTGAGCACACCCTCCTGCTTGCATGCCTGAGCTAAGGGCAGATGGATTCCAGGAAATAAATGGTACATATATTATCTCCCCATACTCAAATGCTAAGGGGGGGGGGGGGGTTTCAAAGTAATAGCTCAACAAAATAAAGCATGGATACATGGGTGGACGGTGAGTTTGTATTGAATTTGAAAAAAAATGAATTAAATAGGTTTTTCAGTTTATGGTACTCAGATACAGTTTAGTTCCACACTAAAATGAAAATATTGCCTAGCTGACGTATATGTGTGGTCAACATAAGGGAGATAGAAGGTATCTACTAGGAGATCATAGCACTGGACTCCCCTAGAAATAAAATAAGCCAGCGGGTTATTCAACCCTCCGCCAACCACCCAACCTGAACTGGGCGGACTAAAGGGGGTTAAAATGCATGAACAACATTCGACATAGAAGCATCTTGAAATTGTCATAAACCCCCTTGTTTCACCTTTCATAAAAGCCCGCTCGCATTTTAATTACTCTCATAAAGCGAGCGCAATCAGAAGATCCGGCCGTGACATTTTCCTTCTTTTTTTTTTTTCTCCATGTCTGCGCCACTTATAGAAAACAAATGGGTCTTCTTGCCTCTATCTAGATTGAGATTTTCATAAAGTCATTACTTCTGTCACACAAACCATTTTCAAATTGAAAAATCTGAAACAATAAATGATGGTGAGACAGTTAATAACTGTTAAGAAATCACATTTGGAAAATTGCGTTTAAGCAATAACCTTTTTCCCTGTAATTAAATGACAGAAAGGTCCTGGTTTTAATTAAGTCAGCAATTTATAGTTATGAAGCCGTATTTCACTATGCAGATTAGGCGATGATAGGTCACACTGCAGGACCGAAACATTTTAAGCTGAGCTGATCTTGTAATTACTCCACTGTTCACGGGGTGACCACTCTGAACCATATCTGTAGATTAAACAATTTTCTTCTTCCTGCTTCATGAGTAAATTTGCCACCAGGCCCGTGTCGAGCATCTTGAAATTAAAATGGTTTTTAAATGAGGGGGGTATGAGCTGGGCTAGAATAAGCCAGGGCAGTGAATGGACCACTAGTCAAGGCCTACCAGACGGAAAAATCTATCATTGTTTTAGTGGGTCTTAGATCTTTCCTTCCCATGATGTACCAGGCAGATTTACGAGCATCTAAAATGCTAACGTTCCTGTATTTATAAACATATGATGGGGGTTTCATCTATAATTTATTCGTCTCCGCGACATTATTCAGCTCGTAAAATGAGCAATGAAAAGCTTTGTCGGACAGCGGAAGGAGTTCCTTAATACGCCTTTCACATTTTATTTAAATAAGCTGGTCTCATGTAACACATTGATTATTAGAGTGGGAGACATGCCTGAACTCTTGCTCTGGCCCTCAGGCCTGGTACCGAATCTTCTGCTTGTGTCCGTCTGACTTACTGTAGACACCAGAAAGTTCTAAATTGGAGTCCTGCGGCCAGGATTCAAATTTGCCTTTGTATTGTTTTATATATCGAATAACGTGATTGAAATTGTTTGGTTGGAAATACATATTTTAAAGAACTGAATTATGTTTTGTAATTAGTGTTTGGATTGTCCATTAAAGAACTATGCACACTTTGTCTCAAAGTTAGTCATAAAACACCATATAATAAAAAATAAAAAATAAATAAAAAAATAAGTAGCTTTCTGTAAAAAAACTATACATATTATGGAGAATCAGTAGATTCCTGTACCTGGTTATAGGGATGTCTCTCTGTGCAGAGCAGGAGCGGCCGGTTCATAAGGGATGCAGGGGCGCCGCCCCCCCTAGTTTGCATGCGAAGATGCATGTGGGGCACCAGACTCATAGGTTTCTATGAGTTTTTTTTTTTCAAGCCACATGATTAGAGCCTGAGGCTCTAATTGGCTTCAAAAAGGTGGGGCTTGGGGCACAGAGAACTGTGTCCCGAACCCACCCACTTGTGACACTAGCGAATCAATATTCGCTATTGTCTTCCGGCTTCTCCTCCTGGCCAATCAGGACAGGAGGCAGATCAGGTTGACTGGGAGGAGAAGTCGCGGTGCCTCGACTGTAGAGGGGTGAGTGCAAACCCTGGGGGGGTTGTTTGCTGCCCCCCCAAAATTTTTAGCACCAGCTGCCAATGGTGCAGAGAATCTGACTGTGCAAACAATGTTTTAAAGTGGTTCTAAAGCCTTAAGTTGTTTTTTTTTTACCTAAATGCAATCTCTACATTAAGGTAAAAAACCTTTTGTAATGAGGATCCCCACCCAGCCCCCGCCCCCCCCCCCCCTTATACTTACCTGAGCCCGATCTGGATCCATCGCCATGCACAAGAGCAGCGGCCCTCTCTGCTCTCTCCCTCCTCACAGGGCAGATTGATATGAGTGGAAGCTATTGTTTTTTCTCCTGCTGTCAATCAAATCCTATGATGGGGGAGCAGGAGGTGGGGCAAAGCCCCGATGTCTGTGTGTATGGACGCAGGCAGTGGGATTTAGGAGCAAGCCCACAACAGTAGCATGTGGCTTTCTAGGAGGGTACTTGGCAGGGGGGAAGAGCTAGGATTGCCAACGGGGGACCTCAGAAGAGGAGGATCTGGGCTTCTCTGTGCAAAACCATTACACAGAGCAGGTAAATATAACATGTTTGGGAGAAAAAGAAACCCTGGACTGCCGCACTCTGTATAGACAGTTATTTATTCCAAAATTTCAAGTAAAAAATCCAAATTCAAAATAAATCCATAGATCCAAAACAACAAATGCAGATAGTGTGCATGCAGGGAAGGGTGGCTAACGCGTTTGCATCAGTGCAGAGCCAGCACCTGTGTGAGTGACCGGGCGGAAGCAGCCATTTGGTGAATTCTCAAGCTTTTGAGCGGTACGTTTTTCCTTTCCCAAGTATAACATGTTGTTATTTAAAAAAAAAAAAATGTGATGGTTTAGAATCTATTTAAGTTTAGATCAGGGAGGGGTAGTTTTAGGGCTACAGGGATGGTAATGTGTTTCAATGCTTACTGTAGCGTCTTTAGTGCAATTTCCAGCAAACTGCCTTTCCATAGGAATGAATGGTTATCTATGTAAAATGTGCCTAAAATACACTGCATGAAAAACATGAGAGTGTAATTGTAATACTGGGGTTAGGATTATAAAGAGGGCTCATAAAGGATTAGTGTACCAGGGAGGATTATTGTAATGATTCGTTTGAAAGGAAGGTTAGCATTGGGGTTACAGTTAGGGTTAATGTTTGGGCCACAGTGAGCATTAGTGTGAGAGTTACATATAATGTTGGTGTTACAGGGAGGGTTAACGTAAGGGTCAGCACCAGTGGCGGCTGCTCATACAGGGCGCAGGGGCGCCGCCCCCCTAGTCCAGGCTCCCGGCCTCTAATCTACATGCAGGACACATGGATTTCAATGTTTTTTTTGTTTTTTGTTTTTTAAGCACGCTAAACTACATGTTGCAGACATGAACACCCTTCAGGGTCCAGTACCTCTGAAAACATCAGTTGCTAAGACCGTTAAAGATCAACCAAATAAAAGTAAGGCTTATGCAGAAACTTGTCGCAAGAGAAGTACACCTGCAGTCTGGATTTCTAGTCAGAGCTAAAGTGGTTGTAAAGGCAATTTTTTTATTTTTTGCTAAAAGTCTTCCTTCTGGTGCCCCTATGGCAAGCCGCGTGCTATGGGGGCACCCATGTGGGTGCATTCCTGTGCTCCCAAGACCAGGAAGAGAGAGCAGCGATGCTGCAGTCAGGATAGCGCTGGAGAATGATAGGACTTAGGTAAGTGTTTAGGGAGGGTTAACGTAAGGGTCAGCATTGGGTTCCCACCAGTGGCGGCCACTCATACGGGGATGGGGAGGGAAGGTATTGGAAGGTTTTTCATCTTAATGCAAATGATTTTTTAAGGTAAAACAAACCCTTTTACATTTAGAACTAAAACCTGGCCTATTGAAACAAGGAAAATCCAAGTTTTCCAATACACTTTGGTTGACATGTCAACGAGGACCTTACACCTTTGAACTGTCTGATTGATGTATATGGAATGCCAGTCTTGCTCCTGTTAGGACCTCTTCAGAAGTTTAATTTGATGAGCAAAATGTTCCCATTCCTACTGATAACAACCAAAGTGGAGACAAGGAACCCAAACCTCCTAGACATATTCAGAGAATCAGAAGGCCTCCTTGGTGCACCAAGAGTTATGTGATGTAATTAAAATGTGTAGTATTATTTTGTAAAATAATTCTTTCCAATGTCATCTGTACTTTTATTTTTATTTTTATTTTTATTGAGCAAAAAGACTCTTTTGTACTATGGCGGAAATATCTGGTGTTCATACTTCTGGCCTGTAGATGTCAATATTTTTTTTACAAGAAGAAGATTTTTTTTTTCTACAAGAAGAGTAGATGTCAATATTTAGTTGTTACTATACATGTACAATACTGTATACGGTATATAATATTGTATATACTGTGTACTAGTTAGCTTCAGATCCTGTTATGATATACTTCAGAAGCCTGTATGTGTATTATGGACAACTGGACTTGTTAATAAGTCTGTATGTCTATAACTACTGCTCCTTCCAGACCCCAACAGACTTGTCCATAAGCAACACAGTGGGCAAAACCTGGTTCACATCTATGTGCGTGGTTTCTGCTGCGGGTCCGCACCTGTACCCACCCCCCACAACCACTCACACAGAAAAATGCGCAGGAAGCATGGGGGTGACCTTATTCCTAATGGTGCGCTGCACACACTGGAAATCATACCTGAACTAGGAACTACACTGCATGTGCGGTTCTCATGTGGGCTGCGATTCCAAAAATGATGCAGGGACCTTTTTCCTGCGTTTCTGGAGGTATGGCAGCCTATTCAAATAATGGACTGCCTTGCCTGGGCAAAACACGACTCGCAGAGCCGCATAGATGTGAACCAGGCCTCAGTGGCTATCCTTCTTGCTTCTAGAAATACAGGCAATAACAGTCCTGCCATTCAAGTGATCCAGGACTGATCTGAGTATCATTTCTTTCATCATACTCCAATTGTCTCCTGGTTATCTGCTGTTTCACCTTAGCTAATTGCTTTCCCCATTTGAAATAAACAAAGGAACAGTTGAAATCATAATCTCGTTCACAATGTCCTGTTTCCACCACTGACCCTCTCTTTCAAAGTCTTTACCTATTATGGGTAATTACTCTTTTTCTCAAGGAATTGCTTTAATCTGTTGACAATTTAGCAGGTGTTGCATATTGGAAGACTCTACTCATAGGTCTTTGTTTGTGCAGTCACATGCAGGTCACATTTTCTGGAGTGAGAAAGTTGTATTTCACACAAAAAATAATGACACTGATAGTTTGCCATTTTTTTTTTTTTTTTTGCAGTGTTGTTTTTTTTGTGTTAAAAAAATATCCCCCTCCAAATCACAGCCCCATTTACATCACAGTGCAATATTTCACATCACAGTCCCCTCATTTACATCACAGCGCAATATTTTACAACACAGCCCCCTTTACAATATAGTCCCCTCTTTACATTACA
Source organism: Rana muscosa (assembly GCA_029206835.1). Classification (NCBI taxonomy): domain Eukaryota; kingdom Metazoa; phylum Chordata; class Amphibia; order Anura; family Ranidae; genus Rana; species Rana muscosa. The sequence goes on along the minus strand of CM055119.1, from coordinate 144,307,393 downwards.
GCCACCCTTTACAATATAGTCCCCTCTTTATATCACAGCCTCCCTTTCCAATACAGTGCCCCCTTTATATCACAGTCCCCCATCTTTACATTGCAGTTCCCCATCTTTACATCACAGTCCCCCACCCTGTTGCATCAGTCCCCCCTTTTACATCACAGTCCCCCACCTTTACATAACAGTTCACCCCCCTTTACATCAGCCCCCCCTTTTACATCACAGTCCCCCATCTTTACATTGCAGCCCCCCTTTACATCACAGCCCCCATCTTTACATCACAGTCCCCCCTTTAGATTACAGCCCCCTTCGCATAAAAGTCCCCCCCCTTTTACAATAAAGTTACCCCTTTACATTTTAGCACCCCCTTTACGACACAGCCTCCCCTTACTGTTGCAACCCTCCACATCACATTCCCCCTTTATATAGCACCCCCGCCCTTTTATATCACATCCCCCCTTACATCACAGCCCTCCGCCACATCAAAGTCCCCCCCTGTTACAGTACATCTGCCCTTTTATATTATGCCACTCCCCTTTATATCACAGCAGCCCTTTTACATCTTAGTGACCCCCGTTACATAATGGTCCACTGTTTACATAGCTACCTGCCTTAACAGCACATCTCCCCTTCCTTTACAGCAGTGTGTTTGTCCCTTCCCCTCCCCTTCCTGTCCTACTTTTCACATCAGAGAGCAGGAGGTGCGATAGATCAGGATGGAGGGTGGGAGCTTCCCAACTTCTCCTGTTAACAAAGGGGCGATTGGTTGCTAGGACCGCACCACACCATAGCAACCAACCGGCCACTTGTTAACTTGAAAACTACAGAACCTAATAGAAGACCGCACCACATTGTAGCAACCAACCGGCCACTTGTTAACTTGAAAGGTGGGACAAGTTCCCACTCTCCTTGCAGACTGATCGCATCTCCGACTCCCTGTGAGGATGACCACAGAGGCAGTGGTGGAAGAAACAGAGGACACACAGGCAGCTAAATGGTGAGGTCGTAGCAGTCCAGACAGAACTGTCACTTGGTCAGGGTCTGAACAGCTGTCTACCATTTAGTGATGCCTGCTCTAGTACAAATGGGGCTACAGAGCCATATTTAGATATATTACACAACTGCTATAACAGGAAAGGTGGTAAAGCTATGGAAATGGAAACTGTTAGTACAATGTCTACATCTGTATGGCTAAATATATTTTTCTGTAACTTCAACCGGGTTTTAAAAACGAAGTGCTACAGAGGATAGCATCGTGTGGAAGGGGGAAGATAAGTGATTACATATAGACCGAGAAATGAGGAATGAAATGTAAATAGGCTACAAGAAGAAAATCTCATGATGGTGAACTTGCACTTTATCAGGAGCTCAAACCAGTCCCTTTCCAGAACATTACATTTCAGAGTTACAAACCCAGTGCAGACATAGATACCGAGGAGTGTACAGTAGTAACCAATATAAATTTCATTGTAACCACCAATGTTTCTCCCCATTTATTCTCACCTTCACAGGTAACACTCTTTTCTCCTCCAAATTTAATTCTTAATCAACCCTCTAAAAGTGGCTTCACATTGCCCCCCTTCACTTTTGTTAAAGCACAGCTAACCCACATTTTTCATGCAGGTTAGCTGTGCTTTCCTTTAGACTTCTATTAGGTTCTGTAGTTTTCAAGTTAACAAGTGGCCGGTTGGTTGCTATGGTGTGGTACGGTCCTAGCAACCAATCGCCCCTTTGTTAACAGAAGAAGCTGGGAAGCTCCTGCCATCCATCCTGATCTATCGCACCTCCCGCTCTCTGCTGTGAAAATGCACCAAAACCCCTGTATGCTGTATTTTTGGTGCACTTTCTAAAACTGCACCAAAACCGAGGGGCACTATAGAAGTCTATGGCAGCTAACCCGCATTAAAACCTCATGAACTAAATAGACTTGTGTCTTTTTTCAACCAGACTAACTATGTTAGCTCCGCTTTGACCAAAGTGCAGCGGGACCACACCAGGGCAGTGTGAAGCCACTCTAAAATTCACTTTTAATACTTAAAGTGGAAGAAAACCCTAACTATGTTTATTCTTAAAAATATCCCCACCCCCTCCTACCTATCCTGCTTAAACTGTATAAAACTGTATTTACCTATTTTCAATCTGCTCCGTGTGATCCGGCAGCTCTGTGTAAGGGAGTTCTGGACAATGGATGTCAATTCCGGGAGCTGCCTATAGGCTCCCATGGTGCAGCTGTTGCTGATGCTCCCTCCTCTTCCATGCAGCAGCCACTCACTGACATAGTGGAGCCAGAGCTGTGGGATCATTTGCCTGGAATGGCACAGATTAAAAATCGGTATGGTAAACTTCTAGCAAGATTTACGCTTAAACGTACCCTCACTTCTACGGTCCACCATGTAGTGGACAAGCATGGAGTGGCTCAATCAAAGAACTAAGACATTGCTAAGCAGTTTCAAGCCTTCTATAGTAAACTGTATGACATTAAATCACATGAATATAGTTTGGCAACAGCAAACACACGAGCGGACTTGATCAAGGACTTTCTTCGCAGGTATAGCCCCCATGCACTGTCGGGAGAGGATCGGCAGGCTTTAGAAACACCTTTGTCGTCGGAAGAATGAGAAGAAGCGTTAAAAGCTACAAAACCTGTCAAAAGCCTGGGGCCGGACGACTTTACAACACAATACTACAAGTGTTTCGCAGATCTTCTGGCGCCGGGCTTTCTCAAAGCCTTCAACTCCTTGTCTGGATCCCCCAGCCCCTCCAGAAACCTATTAGAGGCATATATATCGGTTATACCTAAAGAGAATAAGGACCCCACGGATGTAGCGAATTATCGACCGATTATTCTCCAAAATGTGGACGTGAAACTATTCTCCAAAATTCTTGCAAACTGATTGTCCTATCATGTGCCGGCCTGGGTGGGTCTTGATCAAGTGGGCTTTGTCCCTGGCAGAGAAGCCAGGAAAAATACTATTAAAGCGCTCAACTTACATCACTGGCTCACTTCCTCCCAACGTGAAGGCTTTTTTTCTGGCAATGGATGCAGAGAAGGCCTTCGACCGAGTGGCCTGGGACTATATGGATGCAGTACTGGAAGCCCTCGGTCTGGGGAACTGTATGCAGGCTTTTATCGGAGCGTTATACACAAATCCGACAGCTAGAGTCCGGGTCAATGGCCGCTTGTCGGAGGCCTTCCTCATCCATAATGGCACCAGACAAGACTGCCCCCTTTCCCCCCTTCTGTATATCCTCACCTTAGAACCTCTTTTGCGTTGCATCCGTTCAAATCCGAATATAAAAGGCATCAAAGTACGCCAGAGGGAATACAAGCTTGCAGCCTTTGCGGATGATATTCTGCTTTTTCTCTCATCCCCTTTGACATCCTTGCCTAACCTGATGCAAGTCCTTGAACAATTTTGACTCATTTCAAACCTAAAAATGTATTATTCAAAGTCGTTTGCCCTCAACATTTCGTTGCCCGCTAATCTAGCACATCTATGTCAGGAAAATTTTCCCTTCCATTGGAAGACGGACGCCATTACCTACCTGGGTATCCAGCTACCTGGAAAGCTAGCGGATCTATACAACAAAAACTTTCTAGCTGAGCTCAAAGCTATACAACAAGGCCTCTTTTGGTGGGACATGCCCACGATTTCCTGGTTTGGCCGAGCTGCAATTTTAAAAATTAAGGTGCTTCCCCGCATTTTATATAAGCTGCAAATGATCCCGATCTATCTGCCACCCTCCTTCTTTGGAGCATACAAGAGAATGTGTAGAGCATTCCTATGGGGTTCCAAGGCGGCGCGAATTAGCTGGGCGAAACTAGTGTTGCCAAAATCTGAAGGGGGCATCGGCCTCCAGGACATACAAAGATACTATTGGGCTGTCCATCTTGCTCGGGTAGTGGATTGGCGGGTGCATGTTCGATGTAAAGGGTGGGTACTCTTGGAAGATCTGATTACATGTGCTGAGCTTAAGTCAGTTCCCTGGTACTCGAAGAAGCACTCAACAACTAGCATTCAGTCTCACCCTGTTGTTGGTGCAACTCTCATGGCCTTTGAAAAGGCCTGTGCAGTTTACGCAATCTCGGCTAAAGAGTGTGCGATCACTCCCATCAGAGGTAATCCAAATTTTCAGCCTGGGATGGAAGGGGCATATCTGAGGGCAGAATGGCCCTATGCAGAAATGCAAGCCAAACATTTATTTTTTAGAGGCAGGTTTCTTCATCAGAGAGAACTTGCTTCATTGTCCTTGACCAAATCTTTCCCTTTTATTGCTTACTTTCAGTTAAAACACTTTCTTGACAACCCGACGGTCAGAGAACGTTTTGCAAAAGCACCTACGGCTTTTGAGTCGCTGTGCTCTGGCTCGTCTCCTCAGAGGCATGTAATCTCAATGCTCTATGCCTCATTGTTCAAGGAACCTCACGCCTCTATGCACGCGGAGCATGCCTTTTGGGAGACCCAGCTAGACGTGGTGATTGAGAAAAAGAGCTGGGAGCGGGTTCATTGGTATATCCACAAGGGATCGCTCAATGTGAATACCCAGGAAAATGGGTACAAGATGAAAACGCAGTGGTACAGGACACCTGATCTCCTTCATAAATTCTTCCCGACTGTGACAGATAGGTGCTGGAGATGTGGACAGGACTTGGGCCCATTCCTTCACATCTGGTGGGATTGCCCACTGATTCAGCCATTCTGGCGTAGAGTTCATGATGCGACAACTGCAATCTCTTTGCTACCACTGGAGTTTTCACCAGCACAATACCTTCTTCACCTTTCCAAAATTCCCAAGAAAAGATACCATAAGTCTGTGGCGATGCACATGATCAACGCTGCCAGGTTATGCCTGCCGGTCCATTGGAGATCTGCATCGCCACCCATCATGAAGGCATGGGTGACACGCATCAATCACATTGTTGCGATAGAGGAACTGATTTACACCGCACAAGATAAGATTTCCAGCTTCTCTAACATATGGGAAGCCTGGTTTGAATATCGTAACTCTTCCGGATACCAAGACATGATGCAGGATAACGGTTAACCGGGAATGCTCGGCGGTGCTCTGTATGGACCTGAAATTGAGAGTATTGGGATCCATGTATTCCCCCATATCCAATTTCAGAAGTAGATGGAGGGGGTAGATGGTGGTCTCCCCACCCCCTCTCCTGTCATCTGCCTTTCAATACACCTCTTCCCCTTTCCTACCCCTCCCTCCCTTCTGCTCCTTTCTCACCCTTTACCCCCCCTTCTTTCTTTTTCCTCCCTTATCTCTTGTAACTAGTCTTGATGGAGTGGAGAGAGTGGGATGGGGGCTTGCTTACTGTTGGCCCTTCCTCCCATACTTTTCATGTAAGGTGATCATTCAGAAGTAGGACAGGGAACTTCGACTGAGGTTCCGACCTCTAACAATTTGAGCGGGATTATAGGCACTTAATTTCACCCATGTAGACAGGATCCCGCAGCAACATCCTGATGTACGCCTTATGTATTTCCATGTTAAGAAAGTTGATTACAGTGTTTGTTGGGAATACCTCATGGGCTCAATATGTATTGTATATCGGGATGTGTACTCCAGTTGGAGCTAAAGCACTCCTGTTTAATTATTTGCTTTTAATACTTCTGTATTGTTTGTTGATTTATACAATAAATTCTTTATGGATAAAAAAAATAAATAAATCGGTATGGTAACATTTTAGAAATAGTTATAGTTAGACTTTTCTTCCACTTTAACCTCACCAGCAATGAACTCTTTGACAGATTCTTAAAACTAACCCTTAACACTCAATCCACTCTAACAGATAACACTTAACTTAATTATTGTGATCATGCAGAGCAAAGAAACAGGGACCCTTAACTGTCCCTTATCCCAGCAGAACATATTCTGGGAATGAAGAGCATGTGACTCACTTCCTCTCTCCCATATAACAGTGCTTGTGCCTGTTATTGGCCCAGCATTGTCACCTGTGAGCGGGGAGAGAGTAGTCACCCCCATTCAAGCTTCTCATTTCCAATGGATGACTCCCCAAACAATTTACATTTAGAACCCTGACCTAACACTAAACTGAAATAAATCCTTAACACTCAACCTTGTTCTTGCACTCTAACTTTAAAGCGGAGTTCCGCCCAAAAGTGGAACTTCCACTTATATGCTTCCTCCCCTACCTCCGGTGTCAAATTTGGCACCTTTCAGGGTGAGGGGGAACGGAATCCCGTTTTTGACAGGTCCCCTTCCCCACTTACGGGAGACGGGCCGCGGCTCGATCTCCTGGAAATTCGCCCCCCTCCTCCTTCCCCCACCACTGGGCCAATTAGAAAGCGCAGTGCGCTTTGCGAATGAGCAGTAGGGAACCAGCAGTGAATGCGTTGAACGCAGGTGAATACAGGAATGGTGGCGGCAGCACCTGGGAGACCATCTTAAGATCGGCTGGGGTGCCAACATTGCGGGCTCCCTGGACAGGTAAGAGCCCTAATAATAAAAGTTAGCAGCTGTAGTATTTGTAGCTGCTGACTTTATATTTTTTTCACCCAGGCTGGACCTCCTCTTTAAAGTAGTTCTAAAGGCTGAAGGTTTTTACCTTCAGGCCATCTATACCTGAAGGTAAAAAAACCTTCTGTGTGCGGCTACCCCCCAGCCCCCCATATACATACCTGAGCCTGACCGCGATTCAGCGCTGTGCCTGAGAGCAGGGGATCTCACTCTCTTCATTGGCTCCTGCTGTTGTCAAACACAGCCAGTGAGGAGGGAGCTGGGGGGGGTGGGGCTGAGCCGCGCTCTGTGTGTCAATGAACACACAGAGCTGACTCGGGAGCGATCCTGCGAGAGTACCCCGAGAAAGTGGCTTGTTATGGGGGCACCCATTTCGAGGGAGGAGCCAGGGGAGCTCAAAAGAGGAGGATCAGGGCAGCTTTGTGCACTAACCAGGTAAGTATAACGTGTTTGTTACTTTAAAAAATATTACCTTAAGGCTACTTTCACACTGAGGCGCTTTGCAGGCGCTATAGAGCTAAAAATAGTGCCTGCAAAGCGCCTTGAAAGAGCCTCTTCTCTCACTCCAGTGTGAAAGCCGAGGGCTTTCACACTGGAGTGGTGCGCTGGCAGGGTGCTCAAAAAAGTCTGGCTAGCCACATCTTTGAGGCGCTGTAGGAGCGGTGTATACACCGCTCCTACAGCGCCCCTGCCCATTGAAATCAATGGGCAGTGCCGCTGAACCGCCGGCAAAGCGCCACTGGAGCGGCACTTTTCTGGCGCTTTGCTGTCGGTTTTAACCCTTTTTAGGCCGCTAGCGGGGTTATAAGCGCCCCGCTAGCGGCCGAATAGCGCTGCAAAAACTACGGTAAAGCGCCGCTAAAAATACGGTGCTTTACCGCCAACGGCGCAATGCCTCAGTGTGAAAGTAGCCTTAATGTTAGTCGTAGGATGCTTAAGGCTACTTTCACCCTGAGGCGCTTTGCAGGCACTATAGAGCTAAAAATAGTGCCTGCAAAGCGCCCTGAAAGAGCCTATTCTCTCACTCCAGTGTGAAAGCCCGAGGTCTCACACTGGAGCGGTGCGCTGGCAGGACGCTCAAAAAAGTCCACCGCTCCTACAGCACCCCTGCCCATTGAAATCAATGGGCAGCGCCACCGAAATGTGGGCAAAGCGCCGCTACTGCGGCGCTTTGTGGGCGGTTTTAGTTTCAATGTTTTTATTAAATTTTTCAACATAAAAAAAAGGGGTATAAATAACATTATATAAAAAAATACATTAGAAATAGTAAAAGAAATTCCATATTCAGAATAATATTCATAAATATAAAGTGTATTAAATATACATTATGAGCAAGTAAAACATAGAATGTATTGAAAAATAAAATATACAGAACTAAATAAAATAAATTAAACAAGGTAATCCAAATATCTCATGTGATAATGTAGTATATATTAAAAGAAATAAAAGGGAATAAGGTCAAATAAGGGGAAGAGTGGATAATTGTACAAAGAATAAAATATTAATTATATTAAGATTAGGGATGAGCTTCGATTTTGCCTGTTCGCCCGTTCGCCGAACAGCGAACAAATTGGGGTGTTCGCGGCAAATTCGAAAAATCTATGGGAGAAATCTAAAGTGTTAATTATAAAGGCTAATATGCAAGTTATTGTCCTAAAAAGTGTTTGGGGACTGGGGTCCTGCCCCAGGGGACATGTATCAATGCAAAAATAAGTTTTAAAAACGGCCGTTTTTTCGGGAGCAGTGATTTTAATAATGCTTAAAATGAAAAAATAAAAGTGAAATATTCCTTTAAATTTCGTACCTGGGGGGTGTGTATGATATGCATGTGAAGTGGCGCATGTTTCCCGTGCTTAGAACTGTCCCTGCAAAAAATGTCATTTTTGAAAGAAAAAAAGTCTTTTAAAACTGACTCGCGGCTATTAATGAATTGTCGGCTCCCGGCAATACATACAAAAGTCATTGATAAAAAAAAAAAAAAAAGCGTGGGGGTTCCCCAGAATTCAATTACCAGGCCCTTCAGGTCTGGAATGGATATTAAGGGGAACCCCGCCGCAAATTAAAAAAAAAATTGACGTGGGGTTCCCCCAAATATCCATTCCAGGCCCTTCAGATCTGGCATGGATTTTAAGGGGAACTCCACCCCAAATTAAAAAAAAAATGGCGTGGAGTCCCCCTAAAAATCCATACCAGACCCCTTATCCGAGCACGCAACCTGGCCGGCCGCAGGGGAAAAGGGGGGGACGAGAGAGCGGCCCCCCCTCCCTCCTGAACCGTACCAGGCCACATGCCCTCAACATGGGGAGGATGTCCCCATGTTGATGGGGACAAGGGCCTCATCCCCACAACCCTTGCCCGGTGGTTGTGGGGGTCTGCGGGTGGGGGGCTTATCGGAATCTGGAAGACCCCTTTAACAAAGGGGACCCCCAGATCCCGCCCCCCCCTATGTGAATTGGTAAGGGGTACGTTGTACCCCTACCATTTCACGAAGAAAGCGTAAAAAAATGTTTAAAAAAACACACAAACACCTTGAAAAAGTCCTTTATTAAAAACAAAAAACAAAAAAACATTCCAGCGGTGAAATTCAGTGTCCCGCGGCGATCCCGATGTCCAGCGCTGTCCTTCATTGGTTGTGCCTGAGCGGACCTGATGGGGAACTCCCTCTCAGTATTTTAAATGTATAGACCCGCCCCTTCTAAAGTTCCCCATCAGGTCCGCTCCCTCGGTATGTCGGACCCGCCTACGTCATTGGCTTGAGCGGGGAACTTCCTTCACTGTGTAATTTAAATTTACATAGTGAAGGAAGTTCCCCGCTCAAGCCAATGACGTAGGCGGGTCTGACATACCGAGGGGGCGGACCTGATGGGGGACTGCTCTCACTTTGGTAATACATGTATAGACCCGCCCCTTCTCATGTTCCGCATCTGGTCCGCTGAGCGGACCTGATGGGGAACTTTAGAAGGGGCGGGTCTATACATTTAAAATACTGAGAGGGAGTTCCCCATCAGGTCCGCTCAGGCACAACCAATGAAGGACAGCGCTGGACATCGGGATCGCCGCGGGACACTGGATTTCACCGCTGGAATGTTTTTTTTTTTTTTTTTTTTAAATAAAGGACTTTTTCAAGGTGTTTGTGTGTTTTTTTAAACATTTTTTTACGCTTTCTTCGTGAAATGGTAGGGGTACAATGTACCCCTTACCAATTCACATAGGGGGGTGGGATCTGGGGGTCCCCTTTGTTAAAGGGGTCTTCCAGATTCCGATAAGCCCCCCGCCCGCAGACCCCCACAACCACCGGGCAAGGGTTGTGGGGATGAGGCCCTTGTCCCCATCAACATGGGGACATCCTCCCCATGTTGAGGGCATGTGGCCTGGTACGGTTCAGGAGGGAGGGGGGGCGCTCTCTCATCCCCCCCTTTTCCCCTGCGGCCGGCCAGGTTGCGTGCTCGGATAAGGGGTCTGGTATGGATTTTTAGGGGGACTCCACGCCATTTTTTTAAAAAATTTGGGGTGGAGTTCCCCTTAAAATCCATGCCAGATCTGAAGGGCCTGGAATGGATATTTGGGGGAACCCCACGTCAATTTTTTTTTAAATTTGCGGCAGGGTTCCCCTTAATATCCATTCCAGACCTGAAGGGCCTGGTAATTGAATTCTGGGGAACACCCACGCTTTTTTTTTTTTTTTTTATCAATGACTTTTGTATGTATTGCCGGGAGCCGACAATTCATTAATAGCCGCGAGTCAGTTTTAAATGCATTTTTTTCTTTCAAAAATGACACTTTGTGCAGGGACAGTTCTAAGCACGGGAAACATGCGCCACTTTACATGCACATCATACACACCCCCCAGGTACGAAATTTAAAGGAATATTTCACTTTTATTTTTTCATTTTAAGCATTATTAAAATCACTGCTCCCAAAAAAACGGCCGTTTTTAAAACTTCTTTTTGCATTGATACATGTCCCCTGGGGCAGGACCCGGGTCCCCAAACACTTTTTAGGACAATAACTTGCATATTAGCCTTTATAATTAACACTTTAGATTTTGAACGTTCAAGTCCATTGTATTTAATAGGGTTCTAAAGTTTACACGAACATTTTGTCTGTTCGCAGGTTCTGGTGTGAACCGAACAGGGGGGGTGTTCGGCTCATCCCTGATTAAGATTACTATTAGTGTAAACATCCCCAAGTCAAGTTAAGGAATAAAAGAGGTTAGGGTACGATATTCTGAAGAATTAGTCAATTGTATCCAGTTAGCCCAAGTTTTATTGAATTTAAATGGTGTGTCATTGGCCTGTTGTATTAAATCTTCCATTTCAGCAATAGTTTGGACTTTTTTTTAACCATTCAGATACACATGGGGTTGAAACATCCCTTCAATGAATAGGTATACACAGTTTAGCCGCATTAATAAGATGCATAACAAGAGATTTTTTGTAAAGTGAAATAGGTAAGGATGTGTGGTGTAACAAGTATTGAGCAGGAGTAAAATCAAGTTTATATGTTGTTATGTGGAAGATAAGACAATGTATTTCCTTCCAAAAGGGTTGTATCTGAGGGCAATCCCACCAAATATGAAGGAGTGTTCCCTGGGCAGCCGCACATCGCCAACACAGAGGACTAGTATCAGGATTACATTTGTGGATTATGTCTGGTGTTTTATACCATCTGGAATATATCTTAAATCCATTCTCCTGAGTTAAGACATTTAGGGAACCTTTATGAATGTATGTAAAAATATGTTCCCATTCATTTCTAGTAAGGTCCATAGTAAGTTCTCTTTCTTTTGTGGGCGGTTTTAACCCTTTTTCGGCCGCTAGTGGGAGTTAAAAGTGCCCCGCTAGTGGCCGAATCGTGCCGCAAAAACTATGGTAATGCGCCGCTAAAAATAGTACTGCTAATACTAATACTACTAATAATACTGCTTACCTTACTTATGCTAATTTGTTCCAGGTCCAGCACCAAATCATAGCTACTTGGTTAGCAGTCCAGGCCTGACATAGCACATACAACATTATACTCTAATGCACCTGATTTAATTTTTTTCTGAAACTTGTGTCATTTTTTTTTTGTCCTTTCCTATCAGTTTTAGAGAGAACATTATATATCCAGCAGTTGTGATTCAGGTCCTGTACCCGGTGTTCCTCCGCTCAGACATAACATATTTAATTAATGATTAAATGCACTGGCAATTAGTTATTTTTTTGAGGTAGAATCAGGTCATGAGACACGGCGTCTTTTCTTTTAAATATGTGAGTGATCCTGCCATCCCCAGTTCATCTCTGTGTCCTTTTGGGATTGAGAGTTATCAAATGTGATTAATGAGAATAGTTATCTTCCACTTAACTGCCCCTGGCACCCGGTACCTATGTAAAACATTGCAGTGGAGCTGACATTAACATTAATCATGACGGCATACATATTTATCACTTCAGTGAGAACGGGGCTCCGAAACAAAGTCATTTCCTGGGTATAAAAGAGAAGACATGAACCTCCCGAACACACGTCATCTGTTTTTGTTTTAAAGGGGGGATCTGCTTTCCTTGTAGTTGGATCCAATTCTCTCAAGAAAATTCTGATGTTAAAAGATAACAGCATCAATAGCTTTAAAAAAATGTTTCATGAACATGATATTGTCTCTCACACAACAGGAATAAGTCAGTAATACCTGTCCACATGTGAGGTTCAAAGGCTAAGCTCTTTTTATAGCTAAACGGGCCCATTCAGGCAATGGCCCCAGTATTAGATGATACGAAATGTGTGGCACCGCTCCACAGACAAAGTCTTCCCTCTGCTGTGGATGCTCCGGGTACAGGCAAAAAAGCCGATCCACGTTCATGATCCAGAAAGAGTAACAAAGTGTAAGCTCCACACCAATAAAGTTACTTCTTCATAAAAACGTTATTGTGCCATAGACAGCGTACAGCATGTCCCCAACTGCAAACTGCCCGCTGACGCGTTTCACCTCGATAGGCTTAATCGTAGAGAAAGGGGGGTCCGGAGGAAGTGGGGTCTTATATATCAACATCAAAGAAAAGCAACAATAAATTATGACACATTCCTTAAAGGTAAATATGTGTTGCAAACATCACCCTATGTGGGCATTCTAAATTAGATTTTAATACTGTCATGGATATGCAGTAGTGTTTGTCTGTCAGCTTACCTTCCTTCCCATGTGTTCATCTTAGAGGCCTGAGCCCTTTCACCTGGCTTCCTTTATAATCTCCTCCCAGCCAGACTCCACCCCAGGCCCTATCACTGAACACTATATTAACCTGTGCACTGCAAGCCTGGTTTGCTGATCAACGTGTTTGTTAGGCATTGTGTGTTTGGGTTCCTGCCTGCCGTGTGCTACGTCTGTCTCTCTGTTACGTTATTGGCTTGTCCTCGACTATCCCTGTCTGCTCGTGACCCTTGACCTTCGGCTCGTTCTTCGTTATCCTTGTCTGCTTGTGGCCCCTGACCTTCAGCTTGTTATTCGGTTCTCTCTATCGTGTGCTGCTGCTTCCCCTCTTTTCCCCTTATCCTACGGGGCGTGAGCTAGGAAACTCCAGGGGCCGCGACCTGGTCCCAGCCTGCAGCGTAACATCCTCACCACTAGAGGCCCTGGAGAAGACCAGCTGGGTCTTAGACTCCGCGCTCTGGGGAATCTTGGCTCTCGCTTCCGTTAGGATCCCGGTTGTGCTCCTCTGGTCCCGCTTTCCACAACCACCCAGTTTCCTATCCGCAGAAGCCAGCCATAGGGTTCACTACCCCGCGGTGCACTCCTGTCCCCCTACGGTGTGCATCTGTCACCTGGCCACAGGTGACCCTGACAGTTTGATCAGCCATGAACCCGGCTGACATCCCGTTACCCGTGGATGATCCGTTGCAGGGCATAGTTTGCAGACTTGAAACCCAGGAATCGAATCAGACTCAGGTGATGCGATTCCTCCAGGATCTGGCTTCTCGCTTTGAGCAGCTTCAGGCCTCCTTGGGAACCCTGAATCCGCAACCTCAAATACAACCAGCGGCTGCACCTATTGCACCAGTCGCAGCCACACACTCACTACAACTGCCAGCTCCGTCCCGTTTCTCTGGGGACTCCAAGGCTTGCAGGGGGTTCCTTAGCCAATGCACAATTCATTTTGAGCTCCAGCCCCAAAACTTCCTGTCTGATCGGGCTAAGGTAGCCTATATCATTTCCCTCCTCTCTGGTGAAGCTTTAGCCTGGGCAGCCCCTCTGTGGGAACTGAATGATCCAGTGGTTTCTAGCCTGTCTGGCTTCTTGAAACTTTTTCGGAATATCTTCGAAGAACCGGCTCGTGTCTCTTCAGTGGCCAGCGCCCTTTTACGTCTCCGCCAAGAGTCTGCTTCTGTGGGACAGTATGCCCTTCATTTCCGCATACTGTCGGCTGAGTTGAGCTGGAACAATGAGGCCTTAGTCGCAACCTTTTTGCATGGCCTGTCTGATAGAGTGAAGGATGAATTAGCAGGAAGAACCATCCCCACTGATCTGGCCGGCGTTATCTCCTTGTGTAACCAGATCGATATTCGCTTTCAGGAGAGGACCTTAGAAAAGCAACGCCAGCACTCCTTGGTTCTTAGTCAGCCTGAGCTCCCCTCTCTTCGACCCGTAGAGCATCTCCTACCAGCTGAGGAACCCATGCAGCTGGGTCGGACCAGGCTATCCCCCGAGGAACGTGCTAGGCGCAGAACTCTTGGTCTGTGTCTTTACTGTGGGGGCAAAGGTCATTTTCGTGACACTTGCTCTCTTTGTCCAGAAAAACGTTCGGGTCCACTTCATCTGGAAAGTGGAGTATTGGACCCAGAAATATCACCTTCCCCTTCTCGTCTTCTGTTTTCTGTGTTCCTTCATGTTGGTGCTTCTTCTCATTCGGTCTCAGCATATCTGGATTCCGGAGCCGCTGGTAATTTTATGCACTGGGAAATCGCATCGTCCATGAGACTTACTCTTTTGCCCCTCACCACACCATTGGTGGTCTTGGCGATTGATGGTACTGTTCTCCCAGGGGGACCTATTCGCTTCCAGACCCTCCCTGTTAAGATGTCGGTAGGGACACTCCACCAGGAGTGGATATCCTTCCTTATCTTACCCAAGGCCTCAACGCCTATAATTTTGGGTCTCCCATGGTTACAGCTCCATTCTCCTCATGTGGACTGGACTACTGGACAGATCCTGGCTTGGGGTCCCTCCTGTTCCTCGTCCTGCCTACCCAAGGTTGCCCCCTGTGAATCTGAGCCGGTCATTCATTCCAGGTTGCATAACCATTTACATTTCTCTGTCCCTAACCACCCTTGGACGCACAGCCAGGCTAGCTTGTCTACAAGTCCTGCAGTCGCTACGTCTTGCGATGCGATTCAGGTAGTCGCTACACCTGACTCAGCTATTCACTCTGTACTAGTTATGCCAGTCCAGCCCATGCCCAGTGAGCCTCCTACTTTTTCTTGTTCGGGACATTCTGCTTGTCCTTCAGCTATTCAGTTTGACTCCGGCGACATGTCACCTTCTAACCAACCTGACTTCAGGGTTCCACTGACATCTTCCCAGTCTGATGGTCCTGTGCAAGATGACCAGTTCCCCTTTAAGGGTCTAGGGGACCCTCCTCAGATTCCTGTTGATCCTCTCATGCCCTTGCTTATTCCTAGAGAGCCTTTGGTCCTCAATAGATCTTCTTGTCATCTCCCTACCTCGTTTTCGGTCTCTGAGGATAATCTTTAGTACGAGGTTAGACAAGTTCTGGATTCTCGGCTCTGCAGAGGCATTCTTCAGTACCTTGTGCATTTGAGAGGTTTTGGTCCTGAGGAGGCGTCTTGGATCGCTGCATCTGATGTCGCTGCACCTCATCTGTTGAGAAGGTTTCATCAGAGATTTCCCTTTAAGCCTGGGCCCAGGCGGGGGAGGGCCCATAAGAGGGAGGGTACTGTCATGGATATGCAGTAGTGTTTGTCTGTCAGCTTACCTTCCTTCCCATGTGTTCATCTTAGAGGCCTGAGCCCTTTCACCTGGCTTCCTTTATAATCTCCTCCCAGCCAGACTCCACCCCAGGCCCTATCACAGAACACTATATTAACCTGTGCACTGCAAGCCTGCTTTGCTGATCAACGTGTTTGTTAGGCATTGTGTGTTTGGGTTCCTGCCTGCCGTGTGCTACGTCTGTCTCTCTGTTACGTTATTGGCTTGTCCTCGACTATCCCTGTCTGCTCGTGACCCTTGACCTTCGGCTCATTCTTCGTTATCCTTGTCTGCTTGTGGCCCCTGACCTTCAGCTTGTTATTCGGTTCTCTCTATCGTGTGCTGCTGCTTCCCCTCTTTTCCCCTTATCCTACGGGGCGTGAGCTAGGAAACTCCAGGGGCCGCGACCTGGTCCCAGCCTGCAGCGTAACATCCTCACCACTAGAGGCCCTGGAGAAGACCAGCTGGGTCTTAGACTCCGCGCCCTGGGGAATCTTGGCTCTCGCTTCCGTTAGGATCCCGGTTGTGCTCCTCTGGTCCCGCTTTCCACAACCACCCAGTTTCCTATCCGCAGAAGCCAGCCATAGGGTTCACTACCCCGCGGTGCACTCCTGTCCCCCTACGGTGTGCATCTGTCACCTGGCCACAGGTGATCCTGACAAATACACTCTTTTTCTAGGGCTTAGTTTCATAAAGCGCCCAAAGAAGCGGGCCCTAGTAGGTAAAAATACACTATACTGTTTTGAAAAATATTGTTTAATGATTGTTCAACACTCCAACGTCTGTGCCTTAGGGTTCCTGTTGATCGACAGTATAGTGAGTATACAATACGATCACCACTGGTTGTGAGAAGGCTTACCGGAGTGAGGGGACTACTCTTAATGAGTCAACAAGGCTTTTGGTTTAAATACCAATACATGGGACATCTACGCCTGTACTTCTGACCAAAGTGGAAGATGATCCCTCTGTCCAATGGATGGCTCAGATAGGCAATTAAACAATAACAATCTCCTGCGCTTAGATGTTTCGGCTATACACAGGTGGTGTAGTCCACTTTTTGGGTTTAGGTAAAGCCTGTAGTCTTGCAGCCCTCCTTGGAACAATGGGTATTCTTTAGAACAAAAAAAAAAGGGAAAAAGGAGGGCGCACCGACCTCGTGCATTACCATAGGTAAACATTTTATTACAAACTTAAAAGCAATAGATATACTCACAAACGAGGAAGAAACAAAGCTTGTCAAATAATCGGACTGCATCCCTTGGCACATGCAGACTGGACCTGATGTAGAAGGGATCTGTTGGTACCCCAAACAGCTGACGCATTTCCAGGGCGTACCCTCTTTCTCAGAGCTTAGACGGTCAATGGCTTGTCTCTCCTACTTGTCCCTATATGCATCAATCTAACCACACCCCCGGGGGGAACACCTACCCGGATAGGTCACGTCCATCTGCGTGACATGACTCCACCCAATACATCAAATTTGATCTATAGATGATTGAATGGTGAAATGTATACTAGAAAATTACAATAGATAGATAAATACAAAACTCATTTAGTAGATAGATGGATAACTATCAGCTATCATCACCTACTTCATTTGTATGTATTGTACTTAGATTGGTGAAAAAAATAATATATATATATATATATATATATAAATAATTAAATAGACATGAGTTTTCCCATTTGTGAGCCAGATCTCATCCTGAGCCAGAGCTATATTGGCATTATCGTGGACGTGGGTCTCCCCAAAAGAAAGGCCAAGGTCTTACCTCCATATCCTTCCCCCCCATATAGATTCGTATGAGATTGAGGGAGCATGACCTTGCCGGACGGGTACACGCCATCCACTCTAATGGTATAGGGACCTAGTTTTCCCTGGTGTGCCGAGTGGAACGCACGCCATCCCATGGCCAGGAAGTGTGGGCGTCACTGCGTTTCACCCACCGCTGGCCGGAAGCGGTGGGTGAAACGCAGTGACATCAGCAGGGTTCATTTTGTGAATGAAACCTTAGTTTAAAAAAAAATTCTAAATATATTTATTGAAAAAAATAAATCAATTTAATCTATTTTATGGTAGAATATTTCCAGACAGAAACAAAGCTTTGCTACCCACTGACTTGCTGCAGCTTAATTGTTTTATACTGCTACAACTTAGTAGCAGAGCACCTTTCACACTTCCCAGATTATGAATAGCCACTGGAGATGGAATTATATTGTGTGTGGGTTACCTATGTGACACTGGTGTCGGTGGCAATTAACAACAGATTGATGTGGTTTTCCCATACCAGCTATTACTCTGTAACCTCTGCTCGGTGCATACTTCATAAAAAAGACATTATCAAGATCCATAGCCTCTTCTACAAGGATACTCAATTTCAAATATCCAAATGTGGTGTTTGAATGACTTTGTCTTTGTTTCTGGAAAAAATATATAGAGCTCATTTCGCTTAGCAAATTCCAGTTTTGAATGTTTCTTTTGAATGTTTCTTCAATCAATTGTGAAAAGGGACTTTATAGTAAAAAAAAGATTTTATAAAGAGATTTATAAAGAGATTTTTATCTTAAAGCGGAGTTCCGACTTAAAAAAAAATAGTATACAAATACTGCAGCTGCTGACTTTTAATAATCGGACACTTACTTGTCCCAGGGTCCAGCGATGCGGGGGAACAAAGCCCGGCTCCTCTCCCCCACCTCTCTGCGGCGCCGGCATCACTACTGTGGGCGCCTGGCTGTGGCTTCACAGCCGAGCACGCACTGCGCATGCGCAAGCCGCGCTGCACACTGTGACTGGCCAGGCAATCATCTGGGAACTGTGACGTGTCCCAGATGATTGCAGAGAGGGAGGGGGGGAGAGGTGAACTTCCTTCTGGCGCTGCCGTGCCACGGGAGGAAGTGGGAGCTGAAACCCTCTAAAAAGAGGGTATCTGCCCCCCCCTCCCCAAAAAAATGACATGCCAGATGTGGCATGTCAGAGGGTCACCTTCCCTTAAAGCGGAAGTTCCATTTTTGGGTGGAACTCCGCTTTAAGACATCTTCACAAACTCGTTTATTGGGTGCCACTTTCCAAGCTCCTCTCCAGGTAGATATAAATAGCTCATACTTATGCAGCTCTGTATTCATGAATTCATCCTCAAATGTATTTTTTGAAATGCAAGCAGTGTAAGTACCTGAATTTGAGCTGCCCATTTGCAACAAAGTTTAGATTGAGGAAGGGAGGAGAAGGACAAGATGCTAATCAGTTGTGCTGCAATGCAAGTAACATGCTGACTGGAGGAGAGAGGAGAGAAGCAGAGGTCATTACTATGCTGCTTTGCCTTTCACTGTCCATTTACAGCAGTGGTCTCCAAACTGTGGCCCGGTGCCGGATGTGGTCCTTTGCTTGCCTTTATCCTGCCCTTGGGGCACTATTCCTCCCACTGACTTTTTAATCAGACATAATTCCCCCCATTGACACCAATGATGGGGCACTATTCATCTCATTAATACCACCTGATACCAATGAGGGGGTATTATTCCTCCCACTGATAGCAACAATGGGGCACTATGGCTCCCAATTAACTCCAACGATGGAGAACTATTCCTCTGATGACAAAAATAAGACATTGTTCACGCCCACTGACACCAGGACATTTTTTACTCCCAGTAGTCACAATTCAGTCCACCTTAAGTCTGAAGGACAGTAAACTGGCCCTTTGTTTAGAAAGTTTGGAGACCCCTGATTTACAGGATGCAGTGGGGAGGTGACCTGTATGTAATAGTGAAGCTGTAGCTGAAAGATCATGTCCCTTGATCTGTTGGACAGGGCTGTGTTGTGTGACGGAGTTGTGTAAAAGTCAGAACATAAAATACAAATCCTCTGCAAGCTAAAACCTCTAACATACAGTGAACCCTCGGATTGCGAGTAACACGGTTAACGGGCGTTTCACAATACGAGCACCGTTTAAAAAAAAATCCTTACTCGGTTTGCGAGTGTTGTTTCGCGAAACGAGCAGGATTCAAGCCACAGCGGTGTGCAGTACCGCGTTTGGCCTGAGGTGGGGGGACGTTGGAGCTGAGCGGAGCCGATCAGAGCCGTTTGGAAAGGCCCGAAGAAACTCGGAAATACTCCGTTCCCAAGCCTTTCCGAGGTTTTCCGAGTTCAGTCGAGCTGTCCCCGGGCCTTTCCGAGTGTTTCTGAGGCTCTCCGGCACCCCCCACCTCTGGCCACATGCGGTATTGCATGCCATAGAAGTCGATGCGGAACAAATTTTTTGTTTTCCATTGACCTCTATGGGGAAACTCGCTTTGATATGCGAATGCTTTGGATTACGAGCATTCTCCTGGAACGGATTATGCTCGTAATTGAAGGTTCCACTGTATATCCTTTTCACCTGTAAATTTAGCTGTTTGCCTGGAATTCAGGTTTAAAGTGGTTATAAACCCTTTTGTAGCGCACTCCACATAGGAGCTGCAGGTGAAAAGGGATCCCCCACCCTTCACAGCCAGGCACACCGAATTTCCACAGTCTACCAGAATCAGAAAACACTCCAGCACTTTGTTTTTGTATTTTGTTGAGGGGATAAAACTTGGATAGGGTTTAGGGGTATTATGGGATGCCCACTTGACTTTAGGCAACTTCAGGGACAACTTTCCTATACACAGTTTATATACACTCCTTCTCTTCCTCCAGCACTAGCTTGCTTACAGAACTCCACTGGCACACTGTTTTGTGAATCTGACAATGGCACTTAGTCAGATTTTAAAAGCAATAGCTTTTTGCAGGCAGGAACATGAGGCCCCCTTTAAATGTGTAGCAAAAAGTCAGTGTCCAGCTTTACATCCCTTTGGCTACTGATCCTAGCACCACCTCACCAGGCACTGCCAGCCCCCCTGGCTGCAGCTGCCCCTTTCACTAGCCTCCTGGCTACTTCTCAGTCCTCTCAGACTGCTCACTCACCAGCCCACCCGGCAGACTCTTCTGCAGAACTTCTGAACGTGCTGACCTGCTCCTGCGGTCCTCTCCTTGCTCCCATGCCTCCAGGAAGGATTTCCTCCATGTGTGGTAGAGGGTGCCTTCAGCGCCTGAGCCCCAGGCCTGAGGTCACCCCCCAAGACTACTAGGGGGCACCCTCAAGGGCCACCGATAGTCCTCAGCACTCCTTCTTCATCTTCCACTGCCCCTGCTGGCATGGCCCATGAGAATTTAGGAGCTACCTGCCCCCTGTCAGCCTCTTTTTCTTGGGGATTGGCTGGGGCCCTAATCAATACTCCAAGCAGCTCCTCCTAGACTCCACCCTTTACTTCTGTAAGCTTCTTCAAGGTTCCAGAAAGCAGGGGGAGTTACCAGAGGTGCTGCTTGCTGAGTCATCCAGCCTCCCTGAGTCACTCAGCCCTGACCCAGATTCAACCCAGACCTGGTTCCCAGCCATGCCAAATTTTTCTACACTAATAACTATGTACACTAGCACCTAGCTAGAGAGTGCTACACTTACATATACCAAGTGAAAAGACTATCCTCAGGTAATAAACAGAAATGAAACATCTCCCTACATAAGTTGCTCTGAGAGCTGATAGGAGGGAGAGGAAACACTCCCTTCACACAGCAAAAAAGAAACAGAGCTGAGGCCATCAATCACAGGCTTTGTGCTGGAGCTCCCTCCTCTGTCACCTTTTTTCTCTTGCTGTCAGGAAAATTTGTCAGAAGTGATTCATGCTGATAGCAGAGGAACAAAGCAGCAGACAAAAATGACACTTAGTGCTCTTAATTGAGACACACTATAGAGGAATATACTTTGTTCAACTTTCATGTCTGAGGTTTATAACCACTTTAACAAAAATAAAGGATTTCTCCTATAAGAATGTATGCATATGTATAGGGCTGTGCATGGCCCAAATCAGCTAGGTGTTTCTGATCAGCCACGGACATGAAGTCTGTACAAACCAATAACAGGCTGACCTGGTCCACGGATGTCCACATCTGTTCATTTGTACTCACACTTGGAGAAATTACCAACCCTTATGCCGCGTACACATGATCATTATTCACGGCGGTTTAAAAACCGCCGTGAATAATGACATTTTAAACGAGGGAACAGCTTGTTCCCCACACACGGTCATTTTTCTCGTCATTTTTTAAAATGACGAGAAAAACGATCGTCTATGGGCTCCGCGGCAGTGTTTCCCTATGGGAAACACTGCCGCGGAAGAAATGTCAGGAAAAACGACGAGAAAAATTAGAACATGTTCTAATTTTTCTCATCGTGATTAATGCCGTTTTTCCCGTCGGGAAAAACTGCAAAAAGCCCACAGACGATCGTTTTTCTCGTCCAAAGGAAAAAATTTAATTTTTCCCGACGGGAAAAATGATCGTGTATACGCGGCATTAGGGGCTTAGACAGTTCATGTCTAGGACATCCATCCCTATCTGCAAAAATTGCTCCAAGTGTGATTATATGTAGCTGTTGTCAGCCAAGAAGAGTGCCAGCCTGTCATTGATTTCTACAGATTTCCTGCCCACTCCTAATCACCCATGTGCATAATCCCTGGCAGTTATTCTTCCTCCAAATTCCAGGGGGTGGTAGAACCAGGCAGTTGAATCACAGTTTTACCACCCCCAGACCGCCCACCTGAACACCAACTTACAGCCGCTCAGGGTTGTACTCATGCCATGGCTGTAATGTTGTGATTCACTGATTTTTTTTTTACAGGATAGTACATTCAACAGGCATTACCACTGAAGAATGTGACCCATGAAAGTCTATGGGGCCGTGCCAGGACCATGTGCAATGCATGCAACTTCAGTGCGGTGGTGAAGCATTTACAGGTTTAAATCAGGTGCTCCTCGCCGCCTGTCAAACACCTCTGAAAAGTGATCCACAGTGAAATGCCATTCAGAGAGGGAGCAAGGGCTGCTTCACATGTCACAAGTCATTACAGCAAAGTGTCTATTAGGCCCCTTTCACACTGGGGCGGGCAGGTGCGGTGGCGGTATAGCAGCGCGATTTTCATCGCTGCTATACTGTCGTTCTTACCGCGGTATGCGGCCGCTAGGGGGGTGAATTTAACCCCCGCTAGTGGCCGAAAAAGGGTTAATACCGCCCGCAAACCGCGGCTATTGCCGCGGTTTGCGGGCGGTATTACCGTGGTGTCCCATTGATTTCAATGGGCAGCCGCGGTAAAGAAGCGGCTAGCAGGACTTTTGGAGCGGTCCTGCTAGCGCACCGCTTCAGTGTGAAAGCCTTCGGGCTTTCACATTGAAGGCTACAGGCACAAATTTTTCATGCGGTATAATAGCGCTAATATTAGCGCTAAACCGCATGAAAAACGCCCCAGTGTGAAAGGGGCCTTAAGCAGATAAGTATTATTATTTTACTTTTAAAGGCTGTCTTGTTTGTTTTTTTGTTAGTTATTTATTAGTAGCAGGGACAGAACAGTTGAAAACAAAAAAAAAAAAAATGTCTCATTGTAAAAATTCAACTGTAATCCTTATTTTTTTATTTTGTCTGTGTTTGCTCTCTCTCTTGTTGATAAGTAGCCAGTTGTTTCACAGCTTTTCAATTTCACAGCTTTTACGGTAATAAATATTGTTTCCTGCGTCTCTTTAAATAACTTCCATGCAAAGAAATAATATCTTGCAACCAACAATACATCGTGCCAAATATATCCATTAGATGGCGCTATATTTCTCTCTTAGTAAAGAGGCGTTTCTGAAAAATATCCTGACCCTTTTCAGTTTTTAATGCAGATTTAAAACTGCACAGATTTCATGAAAACATTTCCGAAAGTTCGTGAAATGTTATTTAATATATTTAGCATGGGAAATAACATCCAAAACATAAGAAATATAATAATTATCCCTCTGCCTTTTTTCAGAGTACTTCACTGAATAGGCTTTTTCCTGGACTCACTGTCCTGTTTTGACTTTCTTATCAAGCCTTTTCCAAGGATATCTTGTGTATCTGCACAGGCGCCCCCCTTTCTTTCATATGTTCCATCTATCTTGATTTCAAGTGAGTATCTTGATGGACCTTCCTCTAGCTTATAAAGAGTTTTTTAAGGCTGCTCAATTATGTTACAATACTAGATATATATATATATATATATATATATATATATATATATATTTATTTACTAGGATTCTCCAAGAGTAATTTATTCTGATTGTGTTCTTTGGTATTTTTTCTCGGCCAGGTATTTTTTAGCACTCACTGTGGGTGACCGACTGCTCGGAGTTTGGTCCATGCTGTCCTAAAGGGTGATTCCTCGCCCTTACACCTGTGGAGTGTTTTTTCCTTTTTTCCCATTTTTTTCCCTTTGTTCATCTAGGGACATCAGGGACTTTGATGGGAAGTCGCCCTTTTTTGTCATTTGTGGACCTGTATACAGGTAGACCTCTAAATTTAGATAAATGTCTATAATGGTCAAGTGGTAATTTTGCTTTTTGCTTTTATATTTATTAGTTGCTATTTGTATAGAAGTTTGAGACATACTTCCCCCTGACGAAGCCCCAATGGGCGAAACATGTAGGGACTACGTATGATCTTTTCAACCTACAACTGATGCAACCACCTTCTTGGAATTACCCTACCGCAATTTGATTCAGTGATATTGCTCTAATTTTTTATCATTGTGTATAATTCATTAAATAAAATTATTGTATATATTTTTTTACCAACTGGTTTTCCATTGTGTTTGATATTAATTCAATAGCACCGTTAGTCCCACTTCTTCTCTTTTTTCCTTTTCATAAGAAATAAGAAATGTAAAAACAAGCAAAACAAACTAAATGGACTTTTTGGTTTTTGGATAAAGTGGAGAGGAATTAGAACACCTGTCAGGTTTTATTGCTGTCGGTGTCCCGTTAGGACGATTCACTCTCTATTTAGCTTATTTACTGTTATCACCAACAGTGAAAGTGAAAAACACAAATTTTGAGTTGTCACCAGAACAGAAATGGAGGGGAGATCTTCGATTGGGCATCCCTGGTAAAAAACAGGTATTTCCCTCACTTTGTACGAATTTCCTCTCACTTCCTGTTTTGGCTGTGGGACGGGAAGTGAAGGGAAATGTACCCAATGGGACAGAGATGGCAAAAAAACCTGAAGGGGTTATAAACCTCCCTTATGGCCTGTACACACGACCCGAAAATCAAACAAAAAATACCACTTCCGAAGCGATCGTACAATTATATACCGTATATACTCGAGTATAAGCCGACCCGAATATAAGCCGAGGCACCTAATTTTACCACAAAAAAATGGGAAAACGTATTGACTCGAGTATAAGCCTAGGGTGTCCATCTGCATGCCTTACTGTGCCTCACTTTACCTCACTGTGTCCATGTGCATGCCTCACTGTGCCTCACTGTGCCCATTCCTCACTGTGCCCATGCCTCACTGTGTCCATGTGCATGCCTCACTGTGCCTCACTGTGCCCATTCCTCACTGTGCCCATGCCTCACTGTGTCCATGACTAGACTGATGTTTAACATGGGAGTCTATGGAAGGGGTGCTCGGATTTGAAAAATTGGTGCTCCCCGGCTGTGGGCCCCACAGACAACAAACTTTGCACACTTGTAGAGAAGAAATTAGGCTACATGTGTGTCAAGGTTTGGGTCCAGAGGACCTACGACTGGCCGGTACCGGGTCCCCAAATTCACCAGAGAAATTACCGTTTAACATTCAAGTCTATGGAAGTGGGGCCCAGCTTTGAAAAAAATCGGTGCTCCCCGGCTGTAGGTCCCCCGGACAACAAACTTTGCACACTTGTAGAGGAAGTGTGGGGCTACATGTGTGCCAAGTTTGGCCAGTACCGGGTCCCCAAGGTCCGGGAGATAAGGCGCAAAAAGGTGACTCAAGTATAAGCCAAGGGGGGCATTTTCAACACAAAAAAAAGTGCTGAAAAACTCGGCTTATACTCGAGTATATACGGTAATCGTTAGTACATTCGATTTTGAGAGACAATCACGACAGTTCATCTGATATTGTCTCATTTGATAAGCACAACATTTTTTCTTGTACGATACCAGATCGTACAATTTTCGTTTAATTAGTGCAGTTGTCTTTCAAAAATACAATACAAATACACTACAACACATTACATCACTTCCCAATTTTTATTCTGTCGTACGAGAATTTTAATAACTTTATTCAACTCTTTATTTTCAATATGCAACTAGCATGCAAAGGATCTGTCGTCCCATTTTTGGAACGTGTGTACGGGCCATTACTCTGTCCAAAAGTTTTACTTTAGGATGACCATACACATGGTGCTTGTAGTTCATTTTCTTTCTTTGGGCAAAATTACAAAGTGGTCAGAAAAATAATACTGTATGTTGGTTTTGATTGACCGGAAGGAAATTGGATCAAAATTGCTTTAATCAAACCCTGCAAAAACTGTGATTGCTTTCAATCAAATTGCCATGGTCGATCAATTTAATAACCTGTGTTGAAGCTGTCAATGTATTGCCCAGTTCATCGACTGAATTCAAGTGGTCACTCAAAGTCGCGTGGCAGATTGTTTAGTTTTGGCAACAGCTTTAGATCATTTGCTAGATTCCTTATCCATCAAAAATGGTTGACCTTGCCTGAAAGTTGCCACGTGCATACAACACTGTACCCAAATAAATTTTGTTTTTTTAGACAGATAATGTTTATTATTTTTTTGCTGGTATTTAATCCCTACTTGTTTTTGGTTTTGTTTTTTGTTTTTTTTACTACATACAGTGCCTTGAAAAAGTATTCATACCCCTTGAAATTTTTCACATTTTGTCATGTTATAACCAAAAACGTAAATGTATTTTATTGGGATTTTCAGGGCTTTTATTCTCAAACAATAGGTGCTGGAACTTAACTACGGCCCCACAAAACCCCTCCCCTACACACACCCTCCAAATCACATCAAATAGTGGGTGTGTTCAGTCAAATTTCATGAAAACAGTAGGAGGGTCTTAAAGTGATTGTAAACACTCTGATACTATTTGCACCTACAGGTAAGCCTACATTAAGGCTTACCTGTAGGTGCTTGCAATATCTCCTTAACCCACATGGTTAAGGAGATATTTGCAGAAAATCGGGCACCGTTGTCTACGGCGCAGGCGAACTGAGCGCGCCAGGTCTTGAATGGGAAATAGCTGGAAAGTGCCGGAAACGCGTGCATGCGCGGGGATCGTGCCGGTTCCGCGGGCATACGCGGGAGTGACGTTGTCGCCGCTCCTGCCAGTCACATCGCCAGAGCGGCAATACCCGGAAGTCACTCTGGCGGAGGAGAGGAACGAGGGTCGCTTTGGGGGCTTCGATCAAGGTAAGTAATTCATAATGAGCTAGTATGCTAGTCATACTAGCTCATAATCCCTTTGTCTTGCGGGTTTTTTTTTTTTTTTAATGTTTTTCTGGGTTTACAACCACTTTAAAGGGGCATTAAATACCAGGATTGCATTACATACAGAGTGCAGAGCTGTCACTTGCAAACACAGAAACCAGACTTCTGTGTTTACAAGTGATTGTGGTGAGCAGGCACCAAAGGGTCTGAGCCAGAGGTGGTGGAACTGAGTTCCACCAAGTTCCTCCTGAAAAAAAGGCCCTGGGGATTTTATGTGATAGACCAAGTGGAAGTAAAATGATAAATGGTTTTCAAAATGGTTTTCAAAATGGTTTTCAAAATGGTTTTCAAATAAATATGTGAAAAGTGTGGTGTGCATTTGTGGTGTGCATGTGTATTCAGCCCCCCTGAGTCAATACTTTGTTGAGTCAATTACAGCTGCAAGTCTTTTTGGGTATGTCTCTACCAGCTTTGCACATCTAGAGAGTGACATTTTTGCCCATTCTTCTTTGCAAAATACCTCAAGCTCTGTCAGATTGGATGGAGAGTGTCTTTGAACAGCAATTTTCAAGTTTTGCCACAAATTCTCAATTGGATTTAGGTTTGGACTTTGACTGGGCCATTCTAACACATGAATATGCTTTAATCCAAACCATTCCATTGTAGCTCTGGCTGTATGTTTAGGGTCGTTGTCCTGCTGGAAGGTGAACCTCCGCCCCAGTCTCAAGTCTTTTGCAGACTCTAAAGCCCTGTACACACGATCGGATATCCTATGGATTCTAATCCGATGGTTTTGTCCATTGGAAATCCGATGAAGCTGACTTCCATCAGTCTTGCCTACACACCATCAGTCAAAAAAACCGACCGTCCCAAACGCGGTGACGTAAAACAGTCCGATGAGCCGAGAAAAATTAAGTTCAATGCTTCTGAGCATGCGTCGACTTGATTCTGAGCATGCGTGGGTTTTTTATCCGATGGACTTGCCCATAGACGATCAGAGTTTTAGATTGGTTTTTTATCCATCGGAAAAATTTAAAACATGTTCTATTTTTTAAAACCGATGGAAAAAAGACAGATGGGTCCCATACACGATCCGTTTGTCTGATGAAAACAATCCATCGGACGGTTTTCATCGGTTAAACCGATCGTGTGTACAGGGCTTAACAGGTTTTCTTATTAGACTTCCCTGTATTTGGCTCCATACATCTTCCCATCAACTCTGACCAGCTTCCCTGTCCCTGCTGAAGAAAAGCATCCCCACCACATGATGCTGCCACCACAATGTTATACGGTAATGATGGTGTGTTCAGGGTGATGTGCAGTGTTAATTTTCCGCCACACATAGTGTTTTGCTTTTAGTCCAAAAAGTTAAACTTTGATTTCATCTGACCAGAGCACCTTCTTCCACATGTTTTCTGTGTCCCCCACATGGCTTCTCACAAACTGCAAAGGGACTACTTATGGCTTTTTTTCAACAATAGCTTTCTTCTTGCCACTCTTCCATATAGACCAGATTTGTGGAGTGCCCAACTAATGCCCTGTACACACGATCGTTTTTTCCGATGAAAAAAGTCAGATGGATCGGTGTAAAAAAATAGAACATGTTTTAAATTTTTCAGATGGAAAAAAAACCGATAGGAAATTCCGATCGTCTGTGTGGAACTCCATCGGAGAAAAAACCCACGCATGCTCAGAATCAAGTCGACGCATGCTCAGAAGCATTAAACTTAATTTTTCTCGGCTCGTCTAAGTTTTTTACGTCACTGCGTTTTGGACGGTCGGAATTTTGTCTGATGGTGTGTAGACAAGACTGATGGAAGTCAGCTTCATCGGAATTCCAATGGAAAATTCCATCGGATTTTATTCCATCGGAAATCCGATCGTGTGTACAGGGCATTATAGTTGTCCTGTGGACAGATTCTTCCACCTGAGCCATGGATCTCTGCAGCTCCTCCAGAGTTACCATGGGCCTCTTGGCCGCTTCTCTGAATAATGCTCTCCTTGCCCGGCCTGTCAGTTTAGGTGGACAGCCATGTCTTGGTAGGTTGTGCCATACTCATTCCATTTTCGGATGTTGGATTGAACAGTGCTCCATGAGATGTTCAAAGCTTGGGATATTTTTTTTTAGCCTAACCCTGCTCTAAACGCCTGCACAACTTTATCCCTGACCCGTCTGGTGTGTTCCTTGGCCTTCATGATGCTGTTTGTTCACTAAGGTTCTCTAACAAACCTCTGAGGGCTTCACAGAACAGCTGCATTTATACTGAGATTAACCACTTCCCGCCCAGTCAATAGTGAATTGACGTCCGGGAAGTGGTTGCATTATCGATACTGGACGTCATATGACGTCCTGCAGGATAATGCCTTGCGCGCGCCCGCTTGCAGAGCGAGGATCGGGGAAGGCGAGCGTCCCTTGGACACAGCGCGTCCCCGATCAGAGTAAACAGCCAATGAATTGGCTGTTTACCACGTGACCGGCTGTGTCCAATGACAGCCGGTCACAAATGTAAACAAACTCCACAGGAGTTACTACCTGATCCCTGCTCTCTCCTCACACACCGATCTGTGAGGAGAGAGAAGAGATCAGTAAGTTAGCTCAGTGTAGTTTGTCTACATAAGTTTACAGTGCACAACACACCCCCCCCCCCATAAAGAGGACCTGTCACACAGCCCAGCACATCAATCAGCCCAGCCAATCAGCCCATCTGTCAATCAGCCCATCTGTCAATCAGCCCATCTGTCAATCAATCAGCCCATCTGTCAATCAATCAGCCCATCTGTCAATCAATCAGCTGATCTGTCAATCAATCAGCCGATCTGTCAATCAATCACCCCACCTGTCAATCAATCACCCCATCTGTCAATCAATCAGCCCATCTGTCAATCAATCAATCAGCCCATCTGTCAATCATCTGTCACAGGCCCACCTCCATCGGTACCGCCATTGGCACCGCCACACAGGCTACCAGTACCGCCATCGGTACCAGTACCACCACCAGTACCGCCACCAGGCCCAGCATCTATACTGCCACACAGGCCCGCTACCAGTATCACCACTAGTGCCGCCATCAGTACCACCACCCGTACCACCGTCGGTAGTGCCACCACCACCTGTACCACCACCTGTACCGCCATCGGTACCATCACCACCCGTACCGCCATTGGTACCACCACCACCTGTACCGCCATCGGTACCACCACCACCTGTACCGCCATCGGTACCACCACCACCCATACCGCCATCGCTACCACCACCACCCGTACCGCCACCTGTACCGCCATCGGTACCGCCGCCACCACCACCACCCGTACCGCCATCGGTACCACCACCACCTGTACCGCCATTGGTACCACCACCACCCATACCGCCATCGGTACCACCACACAGGCCCACCACTAATACCTCCATTGGTACTACCACACAGACCGCCACCACTACCACCAGCAGTACCATTACACAGGCCCACCAATAAGCACTGCCATAATGTCCCAAAGGGTTTACACACCTGAGGAGGCATATGCCATTCTTGCCATGTCGGATGATGAGAGCAGCGGGGAGCTCCCATTATCCGATTCTGGTTCGGAATACGAGCCAGTGGAGGATAGTGGCTCAGAGTCCGAGTCCCCGGAGGAAACCGTCCCTCCCAAAAGAATGCGATCGGCACCAAGATCAGCACCAAGATCAGCACCAAGATCAGGAGAACTGCCCACCACCAGCAGCGCCATACCCCAGGAAGAGGAGCCCAGTACAAGCAATGGAAATGCACGCCCAACCCGAAGAATCCAGCCCCAATCCTACCTTCCCGATGCCCTGGCAAACCCCTTATGGTTGCCTGCCAACTCAGGATCCGCTATCATCCCCCCTTTCACCGCACAGCCAGGTGTGCAGCCCGACACTACAAATTTTTCTAAATTTGATTATTTTTGTTTATTTTTCCCACAAGATTTGCTGCAGAATATAGTGGATCAAACAAATCTGTATGCATCCCAATTTATTGCTGCCAACCCCGATTCTTCCTACGCCCGCATGTTCCAGTGGCGGCGTCTAACATTGGAGGAATTTAAATTATTTTTGGGCCTTATGTTCAATATGGGGCTTACAAAAAAGAACGAAGTCCATTCATATTGGTCCAAACGCCCCATCCAACACATGCCCATATATTCCGCTGTCATGTCCAGGAAAAGATACGACATGATTATGCGCTTTCTCCACTTCAATGACAATTCACAGTGCCCTCCCCGAGATCATCCCAACTACGACAAATTGTACAAGATACGCCCCCTATTCAATGCCTTTTCCCAGCGATTTGAAGAAGTTTTCATCCCAGACCAAAAAATTTGTGTGGACGAGTCCCTCGTACATTTCACCGGCCGACTGCAGTTCAAGCAGTACATACAAAGCAAGAGAGCCAGGTATGGGTTAAAATTAAATAAATTATGTGATCGAGCCACTGGATACGTCTGCAAATTCAGGATCTACGAAGGCAAAGACTCCCAGCTCCAGCCCCGTGATTGCCCCACATATATTGGAACCAGTGGGAAAATTGTCTGGGAGTTGGCATACCCCCTGTTCGGAAAAGGTTACCATTTATATGTTGATAATTATTATACCAGCCTGCCCCTTTTTCGCCACCTTTACAGTAAACAAACCCCGGCCTGCGGTACCTTAAAAAAAAAAACGGAAGGGATTCCCACAAAATTTATTGACAAAAAAATTGCGACCTGGAGAATCGGCATCCATGAGGAACGAGGAGGTGTTGGCCATGAAGTGGAGGGACAAGAAAGATGTCCACATCCTCTCTACGATCCACAATGACACCATGGTGGAGATCCCAAGAAGACGCGGCTCCATTGTAAAGCCCGAATGTGTCCACGACTACAATTTGTACATGGGGGGGGGGTGAATTTAAACGACCAGATGCTACAGCCCTACTTATCAACCAGAAAGTCCCGTTATTGGCACAAAAAAGTTGCGTTTCACCTGTTTCACATGGCCCTTTTTAATTCGTTTGTTTGCTACCAAAAAGCAACTCAAAATCACCGACTCCACTACCTCCAATATATCGAAGATATCATCGATGCCCTCATTTACCAACAAAATCCCGCCCCAGGAAGCATTCGCTCTGATAGTGTGAGTCGGCTTCACGAGCGACACTATCCCTTTAGCATCCCCCCCACAGAATCTGGAAGAAGACGCCAAAAGAAATGCCGTGTATGCAGCAGAGGAGGAGTAAGAAGAGACACCAGCTATTATTGTCCAGATTGTCCCTCCCAACCTGGCCTGTGCATCGGAAATTGCTTAGAAAATTATCATACATCCATTAGTTCCCCTTATTATTAACAGACTGCCATTTCGCCATTTGCCTGCTACCATGTTACTAACTACCTTCCATGTTAATTAACTGACCCTGGCCTGTTTACCAACGATGTCTTTGCTTGCCGATTTAAACCACATTTCTGACCTCCACGTGCACCAACCTCAGCCTGTTTACCGACGATGCCTCTGCCTGCCGATTTAAACCACGTTTCTGACTTCCACGTGTACCGACCTTGGCCTGTTAATCGACCATGTTTTTGCCTGCCACTTGGACTGATCTTTTGGCCATCTACTTTTAGTACACAGGGGTCTCACATATGTGAGGGGCTTCAGAATAGCGTTCTGAGTAGAGAAAACCAGTTTTTCGTTTTCTGTGCTCCAAGAACAGGGTCTGGTTGCCCGGAGGCTTCAAAGCGATTTGGGTGGGAGAAGCCTCTACCCCTGTCCCCCTGGCCCTAAGCTTGATGGTCCTTCCTGCTGCCTGGACCAATAATTTGGCTGTGCTGACCATATTACTGCCTGTAATGACCCATGACATTATGGACCATGTTTCTTCCTGCTGCTTGGACCAATACTTTGGCTGTGTTGACCATATATCTGCCTGCTGCCTCTACTGACTTTGGACAGCATTTCTGCCGGGACACCTCTGCCTGCTACCTGGACCTGTGCTTTGGCTGTGCTCTGGCTGTGCTGACAGTATCTCTGCCTGTGCGAACTATGGACAGTATTCCTGCCTGCTGCCTGGATGATTGCTTTTGCTGTCGCTGACCTCATCCCTGCCTGCTGCCTGGACCGATGCTCTCCTCTGTGGACCACTGCACTTCTAAAACCACAGGTAATCTTTTGTTATTTGGTATGTACCTGCTATGTGTTAGATATATGAAGGGCCTTCAAAAATGTGATCGGTAGTCAGAAAATGATATGTGCAATTAATGCTGCTAGAATGCCTGGAGGTGCTACTTGGATGTTGGGCCTCTGTATGTGGCCAGGCTGTGTAAAAGTCTCAAACATGTGGTATCGCCATACTCAGGAGGAGTAGCAGAATGCATTTTGGGGTGTAATTTTTGCTATGTACATATTATGTGTTAGAAATATCTTATAAATTGACAACTTTGTGTAAAAAAAATGCATTTTAATTTTTTCTCCACATTTTCCAAAACCTTCTGGAAAAAAATGAAACGTTCAAAAGACTCATAATGCCTCATAGATTATACGTTGGGGTGTGTGCTTTCCAAAATGGGGTCATTTTGTGGAAAATTCTATTGTCCTGGTGCTCCAGGGCCTTCAAAATTGTAATAGGTGGTTGAGAAAGGATATGTGCGATTTATGCTTGTAGAACGCCTGAAAGTGCTACTTCAATGTTGGGCCTCTGTATATGGCCAGGCTGTGTAAAAGTCTCACACATGTGGTATCGCTATACTCAGGAGAAGTAGCAGAATGCATTTTGGGGTGTTATTTTTGCTATGTATATGCTATGCGTTAGAAATATCTTATAAATGGACAACTTTGTGTAAAAAAAATGCATTTTCATTTTTTCTCCACATTTTCCAAAACCTTCTGGAAAAAAATGAACCGTTCAAAAGACTCATAATGCTTCATAGATTATACGTTGGGGTGTGTGCTTTCCAAAATGGGGTCATTTTGTGGAAAATTCTATTGTCCTGGTGCTCCAGGGCCTTCAACATTGTAATAGGTGGTTGAGAAAGGCAATGGCGTCCCTAGGGGGGGACCAGAGGGGGCCCTGGCCCCCCCAACATTATGCTGTGCCCCACCATGTGCCCCCCCAAAAAAAAAAAATTTTTTTTTTTGCATTTTTTTTTCGCTCGGGCTGCTGCTGGGGTAACAGTCTCTCCTGAGAGGGAGAGCGTCCCAAGTCAGCTCCTGCGGGGGATTCCTCCCCCTCCCTCTGCTCGCTGACACTGCATAATGCGAGCGCTCACACAACCACAGCCGCCCGATCTGCTCATTTCCCTGCATCCTCATTGGCATGGAGAAGAGCGAGTTGCAGGAAGGACTCCACAAGCACTGTGGGAGGGGGGGAGGGGGGCCCAAGCCTTCATCTCAGTTACTGAAAAAACAGACTGATTTCTCCCGTCCTTAGGACAGGAGAACCAGCCTGTAAATTCCGAGAGTGGTGACTGCAAGCTGAGCCGAGTGTCAGTCTATGACACTCTTTCACAGCCCAGCGAGTCCAGCAACCCCCCCCCCCACTCTCCTCACATACGAGCAGGGAGGAATACAGCTCCTCCTCCTCCTTCCAGTCCCGCCCACACTATCCCAGCATGCTGTATCTGAAGAGAAGGGATGTGTGGGCGGGAAATATGAAAATCAGCAGCATTCCTGGCTGTGTGTGAATGATGCCTGAGATTCTAGCCTGGACCGTGGGTAAGTGTGTGCACTGCAGACTGCAGTACACTGTAATCACTGAACTGCATTATCTCCATCCCTTCTCTCCCCCATCTGTCTCCCTCCCCCTCTCCTGTTCTTTCAAGACCTTCACAATTTACTTTCACTTTCAGTTAGGCAGGTAATAGACGGTGCAAATTTCTTTCCTGCATCCACAGATTGCAGGAAAGAAATTGCTTGATTCCCCCATCAATACAGACAGGGCTGACAGGGGAATATCCCTTCTGCCCAGCAATTGTATTCTCCTGACAAACAGTGATTATCACTAGTGGCTATAGCAATCACTAGTGATAATCATAAGAGAATCTGCTCATTAATGGTTCAAATCTCAGCCAGTTCCTGCTGAACCAGCTGAGATTTAAACTGTCTATGGCTGGTCTCGGCTCTTAGGCAGCCCATACATTGATCACTTTTTTTTATTCAACTATTAGGTTGAATAAAAAAAAAAAGAAATGATCCAATTCCCCCATCTACACATTATAGGTGGATGGGGGAATGTTCCCAGTGTGGACCAGTGCTGGAACAACCAGAGTTGCTGTCCTGTCCCAGCTATTCTCAGCGCTGGTCTCTGTCTCCATGGCAGCGGCGGCAGCACATTGGAACCCAGTGCTGGTTACTTTATGGAGCTGATGTACAGGAGGGCCAGCACAATTTGTTGTTAGAGATGGGCTGGGCATGTTCAAAATTCCACATGCCAGAGCCTGCCAGGAAACCCACACTGCACAGCGCTAATCACAGGCAGTGAGATATTTCCCGGTACGCAGCTCCACAGATCAGGAAATGTCTCACTGGCTGTGATTAGCACTGTGGAGTGTCGGCTTCCTGGCGGGATCGGGCATGTGGGATTTCAAACACACCCGAGCCCATCTCTATTGGTTGTAGACAGTTGAGCTCCCTGCAGGTTGCTTAGCAGCAGTGGAGCCTTCTCTGACATGCTGATCGGGATGCAATCCAGGTGATGCTCCTAGTCAAATCCTAGTGTTAAATATCAGTGATTTTATTGATCAAAGCCCACACTTTACAGGCATAGAGCCCACATGGCTGCTGAACATACGGTTGATTATATATATGTGGTTGTTCTCTTGATGCTAATAAATACTGTGTTTATTAGATCTGACTGGGAGCATCACTAGGATCACATCCCGATCAACATGTCAACAGAGAAGGTTATACAGCATTACTGCTGCTAGGTGACCAGCTGGGGGCTCGGCTCTCTATAACCAATAGTGCCAGCCTTCCCCTACATGCACGCATAATGTCACCAGCACAAAGTCCTAATAGACTGCCGCCGGTGCCAAGGAGACAGATGCCAGACCAGCTCTGTCAATAACAGGACAGCTGGGGAACCCCACAGTGGCAGAACACCAGGGCCCGGTGGCAAGACAACCTTTGCAACCCTGATAGTTTTCCCACTGCTTTGGACCCTTATATTTTCTTGGTGTGCTGGTGACATATCTCTTGTTTTCTGCCACTCTGGTGGGGCCCCAGTATAGTAGGAAGGGAGCTCACTGCAGAACATGTGAAAGGGCCCGTTGTGGGATCGTAGTAAAGGGCCCCAGGATATATATATATATATATATATATATAATATTGCATTTTATAGTTGGCCCCCCTACTTTTGTCCCTGTCCCCCCATGTGCCCCCCCTAAATATGAAAGCTGGAGACGCCACTGGAGAAAGGATATGTGCGATTTATGCTTGTAGAACGCCTGAAAGTGCTACTTCAATGTTGGGCCTCTGTATATGGCCAGGCTGTGTAAAAGTCTCACACATGTGGTATCGCTATACTCAGGAGAAGTAGCAGAATGCATTTTGGGGTGTTATTTTTGCTATGTATATGCTATGCGTTAGAAATATCTTATAAATGGACAACTTTGTGTAAAAAAAATGCATTTTCATTTTTTCTCCACATTTTCCAAAACCTTCTGGAAAAAAATGAACCGTTCAAAAGACTCATAATGCTTCATAGATTATACGTTGGGGTGTGTGCTTTCCAAAATGGGGTCATTTTGTGGAAAATTCTATTGTCCTGGTGCTCCAGGGCCTTCAACATTGTAATAGGTGGTTGAGAAAGGATATGTGCGATTTATGCTTGTAGAACGCCTGAAAGTGCTACTTCAATGTTGGGCCTCTGTATATGGCCAGGCTGTGTAAAAGTCTCACACATGTGGTATCGCTATACTCAGGAGGAGTAGCAGAATGCATTTTGGGGTGTCATTTTTGCTATGTATATGCTATGTGTTAGAAATATCTTATAAATGGACAACTTTGTGTAAAAAAAAATGCATTTTCATTTTTTCTCCACATTTTCCAAAACCTTCTGGAAAAAAATGAACCCTTCAAAAGACTCATAATGCTTCATAGATTATACGTTGGGGTGTGTGCTTTCCAAAATGGGGTCATTTTGTGGAAAATTCCATTGTCCTGGTGCTCCAGGGCCTTCAAAAGTGTAATAGGTGGTTGAGAAAGGATATGTGCGATTTATGCTTGTAGAACGCCTGAAAGTGCTACTTCAATATTGGGCCTCTGTATGTGGCCAGGCTGTGTAAAAGTCTCACACATGTGGTATCGCTACACTCAGGAGGAGTAGCAGAATGTATTTTGGGGTGTAGTTGCAATTATGCATATGCTGTGTGAGAGAAAAAAACTGTTAATATGACCAGTTTGTGTAAAAAAAAAAAAAAAATTACATTTTCCCAAGAATTGTGGGAAAAAAATACAACTTCAAAAAACTCACCACGCCTCTTAGTAAATACCTTGGACTGTCTACTTTCCAAAAAGGGGTAACTTTGGGGTATTTGTACTTTCCTCGCTTGTTAGTGTCTCAAGAAATGAGATATCCCTTCAGTACATCAGGCGTGATCAGATGTGATAAATTTTCAGTGATTGCCACCATAGTTTGTAGACTCTATAACTTTCACAAAGACCAAATAATATACACTAATTTGGGTTCATTTTACCAAAGATATGTAGCAGTATACATTTTGGCACAAATTTATGAAGAAAAATTACTTATTTGCATAATTTTACAATAGAAACTAAAAAAAAGTGTTTTTTTTTTTAAAAAATTGCTGTTTTTTTGCTTATATCGCAAAAAATAAAAAACCCAGTAGCGATTAAATACCACCAAAAGAAAGCTCTATTTGTGAGAAGAAAATGATAAAAAATTTGTTTGGATACAGTGTAGCATGACTAAGTAATTGTCATTCAAAGTGTGAGAGCACTGAAAGCTGAAAATTGGTCTGGGCGGGAAGGTGCATAAGTGCATGGTATTGAAGTGGTTAAATTACTCACAGGTGGACTCTATTTACTAATTAGGTGACTTCTGAAGGCAATTGGTTCCACTAGATTTTAGTATCAGAGTAAAGGGGGCTGAATACAAATGCGCGCCACACTTTTCAGATATTTGTTTATAAAAATGTTGAAAACCATTTATCATTTTCCTTCCACTTCAGAATTATGGGCCACTTTGTGTTGGTCTATCACATAAAATCCCAATAAAATACATTTACGTTTTTAGTTATAACATGACAAAATGTGGAAACTTTCAAGGGGTATGAATACTTTTTCAAGGCACTGTAAATTAACCACTTAAGGACCGGGTCACAACTATATATGTCGGCAGAATGGCACGGACAGGCAAATCGACATAAATATACGTCACTTTAAATTTGCTGCCATGTGGGTGCCCCCTGCCGCAAGCTCTGTGATCGTGCCCGCGGGACCCGCAGACTTGATGTCCGCCGGTGTCCTGCGATTGTGTGTCACGGAGCTGCAGAACGGGGAGATGCCTGTGTAAACAAGTCATCTACCTGTTCTGCCTAGTGACATGTCACTGATCGTCTGCTCCCTCTCATCGGGAGCAGCGATCAGTGATGTGTCACCCATAGCCAAGCCCCCTAAAGCCTCGTACACACGATCGGATATCCTATGGATTCTAATCCGATGGTTTTGTCCATCGGAAATCCGATGAAGCTGTCTTCCATCAGTCTTGCCTACACACCATCAGTCAAAAAACCGACCGTTCCAAACGCAGTGATGTAAAACACTCCGATGAGCTGAGAAAAATTAAGTTTAATGATTCTGAGCATGCGTTGAATTGATTCTGAGCATGCGTGGGTTTTTTATCCGATGGACTTGCCCATAGACGATCAGAATTTGCTATCGGTTTTTGATCCATCGGAAAAATTTAAAGCATGTTCTATTTTTTAAAACCGATGGAAAAAAGACCGATGGGTCCCATACACGATCGGTTTGTCCGATGTAAAAAGTCCATCGGACTGTTTTCATTGGTAAAACCGATCGTGTGTACAGGGCTTAACAGTTAGAATAACTCCCTAGGACACACTTAACCCCTTCCTCGCCCCCTAGTGGTTAACCCCTTCCCTACCAGTCACATTTACACAGTAATCAGTGCATATTTATAGCACTGATCGCTGTATAAATGTGAATGGTCCCAAAATAGTGTCAAAAGTGTCCGATGTGTCCGCCATAATGTCGCAGTCATGATAAAGATCGCTGATCGCCGCTATTACTAGTAAAAACATTTTTTTTATAAAAATGCCATGAAACTATCCCCTATTTTGTAGACGCTATAACTTTTGCGCAAACCAATCAACGTTTATTGCGATTTTTTTTAACAAAATTATGTATAAGAATACGTATCGACCTAAACTGAGGAAAAAAAAAAAATATTATAGATTTTTTTGGTGATACCGTATATACTTGAGTATAAGCCGAGTTTTTCAGCCCTTTTTTTAGGGCTGAAAATAGCCCCCTCGGCTTATACTCGAGTGTACCTGAAGGACTGCGGGCATCCATTTTTCAAATGTCGCGGCTTCCTCCTGGTCCCGTTCCGTTCCGTGATAGGCGTTTGACACTGTGCTCTCATCCTCGGACTTTCCCAGCAGACACTGTGTTCAGTGCAAATGGGCACAGTGAGGTTGCAAATGGGCACAGTGAGGTTGCAATGGGCACAGTGAGGTTGCAAATGGGCACAGTGAGGTTGCAAATGGGCACAGTGAGGTTGCAATGGGCACAGTGAGATTGCAATAGGCACAGTGAGATTTCAATAGGCACAGTGAGGTTGCAATGGGCACAGTGAAGCTGCAAATGGGCATTGTTGGCCCTCTTTTCCACTTACAGTAGCTGCTGCATTCTCACCCTAGGCTTATACTCAAGTCAATAAGTTTTTCCAGTTTTTTGTGGTAAAATTAGGGCCTCGGCTTATACTCAAGTTTATTATAGCAAAAAGTAAAAAATATTGCTTTTTTTTCAAAATTGTCGCTCTATTTTTGTTTACAGCGCAAAAAATAAAAAGCACTAAGGTGATCAAATACCACCAAAAGAAAGCTCTATTTGTGGGAAAAAAAGGACTTCAATTGTGTTTGGGAGCCACGTCGCACGACCGCGCAATTGTCAGTTAAAGCGACGCAGTGCCGAATCGCAAAAAGTGGCCTGGTCTTTGGCCAGCCAAATGGTCCGGAGCTGAAGTGGTTAAGAAGACCAAAAACTGTGAGAAAAAAAACCTGTTTCCTTTAGTTGCTGTTAAAAAGCTTTGCAGATAAATAATCTTCTTTATAAATTAAGGCCAAAATGTATTTTGCTGCATTTCTATTGTTTATCCCTTTCATGCCTAAGCCTATTTCTGACATTTGGTGTTTACAAGTTAAAATCCGTATTTTTTGCTAGAAAATTACTTAGAACCCCCAAACATTATATATATATTTTTTTTTAGCAGAGAATCTAGAGAATAAAATGGCAATTGTTGCAATATTTTATGTCACACAGTATTTGTGCAGCAGTGTTTTAAACGCAACTGTTTGGGAAAAAATACACTTTCATGAATTTAAAAAAAACAAAACAGTAAAGTTAGCCCAATTTTTTTGTATAATGTGAAAGATGATGTCACGCCGGGTAAATAGATACCAAACGACGCTTAATTTTTTTTTATGGTTACCAGGTTAGAGTTACAGAGGAGGTCTAGTGCTAGAATTATTGCTCTCGCTCTGACGATCGCGGCGATACCTCACATGTGTGATTTGAACACCGTTTACATATGGGGGCGCGACTTTCGTATGGGTTTTCTTTGCTGCGCAAGCTCGCGGGAACGGGGGCGCTTTAAAATTTTTTAGTTTTTTATTATTTCTTTTATTTCTTTTTATATTATTAAATTGTGTTTTAAAAAAAAAAATGTGATTACTTTTATTGCTGTCACAAGGAATGTAAACATCCCTTGTGACAGTAATAGGTGGTGACAGGTACTCTTTATGGAGGGATCGGGGGTCTAAAAGACCTCCAATCGCTCCTTTACACTTTAAAATATTCAGATCGCCGAAAACGGCGATTCTGAATACTGTATATTTTTTTTAATCCGGCGCCATTGGCAGCCGAGTAAAACGGAAGTGACGTCGTGACGTCGCTTCCATGTTTACATTCAGAAGACTGGAACGAAGCCGTTTTGGCAAAATGAAGAAAGTAAATAAAAACTTTTTTTTCACTAAGTTGTTATTTTATCAAGTTATTTCTCACACACTGAATTGGCATACTTACAATTACACCTCAAAACACATTTCTGCTGCTCCTCTCGAGAATGAAGATACCACAAGTGTGAGGCTTTTTTGTGGACTAGACACATAAAAGGACCCAAAATCTAAGAACCACCTTCAGGTTTTTAGGAGACATAAATTACATGTATAATTTCCTGACTACCTATCACATATTTGGAGGCTCTGGGACATTAGAAATACCCGCAACACCCCAAGGTATTTTCTAAGAGACACAGTAAGGCCCCTTTCACACGGAGGTCCGTTCAGGTCCGCCTGTCAGTTTTTTAGGCGGACCTGAAACGGATCCTCCATGCACCCCTATGGAGGCACGGATGTCAGCGGAGACATGTCCGCTGACATCCGCTCTGCCAAAGTGTGACGGAGGAAAACCCTATTTTTCCTTCCGTCGGCGGAGCGGATCGGATGACAACAGACTCTACGGTCCGTCGTCATCCGATTCCCCATAGGGGAGAGCGGCGCTCTGACAGGGCGGTCCCTGCACAGTGTGCGGGGACCGCCCAGTCATCCGTCGGCTCAGCGGGGATCAACGGAGCGATCCCCGCTGAGCAAGCGGAGCTTCACGGGGCGGATCTGCACGGATCCGCCCCGTGTGAAAGAGCCCTAAGTCTTTTGAAGATTACATTTTTTTTGCCACAAGTTTTTGGGAAATGCAAAAAGAGAATGAAAATTTATTTTTTTACACAAAGTTGTCATTATAAGATATTTCTAACACACAGCATGGGGATACTTAGAATTACACCCCAAAACACATCCTGCTTCCAGAGTATGGAAATACCACATGTGTGACATTTTTTCAGAAACTAGCTGCATTGAAGAGCCGAACATTCATGGAGCATCTTCAGGCTTTCAAGGGACATAAATTATGCATCTAATTTCCTGATTACCTAGCTTCACTGGCTCTGGTGACGCTCTTCGGGCAATCAGGAATCCTGTTGTTGGTTGCACTGGTCTGTGTTAGCTTCTTTTCTTTAAAAAAAAAAAAAGATGAGCACGTAGATCCATCCAAAGGTCCCCCAAAACACATAGCTGACCCTTGGGTGGGTCTGTGTGCTGTTTTTTTTAATTATTTTTTTTTAATGCAAGTTGTCAATGATGTATCATTTGCCAGAAAATACCTTTTTTAACTGTATGTCAGTTTACATTTTTTGCACTTTTCATGCATCACAGAGATGTACCCCTTCATCAGAATAAGGGCACCCCAGACATTGTATGTAAAGGAATTGGGCTTTTTTTTTATTATTTATTGTTCCTGGTATTACATTACATTGTTTTTGCATTGGTTCACCAGGGCAGTGTCAAACTCCATGCTATTTTTTTACTGCTGCTTGAAAAATATGCTTTTCAGCATATGCTTTTTCCACAGCTCACCTATTTTCCTCTGCTCACAGCTCACTGCTGCACCCTCATTCACCCTCATCTCTACACCAAAATACACAAAGTCCACAGTTCACCTCTGCACCCCCATCCACAGCTCACCTTTGCATCTGTATTCACAGTTCACCTCTGAATAAACACCCACAGCCCACATGCCCACCCTCATCCATCATTCACCTATACATCCCCGTCCACAGCTTTTTTGCAGACACATTCAAACTCACCTCCTGCCCCAAAGTCCACAGTTCACCTCTGCACCCCCATTCCCAGCTCACCTTTGCAACCCTGTCCACAGCTTACATCTTCACTTCTCTCCACAGCTCACCATTGCAGACCCTCTCCACATTTCAAGTCCTTACCTTCTCCCACTGCTCACAACTTCTGTCCTCTCACGCTATCCCTCACTCCAGTTGACCCCTGCACCCCTTTCCATCGATTATCACTTCCCTCTTACTTCAGCTCATCTCTGCACTCCCCGCCCCATCACCATCCGAGGCTCACCACTCTGACTCAGCCTACCTCTGCAGCCCCTGTACCCCTCACTCTCCTCAGCTGTGTCCTTCTTTTCAGCACCTGAACCAGCACTTTAAACCTTTAAGTGTCAGCGTGTGGTGACGGGCTTCTCCACTTGGGCACATGCAGTTGCCTCTTGCCTATATAGTTAAGTTTCTGCTGGTCAGCGGATGCGTTACAGGTTTGTCTAATCTGCAGCAGCAGCGTAAATATGGCAAACAGCAATGGCTTGGACACCTGGGTCACTATATATGCTTTTATGTTCTCAGATGTGGTTGAAATCAAGTGTTGCCTTAGTTCCAATATTTCATGCCAACACCCTGCCAGTTGAAAGGGTGAGAGACCAGTGCCTACTTCAGAATAGCCAACAAAAGCACATTCGCTAATAGTCGTCATTACAGGAGCCATTTCTTGTTCATACATCACGGGACACAGAGCAGCATAGTCATTACTATGTGGTTATATAGAATTACCTTCAGGTGCTGGCACTGGCAACTTCCAAAACAGGAAGTACCCTCCCCTATATAAGCCCCTCCCATCCGGGAGTACCTCAGTTTTTTGCCAGTGTCTAAGGTGTTGGCCAAGGTTAACATGTATTCATCTGGGCTTGTGTACAGGTTCTCTGGGCCTTAGCAAGCTATTCCGGATCCGACCAAAAAAGCTTCATAGCTAAACGGTCGGTACCCGGGCCTTGCAGAGAAGAGCAGGGTTTTGCCTGTAATGCCTCTCTTAGGAGGGCTGGACCCTGGGATCCAGAGCTCTGGTCATACCCAAAACCAAGAGGCTATCTGTGCAGGGTGCTATACAGGTCCAGGGGAGTGGAATCCTTGGGAACCCGGTCCCTGAAGGTCTAGTACAATGCCTGCCGTGAGAGGTGAAGTTTGGGCTTCTGTGGACCAAACAAAGTCCTGCGGCGGGGAAAAGGTAAGTGGGGGCCCCTCAGGAACTTGGTTCTATTGAGGGGACCCCCAAGCCTAATATGTCTTTCTGCCTGTTACCTAAAGGGTATTCCCGCTAATAGCTGTATATGCCTAAGAAATCCTAGAAATGTTTTTTCATAAGGGAAGTTTTAAAAAAACTGTAAACCTGGAAATGTTTTTTCATAAAGGAGGTTTTAAAATAAAATAAAAAAGACAAAGGTGCGGTACCTGTGTTTGTCCACTAGAGGCCGCTGTGGAACGTCTTTTTTCTTGGGACTATTCCTTCCATGGTGAAAGTCCAGGCAGATGAGTGAGCTCTCTATCAGGGAAGCTGCATTCCTCTGTCATGCTGCCAAGTAGTTTCCTTCCATCCCCGAGTCCTGGTGAAACAGGGACCCTGGCTCCTCTCCCTACATGGCGCCAAGAGCGCACACGTGCACGCGCGCTGCGCGCACACATGCTTTCCTTTTATAAGGTTTA
Organism: Rana muscosa; assembly: GCA_029206835.1. Classification (NCBI taxonomy): domain Eukaryota; kingdom Metazoa; phylum Chordata; class Amphibia; order Anura; family Ranidae; genus Rana; species Rana muscosa. The sequence goes on along the minus strand of CM055119.1, from coordinate 144,263,071 downwards.
GCTTCAAAAAAGGGGGCGGAGCCTGGCGGATGACGCGCTCTGTGCGCCCAGCGCTTCTGCGCATGTGCGGGCGTCCCAGCAAGATAAAAGGACTCAGTCCACGCTGCTTGCTATGGACAAAGAGCATGAAAAGGAGCTGGTAGCATGGTATAGGGGCTTACAGCGGGCGGTTGATACAGGCATCCCCAGAAAGACGCATTAGTAGACACCCACTGATGTACATAGCAGCAAATTGCATTAGACTATTTCAGTAAGGGGTGTATTGCGGCTGGAATACCTCAGCTTTGAACTAAGGAATATGCCGCCTAAAAAACTCCGAGATATACCTCTCAGGAAGTGTAGGGGGTCTCCATCGGGCTCTGAGGATCTGGAGCAGTCATCTGCACCCTCCTCCCCTGAGAAATCAGAGGTTAATACCCATAAGGAACCCCCGGGAGTGCCAGGTACTGCGGCTGTCCTCAGTCCACCTGCTCCTGCATATATAACAGAGGAGGTTTTTTCCTCAACTCTGGAGGGATTGGAGCAGAGATTGGCTGCATTGATCGCTTCTTCTCTACAGGAAAGAAAGCGCGCCAGATCTCCATCACCTCCATTAGAGTGCCTGTTGGCAGAGCAACAGTCCCAGGAAGGGACCGACCTACCTGAAGGGGATCAGGAGGAGGTTAGCTCTGTTTTTGAGGAATCGACAGTAGATGAACCATTTTCAGCATCACAGACTGAAAGATTGTGGGTCCAGACCCTAACTGACATGGTTCGATCTGCATTTAAAATGCCTCTTGTTGAACCATCAACTACTGCTGTCTCCTCATTGGGGTCGCTAAAAGCTCCCCAGGTTAATTGCTCCTTTCCAATACATCCATTATTGGAAGGACTTATATACCAGGACTGGGAACATCCTGATAAACTATTTGTTCCGCCTAAAAGGTTTCCGGTGATCTATCCCATGGAGGAAAAGTTCACTCAGAGATGGAATGTTCCTACGGTGGATGCAGCCATCTCTTCTGTGAACAAATCACTGACATGTCCAGTAGATAATGTTCAAATGTTCAAAGATCCAGTGGATAAAAAATTGGAATCTTTATTAAAATCTGCTTTTTCCACAGCAGGGGCTGTTACACAGCCAGCAGTGGCAGCTATTGGGGTCTGCCAAGCTTTAAAGGATCAAATGAAAATGGTCCTGAGGGATTTGCCAGACCAGCAGGCCCAGGCTCTGGCTGATCTGCCTAGAGCATTATGCTTTGCGGTTGACGCCATCAAGGATTCTATCCATCAGGCCTCCCGCCTCACGCTGTCTTTGGTACATATGCGTAGGCTTCTGTGGCTCAAAAACTGGTCTGCTGAAGCTCCCTGTAAGAAGCTCTTAGTTAGCTTCCCATTTCATGGGGAACGCCTTTTTGGCGAAGACCTGGATAAGTATATCCAGAAGATTTCCAGTGGTAAAAGTACTCTCTTACCGAGTAAAAAGAGGTCTAGGGGTCCATCTTTTAAGAGGACTACCTCTCCTATCCCTGCGACGTCTGCTACTAAGCAGTTCCGACGGCCTCCTCGGTCAAACTCAGGAGGTAAAAATCAGGGACAGCCACAGGGTAATAAAAAGCCCTGGATCCGAAGAGGTACTAAACCAGCCTCCAAGTCAAGCCTATGAAGGGCTGCCCCCACTCAAACGGGTGGGGGGAAGACTTCAGTTGTTCGCAGAGACCTGGCGGGAGACGATCAAAGACAGATGGGTGCTCTCCGCAGTAACTCTGGGATACAAGTTGGAGTTAAAAGAGTCTCCTCCGTCCCATTTTATGTGGTCAGGCATGCCAAGAGACCCTCTGAAAAGAGGGTCTCTCCTATTGGCGTTAGAACAACTATTGCTCCAAGGAGTAATTATGGAGGTTCCTATGGAAGAGTGGGGGTTGGGTTTCTACTCAAACCTTTTCACAGTCCCGAAGCCAAATGGGGACATAAGACCCATATTGGACCTAAAGAGTCTAAACAAATTTCTAAACGTCCGGTCTTTCCGGATGGAGTCGATCCGATCGGTCACCGCTGCCCTACAAGGGGAGGAATGGTTAGCCTCGATCGACATCAAAGATGCTTACTTGCATGTTCCCATCTTTCCAGGTCATCAAAAATTCCTACGCTTTGCAGTAGAAGGGCGCCATTTTCAGTTCAGAGCCTTACCATTCGGTCTGGCCACAGCACCACGAGTGTTCACAAAAATTCTGGCCCCACTGTTGGCCGATCTAAGAACACGGGGTGTAACGATAATGGCATACCTAGACGACCTGTTGTTGATGGACCACTCAGTTGCCAAGCTAGAAGTGGTAATTGTCGATACAATCAAGTATCTAGAGTCTCACGGTTGGGTCATCAACCTGGACAAGTCAGCCCTACAGCCAGTGAAAAACCTGGTATATCTAGGGCTACGGCTGGATTCAGACCAGAGGAAGATTTTCTTACCTCTAGACAAGGTATCCTCTTTGAGGGCCTTGGTCCGTCTGCTTTGTGCAAAAAGACAGCCGTCCATACGCCTGTGCATGAGGCTGCTAGGAAAGATGGTAGCATCATTCGAAGCTGTGCCATACGCCCAATTCCACTCAAGGAATTTACAAAGGGCCATATTGTCAGCCTGGAACGGAAAAGTTCAGGCTCTAGACTTCCCGATGGCTTTGTCCCCTTCCGTTCGGAAGAGTCTCTGCTGGTGGTTGATCCCCCAGAATCTCCAGAAGGGAAAACCCTTCAGCCCGATATCTTGGAAGGTGGTCACTACAGATGCCAGCCTTATAGGCTGGGGGGCAGTACTGGAGCAATGGTCTCTCCAGGGCAGATGGTCAAATGTAGTAAAAACCCTGCCCATCAATCTCTTAGAGATACGAGCAGCCCGGTACGCCCTAGTAGCCTGGACATCCAGACTCCAAGGGTCCCCTGTCAGAATTCAATCAGACAATGCCACAGCAGTGGCATATATCAATCATCAGGGAGGCACCAGGAGTCGTGCAGCCCAGAGGGAAGTAAGTCACATCCTGGAATGGGCAGAAAAGCATGTCCCATGTATATCAGCTGTCTTCATTCCAGGGGTGGAGAATTGGAAGGCGGACTTTCTGAGTCGCCAACAGTTATGCCCAGGGGAATGGTCCCTTCATCCCGAGGTCTTCCGAGCAATATGTCAGCGGTGGGGAACACCGGATGTAGATCTGCTAGCATCCAGATTCAATGCAAAGGTGGACAGATTTGTCTCCCGGACAAGGGATCCCCTCGCTTGCGGCTCGGATGCTCTGGTGTTCCCTTGGGATCAGTTCAGACTGATATATGCATTCCCTCCGCTACAATTGTTGCCTCGACTCCTTCGCAGAGTCAGGTTGGAGAAGAAGCCGGTGATCCTGGTGGCTCCAGCGTGGCCCCGAAGGGCCTGGTACGCGGAGATCATCAAAATGTCTGTGGGGAGTCCTTGGACCCTTCCACGTCGTCCGGACCTGCTTTCGCAAGGACCGATATACCACCCTTCCTTACTAACTCTAAGTTTAACGGCCTGGCTATTGAATCCCACATCCTAAAGAAGAGAGGTCTCTCTAACTCTGTGGTATCAACTATAATCAATGCCAGGAAGCCTGTATCCAGGCAGATCTACTATAGAGTTTGGAAGGCGTACATCACTTGGTGCGAGGCCAGAAAATGGCATCCACGTAAGTACGTTATAGGCAGAATTCTGGACTTCCTGCAGTGGGCTGTAGACAGGAAGTTTGCCTTAAGTACTATCAAGGGCCAGGTTTCGGCCTTGTCAATACTATTTCAAAGGCCCCTGGCTATGCATTCACTTGTCAAATCCTTTATGCAAGGTGTGACTCGTATTATTCCACCGATTAAGGCTCCCATATGCCCATGGGATCTAAATTTGGTTCTGTCGGTTCTGCAGAAGCAGCCATTTGAACCTTTGCGGCACATTTCCTTGGTTCTACTCACCAGGAAATTGATATTTTTAGTAGCCATATGCTCGGCTAGAAGAGTGTCGGAATTAGCCGCCATGTCCTGTAAAGAGCCATATCTGGTTATCCATAAGGACAGAGTAGTATTACGTCCTCACCCAGCCTTTCTTCCTAAGGTGGTATCGAGGTTTCACTTGAACCAGGATGTGGTTCTTCCTTCTTTTTTCCCCAAACCAAGCTCGGTAGAGGAAAAGTTATTGCATTCTTTGGATGTAGTAAGAGCAGTTAAAGCTTATCTAAAAGCCACTGCTCAGATTCGTAGAACGGATTCTTTGTTTGTTCTGCCGGAAGGCCCCAGAAAGGGTCAGGCAGCATCAAAATCTACTTTAGCCAAGTGGATTCGACAGGTCATAATACAAGCCTATGGCTTGAGAAGTAGACCGCCTCCGTTCAAAGTTAGGGCGCACTCCACGAGAGCAGTTGGAACTTCATGGGCAGTGCATCACCAGGCCTCCCTGGCGCAAATTTGTAAGGCCGCAACATGGTCTTCAGTACACACGTTTACTAGGTTCTACCAGGTGGACGTTAGAAGTCAGGAGGATGTCGCCTTTGGGCGCAGTGTGTTGCAGGCCGCAAAAGATCCTCATGCCTGATGGCGCCCAGCTTATGTATGGTGTATCCCCCCCCTCATGTGGCATTGCTTTGGGACGTCCCACATAGTAATGACTATGCTGCTCTGTGTCCCGTGATGTATGAACAAGAAAGTAGGATTTTTAAAACAGCTTACCTGTAAAATCCTTTTCTTGGAGTACATCACGGGACACAGAGCTCCCACCCCTCTTTTGGGGACACGTATTGCTTTGCTACAAAACTGAGGTACTCCCGGATGGGAGGGGCTTATATAGGGGAGGGTACTTCCTGTTTTGGAAGTTGCCAGTGCCAGCACCTGAAGGTAATTCTATATAACCACATAGTAATGACTATGCTGCTCTGTGTCCCGTGATGTACTCCAAGAAAAGGATTTTACAGGTAAGCTGTTTTAAAAATCCTACTATTTTCTTCCAAGGCTGCAGTTCTCTACAAAAAGTTGGGCTTTTTTTTAGAGAACTGCATTGGATACAGTATTCCTAAAAATATATTTGTATTTGTGGGTTACAATACAGCTACTAGGGTTGATACAGTGGGGCAAAAAAGTATTTAGTCAGCCACCAATTGTGCAAGTTCTCCCACTTAAAAAGATGAGAGAGGCCTGTAATTGTCATCATAGGTAAACCTCAACTATGAGAAACAAATCCAGACAATCACATTGTCTGATTTGGAAAGATTTTTTTTTGCAAATTATGGTGGAAAATAAGTATTTGGTCAATATCAAAAGTTCATCTCAATACTTTGTTATATATCCTTTGTTGGCAATGACAGAGGTCAAACCTTTTCTGTAAGTCTTCACAAGGTTGTCACACACTGTTGCTGGTATGTTGGCCCATTCCTCCAAGCAGATCTCCTCTAGAGCAGTGATGTTTTTGGGCTGTCGCTGGGCAACACGGACTTTCAACTCCCTCCAAAGGTTTTCTATGGGGTTGAGATCTGGAGACTGGCTAGGCCACTCCAGGACCTTGAAATGCTTCTTACGAAGCCACTCCTTCATTGCCCAGGTAGTGTGTTTGGGATCATTGTCATGCTGAAAGACCCAGCCACGTTTCATCTTCAATGCCCTTGCTGATGGAAGGAGGTTTGCACTCAAAATCTCACGATACATGGCCCCATTCATTCTTTCATGTACACCGATCAGTCGTCCTGTTCCCTTTGCAGAGAAACAGCCCCAAAGCATGATTTTGCCACCCCCATGCTTCACAGTAGGTATGGTGTTCTTTGGTTGCAACTCAGAATTCTCTCTCCTCTAAACACGACGAGTTGTGTTTCTACCAAACAGTTCTACTTTGGTTTCATCTGACCATATGACATTCTCCCAATCCTCTTCTGGATCATCCAAATGCTCTCTAGCAAACCTCAGACGAGCCCAGACATGTACTAGCTTAAGCAGGGGGACACGTCTGGCACTGCAGGATCTGAGTCCCTGGCGGCGTAGTGTGTTACTGATGGTAGCCTTTGTTACGTTGGTCCCAGCTCTCTGCAGGTCATTCACTAGGTCCCCCTGTGTGGTTCTGGGATTTTTGCTCACCGTTCTTGTGATCACTTTGATCCCACGGGGTGAGATCTTGCGTGGAGCCCCAGATCGAGGGAGATTATCAGTGGCCTTGTATGTCTTCCATTTTCTAATTATTGCTCCCACAGTTGATTTCTTCAGACCAAGCCGCTTGCCTATTGCAGATTCAGTCTTCCCAGCCTGGTGCAGGTCTACAATTTTGTTTCTGGTGTCCTTCGGCAGCTCTTTGGTCTTCACCATAGTGGAGTTTGGAGTGTGACTGTTTTTAGGTTGTGGACAGGTGTCTTTTATACTGATAACAAGTTCAAACAGGTGCCATTAATACAGGTAATGAGTGGAGGACAGAGGAGCCTCTTAAAGAAGAAGATACAGGTCTGTGAGAGCCAGAAATGTTGCTTGTTTGTAGGTGAACAAATACTTATTTTCCACCATAATTTGCAAAAAAAAATCTTTCCAAATCAGACAATGTGATTGTCTGGATTTGTTTCCACATTTTGTCTCTCATAGTTGAGGTATACCTATGATGACAATTACAGGCCTCTCTCATCTTTTTAAGTGGGAGAACTTGCACAATTGGTGGCTGACTAAATACTTTTTTGCCCCACTGTATATGACAAAATTATCGCAACAAAAGAGGTATGAGATTTAAAAGGAGTATTAGCTATCACTTTTTCAACAATTAGATGTTGATTACTTGTTACCTCTTTATATTCTTTGAGCGCATTAGGACTACAGAAATTAGGCCAGGTCTTGTTTTTTGGGTCAATGATTGGTTAATATTAATGAGACCCTGTAGATTTTTGCCTTTCAAAGCCAACAAAGATTTGGTTGCCCTTCCTATTCCACTGATGTTGAGCTAGTGTTTCAGTGGGGTCATCCCAATAATAAGTCTCTACTTGGGTTCCATCTTTTCAGTTGCCCATCTCTAGATGAATTGCTTAGTTAATTCAATTGCTTATCTGGCAGTGGCAGGCGTAATCCTTCCAATTAATCCAGTAATGTGTTTGGTTTTCCTCTCAGTGGCCACATCAATACACAGACTCTTTAACTTCTACCAGCACTTGAACTCTAGTGAAGGGCCCTTGAGATGGCTCAAGCAAAGATCAGACTGTGCTTAAACAATATGACTACCAGCTCTCCATTCATTCTGGGGCGTTAGTGGGACTGAGTGCCTCACTGCTTCCAGAGTGCTCTTTATAAAAATCACTTGAGACTGAAGTGCCATGCAATGCTTCATAATATGGAGAACAATCACACTTTCTTCCTTCCTTTCTCTTTAAATAAAATTCCGAGGGGCAATTGGAATATTACCCCACTTGCTGCTAAATCTTTGACTATGAATCAAACACCAAATCTACTGAACATTAAAGGGTGGCAAAAATGAATGCGTTCACTATGACACTAGACTGATATGTATATGTTACAGGCCATATCTGATGAGCCTTCCCTACCCAGGATGTTGATCTTTTCTAGTAATTCAGTGTTACTGGTCACGTAAATACAATGTGCATATGCACATGTGCCAACATGTATACAGATTCTTATGCATGTTGGTGGGTTCAAATACAGATGTGTGCTTGTGAATGAGCAAGCAAAAGTGCATGCTCATTGCACTGAATGATTGCTCTGACTAGGAAGTCATATGGCCTGATCACTGATGATCACTGCCATTTGACAATGATCACAGGACAAAAAAGCGTTACGTAAAGTGGACCTTTTTGTAACTTTACAAGTCTACATAAATACATTCCTGGCATGTCACAATATAAAATAGAGCCATACCTTTTGTAATTCAAAAGCAGTCCTTGAGCTCTAGTCAAGTAATTTTGCCCAGGCTGAGATGATATCATTAGCATGATGCAGACAGGAGAATGCATTTCCTCATGCCTCGTACACACGACCAGTTTTCCTGACATGCCAAAAACCAACATTTTTCCCGACGTGATTCCTCTCAAGCCTGCCTTGCATGCACACGTTCAGGCAAAAAATACACTCGACCAAAGCACGGTGACGTACAACACGTACGACGGCACTATAAAGGGGAAGTTCCATTCAAATGGCGCCACCCTTTGGGCTACTTTTGCTGATCCTCGTGTTAGTAAGTTTGGTGAGAGACGATTTGCGCTTTTCAGCCTCGTGCTCTTCAGTCCGTTACAGCGTGACGAATGTGATATCTCCATTACGAACCCTAGTTTTACCAGAACGAGCGCTCCCGTATCATACTTGATTCTGAGCATGCGCGTTTTTTTCCCCCTCGGAAAAGCATACACACGAACGGTTTTCGCAACGAGAAAAAGACAGATGGGAAACACGACGGGAAAAAAGAGAGCAGGTTCTAATTTTTTTGCGAGCAGTTTTCTCGTCTGGAAAACTGCTATGGAGCATACACACGACTGGTTTTCCCGACAAATCAAAAAAATGGCAGTTTTCTCCTCGGGAAAACCGGTCGTGTGTACGAGGCATTAGGCTCCTTTTGCACTGGCACCTCCGTGAAGCGGGGGATCTCTCCGCTGATCCCCGAAGAGCAGACAGATGACAGGTCTGTGTCCGCTCCGCTATACAGAGTGGACGTGGACACAGCCCGCTCTATGAGGGAATCGGATGGAAACGGACCACCTGTCCATTTCCATCCAATGCCATCCGATCCACCAGACAGAGGGGGAATAGGTCCACCATCTGTCTGTTTTTGGCGGACAAGATCGGATCGGATGGTGGCGGGTGTCATAAAAGAGGGTCCGATCAGGTTTGCCTGAAAAACTGACAGGCGGACCTGATTAGATCGCCCATGTGAAAGGGGCCTAATACTTGCACAGCACTTAGCATGCATGCAATTAATATGAAAAAATATATCTAATGCTGGGTCTAGTGTAAATTCAAAGTGTAGACAGATATAACACCCCCCTGTTTAATCCAAAAATGCATTTATTAAAAAAATCATTCAATACATTCTTAAAAAGTATTTAAAGTGGAAGTTCAGGCATAACCTAACTAACGCTAAACCTGCTCTCTGACACATTCTAAACCTATAGCAATCTATCTAGCCCTGTAAAGCAAAAATCGCTATACTTACCTATTCTACAGCTGATCCGGTCCGGTCCCAGAATTAGCTGTTAGCGGCGACTTCAGTGTGTAGGCGTGTGCAGGAGAGGCAGCAGACAGCGGAAGCCCCATAGTAAGTCTGGAAACCGGACCGGATCGGCTGCAGAATAGGTAAGTACAACGATTTTTGCTTTACAGGGTTAGATAGATTAGGTTTAGAATGTGGCAGAGAGCAGGTTTAGCGTTAGTTAAAGGGGTTGTAAAGGTTTGTTTTTTATTTTCTAAATAGGTTCCTTTAAGCTAGTGCATTGTTGGTTCACTTACCTTTTCCTTAGATTTCCCTTCTAAATATTTTTTTTCTTTGTTTTCTTTGTCTGAATTTCTCACTTCCTGTTTCTCCTCACTAAACTTCACACCATCATCTGAGTGGTGTTTAGTCAGCCAGAACAGCTTACAGAACAGCTTACTGAGGATAAACAGGAAGTGTGAAATTCAGACAAAGAAAACAAAGAAAAAAAATATTTAGAAGGGAAATCTAAGGAAAAGGTAAGTGAACCAACAATGCACTAGCTTAAAGGAACCTATTTAGAAAATAAAAAACGAGCCTTTACAACCCCTTTAAGTTTTGCCTGGACTTACACTTTAAATCTGTCTATATTTTAGACTTCTGTAATCCCCTGTAAACCAGGACATGAGGCGAGAGTAAAATGAAGGCCACATCAGCATGTTGCTGATCTTTGTTATCCAATACCAAGCTGGGGAAAGTCTATGATCGATCTGTAATTTTTAACCCCTCATTAGAGCATGGTATCCCCACGGGGCAAACTCGAAACTTGTCTGTAGACTCACACCCTCAACGATCATGGATGGAATTCACAAGCTTGAAAGGTGTCAATTCAAGATGTAAAAAAAGGGGGATTCCAGCAATAGACTCGCCATGCGGTGGTCTCAACTCAGGTAATACACAGGGCAGTATAGCAATACTTATCTGAGTCGTGGATGACACAGAGGAGCCAGAACCGGCAAATCAGCAGCACCTCCTCTTTGCCATGGGGATACCATGCTCTAATGACCCACTGTCGCTGACAAGTGGGTCCATCGGCTCTGGTAAGAGTATTTACCTATTGTTTTCCATGAAGATTTGATGGTCCATATGGTTTCCAACCTTGTTTCACTATTCAATTTTCACCATTCACGTTATGGACATTATTTGTTTATTATCACGTTAGTGTGGACTTTAATTTTTCAGTACTTGGTTTGCACTTATCCTTGAGACCCAGGGTGAATCCTAGGCCTCTCTGAACAGTTAGCTCTTCATTTTTTATTTATAAATCACATCCAATGGCATGGCGTGCCGGGGGGCGGGGCCGAGTGATACAGTGAGCGGCTATGGCCACCGGCTGTATCACAGGAACGCGCCCGCAAGAACTCACCACTATGCGAGAGAGCTCGCATGAAGGAGGAAAGTTCTTGTGGGGAGGAGCCAATACAGCCGCCGAGGGACCCCAGAAGACCAGGTTTGGGGCCACTCCGTGCAAAATGAGCTGCACAGTGGAGGTAAGTATAACATGTTTGTTATTAAAAAATAAATAAAAAATTGTGCCTTTAGTGTTCCTTTAAAGAGGTAAAAAGGCAAACTATATGAAGAAACGAGTGATTGTATTTTATTGTTTTGATTGCTATATATTAGTGGTCTTCATACTACACTGGGCCATGGGCCAGATGCGGTTCTTTGCTTACCTTTATCTGACCCTTGAAACACTATTTCTTCCACTGATATGAGGCACTATTCCTCCCACTGACACCTACGATGAGGCCCTATTCCCTCCACTGACACTAAAGATGTAGTAATATTCTTACCATTGACACCAATGATGGGGCACTATTCCTCCCACTGACAATGATGGGGCACTAATCTTACAATGACAACAAAGATGGGACACTATTCTTCTCACTAACACCATCAATGAGGCACTATTGTTTCTAATGATACCCTTTTCTACTCCCACTGGCCACAGTCTGGCTTCCCTAAAGTCTATAGGGCAGTACACTGGCAGTAAATGGGCAAGTAACCCTTTGTTTAGAATGTTTGGAGACCCCTGCTGTAAATGCTGAAACATGATCTTCTGCTGTGGATATCTGTACCTCATTGTTGATTATGCCATTAAAAAGACTAATTTGTTGGCATATGAGCAAAAGGAGGACAGTTAAGTATATAAATTTCTACAGGGGCAAGATAATTGAACCTTATACCATCTACGTACAGAATGGAAACATTTCCCTATGAAAATAGTTAAGATTCTTTGATCAATTATAAGATCTGGAAATAGTTTTCTCTCTTAGAAAATCACACCAATTCATACAATGAACAAGAAATGTATATACCTGTGTTATCTAGCAAAATTAGAAAGTCCTTAAAATGGCACAAGTCAGCTCAAGCTGTACTAAACTCTAATGCCCTGTACACACGATCGGATTTTCCGATAAAAAAAGTCTGATGGACTTTTTTCATTGGAAATTCTGATCGTGTGTGGGCCCCATCTGACTTTTTTTCCATCAGAGTAAAAAAATAGAACATGTTTTAAATTTTTCCAATGGAAAAAAAATACGATGGGAAATTCCGATTCTTCCAATGTAAGTGTTGTTACCTACATTAAATATTTTTTACATACAGTATTACGCAATGTGCCCTTCTCTTTTCTCCCATTTTTATACCTTATCTGGCTCCATTTCCCGGCACTATCCGGGATATTACCCACAAGCACTTATCATCTGAACTACCCCCTTTTCATATTGGATCGGTGCGTGAGATGCTCTGTCGGAACTTCAGCTGAGGATCCAGTTTTCACAGCGGTTTACATATGCTTAGTTGACCCTCTGAACATACGTTCTTTAGGGTCTACTACCTCTGGTAAGCCTTTTTTCAATTGGTTGGTGGCGGTTACTTCTATTTGCACTTGCTTCACTCAAGATTACTGGGAGTACCATCACTGTGACTCATATTGAACTTTTTCATCATTACCTTCACATATCAGTGATTTATTTCATTTGTCACTAACTTTTGTTCATTCGATCATTTATCACTGTTGCACACTGTATTTCATTATATTTAGGTGTAATTTCATTTATTACGCGCTACACTTTTTGCATGTTTTTTTTTTCAGGAAATTCCGATCGTCTGTGTGGAATTCCCTCTGAGAAAAATCCACGCATGCTCAGAATCAAGTCGACGCATGCTCGGATGCATTGAACTTAATTTTTCTCGGCTCGTCTGAGTGTTTTACGTCACCGCGTTTTGGACAGTCGGAATTTAGTCTGACAGTGTGTATGCAAGACTGATGGAAGTCAGCTTCATCGGAATTCCGGCGGAAAATTCCTTCGGATTTTATTCCATCGGAAATCTGATCGTGTGTACAGGGCATAACAGTATGGAACCCTGAAAAGGCTGGCCCAAGCCTATGTAAATCTCTCATTTCAACTTCAAATTTAAACACAGGTCAATAAACTGATTATGCACCTCACTCAGCAGCCTATGCTATGGAATCCCTAAGCTTTCCTCTTCTATAGAACTAATGTATCTGTGGGACAGACATTCTAAATATCCCCCTTTTCTAACTGTGGCTCAATGTGTAATGCTTGTCAATTGAAAAATTAATCAAAGCTTGGTTCCAAAAAATAAATTTTATTATGAATGCTGAAAAGACACGTATGAAAATTTTTACTCTGCTCAGTAAATTTAACATAAAAGCAATAAACAAATAATGTCCTTGCAATAAACCATAAGATAAAGAAGTGCTTATGCATATGAATTAGTACTGTAGAGTTTGCATTCCTCTTTTCCATAATTAAAACATGTTTTGTGATTCTAGCTTCCGCCAAGGTACAGCTTCCTCCCCCTTTGAACCAGAAACAAGTTATTATAGCTGAGAATTGCACCCAATAACTAGAAGACACTAGCTTAGGTGCAAACTGGAACTCTCTTTATTAAAAATTCACACAGAATTTATACCACACAAAATCACATACGAGCTTGATCACATTATCATAAACAAAAGCAAACCTTAAACAATAATATCATCATTACATCTAATAGTTAATCTAATGAACAGCTAGCAGCTAACAGTAACCTACCTAAACAGTGATCTAATTAACAATAAGCTTATCAACAGCCAGGCACCCAGACAGCTTTGATTAGTCAAGGAGTGCCCATCCCAGACTGTCCAGCAACAATTGTCCATCGTTCAAGAAGACCTAGGGCTGTCCAAATCTCATTAATCAGCTTTCTTTTCACTTGCATCTTCTCACTGAGGTTCAAGTTGGCAGAGACCATCATGGCTTCCTTGACTGTTAAATGTGGTAATAACTCTCTATCTATCTTCTTTCCTACTTTTTTCTCTCCCTTATGCTATTTTACTGTTTGACACAAATTGAATATGTGATTTATGCAACATCCTAGGCGCGAGCGCTGCTGTAGGTGATAGCCATTTGGCACGCTCGATGCCGCTTTTCTGTGAACAATGTGTCAATTGTGTTTCTAATGTTCTGTCTATTCTACCAATAAAAATATATTCAACCCTAAATGTGGTAATAACATGTCATCTTGTATTATATAACAGGACATCTGCCTGAATGCTCATAGCTCCCTCAAATGCCAAGGCCCATAGTCAGTAGGCAAAAGTCTACCCTGCAGTCCCCTCCAATAGCACCTGTCCTGTTTGGGTCTGTCACAACATTAGAGTTCTAAACACTATATGATCAAAAGTATGTGGACCCCTCCTCCAAATTAGTGAAATCAGGTGTTTCCAGTGATGAGTATTTTTAATGATACAACATACAAAACATTTTTTACAACTGTGCTCTTCCAACCTTGTGGCAAATCTCAAATCTTTGGGGCCTGCCCTTTTCTGTTCCAGTGGGACTATGTCCCTGTGTACAAAGCCAATTTCATAAAGAAATGATTAGACAAGTTTGATGTGGGGGAACATCAGTGGCCTGACCTCAGCCCTAGACTTTTGAGATTAATTGAATTGCCAGTTATTATACAAGTATTCTCATCCAACATCACTACCTGACCTCACAAAAGCTTCTCTTTTTTGGCCAAATGAGCACAAATTCCATAGACGCAAATTCAAAATCATGTAAAAAGACTTTCTAGAAGATCGGAGCCTGTTGGCAAAGTGGAAGAACTCCATGCTAATGACCACTCCAAAAAGCTTACACTATATACAGTACGTGTATGGTTAGGAGTCCATAAACTATTAACCATATTGTTTTTATACTTCAAGATGTTGAAATTATTTTGGATAACTAGCGGGAACCCCAAATGCCACATGTGGGATGCAGTAAAACATATCTACCCCCTTTTGGAACTTGGGAATTAGCTCAAGCTTTCAAGAACTCAAGTTGTTTTTATTTTGTAGGCATTCCCTTTACCACTGGGTTTACTGCCATTTGCTATTTTTGTTACATCTATTAAAACCCTTGCACCACTTTTGGAATACTTCTGGGACACGTTGAATTGTGAGATTACCAAGCAGTGAAGCCAGTGCACGAACCATAAAATTTTGTTTTGCTTGCTCCATGACAGCCTTATGGCTTGCACTTCTGCTTTTGGAATCTCTGGAACATGTGTGCTATACATACTTCTCCCAATCCCCACTTACCCAGGCTGGCCCAACTAGATTTTTCTTCTTGAATACTGCAAGGGGTCTTCATGCCATCAGATCTTCCCCTCATCATGCACTAGTTTTATGTATTCTTGGCTTTTGTTGTCTCTGGGTATTGTTGCATGGCTTAAATTTATATGAATAGTACATGGTTAATTTCCACTGGAGTGACAGGGAGTTGGTTAATGTGACCTTAATCTTGCAACCCACCTCTGGAAGAGAAGATCAAAAGCTCTACATACACCATGATGCAAAAATTCCACAAAATATGGACTCCATGGATCACTATTTGTATGTCTCCAGATTTTGAAAGGATGCTGATGTCTGTTCAGCTGAAAGCAAGCAGGTTTGGGTTCTCTTGGGCACCCCCTTCCTTACTTCCGTACAAATGTATTAACATCCCGTCTCTTCCCACTCTCCTTCACTCTTCCTTCCAGGGCCGTCTTTAATGTTGATTGGACCCGGGGCAAAAAATTTCTTGGCCCCCCCCCCATAGAATTTTGCTCTCCACCTGCTCTGAGACATACAATAAATATCAGCTAGACTTAAAATCAGTTTACTGTATCAGATCAGGCAGTGATTGCGATTGGTTTCCAGAGGTTACAGCATATAATTACCACTTACTGACTGGTTGCTAGAGGTTACAGCACATATTACGGCTCACTGATTAGTTGCTAGAGGTTACGGCACATTATTTCTTCTTGTTGATTGGTTGCTAGAGATTACTGTACAGTAATACTGCTCACTGATTGGTTGCTAGAGGTTACAGCACATCATCCCTTCACTGCAGAAGGGCATGATATACATATGAATGCCGCCTTTATTTACATATGAATGCTGCCGGCTTCCGCTATTTACATATGAATGCCGCCGCTATTTACATATGCATGCTCCCGTTATTTACATATGAATGATGGTTATTTACATGTAAACACAGGGTCTGCAGGTGAGACATCTGTATACAACAATAGAGCAGAGCTGGGCATCATTAGTAGCAGCACTTCACACTAAGATATCAGGACACAGCACAGGACTAAAACTTCAAGGGGCAAGGGAATTTAAACTGGGATAGTTGGCAAGTATGAGGCAGCTGCTTTGGGCCCCACAACAATGACAGGGCCCAGGGCAGCTGCCCCTTTTGCCCTGCCTTAAAGACGACCCTGCTTCCTTCTCTATGTCTTGGTTTTGTAGATCTGGTGTTACCAGACTTGTTCAGGTATTGGTATTTCACACTAGCCTTTAATTTTTACACATTTCCATGCGCAGTCTACTTATTCAGGGCACATGCGTAGTGGCTCTGTGGACTAAACCAGACCGTTTCTCTTATCTACACCATGTCCTGCATCTGCTTATATCTCAGTTGTGATTGAAAATTCATTGTTGCATGTGACAATGGTATTAAATTTGAATCTACGTCTTTGTAATTTAAAAATAATAAAAACTTGCAAAAAAGAGATATCTTTGTGGTTCTCCAGTATCAATATATGGCAAATCCTATCAGATGTATAGGCCGGCAGTTAAAGCTGCCAAGCTATAATCACCTTGGTTTTGAAAAATCATTTTGGCCTGAATGAGTTACTACTATAACTGGTGCTGTTGAATCCACTGCCAGGGAGAATAATGGTCTGGAACAATATAGATTTAAAAGAGAAATTTCAGAAAGTCAATATTTGGCTGAGACTAGAACAAAGAGCAAAAAAACATGACAAATTCATTGTTTGACTTAAAAGCTGTTTCATCGATCACCAACTAAATAGTGTGTTTGTGAGACGACTCTGGGTGGGCAGATTCTGGCGGAATCATTCCTTACCACTTTATTTGCCTTGGAATGTGAAAAGTGAATTAGCTTCTCAACCTCTGGCAAGTGATTGTTAATGAACTGTGCGCACAAATCACCTCCCATAAATAATAAGAATAACATGAAGACACAGGGAGCTGTGGAGTGTAATGACTTTTACTGGTAATCTAGTGAAGATTCTCATCCCTCATAATGTAATAGATATGCCATTTTCCTGAAAGTAGACATCAGTGTGCAGTGTGGTTTAATGAATTACCATTATGATTTATGCTTAATGCCTAGAACTAGTCAATTGCTTGGCTTGTGCAATTACAGAGCATTTTTTTTAAACCTGTAAAGCGGTTTTAAGGGGCTCTTAAAGAGGGTCTGTTACTTCTGAAACATCTTTTTCATTAATTGTTAGATTTATTAACCGCTTGCCGACTGTATACTGTGTATACAGTGAGGGAAAAAAGTATTTGATCCCTTGCTGGTTTTGTACGTTTGCCCACTGACAAAGAAATGATCAGTCTATAATTTTTTTTTTTAACAAGAAAATCAGTCTATAATTTTAATAGTAGGTTTATTTTAACAATGAGAGACAGAATAACAACAAAAATATCCAGAAAATGTATTTCAAAATTTTTTATCAATTGATTTGTATTTTAAAAAGGAAAAAAGTGTTTAACCCCTTCGCAAAACATGACTTAGTACTTGGCAATCACAGAGGTGAGACGTTTCTTGTAGTTGCCCACCAGGTTTGCCCACATCTCAGGAGGGATTTTGTCCCACTCCTCTTTGCAGATCCTCGCCAAGTCATTAAGATTTTGAGGATGACGTTTGGTAACTCGAGCCTTCAGCTCCCTCCACATATTGTCTATGGGATTAAGGTCTAAAGACTGGCTAGGCCACTCCAGGACCTTGAAGCATCTTCTTGAGCCACTCCTTTGTTGCCTTGGCCATGTATTTTGGGTCATTGCCATGCTGGAATACCCATCCACGCCCCATTTTCAATGCCCTGGCTGAGGGAAGGAGGTTCTCACCCAAGATTTGACGGTACATTGCCCTGTCCATCGTCCCTTTGATGTGGTGAACTTGCCCTGTCCCCTTAGCAGAAAAACACCCCCAAAGCATAATGTTTCCACCTCCATGTTTGACGGTGGGGTTGGTGTTCTTGGGGTCATAGGCAGGATTCCTCCTCCTCTAAACACAGTGAGTTGAGTTGATGCCTATGTAAACAAGGCAGATCGCCATTCTGTGAGAAGGGAAGGTTGTGATCCTGTGTTCCTGCGAAGCAGGAGCACGGATCTCTGCTTTCCCATAGTACAAACACCCCCCACACAGTGTACACAAGCACAGGTTAGGCACACAGTTAACCCTTTTATTGCCCCTGATGTTAACCCCTTCCCAGCCATCATTAGTGTCATTAGTACAGTGACATTGCATATTTTTAGCACTGATCACCCTATTAGTGTCACTGGTTCCCAAAAAAGTGTCAAAAGTGTCACTTAGTGTCTTATTTATCCGCTGCAATGTCGCAGTCCCACTATTACTAGTAAAACAAAATCCATAAATCTATCCCATAGTTTGTAGATGCAAACTTTTGCGCAAACCAAACCAATCAATAAACGCTTGTTGGGATTTTTTTTGTACCAAAAACATGTAGCAGAATACATATTGGCCTAAATTGATGAAGAAATTAGATTTTTTTGCATTTTTTTATTGTATATGTTTTATAGCAGAAATTAAAAAAATATTGTTATTTTTATTTATTTTTTTAATTGTTGTTTACAGTGCAAAAAATAATATGAGGTGATCAAATACCACCAAAAGAAAGCTCTATTTTTGGGAAAAAAAATTACATAAATTTTATTTGGGTACATCGTCACATGACCGCGCAATTGTCAGTTAAATTAACGCAGTGCTGTAACGCAAAAAACGTTCCGGAGCTGAAGTGGTTAAAAAAGCAGATTCTTAGCACATTGACAGATGATCTTCCAAGCTTTGAAAATATTTGGCAGCTGTTGTTTAGATATAAGACTCCCCCAACCACCCACACAAGCACACACACCCCTGTCTCCCCCTCTCTTTAACTTTTACATTTGGGACCACTGGCAATATTCTTAAAATAAGTCAGTAAACTAAGCTAGGGATTTTCATTAGAGACAGTGTCACCCACTTCAACATACTTTCTAACTACCCTGAGTGTCAGGGGTATGGGTAACAGGAGTCTTTCACAAAAGATGTACAAGAAGGTGCTTCTAAGTGCAGTAATCCAGCCATTTTATTGGAACAAAACGATTAAAAACAATTTCAGACTGTGTAGTTAAACAGGCTCATCAGTATCTTTCAGTGCTCATGGCATGTTATCCCATGTCTCTGTGCCCACTAGCTAGCAAGGTCCGTGGGAGCAATTTGTCCACCGCAATTCCTGAACCACCGTGGAGCGCATGTGGGCCGCGTGGAACGCAAGCACCTGAAGTGACATCGGGATGGGGGCGGTGACACATTTTGGAGCATGCTCAAAAGCTCCTTCTTCAAAACCGAAGCCCCAGAGGAATGAACCAGCTTATAAAGGGCAGGGGAGCGGGGAAGGGGGAAGGAATATGCTGAACGACAGATAGATTGAGCGGGAAAGGGGTGGCGCAGTATGGAGACCAGACTATGGGGAAGAAACTAAAGAACGGAGTGGGCGGCACAATAAAATTTTTTTGTGAAAGCCCATGCAATTACTCTAAACACAAAAACCCCAAATTGAAAATGTTATATATTGAAGCTTACCAGTTCTTAGATGGGATGGCTACATATTTTTTTTTTTTTACTAGTTACTTTCCATCCCTGAGTGGCTATATTCATTCACTCCACTATTCCTATGGAAGGAGGCACGGTTGTGACATAGCCTGGAATTCAAACTTTGTTCATCTCCATTACACTGGGAATGGGGAGATTAGTAGCATACAGAAAGAAGATACCGTATATACTCGAATATAAGCCAAGTTTTTCAGCACATTTTTTTGTGCTAAAAAAGCCCCACTCGGCTTATACTTGAGTCTGTGTCCATCTTCAACTTTATGCACCTATTCCCGGCCAGCCGTAGGTCCCCTGGACCCCAAACCTGGCACACATGTAGCCCCACTCTTCCTCTACAAGTGTGCAAAGATTGATTTTTCAAAAACCGGGCACCCCTTCCATAGACTCCCATGTTAAACGTAAGTCTAGTCACACAGCACCGGTAGGGAGATTGGGTAGGGAGATTGGGCACAGTGAAGCATGGGCACAGTGAGGCATGCACATGGACACAGTGAGGCAAAGTGAGGCACAGTGAGGCATGCAGATGGACACCCTAGGCTTATACTCGAGTCAATAAGTTCTCCCAGTTTTTTGTGGTAAAATTAGGTGCCTCGGCTTATATTCTGGTCGGCTTATACTCAAGTATAAACTGTACTTTTTTTTTTTTGCTTTCAGTTTATCTCACAGGAAGTGCCAACGACACTGCATTTTAGACAAGATCAATCAGTATTTTCTGTACTTGCTGAAAATGTTCTTAGACTTAAAATGAAAATTAATGCTACTGCCACATTTAAGGATGGGTTAGCTGTATTATTTTATTTCTTTAAGTTTTAGTTATCCTTTAACATATTTATATCTTGTTTAATATTGGGTCTAACTTGAAAATTAAGTCACCAAACAATATTCATATTAATTATGTATTGTCTTTGTATAACCAAGTAATGTATGTAGAATTGGAATATAAAATAAAATGTATAACAACAAAAACTTGTTTAATGATATAAATGATTTTTGACAAATCTGAAGAGAACAATAAACCTTGAGTTTAAAATGTACAAATAGCTTTAATTAATCTCTTCTAAATTAAATTTTTTCTTCATCCAGTAGAGTGTATTGAAATGGAACAAGTATCCTATGTACTTTTTCATATTAATTGCATGCATCATAAGTAATGTGTAAGTGTAATTGTTCTGTCCCCGCTACACGTTTCCTTCCCTGTGTGTAGCTCGACATGCAGCTAAACCCTCCTATTCTGCAATAAGCCAGACTGAGTGTAATCTTGAAGCTTTTTTTAACAGAACAGGGTGGGGTGAAACTATGGAGATAAAACAACTACAGATACATATACTGTATTTATTGGCGTATAACACTCACTTTTTTACCCTGAAAATAGAGGGTAAACTGTGCCAGCGTGTTATACGCAGCGGGCTGTGGAAAGTTTTTTTCCTGAAACTTCCTTCTTAAAGGTAGGGTGCGTGTTATATGCCGATAAATACGGTAATCAGTATATGAAGTATACAGAAATACAATGAATATGCTATGCTGTAAATGGCAATAAGTAATTCTCCCCAGCAATGCTGCGTTTAGACCCCTTTCACACAGGGCGGTTTGCAGGCGCTATTACTGCTATTACTTCAAACTGACCCTAAACAGCGGCTGCTGTTTCTCCAGTGTGAAAGCCAGAGGGCTTTCACACTGAAGTGGTGCGCTAGCAGGACCGCTCCAAAAGTCCTGCTAGCCGCATCTTTGGAGCGGTGAAGGAGCGGTGCCTGCCCATTGAAATCAATTGGACAGCGTGGCTATACCGCCGGCAATGCGCCTCTGCAGAGGTGCTTTGCGGTGGTTTTTAACCCTTTTTTCGGCCGCTAGCGGGGGTTAAAACCGCACCGCTAGCGGCCAAATACCGCAACAATTCCGATGGTAAAGCGCCGCTAAAAATAGTGGCGCTTTACCGCCACCGCCCCTCCCGCCCCAGTGTGAAAGGGGCCTTAGGAAATGCAAGCAGATACAACTTTTAGTCCAACATGTACTCTGATAGCTGGTTCCTTCTTTCAGTCTCTAAGATGGAGTCTGAGTTCCCAGAATGCACCTGTTTCTCTTCCTTAGACTGAAGAATGATGGGAACTTTTGTTAAAGGTGAACAGTCTCCAGTTTCTGCAAAAGCAGTTAATTTACCACTGGCTCCATCTCATGGTAAAATTTGATATTGCAGGCAAAACAACTTAACCACTTAAGCCCGGACCAATATGCAGCTAAAGGACCAAGTCCTGCGATTCGGCACTGCGTCGCTTTAACTGACAATTGCGTGGTCGTGCGACGTGGCTATCAAACAAAATTGGCGTCCTTTTTTTTCCACAAATAGAGCTTTCTTTTGGTGGTGTTTGATCACCTCTGCGGTTTTTATTTTTTGCGCTATAAACAAAAATAGAGCGACAATTTTGAAAAAAATGAAATATTTTTTCCTTTTTGCTATAATAAACATCCCCCAAAAATATATAAAAAAACTTTTTTTTTCCTCAGTTTAGGCCGATACGTATTCTTCTACATACTTTTGGTAAAAAAAATCGCAGTCGGTGTTTATTGATTGGTTTGCGCAAAAGTTATAGCGTTTACAAAATAGTGGGTAGTTTTATGGCATGTTTATTCATTATTTTTTTTTTACTAGTAATGGCGGCGATCAGTGATTTTTTTCATGACTGCGACATTATGGCGGACACATCAGACACTTTTGACACATTTTTGGGACCATTGTTATTGACCATTGTCATTTTCACAGCGATCACTGCTATAAAAATGCACTGGTTACTGTGAAAATGACACTGGCAGTGAAGGGGTTATGTCACTGATCGTCTGTTCCGATGACAGGGAACAGATGATCACTGACATGCCACGGAGAAGAACGGGGAAAGGTTTGTTTACACTCACCTCTCCCCGTTCTTCAGCTCTGTGACCCAATCACGGGACACCGGCGGCGATCGGGTCCGCGGGTCCCGCAGGTGCGGTCAAGGAGCTCAGGACCGGGTCGCGAGCACGCCGCCGGTGGCACGCGCGTGACCAACGGCTGGGCTCTTAAAGGACAACGTACCTGTACGTTGATGTGCCCAGCCGTGCCATTCTGCTGACGTATATCGGCGTGAGGCGGTCCTTAAGTGGGTAATAAATATCCTGCTGGAGGCAGGACAGTAATTTTTTGAGTATTTATTTCCACTCGTAGTGATCACAGGATTCCCCCTGACAATGCCTTCAACTGCTTTTAGTTACATAGTTACATAGTAGGCAAGGTTGAAAAAAGACACAAGTCCATAAAGTCCAACCTATGTGTGTGATTTTACGTCAGTATTACATTGTATATCCCTGTATGTTGTTACATAGTAGGTGAGGCTGAAAAAAGACACAAGTCCATCGAGGCCAACCTATGTGTGTGATTTTATGTCCCTGTATGTTGTGGTCGTTCAGGTGCTTATCTATCTTTTTTTTTTTAATTATCGATGCTCCCGCTGAAACCACCGCCTGTGGAAGTGAATGCCACATCCTTGCCGCTTTCGTAAAGAACCCTCTACGTAGTTTAAGGTTAAACCACTTTTCTTCTAATTTTAGTGAAGGCCGTCTTATTAAATTCCCTTTTACAGAAAAGTTTTATCCCTATTGTGGGGTCACCAGTACGGTAATTGTAAATTTAAATAATTTCCCCTCTCAAGCATCTCTTCTTCAGAGAGAATAAGTTCAGTGTTCATAACCTTTTCTCATAACTAATGTCCTCCAGTCCCTTTATTCGTTTTGTTGCCCTTCTCTCCAGAAGGTTGGAGAAACCCTTGTATGGGCATCATCAAGGGTCACCATTTATTTCCTGAACTCAGAGATGACACAATCATATAATTCATGGTGCCTGTGCAGTTCTTGGCTTCATTCACAAATGTTCAGGTAATATATAGGGATTAACAGATCAGTCCCTCGCTGCAGCCTCTCACCGTGTGACTTGCTACAATGTTACAATGTTGCAATCAGGTTACAGTGGGGTGAAAACTATGGAAATGCTACCTCCTGCCTGCAACAGACCTATGACATCATATCATCCTAGACAAAGTCACTTCCTGGACTCATTAATGTTTTTATAATACAGAGTACTAACTTTTTGAAAAGTATACAGCCACCAGATGATCATAGTAAATACTTATTTACTATGATCATCAGCTCAATCCAGTGGCCATATTGCAGTATTCATGCTATAAATGAAGGACATTCAACATGGAGAGGAAATAGCTTAGTAGCATTCAATTTTGACAGCTTTTACACAGAATGGATGTGCATGCTATTTCACATGATGAATAGCCCTGCAATTTATTTTATAAATATATTCCTCAAGATTCAAAGAAGGATATGCATGCATTTTGTTATTTATATAGACTTTATTTGGGCCAGAGTTCAGCTTTAAAGCATAAGTTTACCTTTTATAAAAAATGAAAAAGTGAGCTAAACCTGTGCACCCTCTCCATCCCCCTGGGCTCCAATGTACTTACCTCGGTAGGTGATGATGAGCTATCAGTGCCCATGCATCTGATGTAACTCTGGGGGTTACTCTGGGGATTTGAAATTCCCACTCTTCTTCCCCTTCTTTCTCTAGGGCTTCTGGGACAGATCAAAGTGATTCCGATTGGTCAAAGCTGTGCCATTACTGACCCATCAGAATTGTTCTGATCCGCCTCAGAAGCCCTACAGAAAGAAGGGGAAGAAGAGCAGAGAGATCAAATCTCCAGACCACTACACCGGCTGCATGGGCACTAATAGCTCATCATCCAAGGTATGTAAAGAGAGGGGAGTGGGGGGTGGTGTTGAGTTTGTAGGGTGTTAGTTCACTTTTTTTTCAATTTTTTTCCAAAAAAGTGAACTAGCCCTTAAATAAACAATTTTAATCAAAATCTGTTTAACAGGATCATAGAAAACTTGTGGCTTATCATTCCTTTTATGTATTTCACCAGATTCAACCACTAAGACCCCTTTCACGCTGGGGCGGTGCGGGCGTTAACGGTAAAGCGCCGCTAGTTTTAGCGGGGCTTTACCGCTGTTATATCGGCGCATTTCGGCCGCTAGCGGGGTGATTTTAAACCCCGCTAGCGGCCAAAGAAAAGGGTTAATAGCGCCCATGTTGCGGCGCT
Source organism: Rana muscosa (assembly GCA_029206835.1). Lineage (NCBI taxonomy): Eukaryota > Metazoa > Chordata > Amphibia > Anura > Ranidae > Rana > Rana muscosa. The sequence continues at coordinate 144,238,571 of CM055119.1, read as the reverse complement.
GCCGAAGCGCTTTGCAAGCATTTCGGCAGCGCTGTCCATTCATTTTACCCACACCACCCCAAAGATGCTGCTTGCAGGACTTTTTTTCCCGTCCTGCAAGCGCACCGCCCCAGTGTGAAAGTACTTGGGCTTTCACACTGGGATGGTTCGAAAGGCGCTTTTCAGGCGCTAATTTTAGCGCTAAAATGTCAGAAAAGCGCCCAGTGTGAAAGGGGTCTAACAGTAACGTTAGATAATTTTTTGTAATATTTATAACTTTGTAGTATAAAATAATAAAAAGGATTAAAGGATAAGTTACATATTCAGGGTGTAACATGTAACATCTAACAGATGCATCATCCCCCCCACACCCCCACGATCCCCCCATTTTGACAGCAAGTGGGGGATATTCTCCCCCCGCTCGTTGTCACAATCTCCCCAGCTGCGTTATTCTTTGACAGTGTTCTGTGAATGGGAAAACTACAAGTACCAACAGCCTTTACGGTTGTCGGTTTGAAGTTCTCGATAAACTACCAGGGCGCTGTTGAACCCTGCAGTAGTTCATTGAGTTTTTCTGTCAGAGTGTAACTGCCTGCCCGTATTGGAGGTATTGGCAGACAGCTACGCAGACATACTGCAGGACCGTTGTATCACACCCACGATCTGCTGATCGTGGGTGCAATGCTTTACAGGCTTCTAATAAAAAAATAAGATTAAATGCATATTTATTTTTGTGCCTTTATTTTTTATTTTTTTGTAAAGGTGAATTTATCCTTTAACCCCTGCTTTCTTACATGTCAATGGCAGTATATAAATGGCATAAACCAGTCAATGTGTATTCGGACAGTATCTGGATGTATTCCCTCTACTTTAAAAGAAGAGGAGATTTAGTCTGTTCAAGTGTTCTTATTCCAGTTCTAGCTGTAGCTTTCTTTAACCAAAGATGGAATCAAATGGCCCAATTTGTTTTTGTTATTACTTTAGTTTTATTTTTGAAGCTGGGCTCATCCATGTGCATCATTTTATCTTAAACACGATTAGTCTGCTAATCTTAAATCCTTTTATCAAAGTCAAGGAAAGCAAGTTCAGGAACAATAAGAAGGCCAAAGAAAAATATAGAAGGAAAAACAAGGATCAACCTAGTGATGTAGAAAATACAGCTAAAACTTGAAGACAGCTCTGAAAAAAATATTTCATCCTGTAGTAAATGCTGCATGCTTTGATGGCTTTGGTGGCCAATTTGGGTGATTTAGTACCAGATAGTTTTGGTAGCGTTAAAGTGGGACTCCAACCATATACTTTTTCCCCCCAATTCTGGACAGAATCAGGAAGAGACAAAACCTCTGTCGGGTTTTTATTGTGTGTTCCATTTTTGAGAATTATTCTTTATTGTCACCAGGACAGGAAGTAAAGGGCAATATGATATTGTAAATCATTAGCAGGGAAATATGAGAATTAGGACACCTGTTCTGGTGGCCATGGTCAAATATGGCTTTTCCCTTACTTTGGGGAGATTTCTTCCCAAAGTAAGCATGTTGGGCATCAGGGGTAATAAGGGCAAGATCTGCCCACCAAGGACACAAACAACAATAAAACTTGAACAGATGTAACCCTTTGACACGCTATACAAAACTAAAGGAAATGTTAGCGTTTAAGGGCCATTGGCTTCTGCTAAATTTTTAGGAAGAAAGGTCACTTGAATACTTTAGTTCACATAATTTTGGAGAGGATTTGGGGTATTTCTAATTGTCTTCCCAATGCAAAGGAAGGGTATGACAAAACATAGAAAAAATCACGGGGGCTTCTATGTTTTTTGTGTTTAGTATACATGAGACAAACTTACCTGGGCTCAGTTCAGGGCGAAATGAGAGAATTTTTCCGAAGTATGGATGCCCAATCAAAACCTCATTAAAGTCAATAGAAGCCAAATTTTTTAAATCAATAATGGTTATTTTCTAGGCTAATAGGCAAGGAATTCCCAAATAAATGGCATAGGAGTGGGGAACTGCCCTGGGGAACATGTATCAAAGATTTGTTTTTTGTTTTATTTCATTTGGCGTGGAGCAGAAATTTTAATAATGGTTAAATTGAAACATTAAACATTACAAAATTTCTTTACATAACATGCCTGGGGAATGCCCTTAACCTGCCCAAAAAGAGACACATCTGTATGACTTATAAAACCTACTGCAGCAAAATTTACATTTACAAAGAAAAAAAGGGCTGTGTAAATTGCCAGGAAATGACAGCTCAAGTTTTGTTCTGTTTTTAAACAAATGGCAGAGCATTCCCTTCATCCCCACTAGCCCCTTATCCTAGATCAGGGGTGTCCAAACTTTTTTCAAAGAGGGCCAGATTTGATAAAGTGAACATGTGTGAGGGCTGATCATTTTGCCTGACATTCTATGAACCATTAAAAATCGGTCTAAGTGTGTTCGTCCGAGCACTACTACCTGGATATACCGTATTCATCGGCGTATAACACGCACCTTCACTTTAGGAGGGAAGTTTCAGGAAAAAAAACAAAATTTTAAATAAATGTGAAGCAAAATAAGAGACAGTGCCCATCAATGCAGCCTAATCTGTGCCCATCTACAGCCTCACCATTGCCACGAATGCAGCCTCTCCATTGCCACGAATGCAGCCTCTCCATTGCCACAAATGCAGCCTCTCCATTGCCACAAATGCAGCCTCTCCATTGCCACAAATGCAGCCTCACCATTATCATCAGTGCAGCCTGATCGATGCCCATCTGCAGCCTCGGAGGGGACGGTGGGACGAGCGCCAACAGATTACATACAGGAGAGGAGAATCTCCTGTTTACACAGCAGCCTCTTTAATACAATGTCCCGCCTCCTATGATAGACAGAAAAGTCATCCAATGGTAGCCCAGGAGACGGGACTTCCTATTACAGATGCCGCCGTATAAACAGGAGATTCTCCTGTATGTAATCTGATGGTACTCATCCCCCCCCTGTCCCCTCCGAGGCAGAGACGATAAATACAGTATATATCCAAATTACTAGGGGGGCCACATTAAACTGGAACGGGGGCCACAAATGGCCCGCGGGCCGGACTTTGGACATGCCTGTCCTAGATGAAGTTCTGGTATTTGATAACCGTATATGTTATTTGGGGAGCCGCACACAAAAAAAGGTGTGGGGTCTTCTCCGAAATACAATCTCCCCCTGAATGGGAGGGGCAGGTCACTGGTTGTTAGGAGGCTGCCAGCTTCCGACTCTGTAATAACCAGCTTCAGTGGGAATCTGGCACATTTAGCAGCGGTATTAAAGTGTGACTGAACCCAGGACCCTGGATTCACTATATCTGGTCTCCCACAGTATACAAAACATGGAAATGCAATAGTTTCCATAAAATATCTTTTCTCATCAGCAATTAGAACAATTGTGACTTCTATTAGTGTCTGGTTATAGCTTGTAGGAGGAGTTTTCATTCTACTTTGACTGTCCTATGAGGCTGCAGGACCCCTGGCCCTCTGTCTGGACAGTGCTGATTGGCCCTTTGCTGATCACATGCACCCTCCCACAAAAAAAACTCTCTAGCAATACATACCAAACTGAGCATGTGCAGGCTGTCCCCTAACCTCTGTTCTATCAGGAGATGGTTTGGGGACTGTGGAAGAAGCGGAGGAACAGAGAAGACAGGATCAAACAGCCCTTTTACACAATGCAGAGGATTAACCCCTTAGGTTCCACACTGAGTATAACTGCCATGCTTTACTGCATATACAGACTGATTTTACTGCTGTGGGTTTAGTAACACTTTAACACCACTGCTAAATACAGCAATCTAAGAAAACAAAATCCTTTCAGGATGTCACTCTGCTTTATGACTTTATGGCTGGATGTGTTTTATTAGTTTTTTTTCCAAATAGTCTTATCGAGGAGTTTTTTTTTTTTTTAAAGTTACAAAACACTCAACAAAGCTCATATATAATGCCAGGTACAGAAAGACTTCCAACTGCAACATTTTTTTTGTACACATTGTAAGGTAGGCATACGAGTGACATACATCTGTTCCTTAATAACATCAGACATTGGTGTGAAAGACTTTGGCAAGTTAAAGTCCCACAATATGTATTTTAATAGTTTTTACAAATACTAATTTATGTACATGCACACAAAGATTATTCAGCGCTCAATGTCAAATGCTTCCACAAAACAAAGTCGAAGAAAAATTTCTTGTCGAATGGCCAGGTGGAAAGATAGATCCTGCAGTTCCTATGTCAAATCTGGGACTGATCCAATCAGTAAACATGTAAAAAACACAGCAGCAAGGGTGCAGGTATCAGTAAAAAGGTATCACATTTATTGAAGAAAACGTAGCACACTTATATAAAGGTTGCCTGTGTATAGCTCAGCATGCAGAAAGGAACTACGTAACTATGTAACAGTGCGAGGGCAGCAACGTGTTTCAGGGGCCCAAATCCCCTTTTCAAGCCAGCTAACCCCCTTTTTCAAGCAGGGCCCCTAAAACGTGTTGCTGCCTGGATCATGGTTCCTCTGCTTGTGGTGCATGTAGGTGCCACCGGCCATCACTCTTTGGTGGGTTTGGCTTTCTCCCATGGAGGCATCCTGACATGATTTCTTGCAGTGCTTACATGGTTTTCTTCTGCATCCTGAGCTATACACAGGCAACCTTTATTTAAGTGTGCTACGTTTTCTTCAATAAATGTGATACCTTTTTACTGATATCTGATCCCTTGCTGCTGTGTTTTTTAAATAGTTTTAAGCCTTTGGAATGTATGAGTAAATAAAAAAGAGTGACATGCTGCGATTGCCTTGGATTTTGTTTTCATCGACTGCTGTATTTTGATACTTATGTAGCGCTACCCCCAGTTAAGAGAGCCGCTGGTTTTGTTTTGGGCCTTGTAGTGCACCGCTGTCAACCCCTGGCAATCGGCTCTACCCTCCCGTGGCACAGCCAGTAAGGGGAGATAGGACCGCGTGACCGCAACTTTAGGTGACGCAGTCCTATGGCAAACACACACAGTGATATACTTTAAAACTTCTATTAAAGTAAGTGAAACTGACACCAATGTACTTGACCCAGATATTTTACTGAGGCTAATGGGCAAGTAATAAACAACAGTATAACAAGTTGCAGATCCCTGCAATAAACAGTAATAAAGATAAACAGAGTAATCAGAATAATAAAGTATTGCTATGCAACTCTAGCGCTGCCCTTTTACAGCTACTTCCCCTCATGGGCAGACTAACACCCAGCAATGTCTACCTATGCAGTCAGGCCTGACTGATCTAAATGGAAGTTCAGTGAAACAATATTCGCTAGCAATCTTTCGGTGGTGCACTTGAAGAACAACTTTGTAATCCCAACGAATAGTAAAGATAAAGTGTCTGTCTTTAAACAGCTCTCACCACCCGGACAAGTCCAAATCCGTTTCCTCCGCCGATTCGTCTAGGAACAGGAATCCACCGACATCCAAGTCTTCAATCCTTCTGGTGTACTGCAGCAAGAAGGAGAAGATGTCTCTAAGGCTCTGCTAGGCTGGCAGAGGGGCTCTTTGGAAAAGAGCACAAGGCCCAGGCTTCAGGCCTTGTGCATACAGCAGCTCAGCACAGAGATCCTCTTGCTAAGAGAGGGGTGTCCAAAAGAGGCAGAACAAACTCCACCTCCCCTTTATAAAGTCTCTGTTCCGGAGCAATGTACCCTGGGTGCTGCAAGATGTACTGGGAGATGTAGTCTCTCTGTATTAAAGGGGAATACCCCGCTACACACTCCCCCCACTTTGAATCTTTGGTCCCCAAAGACATCTAACATTTTTAGATCTGAAAAACATTTTAGCTTCAATGCGGTTGCATAGAATTGACAGAGGAGCCTCCCACCAATCATCATATGATGGGGAGCTGTCCTGTCCACAGGTCGCTTCAGTGGGGGTGACCTGTCTAACTGTGCCAGGAAGTGAGCTGGGGTTGCCCTTCACCAAATCTGTGGTGAGAAGGTCAGTCTCTCTTGGCAACCCTTGAGGGGTGAAGATAACTTCTTCGGTGCTCTCACCCATCACTTCACAAGTCGGTCTCTTGAGAGGATGTTTAACTCTTCGCTTTCTCTGTTCCACTGGCTCAGACATGATATGCTCACTAGCCTCTTTGAGTACTCCTGCCTCCTGCAGATTGGTTTCTTCCACTACTGCTATGGATCCTTCTTCTGGCAGTGAGGGTAAGGGATCACATCTGGGGACAGCAGGGGCTAAAAGCTGTTTCACCAGATCGGTATTGGTCCCAACGATGAGAGAGCTTCTTGAGGGCCCTGGCAGCCAGGGACAGTCAATGGCCAGTGTCTCAAAGTTCTGGGGCTCCCCAGCCCTCAATGGATCACACAACAACTTGATCCGCAGACATCCATCACAAGAGTACTCTTCTGCTTTAATACCCTGAATCTTGGTGTCTCCCATCTCTTCCAGGGGCAGGTATGATAGGTACTTCTTGTAAAAGTCTCTGGTCATCAGGGTAACCTGAGCACCTGTATCAAGGATGGCTTTGGTGTAGATCCCTACGATCAGAACAGGCACTACAGGCAGAGGACCTACCAATTGGGTAGCAGTCCTTTTGGAAACACCTGTAACAGCAGACTGGCATACTTGAACTGGTGCTCCCTTCAGCTTCCGGCGCTGGGAATGCCGTTTCTGGCATTGTTTGGAAGGCTGATAAGCGTTGTTCACTGAGACGGCATAAACTGCAGGTGTCCTCCACCGCTCCCTCGCAGATTCAGGGAAAGTTATTTTTGAAGGCCCGGATCTTCTCTCCATTCTTGGGTCACTTCTCTGAGGCCTCCCCCAGCCTTCTGTCTCCATTCGTGGACTTGGACACACTTGCTGGTAGTGACCTACACCTCCACAATTTCGACAGATGTCTTGCTTCGTGGGCTTTTGGGCGAACAATCCAGTACTTTCTGCCATCAATTTGTTCATCATCTCCGCCAGCTGGGACACTTGCACCTTCAGTGTGTCTATCTCACCTGACATCCAGTGACCCGGTCACCATCTCCATTATTTTGGACATCTGAGTCTTCAGGATCTCCACTTCTGAGTCCCGTTCCGCAGCCGTAACTGATCTGACTCCCACCGCGGGGAGGGTAGTGGTCTTCTCAGCCCCTTGCTGTTCATTTAAGAGGGCTTCTTCATCTCTTATGATTCGTACAAGATCTGGGTAACTCAAAGTCATCACTCCTTCAGAGGTCTTCAAGTAGAGCCAAACTGGATCTGAACGCAGGGCGCCCCTCAGGATCTGCTTCGTTCGGGTTGCGTCTATGACCTGCGGTAGTATTCCCTTCTTTAGGACAATTTGGCACAGCTTCCGGTTTAGCCTCCGCACATATTCGGATAACTTCTCTCCCGGCTGTTGGAGGGTATGTTTGAACTGGTATATCAGTTCAGTCGCCTTCTCCAGCTGGCCAAATTCCTCCTCCAGCATAGCCAGATAATCGTTTGCGGTACAGGTAGCGTTGCTAAGCCTGAGGTTCTTTACAGCTTCGGCAGCAGCGCCCTTTAGACTTTCGCTGATGCGCTGCTTCTTCTGCGCCTTTGGTATCTCCCATCCTTCTACCGCTTGCATGGCCTGTTCAATCCAGGTGTCAAATTCTTCTTCTCCGGCAGGCACTGGTTGCTTCCCTGAGAAGGTGCTAAGCTTCTGGTAACCGGCCTCCACATGCACCGTACTGCTTTTCTGGCACTTAATTACAAGGTCTCCTAGAGCATTCAACAATTCAGGCCCTATAGCGGCCAGCGGTGATCCCGGGCTTAATAGTTCCTTAGGCTTTTCTGCTTTAGGGGATAGTGACGGAGATAATCGCGGAGGTGATGGCTTTGGTGTCTGAAACCATTCTTCCTTCACTGGCAGCGTATGTATCAAGTGATAGGTCTGATTATCTATGGCTTGTATACTCTGACTTTTAAAATGCTCTGGGATTTCGTTTTTCCATTCTACCAGTGCGTATGTAAACGAGATCACTGGATCTGACCTAAAATCCATCACCCATGCTTTGTGGCTCGGAGACAGTAACAATACGAGCTGTTTTATCTCCTCTTCCTTCCATCTTTCCCCCGGGAGTACAGTGACTACCGCCGTGGTTGGATCGGCGCCAATCGCTGCGCATCACTGTGACATTGCTAGCGGGTCCATGCTGGTACTTCTGACCGGCTTGATTGCAGCGTGCAACGTACAAGGATCCCGGACTCGAGCCCCTACATGTAGCGCTACCCCCAGTTAAGAGAGCCGCTGGTTTTGTTTTGGGCCCTGTAGTGCACCGCTGTCAACCCCTGGCAATCGGCTCTACTCTCCCGTGGCACAGCTAGTAAGGGGAGATAGGACCGCGTGACCGCAACTCTAGGTGACGCAGTCCTATGGCAAACACACACAGTGATATACTTTAAAACTTCTATTAAAGTAAGTGAAACTGACACCAATGTACTTGACCCAGATATTTTACTGAGGCTAATGGGCAAGTAATAGACAACAGTATAACAAGTTGCAGATCCCTGCAATAAACAGTAATAAAGATAAACAGAGTAATCAGAATAATAAAGTATTGCTATGCAACTCTAGCGCTGCCCTTTTACAGCTACTTCCCCTCATGGGTAGACTAACACCCAGCAATGTCTACCTATGCAGTCAGGCCTGACTGATCTAAATGGAAGTTCAGTGAAACAATATTCGCTAGGAATCTTTCGGTGGTGCACTTGAAGAACAACTTTGTAATCCCAACGAATAGTAAAGATAAAGTGTCTGTCTTTAAACGGCTCTCACCACCCGGACAAGTCCAAATCCGTTTCCTCCGCCGATTCGTCTAGGAACAGGAATCCACCGACATCCAAGTCTTCAATCCTTCTGGTGTACTGCAGCAAGGAGGAGAAGATGTCTCTAAGGCTCTGCTAGGCTGGCAGAGGGGCTCTTTGGAAAAGAGCACAAGGCCCAGGCTTCAGGCCTTGTGCACACAGCAGTTCAGCACAGAGATCCTCTTGCTAGGAGAGGGGGTGTCCAAAAGAGGCAGGACAAACTCCACCTCCCCTTTATAAAGTCTGCCCCAGCAGTCTCTGTTCGGGAGCAATGTACCCTGGGTGCTGCAAGATGTACTGGGAGATGTAGTCTCTCTGTATTAAAGGGGAATACCCCGCTACACTTATTTACCAGGAGCACCAATTTTGATGCATGTATGGGCAGTCTGGTTTTACACAAGTCAATCTATCGACTTGTGTACAACCAGTCTGTCGTAAAATCTCTTCTCAATCAGTGGCGCCGGCTATAGCCAGTGGTGTTGATCAGTGTTATCTGATGGTAGGGAAATCTCCCCACTGTCGGAATACAATAGCATAGCTGGAGGTATTCCCCCTACCATATTGAGTGTGTAGATGGATAAATCAAGTAATTTTCTTTTGTTCAACCCCTATTATCCTTATACCACCGCTAGCTGTTTTTCTTCCCACTGGAGCGGGACGTTCAGCTCAGCCAAATACCCATTTAGTTTGGCCGTTCGCAGAATCTCTGAATAAGCAGAACTCGGATCTCATCCTTAGTGTTTAACAGAGCCCAAGCAGCCCTCCATCTTGCTGGTTTTAGATCCCATTCGAGTTTTCTCTATATTAGAGAGTCAGCACAGGGCTACTGCTATATAGTGACTGTTTTCTATTAAAGGAACTAGAATCGTTTTTTTTTAAGTCATGAAAAACTGAGATATTGATTATGACTATTTTGGATTATTTCCAGCCAGCATGGGAGCCCTAGGATAATTTTCATGTTTTTATTGCTATTCTTGCCTTTGCTGAAAATATCCTGTTCGCAGAACACAGTATCTCAGGTTGAAACTAAAGCTGGCTATAGGTATGTAGCGGGGTGTTCCATTTAAGGGGAGTGTCTGAGTGGTAATTAGGCTCAGACTGTCAGCGGGATACGCACCTGATCAGCGAGTCCGTTGGAGCAGAGAGAGGTCACCCGTACGGATCCGACTCACGGGCCCCTGGTAGTGCAGACAGGAGGCACGGGAGTGCGGAAGGGTAAGAGGGCTTGAGATCGGTTCCAAGAGAGCGGCTCCGGATCCTGGGTTCAGGAGGGTAGCTAGCCAGGCAGGCTGCAGGCAGGCAGGTAGGCAGGCAGGTATATAGAGCAGCGTAGCGGGGCAGAAGCAGAAGGGGCGGTCAGACAGGCAGGGTTCGGCAACGTTCAGGCAATGAGGCACAGCGGGGTAGGCAGGTTCAGGGTCAAAGACAGGCCGAGGTCGGGTGCAGGCGGATAGCAAGGAAAGTCCAGTAACAAGCCGGGTGGTCAGAAGGTCAGATTTCAGGCGAACAACAGGAGCAGGATACACAGGGGACTGCAGATCAGACAGCACCGGTCTGAAGTGTTCCAGGGGTTTAAATAAGCAAACCGGCGTGCGCCGGAGCGCGCACGGTGCACGCGCCCGCAATGCGCGCACATGCACCCGCACGCACCGGCGCGCACAGGCACGCGCGCCCGCGATCCAGGAAGTGTACCAGTGCGGACGGAAATATGCCAAACCACAGCGCGCATTGGCGCACGCGAACGCACACCGACGCGGCCGGCAAGGTACGTACACTGACAGTGCCCCCCCCCTTTAGGGCAGCCTCCGGATGCCCAATTGAGCGATCTTCGTGGCGTGAGACCTCCTGAAAGCTTGCATGAGTTCCTCCGCATGTATGCCGTTTTCGGGTTCCCAAGAGTTATCTTCTGGGCCGTAACCCCTCCACTTAATCAGATATTGCACCTGGTTGTGTCTCTTCCTACAGTCCAGGATTGCCTCTACCTCAAACTCCTCCTCGCCGTCGATCAGAACAGGTTCCGGTGGGCCAATGTTACGGCCAGCGAAGGGGTTAGGGACAACCGGCTTTAACAGGGACACATGAAAGACTGGATGGACCTTCAGGGAATTAGGTAGGTCGAGCTCATATGCTACATTGTTGATCCTCCTTTTTACCGAGAAAGGTCCCATGAACTTAGGGCCCAACTTCCTTGACGGACAGGCCATCTTTAGGTTAATTGTGGATAACCACACCTGGTTGCCGGGCTCCAGAATGAGTTCCCCTCTCCTTTTCCTATCAAACATCCTCTTGTTGTACTCCTGGGTCTTGGACATGGTCTCCTGTAGAAGTTTGTTATTGGAGAAGAAGAAATCCATTGTTTCGGACACCGCAGAGACAGTGCATTCGGGTATGGTACTTGGCAAGAAGGAGGAATGGAATCCATAGTTGGCAAAGAATGGGGTTTGCTTAGTGGCAGAGTGCAGGGAGTTGTTGTAAGCGAATTCAGCAATGGGGAGTAGGGAGGCCCAATCATCCTGGGAAAAGGAGGAGAAACAACGGAGGTACTGCTCTAATGTTTGGTTGGTCCTCTCAGTTTGGCCATTCGTCTGGGGGTGGTATGCCGAAGAGAATGCCAACTTGATTTCCAGGGAATCACAAAGAGCCTTCCAAAATCTGGAGGTGAACTGAGCGCCTCGGTCTGAGACAATACTTGCTGGAACTCCATGGAGTCTCACTATTTCCCTGATAAAAACCCTCGCCGTTTCCATGGCGGAAGGTGTACCTTTCATGGGTAAAAAATGAGCCATCTTGGACAGCCTGTCAACGACAACGAAGACCGTGGAGAACCCTTCGGACAGAGGGAGCTCCACTATGAAGTCCATCGACACCATCTTCCAGGGTCTTTCAGGGACAGGTAGAGGTTTTAATAGGCCCCAGGCCCTCATCCGGCTATTCTTGTTCCGAGAGCAGGTGTTGCATCTCTTGCAGTCACTACCCAGCTGCGGCCACCAGAACGTGCGCTTGATGAGCTCGGCCGTTTTCACGGTACCGAAATGTCCGGCCAACTTGTGGTCATGGCACAGCTCCAGAACAGCTATCCGAAGACCCTCAGGGACCAGAATTTTGCCCTCGTGCCTGATCAGACCATCTTGTGCCCTGACACAGTCCTCCGGAAGAGAGGTCAAGCCAGCAGACGCCCGCTTAATACGAGGCATGAGGTCTTCTTGAAGCAGCAGGAAGTTCCCGGCAGGGAGGATGGTGTCAATAGGTAAGTTCTCTTCAGGAGTGCTGAACATTCGGGACAGTGCGTCCGGTTTAATGTTTTTTGAGCCAGGCCTGTAGGTGATGTGGAACAAAAACCTTGAGAAAAAAAGTGCCCACCTTGCCTGCCTTGGCTTCAACCTCTTGGCTGTTCTCAGGTACTCGAGGTTCTTGTGGTCCGTGTAGACCAAAATGGGGTGTGCCGCCCCCTCGAGCAGGTAGCGCCATTCTTCTAATGCGGCCTTGATAGCCAGGAGTTCCCGGTCACCCACGTCATAGTTACGTTCCGCCGTGGAAAGCTTGCGCGAGAAGAAGGCCACTGGAAAAAGTAAGGCTTTAGCCCCCTGACGCTGGGATAGCACGGCCCCCACTGCATTTTCGGACGCGTCCACTTCCAGGACGAAAGGTAATGCGGGGTCAGGGTGCTTCAAGATGGAGGCAGAGACAAATAATTCCTTCAGTTTGTCAAAGGCGGCTTGGGCTCTAGGGGACCAGTAGAAGCGGTTTCCTTGTTTGGTCAGTTCGGTAAGGGGGGCGACAATTGCAGAGAAACTTCTGATGAACTTCCGGTAGAAGTTGGAGAATCCGATGAAGCGCTGGACCCCTTTTTTATCTGTGGGGGCAGGCCAGTCCAGGATAGCCGACACCTTCTGGGGGTCCATTTTAATGCCCTCAATTGAAATGATCAGACCGAGAAACTGGATACTTTGCCGCTCGAACTCACATTTCTCTGGCTTGGTGTAAAGCCCATGTCGTCTGAGCCGAACAAGGACATTCCGGACATGCCTGCGATGGTCGTCTACAGAGGAGGAGAATATTAAGATATCGTCCAGGTATACTATGACGTACAAGTCCAGGTAATCACGGAAGATGTCATTGACAAAATGTTGAAAGGTAGCCGGCGCGTTACACAGTCCGAACGGCATAACTAGGTACTCGTAGTGCCCGAACCGTGTGCGGAAAGCCGTCTTCCACTCATCCCCCTCTCGAATGCGGATCAGGTTGTATGCTCCTCGGAGGTCAAGCTTGGTGAATATGACCGCCGTTCCCAGCCTCTGGAACAGTTCCGGCACGAGAGGTAAGGGATAGCGGTTTTTAATGGTGATCTTATTGAACTGCCGATAATCAATACAGGGGCGTAGGGAATGGTCCTTTTTTTCAACGAAAAAGATGCCCGCACCTGCAGGTGAGGTGGACGGGCGGATGAACCCTTTCTTTAGGTTGTCGTCAATGTAGACTTTCAGGGTGCCCAACTCCTGCTCAGTCAATGGGAAGATCCTCCCAAAAGGTACTTCGGTCCCAGGCAAAAGTTCTATAGGGCAATCATATGGTCTGTGAGGAGGAAGGGTTTCTGCTCCCTTCTTACTGAACACGTCCAGAAAATCATGGTAGGGCTCAGGGATGGTTTTCTGAAGGTCAGGGTCTGTGCCCAGACAGAGCAGGTGAGGATGGTCGGTAGAGGCTTGTTGCAGGCAGTGTTGCAGGCAATAATCTGAGAGGAATTTAACTCTCCCTGTAGCCCAGTCAATGTTGGGGTTATGGGCTTGCAGCCAGGGCATCCCCAGAATGACGGGGAATAGCGGAGAGGAGATGGCATCCAGACTTAGGAACTCCTGATGGTGGGTTGCCACCGAGGCCATCAAAGGGACGGTTTCCTGAGTGACGGGGCCGGATTTGATAATAGAACCGTCAGCGAGATGTACTGCAAGTCCCCGGGATTTTGGCCGCAGGGGAATGTGATGACTGGCAGCAAATGTCAAATCGATAAAGCAGCTGCATGCCCCTGAGTCAATTATGGCGGGTACTAGGATTGCGGAAGTCCTTCCGGGGGGTTGTAAAGAAATGGAGAGAGCCAAGTGAGAAGTTGGGTTAGGCAACAAAGAGGCACAAGTAGAAGAGACAGGCAGGCACTTACGCATCTTAGCCGGACAGGATCTCACGTAGTGGCCCGGTTCGCCACAGTACATGCACAGATTGTTACTATGCCTATGCTGGCGTTCTTCGGGAGAGAGTGATGGGCGCAGTAAGCCCAGTTGCATGGGTTCTGGGTCATCTAACGCCGGAGACGGGGGCGCCGGAGGTGCAAGACGGGCTGGGTTTGAGACCTTGGGGAGCAACCAGGTGGGTTGGAACTGACTGGAGGTCCTCTCGGAGCGACGCTCTCTCAGGCGCCGGTCGATCTGAATTGCCAGATCAATTAACTTGTCCAGGGTTTGAGGAACTCCGACACGTGCTAGCTGGTCCTTGAGCTGATCCGACAGGCCCATCCGGAATTGGTAGCGCAAAGCAGCGTCATTCCACTCTGTGTCAGAGCTCCAACGTTTGAATTCTGCCGCATAGTCCTCGGCCGCTCTGCGACCTTGCAGGAGAGAGTGAAGAACAGATTCTGCAGTAGCCGCTTGTTGCGGATCCTCATAGAGTTGAGACATCGCGGCAAAGAACGTGGCAAGGGTCTCCAAGGAGGCATCTTTCTGCTCTAGAAGGCGGTGAGCCCAGGCCTGCGGCTCGTCGGTCAGTAGGGAGATGACGAAGCCCACTTTGGTTGCTTCCAGGGAAAAGGTGCGGGGTTGTAGGGCGAAGAAAAGCTCGCAGGCGTTGCAGAACACTCGGTATTTGCTGCGATTGCCCGCAAACTTCTCGGGTGTAGGGACCCTGGGTTCCGGAGGAAGCATGACGACGGAGGGAGTAGCCGGATATCCCGTGGATGTGGTGCCTTGCGGGCTGGCAGGCGAGGACAGGACTTGAACTCTTTCCTCCAACCTGGTATAGCCGGCTTGGAGGTCTTTCACGGCTTGCGTCAGCCCGTTCAGGTGTCGGCATAATTCCTCCATGGGATCCCTCCCCTGCTCGGACTCGGACATGGCTGTCTGATACTGTCAGCGGGATACGCACCTGATCAGCGAGTCCGTTGGAGCAGAGAGAGGTCACCCGTACGGATCCGACTCACGGGCCCCTGGTAGTGCAGACAGGAGGCACGGGAGTGCGGAAGGGTAAGAGGGCCTGAGATCGGTTCCAAGAGAGCGGCTCCGGATCCTGGGTTCAGGAGGGTAGCTAGCCAGGCAGGCTGCAGGCAGGCAGGTAGGCAGGCAGGTATATAGAGCAGCGTAGCGGGGCAGAAGCAGAAGGGGCGGTCAGACAGGCAGGGTTCGGCAACGTTCAGGCAATGAGGCACAGCGGGGTAGGCAGGTTCAGGGTCAAAGACAGGCCGAGGTCGGGTGCAGGTGGATAGCAAGGAAAGTCCAGTAACAAGCCGGGTGGTCAGAAGGTCGGATTTCAGGCGAACAACAGGAGCAGGATACACAGGGGACTGCAGATCAGACAGCACCGGTCTGAAGTGTTCCAGGGGTTTAAATAAGCAAACCGGCGTGCGCCGGCGGGCGCACGGCGCACGCGTGCACGCGCCCGCAATGCGCGCACATGCACCCGCACGCACCGGCGCGCACAGGCACGCGCGCCCGCGATCCAGGAAGTGTACCAGCACGGACGGAAATATGCCAAACCACAGCTCGCATCGGCGCACGCGAACGCACACCGACGCGCCGGCAAGGTACGTACACTGACACAGACACACTGATTATTAGGGTTAATGGACCATTTCTGTTGATGGGAGATAGTGTTGGGCCAGGGTTGAACCACCAATGCAGGGCTGCGCCTTTTGTGTCCCATCTCAGCAGTAGTATGGCGGGGCGGGGAACCTGCTGTGCCTGTCGGGAGAGGGTATAAAAGGGGCGGACATCTTCCATTCGAGGTCCACGCCCAGGAACCTTCAGCCTGGGTGTGTGTGGTTCGTCCGCGCCCAGGCACCTTCGGCCTGGGCGTGAGGAGGGTCGTCTCCGGGTGCCTTAGTCCCGGAGGTGAAGTTCCTGTTCCATCCCGGACACCTTCAGTCTGGGGTGAGGTACTAATTTGAAGGCCCGGGGCCCAGCAACCTTCGACTGGGGTCCGCTAGGGATCGAGGACTCACAGGGTGCCGCCTTGCAAGGGGACCCATATCTGGGATAAGGAGGCCAGGGAGGTAACCCTTTCCGAAGACCCAGCGCAGAATCGTGGTGACGGTGATGGCCTCTGGTAACTCTCCGGAGGGATGTTTTCTCCTTGACATGGGCCAAATACTTTAAGAAGGAAGTTCACCAGGTCAGTGGCAGTGACCCTACTCTTCAGGTCAGTGGCAGTGACTTTATTCACCCGGTCTGTGGCAGAGACCAACCTCACGGTCTGTGGCAGAGATCGTGCGCTAAAGCTGTTTGAGAAACCTAAACAGTCTAAAGAGTTAAGCTACGTTTGTGCCTGGACCTCCTCCACACCTAAGCTGTCCTGTATCTTCGCTCCAGCCTGTCTGCTCTCAAAGAGGCTGTTTATTATCCTGTGTGAAATAAATGTTGAGTTGGACTTTCAGCTAGTGTGGACATTCATATTCCTGGGGAAAACAAGGACTTGCATCTATCTAAGGTAGAGGTGAGATCATTCTTGGGAGGACTTTGACTCTGGCCGCAGACAAGGCCCAAAACTAACACCGCTCAACCTCTTTACTCAGGAGGGTACGGGCTTGTGGTGCGGTGTGCCTCTCTTTGCCTGGGAGGAGCCTAATTTAATGCAGGCTGGGGAGAGGTGGGTGCGCTACACGTGGGGGCCCGAGTCCGGGATTTGTTTGCGGTTGGGAAGTGTTGAAGAACCCCCCCACCAGAGTTTGATTTTTATTCCCCAGTGAAGTTCCGTGGAGGTCGGCCATATTGAGAACTGCGCCACGAGGAGAACCCTGACTGCTTAGTTCGTGGGCGTGACAGAGAGAAAGCCCGCGAACGATGCAGGAGATGGGAGGAGTCTGGCCATGTGTGGAGTTGCACGTGGGGACTTTGGCGCGAAAAGGACAGTGAGCGATGGAACAGCGAATGGATAACATGGCTTCTCATGCCTCATGGGTTCCGGCTACTACTTCCATGAAGATGACTTCATTTGCTGCTCCCTTAACGGATACAGGGATTCGGCTCAAGCCCCGGGGACATTTTGCCCTCTACGTTTGCAAAGATGTGGAGGCCCTCGGAGTGATTTGTCCCGGCTGCTCGGGATTGGTGGTACATCTGAAACCATTCGGGCGATGCGAGCTATGTAAGGAGTTCTTGTTTGAGGTCGAGCAACCTACAGAAAAGCCTCGGGCTTTCCACCTCAATTGCCTTACGGGCGCCACCACCCTGGAAGGAGGAATCAGAGCTTACACAGCCACCCCTGCGCGCACTGTCGGGACTTCGGAGGAACTCACAGAAGAGATTGTTCCAGAGATTGAGAGACCGGAGGATACTGCTTCGGTCACCACAGAGTCCTTTCTCCCACCGCCCAAGAGGAAGATCGGGTTCGTGAAAGCTTCCCGCGGCCGTGGTGGAGCTACGCCCCAGCGCTTATTTGGAACGGATGCATCCGAAGGGAAAAGTCCCAGACGTCCTGGTTCAGCTACAAGCTGAGGTAAGCTGGGGGAAGAGTGTTGGAGATTCACATGCCCTTGAACTAGTCAAAGGTGGTGACTCGTTCTCTACCAGGAGTTACCTGCCTGCGGAGGAATGTGATTCCTCCAACCTGGAGTCAATCTCCAATGCGGGAGATGACGTCGCCGTTGATGAACTGTTTGAACGGAAGGGATGGGATAAGATGCCCCTGTACTTGTCCCGTAAAAATAGGGACCCACCCATGTTCACTGGGGATAGCACGCCCCTGGTGGAGGCCTCAAAGCCTGAGGAGGGATCTGTCCCCTTGTCTGCCCTTCCACAGCCGGAGATTCCTGCACCAGTTGCTGAAATGGGATGGGTGTCACTGCGGGCCCCTGTGTCTGGACCTGAGGTAGTGAAAGTACCTCGACACCCGGATGTCATAGTTCTACCTGGTACGGGAGACCGTGCCACTATGCCACCATTGTCCCGATTACAGAGGTTATTTAACCAGAAGGTAGCCAGCGAGTATGGATGGGAGTACCCGTACCTGCCTAAAGAACTCTTGTTTGAAGTAGAGGCCTGCAGACACCGGTGGTACGCGGACTTTGTATGGACACACATTAAAGTACCCCAGGCCTGCAGATACTTCTCATGTTCTCCTGCAGCTACTCAGAGATATAAAGACTGTAAGGCTGCCTGGATGCTTGGTTGGCACATATATGCGGACAAGGTGCTCATCTGCCGGAAAGATAAGGACAATGTCGAGTATCACATTGACACTTTCGATAAGCATTGGAAACCGCTAGTGTTGCCAGACCCACACTATTACCTTTAAGAGACTAGACTCTTTTGTGTTTGCTTTATTTCTAGAGTGCATCCTCTGGAGCCCAGGAACTTTGCCCTAACAGAAGGGTATTCTACTCAATGGAGGAGCGGGAGCCGTCGTTTTTTTTCTCCCCTCTCTCCCTACCGCAAAGATACAAGGACTTTGGGGTGTAGATAGTTCAGGGCCACAGTCAAGAAGAAGAGGATTGTCAAGCACCTGTGTCTCAATCACAGCACTACCACTAGGTGGCGGTGTTGTGCAACTATTGCTTTGCAAAAAGTGATATATGCAGTTTACTTTTAGGGATCTTCCTCTAGGGGAGAATCTGTTCATTCCAACAAATGTCATTTTTAGTTGTGTGTGTTTTTTTCTTCCCCTGCAGGCGGACGTCAAACAAGGTTACTGAGAATGGGGTGGACCTTAGTTAGTGCAAGTGGGAGGGAAATGTAAATATTTATTGAAGTATGTCATGTAACATCTGATGTTTTAATGTGCACGTGTGTTATTCTTCTTTCTTCTCTATGTTTAATCCCCTTTCCCCATGTTTAGGTTCCGGCACAAACAGGCAGTTTTTTTTTCCTCCTCAAATTGTTTTTTTTGTGTGTTTAGTCTCTGGATTGGGCCTATGCTGACTCAGGCTTGAGAGGCATAGGTTTGCTCCAGACACTGGGGACCAGTGTCTATTTAGTGGGGGGAATGTGTAGCGGGGTGTTCCATTTAAGGGGAGTGTCTGAGTGGTAATTAGGCTCAGACACACTGATTGTTAGGGTTAATGGACCATTTCTGTTGATAGGAGATAGTGTTGGTGTACAGTTCCCTGTGGCCTACAGGTGGCGCTGTTGCCATGGGCCAGGGTTGAACCACCAATGCAGGGCTGTGCCTTTTGTGTCCCCTCTCGGCAGTAGTACGGCGGGTGGGGAACCTGCTGTGCCTGTTGAGACAGGGTATAAAAGGGACGGACATCTTCCGTTCGAGGTCCACGCCCAGGCACCTTCAGCCTGGGTGTGTGTGGTTCGTCCGCGCCCAGGCACCTTCGGCCTGGGCGTGAGGAGGGTCGTCTCCGGGTGCCTTAGGCCCGGAGGTGGAGTTTCTGTTCCATCCCGGACACCTTCAGTCTGGGGTGAGGTACTAATTTGAAGGCTCAGGGTCCAGCAACCTTCGGCTGGGGTCTGCTAGGGATTGAGGACTCCCAGGGTGCCGCCTTGCGAGGGGACCCGTATCTGGGATGAGGAGGCCAGGGAGGTAACCCTTTCCGAAGACCCAGCACAGAGTCATGGTGACGGTGAGGGCCCCTGGTAACTCTCCGGAGGGATGTTTTCTCCTTGACATGGGCCAAATACTTTAAGAAGGAAGTTCACCAGGTCAGTGGCAGTGACCCTACTCTTTAGGTTAATGGCAGTGACCCTACGCTTCAAGTCAGTGGAAGTGACTTCATAGGGCAAGGCCCTATTCACCAGGTCAGTGGCAGTGACCCTACGCTCCAAGTCAGTGGCAGTGACTTTATTCACCCGGTCTGTGGCAGAGACCAACCTCACGGTCTGTGGCAGAGATCGTGGGCCAAAGCTGTTTGAGAAACCTAAACAGTCTAAAGAGTTAAGCTACGTTTGTGCCTGGACCTCCTCCACACCTAAGCTGTCCTGTATCTTCGCTCCAGCCTGTCTGCTCTCAAAGAGGCTGTTTATTATCCTGTGTGAAATAAATGTTGAGTTGGACTTTCAGCTAGTGTGGACATTCACATTCCTGGGGAAAATGAGGACTTGCATCTATCTAAGGTAGAGGTGAGATCATTCTTGGGAGGACTTTGACTCTGGCCGCAGACAAGGCCCAAAACTAACACCTCTTTACTCAGGAGGGTACTCAGGAGGGTACGGACTTGTGGTGCGGTGTGCCTCTCTCTGCCTGCGAGGAGTCTAATTTAATGCAGGCTGGGGAGAGGTGGGTGCGCTACAGGTAAAACAAGTGTGGGTGGATTGCCAATATGCCAATGCACCACATCCCATAAATTTGAGGCAAACTTGGAAAATGGGTATTGGGATTTTTTTGGTGCTTTACATCAAACGACACTAAATTGTATTAAAAGTTCATAATTTATTTCAACATCAATAAAAACATGTATTTAACTCCAATAAAAAATATATTTGCACTTAGGGTTCAATTCGGCTTTGCTTTACACAATTATACTTTGATGGCAAAACCTCGAAATGTTTCGCCCACTGGGCTTCTTCAGGGGATATTTTGTCCGCATAACGACAACAAATGCCATTATATTCAATGATGCCACATTCATATGCTTCTTTTCTTTGAACTATCTAGCCTATTTGTTCAAGTAGCATAATAATATGTATGGGGTAAGCATATGAATGTGGCATCAATAAATATAATGGCATTTTTACTGGGGTTTTTTTCCTTGTGTATACTAAATTTACATTGTAAGTTTGTTTGATAGAACGTTATGCAGACAAAATATCCCCTGAAGAAGCCCAGTGGGCGAAAAATGTTGAGATTTTGCCATCCACATATAATTGTGTAAAGCAAGACCGAACCGAAATTAACCCTAAGTGCAAATATTATTTTTATTGGAGTTAAATACATGTTTTTATTTATGTTAAAATAAATGATGAACTTTTAATATAATTCAGTGTCGTTTGATGTAAAGCATCAATCTCAATACCCATTTTCCAAGTTTGGCTTAAGCTGGCTATACACTAATAGATTTTGGAATGAACAGTTGTACAAACATTCATATAGCAATTCTCAGTACATGTGTTAAATTGATGAATGTCATTTGAAAGCACTTAAGATGTAGTTTGCTTTAAAAATCAGTTTTAGAATTAATGGAATTTCACTAACAAAGACTACATGCACCATTAGAAATTTGTTCAAGTAAAAAATTTCACCATGCTTCTTTAAATGTTCCTGTTCCTGTAGTCGGAAAAAAAAAAACATTGATTTGACCCCACTAATGATTAGAAAACAGAATGAATGTTCTTAAAACCAAAAATGCCTACTAGTAATGAAATTCTACTAGTATAAGGCCAGCTTTACAAGGAGTGACTAATTCTGTCTCCCTGCTCACTCTATCTAGACTGGGCTGTAAAAAAATGTAATTGGACAGAGAGAGAGAGTCTGAAAGCAAATAGCTTCTGCACTGCGCTGTCTCCTTAGTGAACAATACAAAAAAGCCTATTTAAACTGGTTTCGATTCTGCATTAGAAAAAAAAATCCTGCTTGCAAAATTATTGTTACAGACAAAGATCCTCTTTAAATACTAGATGATATTCTCGGGGGCGTGGCCTAGCAGCAGATGTAGAAGGACGTGTGCACCTCAAGCTCCGCCGGCCATCCGTGCATTTATCCTTCTCCTACCTGATCCTGACATTTAACAGCACCGCACTTCGCAGTGCCGACATCAGTGAGACGGCCGGATCCTGGCGATACCCTCCGCAACGCTTGGAACCATGTCTAGGAGGACAAATTCTGGGAAGAATCAGGCTGAAGTACATGTCTAAGATGGCGCCGACCAGCAACGTGCAGCTAAGCAACAACACATGGAGGCCGCACAAAAACGTTTGTTTGGCGGAAAGTCCTACAAGGATATGCTAGCTAACTCCCCTGCTGGTGGAGAATCTTCTGGGAGCACAATGGAGGCAGATGATACGGTCCCCTTGGAGGATGCGGATGGATTGTCTCCTGAGTGGCACGCAGTGAGTACTCCTAAAGACACTACCATTAGGCCTCAGACTACCTCCCCAGACTCAGATGCTGCAGAACCCACGCTGAGAGATATACTCACAGCGATAACATCCTGCAACCTGTCTATCACTGCTCTATCTGATGACATTAAAGGGGTACAAGCTGAAATTACATATGTGCGCCATGACATGCAAAAACTGAGGGAGAGAACCGCTGCACTTGAGGGCAGATTGAGTACAGTGGAGGATGATTTACCCCCCATGCAAAGGGACTTGACACATAATTGCCACCTCATTGAAGCGCATGCAGCGCGGCTCGATGAAATGGAGAATCGCATGAGGCGTAATAATATCCGTGCCCTGGGCATTCCTGAACGTGCCGAGGGTAAAAACCCTGTGGACTTTATTGAACAGTGGCTTACAACCACGTTTGGTAGGGACGCTTTCTCACCCCTCTTTGCTGTAGAGAGGGCTCACAGGGTGCCATCCCGCCCTCTGCCCCCGGTAAACCATCCCAGGGCCTTTCTTTTCAAGCTCCTTAATTATAAAGACAGGGATGCTATTCTGTCCAAAGCCAGAACCTCAGCTGGGAAAATGGCGATTGATAATTCCAAAATATCTTTATTCCCTGACTTCTCTGCGGAACTGCAAAAGAGGAGGGCTACCTTTAATGAAGTTAAGAAGAGACTCAGGGACCTCAACCTGCAGTATGCCATGCTATACCCTGCTCGGCTCTGAGTAACTGCCCTGGGAGAAGCCCACTTCTTTGATCGTCCATCCGCGGCCGTGCAATGGCTAGACCGTGAGGACAGAGCGCTTAGAGCTGCCAGACAACAACGTCCTGCCCAGGAATAAGGTGCTGCTATAAGGAGGAGCCTTTTATCTATTTTCTTAGTTCAGGCGGATGATGGAGGATACGGAGACTTTTGTATCACTGTTTACTACATGTTGACTGCAATTGTGAAACACCACTTACCACCCAGAAAATACTTCTGCGGGAGTTTCCACTGCTGTCCCCCCCGGAGCATTTCTCTGGGGGATCTTTGCACTTCGGCCCAAGTGGCTGAGAGCCCGGTTGGCTCCAAGTTTGATTTTACAGCGGGTACGTATGTTTACGTATGTACGGCGGGTATTGTATGTTTACAGGAAACACACATCCCCTCAGATAGCACTCACAGTTTTAGTCCCCGGGTATATATATATCACAATTTCACTCTACTTACTCTGCCTATGCCAGGGGGGTGAGCGTTCTGATTCATCAGGATGTACAGTTCCAATGCATACAAAAGCTCATTGACCCGGGGGGAAGATATGTGTTCTTATTGTGTAATATATCACATGTTTCATGTATTGTGGCGGGTATGTATATCCCACCTCCTTATTCGGCCGAGACCCTCAGGTGTCTGGCAAACTTTATGGCGCGGTTCCCAGATGTTCCGCTGCTGGCAGTGGGTGACTTTAACAATTATATTAACCACAATCTGGACAAACTGCCAGTGCCAGCCAATGTGTCCATCCGAAATGATGGGTCCACATCCTTTGCCGGACTACTTGAGGAGCTTGGGCTGACGGATGTGTGGCGAGTGAGCCATCCTCAGGTTAAACAGTATTCTTGCTGTTCCACAGCACATGGGAGCCTATCTAGAATTGATATGGGATTAGGTAATGCCCCATTGTTACAGCTGGTTATGGACTCTGGATACAGAGACAGACATATATCTGACCACTCCTCCATGTGGGTTACGATTACGCTACCTACTACTGTAAAACCTAAAAGCTGGAAACTGAATCCGTTCTGGCTTTCTCTGTTCCCGAGCCCAGACCCGATAAGGGAGAACTTGAAGTGGTTCTTACAGGAGAATATAGACTCCGTCAGGGTGGGGGTTGTCTGGGATACTGCTAAGGCTTTTCTGTGAGGGCAATTTATTACCACTATTAACAAGATAAAAACAGACACAAAGGCCTGGGAGGGGGAGGTTTGCCGGACACTAAGGGAATCGGAGGAGGCATATATTTCTAACCCCACTGCGGATACAAAGAGGGTCTGGTTGGGGGCACAGGCAATGTCAACTCAGCTGGCTCTGCAGCTTGCTGAAAACAAGCAGTTTTTCCTGCAGCAATCCCATTTTGAGGAAGGGGAGTCGACTGGCCACATGCTAGCCTTATTAGCGAGGACGCAGAGGTCTACCTCAATGGTTTCGACCCTCTGTGATTCCCAGGGGATAGCCCACACCCAAACTTCTATGATAACGCAAATCTTCAGATCATTCTATGCTGATCTATACACTTCAAAGGTACGGCCCACGGAGGGAGACATACTAGGATTTCTGGGGGAATGTGAACTACCTCGTTTGTCTGCTTCAGGCGCAGCTCTGCTTGATGCCCCTATATCGGAGAACAAATAGGCTACTGCACTAGAACAGACTCAAAATAACAAATCTCCGGGGGCAGATGGCATCCCGTCCAAGGTATACAAACGATATGCTGCCACATTGTTACCTATGCTCGTAAGGGTCTATAATGAGGCACTTAGAGAGGGTGTACTTCCGGACTCAATGAATTAAGCTGTTATAGTAGTTCTGCTGAAACCCGGTAAGGAAGCCTCACAGCCTGACTCCTATTGGCCTATCTCTTTGCTTACAACCGACGTCAAGTTATTGGCATGGGTGATGGCAACGAGATTGTCACAGGTGGTCCACAAGCTGGTCCATGCGGACCAGTCGGGATTCATACCTACTAGATTCACAGCTCAAAATATAAGGCGACTTTTCATAAACTTACAGCTGCAAGTGGAGAATACAGGCAACAGGGCTATTTTTTCACTGGACGCAGCTAAGGCCTTCGACAGTGTCGAATGGCCCTATCTGTGGAAGGTGTTAGAACGGGCAGGGTTGGGTGTCAACTTTATTAATTGGGTCAAACTACTGTATGCTAACCCATCGGCCAGAGTCAGGGTTAATGGGGAGCTTTCGGGCCCATTTCCATTGTTCAGAGGCACTAGGCAGGGGTGTCCGCTATCCCCCCTGCTGTTTGCCCTGGCACTGGAACCTCTTGCCGCACGAATAAGGGGGGACAGTGCGATAGTGGGATTCAGGCATGGCACAGGGACGGATGTTATCTCCCTATATGCAGATGATACCCTACTATACCTGGGTGATACGCAGGGCTCCTTGTCTACTGTTATGCACTGCATCAAGACCTTTGGCGCATTGTCTGGCTTCTCCATTAACTGGAATAAGTCGATACTCATGCCGTTAGATCCCCTGACGGTGCCCCTCCCGGACTGTGCATCGATGGTACAAATTGTGTCATCCTTCCGCTATCTGGGGGTACAGGTGTCCCCGGACGTCTCTCAATACATTCCTCTCAATCTCGCCCCGTTACTTGCTAAATTTAGGGCCAAGTGTAGTGCCTGGTGTAAATTGCCCTTATCGGTAGTTGGGAGGTGAACCTTATAAAAATGGTGTGGGCGCCTCAATTATTATACATAAGTCATAATTCTCCGGTGTGGATTCCACGCTATTGGTTTGATAGGATTGACTCCCAATTTAGAGAACTGATTTGGCGCAAGAAAACGGCGAGGATTAGACTCTCTACCTTACAGTATAACAAGGACGAGGGGGGATTGGCGGTTCCACACGCCAGAACCTATTTTCTAGCAGCTCAACTACAGCAGCTGGGAGGTTGGGGACTGGTAGATACATCGGACCCTATTCGTAGACTTCTGGCCACTCCGACAGACTAGATGATATTCTCCTCCTCAAAACCTTTAATATGAGAAAATGGAGTGGACTAGAGCTAATACTATTTCTAATAGTGATCTATAATATGATTCTTAATCTAAACTGTGTCCTTCCTTTATCATACTTTTCAGCCATGCAGCAGGAATCTCCTAGCCACATTGCACAGAAGCTCCTACATTTGGTATTGCGTCAGTGGAATGTTGACTTATGAGCCTGTGTTTGCTTGCTTCACATCGATATGGCTTCATAATCAGAATTTCATCTGCATTCCACTTACTGCATCTAATCCGCTCAGATGTGTGGTTTCTTCAGCACTTTACAGATCCAGAGACAGATGGGCTATGACCAGGAATCAGTGAGGAACAGACTGGTGGAAAGGCGCTTGGCATGTAGACTAGGGCAGGTACAGCTGTGGAATGTATTTTATTCAGCGTCTCCCCCTTTCCTTCATCAGCAGCCGGCTGCCCCATCAGTCCAACCTCAACTGTCTTAATGAAGAAGAGAGAAAGGACCATGAATCCAGAATGTCAGTGGGCCCAACATGTGATGACCATATTGGCAAGCGCACTCTGTGCCAAGATTTATTTTCTCTTTACATTAACATAAATAAACACAGCAACTCGTGCCAAAAGCTGGATCATTCATTTCCATATTTAAAGCTCCAGGAAAGCTAAATTGTAAGCTAGGTTATGTAGAAGAGCTTTGTCTTTCACAAATAAATATTCAGAAATTCACATATCTGTACCAGAAGTTAGATTGCTGACATTGTATTTAGCTATGATATGCAAGCTATAACTTGATGTTACTATGTATTTTAGGCGAACTAGGCCAAGACTTGTATTTTCCAGCAAAACAGCAATGTTTGAGCAGTGTGGGGTAAATGACTCAGCACTAAAGAGTGGAGTAGATTTTGGAAGTATGATATAGATTTCCCCACCAGCTGCTGCCAACAGGGCTAAGACAAGATCCTCTAACATTCGACAAGCTGCTGCCAATGGGGCCAAAACAAGGTCCTCTGGCACCAAAGCATTTAATCTTAAAAGTAATTTATGAATGAAGGTTGCAACAGATTGGGGGTCAGAGGGCGGCACAGCACAGAATGAGACTGTGAGGCAGAAGAGGGGAAGAACTCCCTGTGTTTTGACCTGCAGAATGGGGACAGTGAGAAGGAGGCCATCCTTATTCAGTGTGCAAGAAACCGTAGATTATGTGAGGCCTATGCCAATAGAAAGCCTGATTTATCCCCACCTTGTAATTATGCTCAGGCCCGAGCTCAAAGTGAGGCAAACAGCCTGCTGATCACTAAAGCGGAAACCCTATATTCTTCACCTGCAAGCGGAGACAGGCTGAAGCTTCCAAAGTTTTCTCGCTTTCAGAGATTGGTTCAGCAGAAGGTGGCAATGGAGTATGGGTACGATTACCCCTATGCGCCATGGGAAATCATAGAGCAGATGGAGGTTAAGAGAGTTTCCCTGTGCAAGGAAACAGTGTGGGACTTCATGTACATCCCTAAACCCTTCCACAACAGATACACAGTCAGTCAAGGAGAATTGGAGTCCGGGGTAATCTATCCACATTGACCAAGTGGTGGTTAACAGGGCTGGATGGAAAATTCTAGTATGGTCCGGCAACATCTGGGGCCTTGAGGGGAAAATAGTTCAGATTCCTCACCCTGTTGAACCATAATCAAGCTGTTCCTGTCTGCCCTGGAGAAGCCCTGTTAGGTTCTGTTGAGGTAGAAGGCTGTCGAGCAAGAAGAGGATGAATCGTCTGTTTGACTGTTCTTCTTTGTTACTAGGGGTAAAAAACCCTAATTCCAAAATCCCCTTTCCCTTCTATCCATGCAAATTGAAGGAGGTATCTGGGGTCTGTTCTATGTTCTGGAGAAAAAAAACTCCTATAAGGACTTTGTAACGGCACCCCAATATCAAGGAGTAAAACGCCGTTTAGGATGTTCCCTCTCCTAGACACACATCCACTCGCTACCAATATCCACAGCCAAACGACCCTTTCCCAAAGGACCCGATCCCCTTAGAAGGACGAGATGCACTCTGTCTTCTTCTGTAATAGGAATCACTTTATTATTGAGAAACATTGTAACTTTATACACAATTCAATCCACATGATTTAACATGAACAAGGGCCCAGCTCCACCCACACATCCCAAGACTCAACACCTCATCCTGACGTCTGCTAGGCTTCAAAAGATCCCACACAATACACATCTTCTCACAAAGGGTTGGCAGCCAGTCTGTCTGGCACTTTACAATACACACAAGGACAGACTTAATGAACAATAGAATGCAAAACACCTTAATTCCTCACAGCAATGATTACATAACCCCCACACACAGTATACATCCAATCTATATACAATGTATATACAGCCTTGAATATGGCTATCACAGACCATATCGGGGGTTTCTTTTATTCACCCTGTGTCCAAAGTGACCCCACTGTCACACATCTCCCCTTTCGGCAGGGGACTAACAGAGGAGGGGACCCCAGACGGGTCTACTCCGAAGTTAGTCCATGGGTCCATTCTTCCAATGCTGGTATCCACCCAGTACCACAAATGAATTGCTCCAAGCAGAGCATTACTTACCCAGCCAACCTCTGCCTCTCTCAGAGAACATACCCGCCGCTGGGGAGAAGACAGGGTGACTGGGCTCAGTCCGTCATGCTGTTGGGGATCTGGGTCGACTGCCCGGCATCCCTGGGGTATACAAGTGGAGACTGAAGTCCCATCCACTTGTGGTAGGTGGAAGTCCCCCAATGCTTGCAAAGCAAGGCTGACATCCTCCTGTCTCAGTGTCACACCATTTTCTGGGGTTGTGTCAGTGAGGACTGAAGTCCCATCTACTACCACAGGAACTCCCTCTTCTGTTAGTTGAGAGCCGAGGCCCGTGGCACTCGGCTCTGTTGCCAGCTCCTCTGCTGGGTTGCTGTGAGTGGAGACCGCAGTCCCATCCACCGATATCCGCTCAAGTGGCAGTTGTGTGCAGAGGCCAGTAGCATTCTGCCCTGCTGCCAGTGATTCAGCTGGGGGTAAAAGCTTTACCACCTCAGCTTGTTGCTGGAGAGAGGGGCCAACTGCCCCGGCTCTCTGAAACTCCCCAGTTGTTTCCGGTGCTGGGCAGAGGTTGCTATCACTCTGCCCTGTTGCCAGCACTTCTGCTGGGAACTCCACACCATCTGCTCTGGCTAGCTGTTGGGGAGGGAAAATGGCTGCTTCTCCTCCCTGCATCTCTGAAATCCACTGTGAAAGAGGAACCATCACCTTCTCACCTCGGGCCTCCAAAACTGCCACGGGTGTAGAGCAGGGGTCTGTAGTACTCTGTCCTGCTGCCAGTACTTGGGCAGGCGATGCATAATCCCTAACATCCTCTGAACAGTCCCTTAAGTCCATACCTTCTGTAATCTGTGGCTGGGGAGATGAGCCAACTGCCCTAGCTCCCTGGAACTCCATATCATCCACTTCGGCTTTAGGGAGGGCAATCTTCAGCTTTTCCACTGCTGATTCTTCAGCCAGGATTTCATAGTTGTCAACTGGTATTTCCTGATAGTCCCAGGCAAAGGTAGCCCCACCCTGCTGCTGAGCAGAGTCTAGCAGCTGTCTGTAGGCGATCTCCGATTGTCGTATTACCGCCATTCTCCACTCCTGTTGCCGCTCTAGTTCTCTCTTTTGTCGCGCATCCTGCAGCTGGATGCCTCTAATGGCTTCCTGTATGGCGGTCTCTGATGGGTTAGCACCATATAATGCCAACCGCTGCTGCACTCGTTGCTGAAACAAATCTTCAACTGACCGGGGTCCTGCATCACCCTTCTTCTGGTCCATCTCGGCTCTCAAGTGGGTCTTTCAGCGTGACTTTCCTGCAGGCTGCATAGCTGGTCATTCACTGTGGTGGTTTGGAGTGTCCCAGGAACTGGAGAGAAAATCCCACTGCTGCCACCAATGTAACGGCACCCCAATATAAAGGAGTAAAACGCTGTTTACGATGTTCCCTCTCCTAGACATACATCCACTCGCTACCAATATCCACAGCCAAACGACCCTTTCCCATAGGAACCAATCCCTCTGGAAGAAAACGAGACGCACTCTGTCTTCTTCTGTAGTAGGAATCACTTTATTATTGAGAAACATTGTAACTTTATACACAATTCAATCCACATGATTTAACATGAACAAGGGCCCAGCTCCACCCACACATCCCAAGACTCAACACCTCATCCTGACGTCTGCTAGGCTTCAAAAGATCCCACACAATACACATCTTCTCACAAAGGGTTGGCAGCCAGTCTGTCTGGCACTTTACAATACACACAAGGACAGACTTAATGAACAATAGAATGCAAAACACCTTAATTCCTCACAGCAATGATTACATAACCCCCACACACAGTATACATCCAATCTATATACAATGTATATACAGCCTTCAATATGGCTATCACAGACCATATCAGGGTTTTTTTTTATTCACCCTGTGTCCAAAGTGACCCCACTGTCACAGACTTCTCCTTTCAACACCCAGGACGGGAACCTGGAAGGGGTAAACCCCTTGTAACTTAAAGGGACACTTAGTGAAGATCCTTTATGACTGGACACTTTGCGAAGAGATAAAGGACACTTTGCAAAGACCTTTGGCTAATTAGCCACTACCTTTACTAAGCTAAGTTTATGTGAGTGCTGCTGTGTCAGAGGACAGTTGTTCACTACTGTTCAAGTGCTAGAATTTTGCTAAAAGCTTCTCCAATCTGTTTCAAGCTTCAACTTAAGGCAGGTAACTCCGTGGTCCTAAACTCTTCTTTAGCCTCCTGGGATGAAGTGGCAGGGTACTTTGGTTTAAAGTGGATGTAAACCCGAAAATTTTTCTTTTTCTTTTTGCTGTCACAATGTAGAGTATAAGATTTCCTATCATTTGTGCCAGGTCTTGCCTCAAAGAGTTAATCCAGCTCTGAGCAATCCTCTTTTATTGTTCAGTGAGATAAAACGGACAAACAGAGAAAAACCTTTGTCCGTTCCGCCCCCTTGCTTTGAGTGACAGGTTATTTACATATCTCGTGCACTAGCTTTAGACAGGCATTATTTTTTAATTCCCACCCCTACTCCTTTTCTGAAGTCATGTGGTTACTTTTCTAGATTTTGACTGGATGTTAGTGATCATAGCAGAAGGAATACACAGGAGAAAATGCATGTTGACAAGGGTTGTGTTGAGGTGGGCGGGGAGTCTACTGACATCACGACTCCACACACCGAGCTCCAGACAACAGATCCACCCACAGAATCTGCAGTTTTTCAGTTCTTATAACAGACAGAGGGGAGACATTTGACAGATAAGGATACATGCAGGAGGCATCTATATCCTTATAGATCAGCACTATGGCAGTAGTTTAGAAAGGATGAGAGTGGGTTTACATCCACTTTAAGTCTGCAACCTGTTATGTCAAAGTAAGGCTGGGTGAGTCAATGTTGTAGGCTCAGGCAATGGTTTGCCACAAGAAGAGGTGTACGTAAAGGAGAAGAGGCCTTTGTGAAGTTGTTGTTCTTTAAGTTCTGTCTACACAAACTGAAATGTTGCCCGATGCAGGGGGCAGCTGTTACTAGCTCTCAGGAGATGTTGTTTGAGTGGTTGCCGTAGGAGCAGGTGATGACTAATCTAAAGGGACTTCTCCAAGTTTCTAAAGTTGAAGAGGATGTGGTACTCCCGATGCTGCAGAGGTGGTGTCACTGCAAGTACCAGTTGAGTGGACTCCACATTCTTCCTTTGAGTTTGTGGACTTTGGCCTATCAGAGCCGGAACCCAGTTGCTACAAAAAGGGACTTTTGCATTACCGACTTATTTGCTGAAGTCCAAATCATTTCAAAATGGTGTGGGTTTTTGGCATGTGGTTCCCCATAAAATCCATACCAGGCCCTTCGGGCCTGGTATGCATTGGGGGAGACCCCACACTGTTTTTTCCCCCTATTTTTTTTATTGCCAGCTTTTTTTTCTTTATCCAGCTGTCAGCGGGGAACCCCGCTGATAGCTAAAGATGCACCGGTTGTTAAGGACACGGCGGCAGCTCGCTCCTTAACAACTGGTAAACATTCCACAAATACCACATGCCTAGGCCACAACTTAATTTCCGTATGCATTTAATTATTTATTTCCTTCTGTGAATGGATTTTAACGTCTGTTCATGTGGTATTTACTGAGCATTTTCAGCGTTTCTTGCAAACGGCCTAGTGAACTGACAGTTTCAGGATCGCATGAGATATTTCGGCAAAACGTGTCTTGACACTTAAATAGCTCATGCGAGTTCATTCTGTGAATGGAGCCAGATGTCACCATTTCATTTACAAGGTATTAACTGGGTTGGCCAATCATCTGGTGCACACAAAGTGAATTTATATTCTTTGTGGCTATTGAGGAAGGTGTTTATATCTAAATTTTGGGCCCTGAGTTTAACATTAAAATGTTTAGGTTCCAGAGGTCATCTTTGGAATTTCTTTGTTGAGACCATGTGGCACTTAAGCTGGGTACACACAGTCCAAATATTGTCCATTTCAGCAGGAACCAGGAACATAAAGCTGTAGAGTGCAAAATCAGGTGCAGCTGTGCATGGTAGCCAATCAGCTTCTAACTTCAGCTTGTTCAATTAACCTTTGACAAATAAACTGAAAGTTGATTGGTTTCTATGCAGAGCTGCACCAGATTTTACACTAGTTTTAGTAAATAAACCCCAATGTGTCTGCCACAGACACAGGCTATTGAACTCCACAGCTCCATCAGCTGGTGCTGATAAGCGTCAGTCATCTTATCCCACAAAGCAGTGTGGGTGCTTTAAAGTAGGTTTCTGAGACCCTGAATTGGACTGTGGGATGAACTGATAGGGGTTAATTTACTACAGGCAAATAAACTGTGCACTTTGCAAAGCAAGCACAGTTACTCCAGAGCTTAGTAAATGAGGTAAGGCATCTCTTTGCAAAGAATACCCAATCACGTGCAAGAAAAAAAAAAAGCATTTTTGCTTGGACTTGGTTGGATGATAGAAGTCAGCAGAGTTTCTGCTCATTTACTATGCTCCGGAGCAACTGCACAGTCTTTTCCCCTTTGGTAAATCAACCCCATAGAGCAGTGGTTCTCAACCTGGGGTCGGGACCCCTCTGGGGGTCAAATAACTATTTGCCATGGGTCACCAAATCCTGGGCTGTTCCTGGAGCCCGAGGCCACCCACTTGGCCTCTTCACAGCTGCCCATTCAGTCCACGGCATGGCTGGGGGGCAGAGACTAGAGGTCAGCTGACTGGTGAGGAATGTGAAGTGGGAGGGGCTGGAGGAGACCCTATCTCCTGATTTCGGCATAGGTGTCACTGCTACGAGACACCACAAAGCGATACAGTTAAGCCAGAGACACAGTGAATAACACTACCTGTGATTAGAGTTGCCATTAAAAGTAAAAGTCCCCACTACAGTTCTCAGATTAGCAGATGACCTTCATCAAGAGCACTTTAGTTGGCTGCTCAGAACTCTCCCCCCCCCCCCCCCCAAGCACTACCACTCAACCTATTTACCCCCCACCAAGGAGTAAGAGAAGGAATAAAAAGAGAATACATGGAAGGGAGAGGAAAAGAGGGGCAGGAACAAAGAAAAAGGGAAAGAATAAGAGAACAAGAAAGAAGGCTAGAGAGATGGATGGGGGGAAATAAAACAAGAAATTAGGATAGAGAGAGGTAAAAGGGAAAGAAAGCAGAACAAAGAGATCCTAGAATGTACTATAAGGGGTTTTAATACTGTACGAGTGGAAGGGACTCAGGGAGCGCTAAATGTCTGTTTGGTTAGGTGTGCAAATTACTTGCCTTGCCTTGGGTGCTGACAACCCACGCTACGAAAATTTTACTGTTAGGGGGTTCCCACAACTTGAAAATTTTTATCAAGGGGTCACAGCACTAGACAGGTTGAGAACCACTGCCATAGAGTCATATATACATATATCTGACATAACATTATGACTGCTGACAGGTAAAGCAAATAACATTGATTATCTCATTACAATGGCATCTGAAAGTGGTTAGGATATATTGCACAGCAAATAAACATGTTGTCCCTGAACTTGATGTGTTGACAGCAGAAAAAATGGGCAAACGTACGGATTTAAACGACTTTGACAAGGGCCAAATTGTTATGGCTAGACCACTGGGTCAAAGCAACTCCAAAACTGCAGCTCTTTTGGGATGTTCCCAGGAGCAGTGGTCAGGTCCTACCAAAAGTGGTCCAAGGTAGGAAAACTTGTGAACTTGCAACAGGGTCATGGGTGGCCAAAGGCTTATTGATGCATGTGGGAAGTGAAGGCTGGCCCATTTAATCTGATCCAATAGAAGAGCTACTGTGGCTCTTCCGAAACGCATTTCATGCATACCTTGAACCACTCACCCCTGGTGCTCACACAGGACTGTCACGTTCCTGTCCCCCCCCCCCCCCATGGCAGCTGCTCCTGGCAATTCCAGTCCTTGGAACACACAGCGGCCACAGTGGCTAGAGCTGCGGCTCCCCTCCATACAGTTCCACTCCCAACACCACTTATCTAGGATTCCGGCTTGGACTTCCAGCTGCTTTTCGTTTACACCTGTTAGCAGCACTCCAGTTTTCCGGCTCCACTCTCTGAGCTACCCATTGATTCCACCGTGAAAGGACTTGACAACTATCTTGACATGCCTGTTTATTACTCCATCACGTGAGTGCATTTCTGTATGTTTTAACCTTATTCACATTAAATTGACAGACTTCAATATTTGGGCTTCTGGCACCTTTCTGTCCCTCACCCTTTCTTTACCACTTGGTCATAATGTTATGGTGGGTGGTCAAAATGTTATGAAAAAAATTGGTACCTATAAAAATGCCCTTCCTATATACCACCACTGCGCTTGTGAAATATGAGAACCTAAACTAACAAACAAAGCAGCCACCTTAAAATTAGTAGATATAACAAAATAGTGTATAATCTAAAAGACCCCACCCGGTGGCGCTATAAGAGCAATATCCCCCCCGTGTCCATACCCTATGGACTGAGGGAAATAATGTTCAAAATAAATTACACCCTGTGACATAAGTGAAAATGTGCACAAACTAAATAAAGTCCACACAATGTATAATTAAATCCAAATGCGTGTAAAATCTTCCAATCTTCCACCACACACAGTGTTCAGTGTTCAGTGATCCCTCTCCCGTCAGATGGACACTCACCACAGCAAGTTGCCTCGAACTCTCGTGCTTGGCGTGAAAACGTAAATAAATCTCACAAAGCCGTGCAATCGATCCTCCAAGTTCCAAACAAGTGTTTATAAGGGATTATTCCATATGCAAAAATATAAAGAAGGCTCCAAATAGTGTAATAACGTAAAATTTGTTTTAATACCACACCAAAGACACACTCCAAATTTTGCACTCACATAAAACCAAACTTTATAAACGTTTAAAAGCACTGCAGATCCACAAATGCACCAAAAGCGAGTGTATAGGTCGCGGCAGACCCTCGGTAATCACAATGATATCTCACCACCTTCCTGCTGCCACTGACTACCCGTCCACTGCTAAGCTTGATCCTGTGACGTCACACGTTCCGTCAGACTTATTCATGGGAATCCCATGAATAAGTCTAGACGACGAAACATGTTGGGGCGTGGCTATGCGACAGTCGTCTGACGGAACGCGATTGCCTGGGAAACGAGCAGGAAAGTGGATCTCTGTGTGTAAACACAGAGATCCACGTCCTGTGAGGGAGAGGGGACCGATGGTGTGTCCCTTGTACATAGGGACAACCATCGGTCACCTCCCCCAGTCAGTCCCCTCCCCCCACAGTAAGAACACTTTGAGGGAACATATTTAACCCCTTCCCGCCCCCCAGTGGTTAACCCCTTCCCTGCCAATCACATTTATACAGTAATCAATGCATTTTTATAGCAGGGATCGCTGTATAAATGTGAATGGTCCCAAAAATGTGTCAAAAGTGTCCGATGTGTCCGCCGCAATATCGCAGTCACAATAAAAAATCGCAGATCGCCGCCATTACTAATAAAAATAAAAATGCTATAAATCTATCCCCTATTTTGTAGACGCTATAACTTTTGCGCAAACCAATCAATACGCGCTTATTGCGATTTTTTTTTTACCAAAAATATGTAGAAGAATACGTATCGGCCTAAACTGAGGAAAATTTTATTAAAAAAAAAAAGGGTATTTATTATAGCAAAAAGTAAAAAATAGTTTTTTTTTCCAAACTGGACGCTCTTCTTTTGTTTATAGCGCAAAAAATAAAAACCGCAGAGGTGATCAAATACCACCAAAAGAAAGCTCTATTTGTGGGAAAAAAAGGACGCAAATTTCGTTTGGGAGCCACGTCGTACGACCGCGCAATTGTCATTCAAAGTGTGACAGCGCTGAAAGCTGAAAAATGGCTTGGGCAGGAAGGGGGTTTTCGTGCACAGTAGAGAAGTGGTTAACGTGTAACAAATTGCCATTACGTTATACACGAAGATTGTGGTATAATAACTTATGTTAATTGTATTGAAGAACAATATTACTTAAAATAACAATAAAGGAGAGGGAAGAGAGAAAGAAAATAGTGAGAGAGAGAGAAAGTCCACAAGGTTGGTCCATGAACCAGTACGATGCGTATGGTTTACCATTCCTTAGGTACATGGGATTTGCATTGATGCTATTAATCCGCTACCATGGCAAAAGGACCTCATCGTTAAAATCCGGAGGTAAATAGTGTTTTATGCATGGGAGCCAAAGTTTTTTGAATTTTGTGAATTGGTCTCTGTCAGTGGCTATCATTTTGGCGTGTGACATTGTGGTGTTCATTCTGTGAATTGTTTCTGCCAACCCTAATGTTGGGGATTTCCATGCTTTGGCTATCGTTTGTTTTTCTGCAGTTAAAAGTGGAGTAAAGAGTTTAAATTGAAAAAATGTTAAGCTTTCCGGTTTTAGGTTAAGTAGTGCCGTAAACGGGTCAGGCTGTATCTGCTGTCGGAACATTTTAGACACCATTGCAAAGATTTCTTTCCAGAAAAGTTGTGTTATCGGGCACGTCCACCATACATGCAAGTGAGTGCCCAAGTCTGAACAGCCCCTAAAGCAAAGAGCTGAATGTGTAGGTGCAAACTTGGCTACTCTTGTTGGTACCAGGTACCACCGTGTCAGGACCTTGTAATTTGTTTCCATCGCAATGACATTGGGCGAGGATGATTTTATGGTTGACCAAATCTTAGTCCATTCAGTGTCATCTAAGGTGCGTCTCAGGTCCTCCTCCCATTTTTGAACATAGGTTTGTTTGTCATAATTAGGGCCTACTAAATTTTGGTTATAGAGGATTGATACCATTCCTCTCGTTAGTGGATCTTTTTTACAAATTTTCTCAAAAATAGATAAGTGGGTCAAGGGTGTTGCAACTAGTGTGAGTGGGGAAATTACATTTTTGATTTGGAGGTATCTGAACTGTTCTGATTCTGGTAATTTGTGCTTCTCTCTGAGTGTAGAGAAAGGTACAAAATTTTCTGACGTGACCAAATCATGTAATGTCAGTATACCTGAAGTTGTCCAAGCTTTAAAAGTGTTCGGTAATATCCAAGCCGGATGTACTTTGGAAGACTAGCTAAGTGAGCAGCCTTGTAATAGGCATCAAAATTGGGGTAGCCTAGACCACCATGTGTTTTAGGGAGATGTAATGTGCGGATCGGTATGTGCGGTTTAGAGGTACCCCATATAAAGGTATTTGTTCTTTTTTGGATCAACCTTAGATAATAGGAAGGGATTGGGATTGGCAGGGCAAATAAAGTAGTTTGGGCAGGATAGTCATTTTAGACGCATTGATCTTACCTATCCAGGATAGTGGGAGATGGGGCATTGTTTTAGTAAGGTTGTTATCTGTTTCAATAGGGGGGGATAATTGGCTGAGAATAATTCTGTTATGAAGGCTGTTAGGTGTATTCCTAAATATGGTAATGATTTCTCTGCCCAAGAGAAGGGGAGTGCTGCTTTTGTTGGGATTAATTCTGCATCTGTAAGTGAAATATTAAGAGATAAACATTTTTTGGGGTTAGTGACCAAGCCAGAAAAGGCTGCGAATTTATCTAGAATAGGTAGAAGGTTAGGTCCTGATACTTGTGGTGATGACATGAATAGCAAGATGTCATCCGCGAACATACAAATTTTATGTGGATAACCTCCAATATCAATGCCGGTAATTGTGGGATTGGTTCTAATATATTGGGCTAAAGGTTCTAATATCAGGGTGAATAAAAGGGGAGATAATGGGCATCCCTGATGTGTACCTCACTTGATGTTGAAAGATTCTGATTTGTATCCGGCATATTTTATGTATGCTTTTGGATTATTATAGAGTGCCAGTATCCAATTTATAAAATGAGGACCAAAACCCCATTTTTGTAAAGAATAATACATATAAGGCCAGAATACCGTATCAAAAGCTCTCTTTATGTCGAGGGATAAAAAGCATGAGGGAATACGTCTCTTTCTGGCTATATGCGCAAGAAGCATTGCTCTGCGGACATTGTCACCCGCTTGTCTGTTTGGCATAAAGCCAGCCTGATCTTTGTGTATAAGTTTATTAATGATACTGTTAAGGCGTTTAGCCATAATTTTTGCCAGCAGCTTGATATCCAGATTCAAGAGAGAAATGGGACGGTAGTTTGTACATGAGGTGTCATCGGTGTGTGGTTTTGGAATCAAACAAACAATTGCTAATAATGATTTTTGTGTAAATGAATGTCCATTTTATAATGTATTAAATGCCTCAGCTAACATGGGGGATAGGGTCTCTGAAAATGTTCTATAATATAATGCTGAATATCCATCTGGACCAGGTCGCTTATTAATTTTTAAATCTCTGATGGAAGAAGCTACTTCTTCAATTGTTATAGGTTCCTCCATCATATTTTTTTGGGGTTTGCGATAATTTTCGTAGGCTGATCTGGGAAAAGAACGATTCTGCTTCTGAGAGGTTAAATTCATTGGTTGTGTCATACTGTATAAAGAAGCAATGTGTGAATGAAATTTGTGGACTATTTTGGTGGGGTTGCAAGTTGCTAGTTTTAAACAAATTGGCTTGAACTTTTTGTTTATTGAGTTTAGAGCCCGTGCCATAGCTGTACCTGGTTTGTTGTTTCTGGTATAGAAATTGTGTTTAGAGCGTTTGTAAAATGTATCTACGGATTCCGTGAGAAATAGGTCGTATTCTAATCTAGTTTTTTCTAGGTGGGTTTTCGTTAATGTCGATGGATTTTCTTGAAATGCTATGAACGCAGCATTAAATTCCATTTATAACTTGCGGCCCAAGGATTTTTGTTCCCGTTTAAGTGTAGCCTTTTGTTTTTGTAGGGTACCATGCAACACAGGTTTGTGGGCCTCCCAGAGTGTTAAAGGGGATATGTCAGGGGTTCTATTGTGGAGCAAATATTCCTTTAAAGCTTGTTCAACTTTAGTGCAGTGGATTTGGTGCTTAAGCAATGTGTCAGGAAGATACCAGGTTGGATCCTGTACTTTTGGTATGGTGGACGCAATAGTTGTGCATACTGCATTATGGTCGGACCATGGTATGGGAATTATGTCGGATTCAAGAATTTCTGGGATCATTCCGATAGTTAAAAAGATATGATCAATACGGGTGAATAATTGGTGCGGGTGAGAGAAATAGGTGAATCTTTTTTTAGTCGGGTTGCTTTCTCTCCATGAGTCTACCATATTATATTTCGAGAGGAGCTGTGAGAAAGACAGTTTGTTTGGACTTGCGGGTGGAACATAAGGTGATTTATCCAGGAATGGGAGGAGGACCTGGTTCGAATCCCCGCACATAATTACTGTTCCGAATTTATGGTCATTGATCACTTTCAGGAGGTGGGAGAGAAATGAGGTGGGTTGTTTATTGGGGGCATAATACGAGATTATCGTGACAGGGGTATCCACTATGTCACCTATCAATAATATGTATCTCCCTTCTGGATCTATGATTTCTTTTGCGAATCTGAATGGAGTGGATCTATGGAACGTTATTAGAGTTCCTCTTTGTTTAGTGTTGGCAGAAGTAGTAAAAAATTGTGGATATGAGGGGGGCATGAATTTGGGGGTGGATTCTTTTGTGAAATGTGTCTCCTGTAAGCACACTATGTGCGCCCTACGTGACTGGAACATGCAAAATGCCTTAGTCCTTTTCTGTGGAACATTAATGCCCTGAACGTTCAGGGACAGGATGTTTAATGGTGCCATGGCAACTGATCAAAAATATAGAACTTACCAAGTACCTTGCATTTGTGACTGGGTGAATCAACCTGTGTGGACTTGAAAGATATGAGAGTAGAGAAGAATCCAGTGAAGCCTGGAGTAAAGAAAAAATTAATAACAGAGAAAATTAATAAATACATTGTTTGTAAAAATATAAGTAACATTTCAAAAATAGCCCGTGATAGAGGGTTTGAAACTCCATCAGGGGGAAAAATGCCCACGTCGGACACCCACATATTATGGGTGGGTGTACGAGGGAGGCTAAGGAGGGCACACGGATCTTCCGCGTACAGGAGAAAAACACTATAAAGAAAGCATCTAAATGATGCTTGCGTAAATTTATTACAGTGTAGCCAATGGACATTATGCTAATTTAAATAGGTATGAGGGCTAAACCCATACTGCGTCCATCAGCATATTTTGGTACCATTGAAATCATGGTGGGAAAGGGAATTCTGACTATTACTATAATATTACAATAACTAACTTATAAACTTAAATTAACCTCTAGATAACCCGTTGATAGGATTTAAGTAGTTTGTTTGTGAGCACAATATACTCAGTACCTATTTTATTTATCTAGAACAACGATTAAATTATTAATACTTAAGTTAACCTTTCCTTATAAAGTAATTCTAGTGTTCCGGGGAATGTGGGGGGTAAATACAAGTTAATTGTGATAATGAAGGGTTAAGGGATGCAGTTAGGAGGTAGTTTCATATGCATCCAACTTCCATTTTACAATCCTACAGTGAGTGTATCATTAAAACTTGTTGTGAAAATATAGATACATGGGAAGGGGATACCTCAGGGGACATTAGGGGTCTCAAAGGAGGGTAACTAATTTAAAGTTTTGTGTTTATAGCAAGCATAACCTTGTTTAGGCCATGTGACTATAAGAACGGCTTGATATTGTCTTTCAGTCAGACTATTGTTGAACCACTATGCGTCAGTTTAATAATAGGAGAATGTAACTGGTGCATGTCTTTAATCCATGGAATCTTCTGGTCCTACTATGGAAGAGGCGTAGCGGCTTCTCTTATGAGAATGATGGCCTACTTTTTTCTGCCATGTTTGTGAGGCTTTGGTTCGAGGTGATGATGAGGCTGCTCTTCTTCGTGTTGAAGGGGCATTAGTTGAATCTTCTGTCAGATGTAATTTTAACAAAGTCTGTTGTAGCTCCTTAGCAGATCTACATACGTTTCTGGTGCCTTGGTAAGTAAATCGAATTGAAAAGGGGAAACCCCATTGGTAAGTTATGTTGTGCCTTTGCAGCTCCATAAGCTGGGGTTTCATAGATCTTCTCTTTGCTATAGTAAGCTGTGATATGTCGGCGAATATTTGAAAGTTGTGTCCTTGGAATGTTAAATCTTTTTTTCTCTTGCAGCAGACATTAGTTGTTCTTTAGACCTGTAGTAATGTAATTTTCTGATTATATCATGTGGAGGGCCATCCACTTTTTTGGCTGTGAGTGCACGGTGCACTCTGTCAAGTTCCAAGCGCTCAATGGTGATAGCAGGTTGTAATTCCTGAAGTGCAGTGACTGTAGATTGCAAATCTATGATTGTTTCAGGGATTTATGCAGCATATGTTCAAATTGCTGCAATATGGCTGGTGGTACTGATGAGGCTTGTGAGGAGAATTGTGAGGGAGTTTGTTCTGTTTCTGACTCACCTAGGGAGTCTGGCTGAACAAGCTTCTGTCTGTGTGTGCGCACTGAGACAGTGTATGAGGTGGTGACAGGCACCATTCTAGCTGCAGTGCGCGCCTGAGT
Source organism: Rana muscosa (assembly GCA_029206835.1). Classification (NCBI taxonomy): domain Eukaryota; kingdom Metazoa; phylum Chordata; class Amphibia; order Anura; family Ranidae; genus Rana; species Rana muscosa. The sequence goes on along the minus strand of CM055119.1, from coordinate 144,196,801 downwards.
GTCCTTTGTGAGGTGGTTCTTCATTTTGCCATGGCCGCCTCCCTGAACCATCTTTCCGGTCCAAATTTTCCAAGTTGGTTCACGGGTACTTTATCTTTCCGTCTAGTACCTTTTTGTAGCATTGTCGCTGTTAGAAATAATGGCTTCTCTCCTTAGCGGAGCAGAGCTCTAGCTGTGCATGTCTGCTCTGCTAGACTCCACGCATGCGCCCCCGCATCTCAAAACTTCCTTTTTTTAGCACATAAATGAACAACACTGCAAAAAGTTTATTTTAAACTGACGTTACCGGTTCCAATGAAGACACAAATTAAAAAGTCCTATTTTTGTTAATATCAAACTTTTAAAAGATGTATGGACCAACTGGCCCTAAACGAGTCGCACACTGTTTCTGTTAAAAAAAATAAAATAAGTCACACACTAATTCACCACATTTGTACACATAAACACATTCCTGTTCCTCATGGAAAGCCTAATGTCCCACAAGGATTCAACATACATTTCAATTTTTAGAAACAAATATAATATCAGCTTGTTTGTTTCTCATTAGTGTAATAGATCATGAAAGCTGTTTTTCCATGGCAAGTATGGTGAATTAGCGTGTGACTCTTTTAAGGCCATTTGGTTCTGATATGTTTTAAAAGAATATTATTACAAATTATGGCATTTAGATTTGTCTCCATTGATACCGGTAAAGTCAGTTTAAAAAAAACGTATTGACTGATGTAGTACCTTTTTGGCCCATGATCCATGATATATTTATCATACAGTGGGGCAAAAAAGTATTTAGTCAGCCACCAATTGTGCAAGTTCTCCCACTTAAAAAGATGAGAGTGGTCTGTAATTGTCATCATAGGTATAACTCAACTATGAGAGACAAAATGTGGAAACAAATCCAGACAATCACATTGTCTGATTTGGAAAGAATTTTTTTTGAAAATAATGGTGGAAAATAAGTATTTGGTCAATATAAAAAGTTCATCTCAATACTTTGTTATATATCCTTTGTTGGCAATGACAGAGGTCAAACGTTTTCTGTAAGTCTTCACAAGGTTGTCACACACTGTTGCTGGTATGTTGGCCCATTCCTCCATGCAGATCTCCTCTAGAGCAGTGATGTTTTGGGGCTGTCGCTGGGCAACACGGACTTTTAACTCCCTCCAAAGGTTTTCTATGGGGTTGAGATTTGGAGACTGGCTAGGCCACTCCAGGACCTTGAAATGCTTCTTACGAAGCCACTCCTTCATTGCCCGGGCGGTGTGTTTGGGATCATTGTCATGCTGAAAGACCCAGCCACGTTTCATCTTCAATGCCCTTGCTGATGGGAGGAGGTTTGCACTCAAAATCTCACGATACATGGCCCCATTCATTCTTTCATGTACATGGATCAGTCTTCCTGTTCCCTTTGCAGAGAAACAGCCCCAAAGCATGATGTTGCCACCCCCATGCTTTACAGTAGGTATGGTGTTCTTTGGTCTCAACTCAGAATTCTCTCTCCTCCAAACACGACGAGTTGTGTTTCTACCAAACAGTTCTACTTTGGTTTCATCTGACCATATGACATTCTCCCAATCCTGTTCTAGATCATCCAAATGCTCTCTAGCAAACCTCAGATGGGCCCGGACATGTACTAGCTTAAGCAGGGGGACACGTCTGGCACTGCAGGATCTGAGTCCCTGGCGGCGTAGTGTGTTACTGATGGTAGCCTTTGTTACGTTGGTCCCAGCTCTCTGCAGGTCATTCACTAGGTCCCCATGTGTGGTTCTGGGATTTTTGCTCACCGTTCTTGTGATCATTTTGACCCCGCAGGGTGAGATCTTGCGTGGAGCCCCAGATCGAGGGAGATTATCAGTGGTCTTGTATGTCTTCCATTTTCTAATTATTGCTCCCACAGTTGATTTCTTCACACCAAGCTGTTTGCCTATTGCAGATTCAGTCTTCCCAGCCTGGTGCAGGTCTACAATTTTGTTTCTGGTGTCTTTCGACAGCTCTTTTGTCTTCACCATAGTGGAGTTTGGAGTGTGACTGTTTGAGGTTGTGGACAGGTGTCTTTTATACTGATAACAAGTTCAAACAGGTGCCATTAATACAGGTCATGAGTGGAGGACTGAGGAGCCTCTTAAAGAAGAAGATACAGGTATGTGAGAGCCAGAAATCTTGCTTGTTTGAAGGTGACCAAATACTTATTTTCCACCATAATTTGCAAAAAAAATCTTTCCAAATTAGACAATGTGATTGTCTGGATTTATTTCCACATTTTGTCTCTCATAGTTGAGGTATACTTATGATGACAATTACAGGCCTCTCTCATCTTTTTAAGTGGGAGAACTTGCACAATTGGTGGCTGACTAAATACTTTTTTGCCCCACTGTATATAGTATATGTAAAAAAAAAAAAAAAATTGCAATAAACATTGGGGTTAATTTACTGGAAGCTGATTAATTTCTATGCAGAGCTGCACCATATTCAGCACTCTCCAGTTTTAGTAAATCAACCCCATTGTTCTTTAACCTCTTCCTGACCGTGCTATAGATGTCCTCCCAGAACCTTGCCTCCATGCCCCCCCCCCCCGAAGCACACATCAGGAGTGCTCTGTGATCGGGGTAAAGAGGCAACCATAGCAGCTCTTTACCATGGGATCACTTGTGCTCAATCACAGCTGATCACAGTGTAAACAGGATTAGCTGGTTATCGGCAGTCCTCTCCTCACACTGCATGTGTGTGAGGAGAGGAGAGCCAGTATGCCTCAGTCCACACAGGGGGCATCTACTCTGATAATCAGGGCAATGATAATCAGTGTCCTGATTATCAGTGCAGCGCTAACAGTGCCCATCAGTGCTGCCAATCAGTGCCCAGCAGTGACGCCTATTAGTGCCCATCATTGCTGTCTACTAGTGCCCACCATTACCGACCTATCATTGCCCATCAGTGCCGCATATCAGTGCAGCTTTATCAGTGTCCATCAGTGCCACCTTATCAGTGCAGCTTCATCAGTGCACATCAATGGAGTATAATAAAATTACATATTTACAACATTTAATAACAGAAACTAAGAGACTTTTTCTTTGCAAAATTTTCAGTGTTTTTTTTTTTATTTGCTTAGCATAAAATAAAAATCACAGTACAGTGGAACCTCGGATTGCTAGTAACGCGTTAACGAGCGCTTCACAATATGAGCACTGTATTTTTAAAAATCCTAACTCATATTGCGAGTGTTGTCTCGCAAAACGAGCACGATTCAAGCCACAGCGGTGTGCAGTACCGCATTTGGCCTGAGGTAGGGGGGCGCTAGAGCCGAGCGGAGCCGAACGGCGCCGATCTGAGCCGTTCAGAAATGCTCAGAAAGACTTGGAAATACTTTGTTACCGAGCCTTTCCGAGGTTTGCTGAGGTCAGCCGAGCTGTCCTCGGGCCTTTCCGTGCGTTTCCGAGGCTCTCCAGTGCCCCCCCACCTCTGGTCACATGCGGTATTGCATGCCATTGAAGTCAATGCGGAAAAAATTATTTTAGTTTCAATTGACTTCAATGGGGAAACTCGCTTTGGTATGCGAGTACTTTGGATTACAAGCATTCTCCTGGAACGGATTATGCTCGTAATCCGAGGTTCCACTATACTGAATAAATACAACCAAAAAAAGCTCTAGCTGTTTCAAAAAATGATAAAAAGTTTGTTTGGGTACAGTTTTGCATGACCGTGCAATTGTCATTTAAAGTGCAACAGCACTGAAAGCTGAAAATTGGCCTGGCCAGGAAGGGGGTAAAAGTGCCCAGTGGGCAAGTGGTTAGGACAACACCCAACTTTCACTATGACCACCAATCACTGCAGCATCATGGCACACTATGTGTTTTTAGCACACACAAAAAATTTACCACAACAATAGTCAGTTGGCTGTTTTTGCCTCCCAGTCCAAAAGTTCCCAGTCCTCCCCTGAAGGATATACTTTAAACATCCTAGTTTCTCCTTAAAAATTATTTTTTTGCAAACCAATGCAACCTATTCACAATTTATGCTTACTTGCCCTCAAAACCTGAATCTTTGTTATGGGCTCACAGTGCATACAATACCTTCCTGAATAATCCTGCTCATGTTGCGTCAGCATACCAAGCGTTCGAAAATGAAAACACCGACAAATAAAGTTATTTTTATCTGCAGATTACAGCATAACATTTTTTAGTCGACTGGTCAGTTTATGTGTGTCTGTAGCTGTATTTTTTCTAATAGTAACTTCAATCTGTTTCTCAACCTCAATTTGTGACATCAAACAGACAGCAAAAGAAACACATGGATTTACTGACCTCGAGGGAGTGAGTTATTTATCAGTGCATGAGCGAGCCCAAGCAGATGGTCAGTGATGTTTTCCCCAAGTCATATCTTGTGCCCACCATTTAGTGTCAATGCCAGGAACAAGACTTGCTATCCTGACATACAACATCTTTATAATAAATTTACTAATTGGAGACTGATACCAAAGGCTTTCTCAACTGCTGCCTTCCATCAGCGAGACTTGAGATGAAGACTCGGTTTTAGATTGAGAAGATCCACTTTGTGACGGTTAACGTTAGCCTGTCCTTAGGAGGGTTTTTAGGAAACTATCATTATTTATGGTAGATAGATTTCTGGGGAGAAATGGAGCAAAACTAGCATGGGGCGACCAGATCCTTTGCTTGTGGCTAACTGCACTTGAAATATACCAAGAGGAAGCCTGGATGTGACAAAGATACAGTAGTCTGTCTGTTGTGATATTCAATATTAACATGGAAGTGGGGAAAAAGAGGACTGGCAAGAGGTGGACAGAGGGCATTTGACCCCAAGGTCTATATATGTACTGTAGTTATATATAAGGTATGTTTATATATAAATAATTAAATTGTTTTGGCACTGTTATAAATGCATTTAGATATGCTAAATCACCTGGGCAACACTACCGGTGTGGGTTGGGCATCTATTCTTAGATTCTAGAAGCCAGATACGGCCTATATGAATTCAGCTAAGAATGTGAACCAGCTGAACTAGAAATACAAACTTTTTTGTTGTATTCTTTGTGAATCAACCTGCAAAGTGAAAGGGCTATTTACAGCATTTTGGCCCTTTTCCTCCCACCGTAGTATGTAACCAGACTTGGAATGGTGCTTTTGGTGGGCCCAACCTCCAGTGGGCACCTGTCTCCAAAAAGTTGTAAAATACTGCCACTGCCAGCCTGCCACACATGTGTAATAGACAGCTCACTAAGCTGTCAATAATAGAAACTACCCCTCTGCACAGCTCCAAAGAGGCCTACCTACCACTCCAACGAGGCATAACTTTACCGTGCAGCACCTCCCAGCATCTGGCTCCCCTTGGCTGGCCATGTTTTGATGTGCTGCAATGCCATTTGGTCTCTGCTTTTCCCCAGCACCTTACAGTGCTCTAGCAGTCTCAAACCACAGCATTAATGAGAACAAAAGGTATCTGCTCCTCCTCTGACTTGCTCCACCTCCTCTGCCATGACACCCTGTAAACCATGGCCACATAACCTTTCACAGTGGAGGCCAGGGACTAGGAGGGACTTAGGGGGAGACATTCCAGAACTAAATGCTTCTGAAATCTCACAACGCCCTCATTGTTCCAGTCTAGGACTCTTGTCAAGGCAGGTAAGTCCTGTGTGCCAAAAGCTAAAAAGGGACACCCTGCCTCTTGCTCCCAGGCCCATTTCAAGCTTCTGCAATTAACCTAAAAAATAATACTTTCTGCATTATCTTTCTGCCAACCTCTTCAAAAGTTGTTGCTTTGCTGCTCCCCAGCCCCTACAGGTATTTCCACACTTTCAGGTGTGTTGAATATCTGCTCTCCCCGCCACACAACATTTTGTAAAGTCACGGCTGTTTGTTTGTTTAGAGGACCATATTACTCTATAATTTAATTACCTGCAGTCGTGTCAATAGCAAACTGCACTGTTAGTAGGGAGAATCATATTTGGTCATGTTGCTCCACTATTAGACCATTACTTTCATTTGGGTGCAGGGATCACAATGACCCATGGGGTAATGAGGTTGGGATTTCATTTTATCCCACTCAAGTTTCTGCGTGATCTTCAAATCAAGATGTTATTATTTAACCACCCATTATTAGAGTTTAAAAGCATAGAACAGTGGTGTATTTTTTTATATACTGTATATATAGACTGGAGATCAAAATTAGAGAACAATTTATGAACACTTGATTTCTTCAGAAATAATGTAATCTTCATTGCTCAACATTTGATGGAATTTTTTTTGTGGTTACACCATGCTAATAGAACAGTGTTTTTCAAAATAATCAAGGCACTTCAACAACAAAAAAAGTTTCTCAAATTTTCATCATTGTGTTTTCTATTTTGTAGAAAACACAATGATGAAAATTAGTGAACAGCAATGACTGTAGCACGGCGGAGAAAGATTACTAAAATTTCTGAAGGTTACAGAAATCTACAATTAGTATGAAGTGGGGGGGCCCTTGCTTTGAATGACTTTAGCACGTCTGCGACCACAGGACATTACTAGTCTCTCACACTGCTCTGGTGTTAATTTGTTCCACTCTTCTTCCACTCTCTTCCACATTTCAGTGACTATAGTGGGTTTCTTGGCCATAACTTTGTCGCCAAGGATTTTCCAGAGGTTTCTTATGAAAGTAGAGGTCCAACCAAAAGTGGAACTTCCCCTTTATAGACTCCTGACCCCCTCCTATTCCACATTTGGCATGTAATTTTCTTGGGGGGGGGAGCGGGTACCTAGTTTTGACAGGACCCAGCTCCCATTTCCACTCGGGCCATTTAAGTGGCTCGAGCAGAAGGTCTCCTCTCCCCCTCCCTCCTTGCAATTATCTGGGACACGTCACAGGTCCCAGAAGATTGCCCGGCCATTAAGGGCACGCACGAATCCGCAGTGCGCACCCGGCTCTGAAGCCGCAAGCTGTCACAGCAGGGTGCCCACAGTAGTGATGCCGGCACCAGGGAGAGGCAGGGGAGAGAACTGAGGCTTCGGGCAGTCGCATTGCTGAATCCTGGGAGAGGTGAGTGTGTGTTTATTAAAATAAACACGGAAACTACGCTTTAAGTTTAGATAAGGACTCTGGGCTTGCCATTTCATTATTTCAATGTTTTCAGCTTCAAAAAACTGCTTTACCCATTTTGCTGTGTGATAGGGGGCATTGTCATGCATAAAAATTGCTGGCTGATTGGGAGATGAATGCAGGGAAGGAACTGCATGTTGTCCAAGAAGGTTCTGATAAACATTTGCATTCACTCTGCCATGTAGCTGTATAAGAGGCCCAATTCCTGCTGCAGAAAACATCCCCCAAACCGTGACGCTTCCCCCTCCACCTTTCACTGACTTCTTTACACACTTTGGGTTCAGTCTTTCCCCAGTTTAACGACAAACATAATGTTTCTATTTGCCCCAAATGAATTAAACTTGATTTCATCACTAAAGTGGACTTTGGACCAGTTGTCTTCTGTCCACACAACATGCTCCTCAGCAAAAGTTAGTCTAGCCTTTTGATTCTTTCTGCTAATGAGGGGTTTGGTTACTGCAGAGTGGGCTTTCAGTCCAAATTCTTTTAAACGGCGAGAGACTGTATGATGAGACAGATCCTTACGCTATTCAACGCTGAACTGGTGAGCAATTGCAGCTGCAGTGTTGAACCGATTGCCATTGAGATTCTCCGCATTATCCTGTCCTCTCTTGCGTTTTCCTTCTTGGGGGACTTAAGTGAGTTTGTGATGTAAATATGCAATATTGTAGAAATCACAGATTTGGAAGGACAAACTTCTCTTGCTATGGCTGAAAGGGTCATCCCTTTGGCCTTTATCTGGACAAGCTGCTGTCGGAGGGTTTTAGCCACTTTAGAATGGCTCACCATCTAGCAAAGTCAGTGAAAACAGGAAAGTTAGGCTGACAGTTAAATAGGGTTTGTCAGAAAGTTTAATAAATTAGCACAAGGTGCCAGATTAACACCAATAACTGGGAGGTATCTAAAAAGTTTTCACAATTTTTGATCAATGTTCTTTTTCAAATCTCATTGAAGTTTTATCTTCTGTGCCTCAAAATATGTAACTCATGAAATATGCTTAACAAAACTGCTCTTTTACGCCTGTTTAGGTAATTTCAAACAGGACTATTTGAGCCTTTGTGCGGGGGGGGGGGGGGTGAGGTAGGTACTGAACAAGGTAGGGACATTGGGCCAGACAGTCACAAAACATGTAGCCAGAGTGACTACCCAGGAAGAAGTAAGAGAAGAGGTCTGCGGATATCTGGGCCAGCACTCTTACAAGCTTCTCATTGCAAAATAGAATGCAGATTAACACTCCATCATATTGAGATAGGTTGACCTTCACATTTCAAGCAGTAAGTGGATAAAAGAAAGAAAAGTCAAGCTGGCCACAAATTAATTAACCTGTTCTAAAGTTAGTATAAAATAGCCTGAAATCGGTGTGCAAAGTGTTCAGCTAATGCCAGTGGGCATAAGGTCCTTTTATGGTAAACAAAGAAAGGTCCTTGTTTAAATTTTCTTCAGTGTTTTGAAGCCAGATATTATATTAAATGACCCTGTTTCTGATGGGTTATTAATATAATAGTTATATTAAAATAAAATGTATTATTAGGTTACACATAATATGTTTCCGATATTATAGTTTTTTTGGGGTAGAAGTGAAATTGGAATAACACCCAATATATAGATTGGTCTAATTTAAGATAGTGCCCATACATTTAAAGCATAATTTCAGCATTAACCTCCTTAGCCGTATTCCCGAGTGTGGCTCGGGGTGAATTTTCAGTACCAAAAGCGGTAAACCCCGAGCCACACTCGGGATCGCATCGCAGGATCCATGGACAGCTTACTTACCTTGTCACCTGGATCCTGCGATGTCTCCCCGCTGTGTCTCCGCTCGATTCACAGTGCCGAGCTCCGTTCCCTGTGAGCGTTGCGACGCACGGGGACGGAGCACGGCGCCAAATTTAAAAAGTGAAAAACAAAGTATACATACAGTACACTGTAATCTTACAGATTACAGTACTGTATAAAATAATTACACATCCCTTTTGTCCCTAGTGGTTTGTCCAGTGCCCTGCATGCAGTTTTATAATATAAATACTGTTCTTTCTGCCTGGAAACTGGAGATTGTCCATAGCAACCAAAAAGTGTCCCTTTATGTTAAAAATGCTTTTAGATCAGCTAGAAACAGCGATAATAAATAAGAATCACTTGCAGAATTAAGCAATAGTGATTTGTGGGGAAATTTGTCATCAAACACTGAAAGTAATGACAGCGACAATTCTGCAACTAAACAAATTTCAGTGTTTTTGATTTGATTACATTATTGAATATTTTTTATTATTATTTATTATAATTATTTATAGTTATTTATTATATTATTATATTATAATTTATGATTTCGTGTTTCAAACTTTATCATACCTGGGAAGGATGTCCACTAGACTCTTGTTTGGACAGACTTAAGTGAGTTATTTCTAAGAATTACAGGCCTTCAATATAAAACGCAAAATTTCCATGCAAAACAATGTACCGCTTTCAGCATCACAAATCTGACATAATCATACCCCAGGGAGGTTAAAGAAAACACTGCCCTTGCATGTATTTAGATTTTTTTTATTTTGCCAAGAAAACTTTTATCACAGGGTCAACCATCAGCATAGGCATTGACACGGGGATGATGGGACAAAGATGGGATGGGTCCATAGATGTATGCTGTGTACCCTGCATCTACAAGGTGCAGCAGAAATCAAGACTCATTGGTGAAGTCAACATTTTTCCAGAATTTAATTAATAATTAATAATGATGATTATTTCAGATTTTGAGTGCTGAAAGCGGGTACCATTATTTTGCATGGAAATTTGGCGTTTTATATTGTAGGCCTGTAATTCTTAGGAATAACTGACTTAAATCTGTCCAAACAAGAGTCTAGTAGACATCCCGGGTATGATAAAGTTTGAAACACAAAATCATAAATTATAATATAATAAATAACTATAAATAATTATAACAAATAATAATGTAATTATAATAAAAATTATTCAATAATGTAATAAAATCCAAAACACTGAAATTTGCTCAGTTGCAGAATTGTCGCTGTCATTAGATTTAGTGTTTGATGACGAATTTCCCCACAAATCGCTGTCGCTCAATTCTGCAGGACACTGGACAGACCACTAGGGACAAGGGGATGTGTTATTATTTGATACAGTACTGTAATCTGTAAGATTACAGTGTACTGTATGTATACTGTGTTTTTCACTTTTTGAATTTGGCGCCGAACTCCGTCCCCGTGCGTTGCAACGCTCGGGAACGGAGCTCGTCACTCGTCACTGTAAATCGAGCGAGGAGACACAGTGGGGAGACATCGCAGGATCCTGGGACCAAGGTAAGTAACTTTCCCTGTATCCTGCAATGCGATCCCGAGTCTGGCTCGGGGTTACCGCTTTTGGTACTGAAATCTCACCCCGAGCCAGACTCGGGATTACCGCCAGGGAGGTTAACCAATTTTGGTGATTCTGTTCCATTTGCAGACCTCTTTTGCCATTCTTAGCTGACAGAAATTGAGTTTAGTGTGGTATTTGATTCTGTAGCCCATTTTCTTTAAGTATTATGTTGTAAAAAACAATCATTTGAACAACTGCCACTTTCATGTTATCCTAGTCTGGTAATTTTCTCCCAACCTTTCTTATATGGTGCTTTCTTCAACAGAACACATTAATTGGATATTCTTTGGCTTTTATTTGCTCTCATCCACTCTATAATATCTAGAGACTGTAGTATGTGGAATGCAAAAAAGGGCATTGATTTCTGAGAAGCTACAACTACCACATCTGACACCAACAATCATCTAATGTGCAAAGTTACTTGAAACCAAGATTCTTACCCTATTTTAATGTTTGGTCGAGCTACTGAATTTCTTGGGTACGGCTACATGTTTATTTTTTGGATAGCACCCAAATGGGTTGTAGCTTGACTATTTGTGTTAGGTGAACCTAAATAAATGTGCTTGATGCAAATAATAGAGAGGGAGCCACTCAGCTTAAGTCTGAAATAAGTTTATTAAAGTTGCCCAGATAAATCCACCTTGTCAGGAAAGGCATGCCAGCAGTCAAGATGGCGATAGCGGCGCATCGGTGCATGCTGGTGCGTGCATGCGCATTAGCCATGCATCGACGCATGCTGGTGCACGCATGCGCGGTGGCAGCACACGGGTGCGCACGGGAGCGCGCGGTGACGGCTCTTGGCGCCAAACGGGGCTATTTAAAGGGACTGATGCCTGGGCTCCTTGCTGTCTGGTCTACAGCGTTACCTGAGACCTCTGATCCCTGTTTACCTGTATCCTGCTCCAGCTGACCTTACCTGGCTTGATTCGACCATCCCTGCTTATCTGCCTGCATCTGACCTCGGCCTGTGTTGACTACGTCCCTGCCTGCTCCTCCTGCTACCTCGCTGTCAGCCTGTTGCCGAACCTGCCTGTACCTGAGATCACGTTCCTGTCAACCCCGTCTGCTACCTTGCTGTCAGCCTGTTGCTGAACCTGCATGTATCTGAGACCATGTTCCTGCCTGCCCCGTCTGCTATCCTGGTCCCTGCCAGTGCCTAAACCTGCTTGTACCTGATCCTGCTCCAGTGTTCACCTGCCTTGGACCGGTGTACCCACTCTTCCAGTCCATCTGACCGCACCTGCCCGAGCTCCCGTTTCCAGTCTGACAGCTGTTCCCGGGTCCGTTCCAGTTCCTGCTCCAGTTCCGGCCCAGCTCGTCTACTAGCAACCTTGCCAGGCTCTCTTGCGACTCTGCACTCCTGCGCCTCCTGTCTTCACTACCAGGGGCCTCGAGTGAGAGGTGTAAGAGAGGCCTCCCTCTGCATACCAGACTCTTCCACCAGGTACGTGACACACCTACTCCTCCCTTACGCTTTTCACTCCATCTGAAGCTTAGTCCTAGAGACAATGACTTTGCTCTGGATGGAGTAAAATGTGTAAGAGGGGAGTAGATGGATTTATCTGGGCAACTTTAATAAACTTATTTCAGACTCTGAAGCTGAGCGGCTCCTCTTGTATTTTTTGCATTATCATTTTCACCTAGTCATTGACTGTGTGGAGCTGGTACCCTTCATTTGGTGCAGGGGGGGGTGGTGAGAAACCCTGAGTGGATTATTTGGATATTGGTTTCAGGAAATAAAGCTTGTTGATTGTACATGTCAGTGATAAAATAGCTAGAAAGTTTCTGGAAGAGTTTGGTGATGTTAAGAGGCATTGGTTGACTTCTGAATTTGTCACACCCCAGTTCTTCCACAAACGAATCTGCTAGGGATGGAATTATATCAGGCAAACTGAATGAAGTCATGCAGGACCAAAATATTCTTTAACCACTTAAGGACCGAGCCTCTTTCTGAGATTTGGTGTTTACAAGTTAAAAACATTTTTTTTTGCTCGAAAATTACTTAGAACCCAACAAACATTATATATTTTTTTCTAACACACTAGAGAATAAAATGGCGGTCGTTGCAATACTTTTTGTCACATCGTATTTGCGCAGCGGTCTCACAATCGCACTTTAAAAAAAAAAAATAAGACAACAGAAAAGTTAGCCCAATTTTTTTTTTTATATTGTGAAAGATAATTTTACGCTGAGTAAATTGATACCCAACATGTCACGCTTCGAAATTGCGCCCGCTCGTGGAATGACAAATTTTTTTACTCTTAGGCCTCATGCACACTGGATGTTTTTGGACGTTTTTACAGCTGTTTTTGGCAGTAGACGTTTTTTTCTACAGTCAATGAACTCTCCATCATGTTATCCTATGTGTCCATGCACACATAGGCTGTTATCAGCAGTTTTGGGCAGTGACGTTTTTGAGCAGTAAAAAAACAAAACAAAACTAGTGGGTTCTGAGAGACGTTTTTCAGCTCTAAAAATGCTCTAACACTGATAAACGCTGATAAACATCGATAAACGCTCAAAAACGTCACTCACCAGCGTTTTTTTATGTTTTTGATCCATTGAAATAAAAAAAAATAAAAAAATTCTTAAAAAAAAAAAACGCTAAAAGACGCTGTTGCAAAAACGTTGAAATAAGCTGAAAAAGGTTGAAAAAAGTTGAAAAACTCACTGCAAACCTACTGGCGTTTTAATAACGTTATTTTAATGTCCAGTGTGCATGAGGCCCTAAATCTCCATATGCGAAGTTTAAAAAATTCTACATTTTGCATGAGTTACAGAGGAGTCTAGGGCTAGAATTATTGCACTCGCTCAAATGATCGCGGCGATACCTCACATGTTTGGTTTGAACACCGCAAGCTCGGCGGGACGTGGCGCGTTTAAAAAATGTCTTTCTTATTTATTTTACCTTTTATTTTGAATTTTTATACTGTTCTTTAAAAAAAAAAATTGGGTCACTTTTATTCCTATTACAAGGAATGTAAACATTCCTTGTAATAGAAAAAAAAGCATGACAGGACCTCTTAAATATGAGATCTGGGGTCATAAAGACCTCAGATCTCATATTTACACAAAAATGCAATAAAAAAAATAAGAAAAATTTCATGTAAAAAAAAAAAAAAGCCATATTGGGCGGAAGTGACGTTTTGACGTTGCGTCCGCCCTGCAATGATATGGAGACGGGTGGGGGCCATCTTCCCCTCACTCGTCTCCATGTCAGCCTAGGTAGAGGATCCGATCTCCCGCCGCCGGTAAAAGTGATCTTGCGGTGAATCCGCCGCAGAGACCACTTTTATCTTGAAGCACACCGCCCGCTCTTGAAGAGGATACTGGGGTTACGGTAGCTAGCTGCTACCATAACAAAGGTATTCCTCTTCAAAGTAGCAACGTAAAACGACAGTGGGCGGTCCGGAAGTGGTTAAAATAACTTTTCAAAATCCTTCATCATTATTTAGTGTCCATGTTCCCTAACCTCCTCGCTTCACTTTATTGTTTACAGTTGAATTACAGGTCCTCTTTGAAAGGCATGTTATGTAAGCCTTGCTATTTGAAATGGCTGGAAATCCAATTCTTCAGTTTTTCTATGTAACATTTATAGGATAAGAGCATTGTGTATACATGTTTGTCAGAACTACAGATCGTTCAGGAGCTACCTCTGAATAAAAACCTTCATTATGGTGTTTTGACCAATTATATCACCTCTTTACTAATCATGGCCCCACACAAGACCATATGATTGCATAATTTTCACTTTTAATATATTTTTTTAGAGATTGTCAGAATACAGAGAATGGCATGAAAAAACATTGGCATAAAGGAGCAATATGCAATTTGTTGCCCAAGTTGTAGCAGCCAATGTCACAGGGTCACTTTTGAGCCCGACCAGAGCACACAAGTCTACTGGCTAATGAGTCAATGTTCCGAAAGTTGCCAATAGGTACATGAAAGGAATTTAGACAGCTGGTGGAAAACAAAGATTGCACAATTTTCCATATAAATACCAACAAGCATGTGTAAGACAGAATACCTGATTTTGTATACCGTATATACTCGAGTACAAGCCAACCCAAATATAAACCGAGGCACCTAATTTTACCACAGAAAACTGGGAAAACATATTGACTCGAGTATAAGCCTAGGGTGGGAAAATGCAGCAGCTACTGGGTAAACAATACCCATCTGCAGCCTCACTGTGCCCATTTGCAGTCTAATTGTGACCATTTGCAGTCAAATTGTGCCCAGTTGCAGTCTCACTGTGCCCAGTTGCAGTCTCACTGTGCCCATTTACAGTCTAATTGTGCCCATTTGCAGTCTAATTGTGCCCAGTTGCAGTCTCACTGTGCTCAGTTACAGTCTCACTGTGCCCATTTGCAGTCTCTCACTGTGCCCATATGCAGTCTCTCACTGTGCCCATATGCAGTCTCTCACTGTGCCCTATGCAGTCTCTCACTGTGCCCATATGCAGTCTCTCACTGTGCCCTATGCAGTCTCTCACTGTGCCCATATGCAGTCTCTCACTGTGCCCTATGCAGTCTCTCACTGTGCCCATATGCAGTCTCTCACTGTGCCCATATACAGTCTCTCACTGTGCCCTATGCAGACTCTCACTGTGTCCATATGCAGCCGTACCTTTCATTAGTAAAACAGCGTGTCTGCCGCTGTATAATCCAGTCTGTTCGGCCGTCCATTGTAAGACAGCCCCGCCTCCTCCTCGTCCGTCCGTGATAGAGGAACACTGATACGATGCTGGGAAACTGTATCAGTGTTCCACCTATCACAGACGAGGAGGAGGCGGGGCTGTCTTACAATGGACGGCCGAACAGACTGCATTACACAGTGGCAGACACGCTGTTTTACTAATAAAAGGTACGGCTGCATATGGATTACACAGCGGGAGACACACGCTGTTTTACTGCTGACTCGAGTATAAGCCGAGGGGGTAGTTTTTCAGCCTAAAAAATGGGCTGAAAAACTCAGCTTATACTCGAGTATATACGGTAAATTGAATGGATTGTCTACTAAGTCCTTGTACTTGATAGTTGTTGGTAGATTTTATTGCTCATGTACATAATCAATGTAAATTGCTAGAGCAACTTAAAGCAGCTAGGTGTAACTCTCTAGTTACACAAAGTAACTCAAAGGCAACTTGATCCGAATTAAAGCGGAGTTCCACCCAACTTTACCATTTGGTCTTAAACTAAAGACCTCCCCTCATTTTGGATATACATTTTTTTTCTTACCTTTTATTCAGTGAAAAAGTGAACTTCCGTCCCCAGCCTTGCTGCGGTGAGGTACATCATTTCCTCTTGTGCCTCTGCCCTTCCTCCTCCCCCCCCCCCGCTGCCTTCTGGGACCTATGTGTGTCAGAAAGCGCCGCGCCACTCACGCATGCACAGTAGGAAACCAGCAGTGAAGCCTGAAGCCTGCACCCGAACCTATGGACGGCTCGGTCTCGGGGGGGGGGGGGTAGGGGGGGGCGACATCGCGGGCTCCCTAGACAGTTAAGAATCCTTATTAAAAGTCAGCAGCTAATAACTGTCACAGTTATTTGTGCCATAAGCTGAACTGTCAAGCCATCAAATGGCTGGTGTCATTGATAGGTGCCTCCACAATGATGTGAGCATTTTACATATCAAGTAGCACTATTGTTCTGTATACGTTGTAGTATGTTTTTGTTTTTTGTCATTTTCTTATATTTAGTGCTGCCCTACTACTAGTACTCTGGGTCCTGAAGATGCCTTAAATTGGTGAAACGTTGACCTGACTACTGGAAATTTACAGAATCTTATGTGTACAACTGTATTCTACTGTACAGTAAAACCTTGGATTGCGAGCATAATTCGTTCCAGAAACATGCTTGTAATCCAAAGCACTTGTATATCAAAGCAAATTTCCCCATAAGAAATAATGGAAACTCAAATGATTTGTTCCACAACAATTTATTTATAGGTCCTTCAGTTTATAGTCCATATAAAAAGATTATAGCAATGTGATAGGTTGCGTAACCTTAAAATGTCCATCCACAAATGGAAGCCTCCACAAGGGCATTAGAAGCTAAATTCAGCCGGAGCTACAGAGTATAAAAGAGAAGAGAGGCGCCTCTAAGTGTAGCAATTTGTTGCTAAATGTTGTACCTTCATTAAATGTAACCATATTGCTACACTTAGAGGCGCCTCTCTTCTCTTTTATACTCAGTTGTGACATGACACTATTTGTATATCAAGACATCGCTTGTATATCAAATCAAATTTTATTTAAAAAATTTTGCTTGTCTTGCAAAGCGCTCTCAAACCAAGTTACTCTTAAACCAAGGTTTTACTGTATATACAAGTTATTGATCATTTGATAACACCCACTTTTGTGTCAACATCTGGATCATGTGCAGGTATATTATGCCTATTTTATATATGGATTTTAATCTATTTCTTTGAATAAACTTATACTTTATATTTTTATGGAATTTACTTGTGTGGTCTCCTATGCTGAGCCTATAAGGTCCGACTTATATAGGCGGGGTCTGAACTATTTCAGCCTGCATTGGTTCTCTCTTGGTGTCATAGCCAATCACATTTATAGAACCATGGCAACTGCAGATCAAACAAAGGCCAAGATAGCAGCTTCCTTGGCTGTAAAGGATAGGAGGGTTTAGTTCCACCTAAAAGAAGCTCAGAGAAGTTTGATGCAAATCCTTAAGCAATTGAAACAAAATCATTTTAAAGCAACTCAAAGTAACTCAGCAGCAACTGAAAGCATAATGCATTTTACATGCTTCTGAATCCGATGTCCATATGTATGAGCACTAAAGTAGATTGTATGATTAAACTGTAACATGTATGGCCAACTTAATACCTTATAAAACAATATACTACTGCACAGATGCGACTAGAGACATATAGCCAGGGACCAAGATAAGAAAAAATGTAAATCGATATGAGATTTTATACCATATTTTGCTACTTTTGTGTCTCAACTTTTTAAAAGTTTTGTGTTGTAAATTCAAGAGATAATCACAAAGGCATTTACATAAATTACTAATCCATTTTACATAGCAATAAGTAAAGACCAATTATGATGTTATGCGTTACTTTTATGTAGTTTCACATTTTTACCAAAATACGCTAAACTGCAAAAGGTATGTCAGCCTACCTTAAAAAATGACCCTCTTCCCAATAGAGCTGTACGGGAAACCTCCCTGTATTGACAGCGTAATTACTCCGCTTTGCTGGAAACGCATTCAACTTTCTGGAGAAAAACAATGAACACATATTACGGCAGATCAGAACATTCCTAAATATTATCTAGGAATGCTTTAAGTGTTTTCCCAAAGATGAAATTGTTACAGAGAAAATAATGATTAACCTTTAAAATCAAAGTGCCATTTCTTTTTTTTCTCCAAATGTGGAATTAATACACATTTTTTAATCATTAGTCTAATTTTCAGCTGATACTTTTGTTCTTTTGGCTGTTGAACTGTTACGGTT
Organism: Rana muscosa; assembly: GCA_029206835.1. Taxonomy (NCBI): domain Eukaryota; kingdom Metazoa; phylum Chordata; class Amphibia; order Anura; family Ranidae; genus Rana; species Rana muscosa. Next base: position 144,178,868 of record CM055119.1, on the reverse strand, counting down.
TGCTAGTAACCCTTCAAATTGTTTGCTCCGCTCATGCGTTCTATTCTGAATAATTCATTAGGCACTATAATCCAAGCGTAGAACACCTCATTTAGCACGGGCGATCTTTTCCCTATGTGTAGCTGACAGGCAATCAAAGTTTTTATCAGTGCAGAAAATTTGCAATTCAGAAATCTAGTAGCTGCAATTAGTAGCTATCAGGTAGTACGGGAAGTACAGCTTCATAAAAAGAGAAACATGAATAGGCTCAAGTGATGGTAGCAGAAAAAGTAATAGATGAAACTAACCGGCTGTTTCTAAATTTGCCAAATGGAACATTCTTTTTGCTCAGAGCACAAAGCTTTAATTAACTTTATGATATGTGTGGTTTCACAAAAGAATCCTGGGCAACAATGTATCTCAATTGATTGCTTCACGTTCAAGTTTGGACTGAAGTGGGGAGTCAAGAGACAAATGGCCTATCAGTTGGCCTCTCAAAGAAGCTGTATAGGGCATTTTTTTAATTTCTTTATAAGCCAAAAAAGACAAATGAGGCTTCTTCGGCAGAGACTGGCGGAATGCAAGTGTGGCACTTAATGCCAAAAAGTGTTTTAAAATATTAGGAATAATGGTTGATTTAGAGCAGAATGAGAAGTCTACACAGTGGGCTTGATTTACCAAAAGAGAAGCTGCTCTTTACTTTGTTTAGTCTATAAAGCAAAGCTGTGTTCACTTTAAAGTGGTTGTAAACCCAACCAGACAACTTGCACCTACAGGTAAGCCTAGATTAAGGTTTACCTGTAGGTGCAAGAAATATCTCCTTAACCTACACGGTTAAGGAGATATTTGCAGAAAACACTGCACCGATGTCTACGGTGCATGTTCGCCGTAGACAACGGCGCAGGCACACTGAGCGTGTCGGTTTTCTGAATGGGAAAATTCCGGGATCGCGTGCATGCGCGGGGATCTGCCGGTCCCGCGCACATGCGTGGGAGTGACGTCATCGCCGCTCTGGCCAGTCACAGCGCCGGAGTGGTGATACAAGAAAGACGCTCCGAGGAGACATGGCGGTGGCCACGGAGGGGAACGAGGAGTGCTTCGGGGGCTTCGAATTTAGGTAAGTGCCACATAATGAGCTCATTATGCCTTTTTCTTGCAGGGTTTTTTTTTTACAGGAATTTTTTTGGGGGTTTACTTCCTCTTTAATTATCCAATTATGTGCCAGAAAAATCCTGTTTGCTTTTTTAAAGTACAGGGAAAGGGAGCCGCTCAGGTGTAGATATCCTTCAAATGATTACCTCCTCCCAACAACCACGGGTGCAAGCAATGCAAATATAAGCAAGGCAGGAGAAAGAAGATCTTCTGGACAGCAGCACTCCAAATAAAAGCCTTTATTTCATAAAATCCAGGAATCCAAAACACACACTGCAGATCACAGCACACTGGTCAAACTGGCTGACGCGTTTCACACTGTACTAGTGCTTATTCATATGTATACTATGTATACTATGTATATGTATACTATGAATAAGCACTAGTACAGTGTGAAACGTGTCAGCCAGTTTGACCAGTGTGCTGTGATCTGCAGTGTGTGTTTTGGATTCCTGGATTTTATGAAATAAAGGCTTTTATTTGGAGTGCTGCTGTCCAGAAGATCTTCTTTCTTCTGCCTTGCTTTTTTAAAGTAGAACTAAATTCCCTCAAGCAACATTAACTGTTTTCAATGCTTTATATAAATATATATATATATATATATATATATATATATATATATATATATATATATATATCTTATTAGTAAATACACTATATTGTCAAGAGTGTTGGGATGCCTGCCTTTACACACATGAACTTTAATGGCATCCCAGTCTTAGTCCGTAGGGTTCAATATTGAGTTGGCCCACCCTTTGCAATTATAACAGCTTCAACTCTTCTGGGAAGGCTGTCCACAAGGTTTAGGAATGTGTCTATGGGAATGTTTGACCATTCTTCCAGAAGCGCATTTGTGAGGTTAGGCACTGATGTTGGACAAGAAGGCCTGGCTCGTAATCTCCGCTTTAATTCATCCCAAAGGTGTTCTTTTGGGTTGAGGTCAGGACTCTGTGTAGGCCAGTCAAGTTCCTCCACCCCAAACTCGCTCATCCATGTCTTTATGGACCTTGCTTTGTGCACTGGTCCAAATCATTTGGTGGGGGGGGGGGTGTTGGTGTGGGGTAATTTATCAGGAGTTGGGCTTGGCCCCTTAGTTCCAGTGAAGGGAACTCTTAAGGCGTTAGCATACTAATACATTTTGGATAATTTCATGCTCCCAACTTTGTGGGAACAATTTGGGGATGGCCCCTTCCTGTTCCAACATGACTGCACACCAGTGCACAAAGCAAGGTCCATAAAGACATGGATGAGCGAGTTTGGGGTGGAGGAACTTGACTGGCCTGCACAGAGTCCTGACCTCAACCCAATAGAACACCTTTGGGATGAATTAGAATGGAGACTGTGAGCCAGGCCTTCTCGTCCAACATCAGTGCTTGACCTCACAAATGCGCTTCTAGAAGAATGGTCAAACATTCCCATAGACACCCTCCTAAACCTTGTGGACAGCCTTCCCAGAAGAGTTGAAGCTGTTATAGCTGCAAAGGGTGGGCCAACTCAATATTGAACCCTACGGACTAAGACTGGGATGCCATTAAAGTTAATGAGCATGTAAAAGTAGGTGTCCCAATACTTTTGACAATATAGTGTAGTATTAGTAAATATATATAGGAAGGTATATTGTATTTACTTGTTTTAAACTTTTTATTTTTTATATTTCTCCAGCTGCTTCCTGGCCTTCCAAGAGTTGTCAGGGGCATTTTTTTATTTTATCTGGAGGAGGGGCTTCCTCAGCTAAGCACAATCTCCCGCCTGCACGCCTGAGCTAAGGGCAGATAGATACCAGGAAGTTAGAGTACTTTCACACTGGGGTGCTAGAAATAGCCTCTGCTAAGAACCTGAAAACCACCTCCCATTCTTTTCACACGGGGGCAGTGCGTTTGAGGGACGTCCCGAAAAGTCCTGCAAGCATCATCTTTGGGGTGGGTTTAGAGCGCTGTATTTGTATGCCCTGCTCATTGCAATGAATGGGTAGCGTTTCCAAAGCACCTTAAAAGCGAATTGAAAGTGCCGTAAAACTGGACTTTTTACCCTATCTTTGGAGTAAAAAGTGCCCCAATAGGGGCCGAAAAGTGGCACAAAAGCGCCTCTAAAACAGAGCGAAAAGCACCACAAACACGAGCAACGCTTTAGTGCTGAACGCCGGGCGTCCCAGTGTGAAAGTAGCCTAAATGCTACAAGATATAGGTATGGAGAGTATGGGACTTTTAAGGTGCAACAACTACACAATGTTCTATTTAAAATATGATTTTATTACAAAGACATTTTCATAGAAAGATATATTTTCTCATATGTACATTAAATACATGAGCCATCGAATAAACATATTTAAAATTTCCAACATGCATATAGACAGATTAACTCAACATGTTTCGCCAGTTTTTGGCTTCTTCTTCAGGAGTAGTGTCATGCAATTGCTGAGAATAAAAAAGGAATTTGATGGACTCATTTAACCCCGGGTACATAGTTGCTCTTAGACTATGTATCCATCTGGTTTCCCGTTGTAGGAGATTTTTATCCACATCACCACCTCTTTCGTTTATAGATATATATTCTAGGGCAAAAAATTTGATCTTATGTAGATCGAAGGAGTGAAAAAGGCCACTGTGTCGGCTAATAGGAGTCTCCATTTTTTTCTTCTTAATAAGAGACACATGGTCTCTTATTCTATGAAAAAATGGCCTTTTCGTTTTTCCAACATAAAAGGCCTTACAATCACAGATCATCAAATAAATGACGCCAATTGACTGGCAGTTACAGAAAAAATTGGGTCTGTAGGTGATTCCATTAGGCAAAACTAATTCAGTTACATCTAAGATGAACCTACAATACTCACAGTGACCACATGGTGCAGAACCCTTTCTACTTTCAATCCTTTTAGTTTCAAAGTGACTATGTACTAGTTGGTCTTTTAAAGATCTGGATTTCCTGTATGTAATTTGAGGGAACGGCTTAACATATTTTGAAATAGTCTGGTCAGTTGCTAGCAGTGGCCAGAATTTTTCAATGATCCTTCTTACTTTATAGTGTTCACCTGAGAACCTGGTAATTAGGCGTACCGTTTGGTCTTTGGTTTGAGATTTTTTAGGATGTATTAGATCTTTCCTATTTTTGTTTTTTGCTCGTTTATAGGCTTTTTTAAGGGTTGACCTGCTATATCCCCTAGCAATCAGCCGAGATTGGAGGGCTGATGCCTCCTTCTCAAAGTCTGCTTCCTTGCTACAATTTCTTCGAATTCGTAGATATTGACCATACGGTATGTTTTGTACCAGAGTTCTAGGATGAGAGCTTTTGGCATGTAAGATGGTATTGCCTGATGAAGGCTTTCTATATAGGGAGGATCCCAAAGTATTATCAGGATTCAGATAAATCGTAATGTCAAGAAAGTTTATCAAATTTTGATCACACATCATTGTAAACTTCAGATTGAAAGAGTTTACAGCCAATATAGACATAAAGGAGGTTACGTGGCTCAACTTACTGGTTATCCGTCTTTTACCCTTTATGATCATACCAACAAATTTACAGGTAAAGCATATATATATAATATGGGGTAAAACTGAACTGAGATTGGAAATATCCTTCTGGGTGGATTTGGTTTTCAGTCATCTCTAAATACAACTATATTTTTTGTGTTTTTTGTGTCTTTAACTTTGATAATAGATTGAACAAATTATGTTGTATTTATTTTCCTTTTTTATTCTCAGCAATTGCATGACACTACTCCTGAAGAAGCCAAAAACTGGCGAAACATGTTGAGTTAATCTGTCTATATGCATGTTGGAAATTTTAAATATGTTTATTCGATGGCTCATGTATTTAATGTACATATGAGAAAATATATCTTTCTATGAAAATGTCTTTGTAATAAAATCATATTTTAAATAGAACATTGTGTAGTTGTTGCACCTTAAAAGTCCCATACTCTCCATACCTATACTTAGTTTACAAATTAAGGGATGTGGTGCCTATGAGATACAGGTGATAGGTATTATCTTCAAATTTTCCGTGTAAATGCTACAAGAATCATCTGCCCTTACTCAAGATGGCCATGGCTATAAATGCTAGTGGGTGTGTTTCAAAGTGATTTTGCAACAAAAAAAAGCGTGGATACATGGATGGATGTGTAAATTTGCTTTGACTATTAAAAATAAATGTTATTTCGTATTTAAGCTGACCATACACATGTCATTTTCTTTCATTTAACCCGCTGGTTGAACAAAAGAAAATGACTTGATTCCCTCATCCACACGCTCCATATGGATGGGGGAATCCATCCTGCTGAGCTTTTGTGTTTTGACAGCAAGGAGACTTCCCCGCTGTCAGAATAGCCTCATAGCCGGCAGCACTGATCAAGAGAAAAATTTCCATCAGGCTGGTTGTACACAAGTCGATCGACATGGATCCCAGCCGATCGGTTACTCCCCAGAAAGATCAGCGGAGCGCACACTGCTCAGGCAAATATGGCTGCATGAAGATGCAGGAATCTTAAAGGCATCTCACCCTGTATATTGCTGGAGCTACTGGGAATTATAGGAGGAGAGTCCCTAGTGGGCAGGAGGAGTGGGAGGATCCGAAGATTGGAGTAATCCTGGTGGATCAATATTTACAGGCTTGAGATGACTCACAAAGGTGACTTGAGTGATTTATTCATAGGAGCACATTATAACATCGCTATTGGTGTGGACGCCATAGACTCATAGAACATCATAGCACATTATCACTCTTGGATTTTATGAATGTCAAAAGAGAGACTGGATATTATTTTCCATATTGCATTATACATTGACGTTCTGGGATTTTATTATTATTATTAATTAATTATGATTGTTTGTATTTTTTGTACTGTGCTCTATTCTGATCATTGAGGTACTGGACATTGGTATAACCGACATCTGTATTTAAAGTATACATATTTTTTTTTTCATCTGTGTTTTACTCACATGTGGGATTCACAAAATATTTATTGTCCGTTTTATTTAAGAATCAGCAATCTCTACATTCATTACATTCCTACATGCAGTGGGATCATGGAAAATGAACGCAGCCACCCTCTAAGAGGAAGTCAGATCACAGCAGCAAAATAAAAAAAGGAATTTGGAGAGGAGGCTGGGAGCAATAGAAAGGACTTTTTTAGATATATTTACTTGAATATACAGTGGAACCTTGGATTACGAGCATAATCCGTTCCAGGAGAATGCTTTTAACCACTTAAGCCCCGGACCATTTGGTAGCTAAAGGACCAGAGGTGAATTCAGAATTTTGCACTGCGCTGCTTTAACTGTAAATTGTGCGGACATGCAATGTTGTACCCAAACAAAATTTGCGTCCTTTTCTTCCCACAAATAGAGCTTTCTTTTAATGGTGTTTGATTGCCTCTGCGATTTTTATTTTTTGCGATATAAACGGAAAAAGACCGAAAATTTTGAAAAAAAATTATATTTTCTACTTTTTGTTATAAGAAAAATCGAATAAACTCAATTTTAGTCATACATTTAGGCCAAAATGTATTCAGCCACATGTCTTTATTAAAAAAAACGTCAATAAGTGTATATTTATCGGTTTGCGCAAAAGTTATAGCGTTTACAAACTAGGGTACATTTTCTGGAATTTACACAGCTTTAAATTTATGACTGCCTATCTCATTTCTTGAGGTGCTAAAATGGCAGGGCAGTACAAAACCCCCCCAAATGACCCCATTTTGGAAAGTAGACACCCCAAGGAAATTGCTGAGAGGCATGTTGAGCCCATTGAATATTTTTTTTTTGTCCCAAGTGATTGAATAATGACAAAAAAAAAAAAAAATTACAAAAAGTTGTCACTAAATGATATATTGCTTACACATGCCATGGTTATATGTGGAATTGCACCCCAAAATACATTCTGATGCTTCTCCTGAGTACGGGAATACCACATGTGTGGGACTTTTTAGGAGCCTAGCCACGTACGGGACCCCGGAAACCAAGCACCGCCTTCAGGATTTCTAAGGGCGCAAATTTTTGATTTCACTCCTCACTACCTATCACAGTTTTGAAGGCCATAAAATGCCAAAATAGCACAAAACCCCCCCAAATGACCCCATTTTAGAAAGTAGACACCCCAAGGAAATTGCTGAGAGGCCTGTTGAGCCCATTGAATATTTTTTTTTGTCCCAAGTGATTGAATAATGACAAAAAAAAAATTACAAAAAGTTGTCACTAAATGATATATTGCTCACACATGCCATGGTTATATGTGGAATTGCACCCCAAAATACATTTTGCTGCTTCTCCTGAGTACAGGGATACCACATGTGTGGGACTTTTTAGGAGCCTAGCCGCGTACGGGACCCCGAAAACCAATCACCGCCTTCAGGATTTCTAGGCACAAATTTTTGATTTCACTCCTCACTACCTATCACAGTTTCGAAGGCCATAAAATGCCAAAATAGCACAAAACCCCCCCAAATGACCCCATTTTGGAAAGTAGACACCCCAAGCTGTTTGCTGAGAGGCATGGTGAGTATTTTACAGCTCTCATTTGTTTTTGAAAATGAAGAAAGAATTTTTTTTTTTCTTTTTTTTTTTTTCAAATTTCAAAACTTTGTGACAAAAAGCGAGATCTGCAAAATACTCACAATACCTCTCAGCAAATAGCTTGGGGTGTCTACTTTCCAAAATGGGGTCATTTGGGGGGTTTTGTGCCATCTGGGCATTCCATGGCCTCCGAAACTGTGATAGGCAGTGAGAAGTGAAATCAAAAATTTACACCCTTAGAAAGCCTGAAGGCGGTGATTGGTTTTTGGGGTCCCGTACGTGGCTAGGCTCCCAAAAAGTCTCACACATGTGGTATCCCCGTACTCAGGAGAAGCAACAGAATGTATTTTGGGGTGTAATTCCACATATGCCCATGACATGTTTGAGCAATATATCATTTAGTGACAACTTTGTGCAAAAAAAAAAAAAAAATTGTATTTTTTCCGCAACTTGTGTCAACATATAAAATATTCCATGGACTCGGCATGCCTCTCAGTATATAGCTTGGGGTGTCTACTTTCCAAAATGGGGTCATTTGGGGGGGTTTTGAACTGTTCTGGCATTTTATACACAACATTAGGAAGCTTACATCCACTCTTCTAACCACTTGAAGACAAAGCCCTTTCTGACACTTTTTGTTTACATGAAAACATATTTTTTTTTGCAGGAAAATTATGTTGAACCCCCAAACATTATATATATTTTTAAAGCAAAGGCCCTACAGAATAAAATGGTGGGTGTTGCATTTTTTTTTCTACACAGTATTTGCGCAGCGATTTTTCAAACGCATTTTTTGGGGAAAAAATACACTTTTTTTTATTTTAATGCACTAAAACACACTATATTGCCCAAATGTTTGATGAATTAAAAAAGATGATCTTAGGCCGAGTACATAGATACCAAACACGACATGCTTTAAAATTTCGCACAAACGCGCATTGGCGACAAACTACATACATTTTTAAAAGCCTTTAAAAGCCTTTACAGGTTACCCCGTTAGATTTACAGAGGAGGTCTACTGCTAAAATTACTGCCCTCGATCTGACCTTCGCGGTGATACCTCACATGCATGGTGCAATTGCTGTTTACATATGACGCCAGACCGACGCTTGCGTTCGCCATTGGGCAAGAGCAGGGCAGGACAGGGGTGCTTTTTTTTTTTTTTTTTTATTATTAATTTTGCTTTTTTATTTTATTTTTAAATTGTTCCTTCCATGTTTTGTTTTTTTTTATCATTTTTATTGTTATCTCAGGGAATGTAAATATCCCCTATGATAGTAATAGGTAGTGACAGGTACTCTTTTTTTGAAAAAACTGGGGTCTAGACCCTAGATCTTTCCTCTGCCCTCAAAGCATCTGACCACACCAAGATCGGTGTGATAAAATGCTTTCCCAATTTCCCAATGGCGCTTTTTATATCCGGGGGGGGACATTCCCTCCCACTGCTTGTAAAAGCAGTCCAGAGGCTAATTAGCCACTAGGGTTGCTTTTACATTAAAGCCGGCCGCTGGCTGAAAAGAATGATACCAAGATGATACCTAAACCCGCAGGCATCAATCTGGTATAACCATTCAAAGTCCAGCAACATACCAGTACGTTGCTGGTCCTTGTTGGACATGTATTGTAATCTTTTTTTTTCATGCAGCCAGGTGGCTGAACGAAAAAAGAGATTGATCGGTGGGTATGCCCACCATTAGAATACCGCCCTTCATCCACCCACTTCTAATGATGGGCATACATGCACCATTTATATATGCCGAAGCATGGGGGCATCCTCCCGCAAAAAAGTTATGCCGCACACACATGGTCGGACTTTTCCACGGGCAAGCCTCCGTCGGAATTTCGACCGTATGTACGCGGCATTAGGAGCAAAATCGCTCCTCCGCCCCTGCTGCCCCAATGCTTCGGCATATTTGCTTCTTTTTTTTTTAACTGTGGTGGTGAAATCACCTCCTACAGCACTGGAGTCGCAGGGATCAGGCCTGTCTCTGCGAACGCTGCAGTTATGTGTGTTGTGTTTTGTAAGTGACAGTGATCGATCGATACTGCACTTCGGTGGCCTGGGCTGGACGGAGGGGCAAAACGCAGGTGCTAGCAGGTATCTGGGCTGATCCCGCTAACACTGCGTTTTTGGGAACCCTAAACTGCTGGGGACGCTAGTATAGATCTGATCAGATCAGATATTGATCTGTTCAGATACTATACCACTAAGGGAGGTGTATGCTTCACGCGTGGGTGTTAGCGTTACTGGCACTAACCTGACGCTGCCTGGGGTGTGACGCAGACCCTCTCTGACGCTAAAACCTAATTGATATCACCCGCCGGGCGATCAGGGGGTTAAACCTTTATTGGGTTATATACGGCGGGTGCCCTGACACTATAAAAAGCAAACTAACTAACCAGCGTCACCCGTAACACTTATATGATGATTACTGGTGAAAGGGTTAACTAGGGGCAATTAGGGGGTTAAAACCTTTATTAGGTAATATATAGGGGTACCTGACACTATAAAAACCTGCGGCGAACCTAAAAAAAATTACTGGCTACCGATCTGCATCACCGACGCTAAGACATCGATCAGAAAAATGATCGCTTAGCGACAGTGGTGATAGGGGGTGAAAGGGTTACCTGGGGGGCGATCAAGGGGGTTAAACCTTTATTAGATAATTTATGGGGGGTACCCGATGCTATAAAAACCTGCGGCGAACCTAAAAAAATTACTGGGTACCGATCTGCATCACCGACGACAAGACAGCGATCAGAAAAACAATTGCTTAGTGACAGTGGTGATAGGGGGTGAAAGGGTTACCTGGGGGGTGATCAAGGGGGTTAAACCTTTATTAGATAATTTATGGGGGTACCCGACGCTATAAAAACCTGCGGCGAACCTAAAAAAAAAATACTGGCTACCGATCAGCATCACCGACGCTAAGACATCGATCAGAAAAACGATCGCTTAGTGACAGTGGTGATAGGGGGTGAAAGGGTTACCTGGGGGGCGATCAAGGGGGTTAAACCTTTATTAGATAATTTATGGGGGTACCCGACGCTATAAAAACCTGCGGCGAACCTAAAAAAATTACTGGGTACCGATCTGCATCACCGACGCCAAGACAGCGATCAGAAAAATCAATTGCTTAGTGACAGTGGTGATAGGGGGTGAAAGGGTTACCTGGGGGGCGATCAAGGGGGTTAAACCTTTATTAGATAATTTATGGGGTACCCGACGCTATAAAAACCTGCGGCGAACCTAAAAAAAAATACTGGCTACCGATCAGCATCACCGACGCTAAGACATCGATCAGAAAAACGATCGCTTAGTGACAGTGGTGATAGGGGGTGAAAGGGTTACCTGGGGGGCGATCAAGGGGGTTAAACCTTTATTAGATAATTTATGGGGGTACCCGACGCTATAAAAACCTGCGGCGAACCTAAAAAAAATTACTGGGTACCGATCTGCATCACCGACGCCAAGACAGCGATCAGAAAAATGATCGCCAAGCGACGGCGGTGCTAGGGGGTGAAAGGGTTATCTGGGGGGTGATCAAGGGGTTAAACCTTTATTAGGGGGGGTTAGGGGGCTACACTGGACCTAAAACTAAATGTAGTGACACTTTTACAGTCACAAATGTCACTGATTGCAGTGATCAGTAAATAAATGGTCACTGCAATCAGTGACACTGTGACTGGAGGCTGGGGGGTGATCTGGGGGGCTGGGGGGTGATCTGGGGGGGCCTGGAGGGGCGATTTATGTGCCTATGTGTGCTGGTGTTAGTGTAGTGTTAGTGCACTGACCTGTGTGTCTTCTCTTGTACGACGCTCAGTATATGTGAGCGCCGCACAGGAGATGACATCACTTCCTCCTGCTTTCTCTATCTGTGTAAACAGTACACAGACAGAGGGGGCATTTCTATTCGCCGGGAGCGATCGCGGGGGGGTGGTCGGAATCGAACGGCCGCCCCCCCATCTCGGAACGCTCCCAGACGAATTCCGACCGCTCACTGTACAGAAGGGGGGTCCGATCGGACCCCCCAACTGTACAAAGGCAATCACGTACACTCTACGTGATTGTGCCTGTCGGTGCCATTGTGCCGACGTATATATACAGTGAGCGGTCGTTAAGTGGTTAATCCATCCGAAGCACTCGCATATCAAAGCGAGTTTCCCCATAGAAGTCAATGGAAACGAAAATAATTTGTTCCACATTGACTTCTATGGCATGCAATACCGTATGTGGCCAGAGGTGGGGGGCGCCGGAGAGACTCGGAAATACTCGGAGATCGTTCAGCTGCCCTCGGAAACCCCTAGAAAGGCTCGGAAATACTCGGGAACGGGGTATTTATGAGCATTTCCAAATGGCTCCGATCGGCTCCGGCGCCCCCACACTTCTGGCCAAATGCGGTGCTGCACACCGCAGAGGCTTGAATCCTGCTCGTTATGGGAGACAACACTCGCAAACCGAGTCAGGATTTGATAAAAAAATATTACTCCTATTGCGAAATGCTCGTTAACCGCGTTACTCGCAATCCGAGGTTCCACTGTATATTTTTTTTTTTTATTGACCTCACTGAATACTGAGGTTTATTTACTTTGGCTACATATCTCAGCTGAATAACCCCTTTTGTCTCTCTCTGGTTTGCCCATATGTGTGCTATCCAGTGACGATAATTCATTTGGCTTGACACCAAGTCATAGTGTTACATCTAACTATCCTTAAAAACATCCCCTGAGGAAGCCCCAAGTGGCGAAACATGTCAGGATAATCACTCCAATGCTACTGTTGAGTGATTAAATTTTCCATCTGTTTTGAAATCTAGATGTTTTCCTGTATTTGTGCACTTTACGCATAGCCAACTTTTTAACCTATGTCTTTTATGTAATAAAACCTTTGTTATGTTTTATATATTGGAGTATTGAAAGTACTTTTTTCTGCCGGCACCCTCAAAAATCCCCCCAAAAACCCTCCCTTGTCTACATACATTTACAGGAATGTTGGTGCCATATTTTTGACACTGTCACCTATCCATGTCACCCCTTCTACTATGCAGTATAGTATAGTTTAAGTGTTTTGGTTAAACTATATGTAAATCTAATAAAAAAAAACTCATATAATTGTGATCATTAGGCCTCATGCATAATGAGCATTAAAACTGCTGCATTTAGGGGTGCATTTTTATCTGCTTCTAAGCGCCACTCCATGTTAGTCTATGTGTCCGTGCACACATAGGCATTTAGAGTCAGGGGCGTTCCAGGGCAGAAAAACAGTCCCACTGCCAGTATGTCTAGGAGCAGCAGCATTTTGGCAGAAAAAATGGTTGACGCATGTAAATGCGTGTTAACTCTAGATGTGAGACGCTCTTGAGCATTAATTTATTTCAATAGCCAAAAAACATTTTTAATCTGGCTAATAAAATTAATGAATGCCCAAGCGCTTGACGCACCTACAGTAAATGCAACTAAACGCTACTAGATGCATATACACGCATCAGGCGTTTTTTCTGCCAAAACGCTGCTGCCAGGAGATAAGGCATTTAGAAGAGCTGGGCAACCGCCAAGTGTGCATGAGCCCTCAATATTTCTAAATCTGTAGATTTCACTAAAATAATACCTGGTGATCCTGTCACAAAGGTCCTTTTTCAGTTATGGGTGACAATGCTCTGTCCCTGTCTTCTAATTGTGCTCCTGCATTGTCACCCTGTTTCTAATAGAGACTGCAAGTGGCCATTTTAACATATATTAGGCATGGTCCAGTGCTGTCATCATGCAATTGCTGCTGGAGTGTATGAGAAGATCAGCTGTCCTGGGACCATATTTAAGGGGTTACTCCACCTTTTGCACCATGTTAAATGTTACACCGACACCCGTATTTAGGGTATAGTATGTAACATTGCGCAAATTTGTCCCTACCAAACAGTCACCCCTGTTTGACTGCATCCTGGGCTCTTCTCCCCCCACAGAAGCTGTGACTTTTGAAAATGACATGGCTGTATGGGGCTCCACTGACACCGCCACGTCATTCTTTCACAGAGATCTATGAATTAATGAACTACAATTCCTGTTTTCCCCCACAGCAGATGAACTTGTAATTCTGATCAGTGCACTGGTAGTCTATTGACATTCCTCCAGCTTAGTAACGGAAAGTCTGTACCTTGGTACGGATGTAGAGTTGGAGGAAAAGTCTACAGGTGTAATGCTTTGCAGGCTCCTATGAAAATTTAAAAAAATAAATAATTAGATGCACATGTTTGACCTGCAAATATATGTGCATTTGTTATTTTTTTTAAGGTGGACGTAGCTAATTTATTTTTAAATAGTAAACTAAACTGACTTTATATAACAGCAAGAATCACATTGGGAGAGTGTAAGTCAATCAGACTCATCTACATTGAACATTGCTGTTATCCAAGCAAATCTAACACATAAGGCTTTCTTATAGGAAAAGAGAGCAAGTGAAGACCTTATAAGTGTGTTAATTTTCTTTCACTATCTAATCGCAGGTGGGGGCAGGCCATGATCAGGCTGAATTTCTTAAACTGCCATGCAGAAAAGATGGCAATGCTATGATTTGGGAGGTCTGCATGGGACTAGAACCATCATTAACAAACTTCATCCTTAAAAACACTGTAGAATACATGGTTGTAAGCTTAGATGGATCTAAAGATGAATGCTAGGTTTGGATAATTTACATAGTTATATTGGTCCAATTTGCAAAGCAGTGTTTGAAAGTGTCTGACCTCCGTTGTTCACAATGCAGGATGGCAGCCTTTGGCACACGACACAGAAGTTAGTGGAGATCACTGGAAAAGCAGTGTCTACTACAGGAATTTCCAGCTTCTAGAGCAGCCATTCTCAACCAGGGTTCCTCCAGAGAAGGCTAGGGGTTCATTGGGCTGTGTCAAACTGACCTCCCATATGATAGCGCCTGCATAGTTCCAGGACCAACACAACTTGGCAGGGCCAGCGGCATGGAAGAATGGCATTCTGACCACCACTGTAAAAGGAGCATTCTTCCCACTGACCATCAATGTATGGGTTACATAGTTAATCTGGTTGAAAATAGACACAAGTCCACCCAGTTCAACCAAACTAGAAAAAAAAACACACACACACAAATAGAAAACCTCCATATATACAATCCTTTATCCACAGTTGGTCCAGAGAAGGGCAAACCCCCCAATAAAGGTTGTTTTCCCAATGGCCACCAATGCAATGGACTAATCTTAGTAGAGGTTCCCTAAGACCTGAAAATTATTACCTTTGGGGTAAAAAGGTGGAGTAAGGCTGTTCTGGAGTGATCCTACAGGTATGGTATATGCATATGTAGCGCTACCCCCAGTTAAGAGAGCCGCTGGATTTGTTTTCGGGCCCTGTGTACAGCACCACCAACCCTTGGCAATCTGCTCGACCCACCCTGGCACAGTTAGTCTAGGGGTTATATTTTTATTATAACTAATTGGTATTGTAAAGGCACCCTCTTTACAGTAAAACAACACACAAATGTTAAAGATTAACCATAACAGTTTAACTTTGGTTGAAAAAGGCTTAAGCAGAATATAATACACACAACCGGCTTGCAGAGCCCTGCAGCAATCAATATAGCACACAATAATGGCGCTGCGCGGTAATCCACCACGCGTAGCTATTATGGTATACACGCCCTGTGGCGCACTAAACAATATTCTATCTCTCCACCCTGGCCAGGTCTGACCCAGAATAAATCTCAGTCCTTCCAATAGGGATTTCTTCGCATGCAAACTTTCGGTGGTGCACTTGATGAATAGTATTTGTAATCCACAAATATGGCAATCACTAAGAACACTATGCTGGGGGGACACTTCAACTCTGTCCTGCTACCGGTCCCCCAGTAGAACAACAAACAAACGATCGGTGAGCCACGGCAGTCTATAGGCCTAGAATCTGTAAAGTCTATTTGATTGAGCAAGTGCTCGCTCACCACTCCGGGCGCGATCCCAGCCCGGGACTTCCACCTGCTGTGTCTCCGCACACAGCGTCTGCAAAGATCGGGTCCCCGATCCAACTGATGTCCTCACTCGACAAGTCAGATGCCACCCAGGCTCCGCAGTGGGGTGGAAGGCTCTTTGGAAGTTGCGCAAGGCCCAGGCTTCAGGCCTTGCACTGCAGCAGATCCGCACAGGAAGAAACTCTTGCTTGCAGCGCGGTGTCCAAAGAGGCCGAGCTCCGCCTCGCCTCCTCCTTAAATAACCCCTCCCATGAGTCTCTGCGGTGGCTAACTGCACTCTGGGTGGCGAACAGGGTTCAGGGTAACGTAGGCCCGGGGGCCTTAAAGAGACCCCGCTACACATAGTTACATAGGTCTGAACTGGGCAACTATGTAAAAATTGCATACCTGGAATTCTCCTTTTAATAGAAATGATAGTGTAGCAGTGAATGATAACATATTTAACTATATTTGTGACATTTGTCTACAATTACATTTTCACTAAATGTGTGAATTGTGTAATTGACTTGCTTGCTGTGCAATATCTACATAACACCACTTCCCATACTGATTTGTAGTTCTAAGAACTTTGGCTGTTCCTACCTAACTTTGTGTGTTCCAGTAACTTCTATTGCATTCTCCATCATGTAAAATTAAGAAACTATCCAGCAGGGAGAGTAGGAGACCCTCATAATGGTTACAGCACGTGCAAAGACTCAGGAATTCCGTCACAGAGATCTCAGTAATATAACTCTGTGAGAAACTGTCAGGTGTTTTAACTCTCCAGCCTCTACCAAGCACTAAGGCCTCATGCACAACTTTTCTAAACATATGTAATGATTTTAAATAGTGTCATGAACATTGTGCGTTTATGTGCATTCAGGTTAACATAGTTTAACTGAGTTTAGAAAAAATATTAATCTACATGTCCAGGGGCAGAAAACTCTAAACACTTTCTATGAAAGAAATTAAAAATAACACACGTTAATGCACCTAAATGCATGTTATTATTATTATTATTTAAGATTTATAAAGTGCCAACAGTTTTCTCAATGCTTTACAATATAAAGGGAGACAGTACAGTTACAATAAAAATAAAATACAAGAGGGTTAGGGGGGCTCTGCTCATAAGAGCTTACAATCTAATAGGGTGAGGTAAGTGGTACAAAAGGCAATAACTGGGAGGGATGAGCTGATGAAAGAATTTAAAAGTTCAGGTTAGGTGGAGGTAGGATAGGCTTCCATGAAGAGATGAGTTTTCAGGGATCACCTAAAGGTGGCTAGAGTAGGAGATACCTGGATAGATTGAGGTAGTTCTACAGCACTACAGCAACATAATATATAAATATCTTAAAATATCCATTCAAAACGTTTTTCTTAGTTTTGGATACTGAGTGGAAAAATTAGAAACCCTCTTGGATTTTACTTTTATCCAAGACTCTGATAGTGTAGCGAACGTCAAAAGCTCACATCAGCTTTCCATTGCTTGTATAGTGGAGAAAATGAGAAGCCCTCGACTGCATAGTGGGTGGTGCTGGACTTTGGTGGGGAGCATTGGACTGCTTGGTGGGGAGCACTGGACTGCTTGGTGGGGAGCACTGGACTGTTTGGTGGGGAGCACTGGATTGTTTGGTGGGGAGAGCTGGACTACATGGTAGAGAACACTGGACAGCTTGGTGGGGAGCACTGGACTGCTTGGAAGGGAGCGCTGAACTGCTTGGTGAAGAGAGCTGGACTACTTGGTGTCTTGTGGTTTGTGATTAGAAGCATGTGGAGAATGGAAGGCAGATTTCTTAGTCTCAAAAATCTTTTAAGATAATCCCTGTAGAGTCGTGAAAAAAAATTGAAGATGCAGATGGCACTCAATTTGTAAAGTAGAGTTCTACTCTATAGCATAGCTGTGGTGGAACTACAAGTCCCATGATGCGCTGCAAAACTAACAGCCACAGGAATGACTTCCATAGGCATGATAGGATTTGTAGATTCACCACAGCTGGAGTGCCAAGGTTGCCTACCTGGCTGTAAAATATGGTCCTACTCTGGACTTATACCAGTAGAGTGACGCCTTCATCTTCCAATTTCTTTCCAGCTTTTGGTTGCTGTTTGCGTGTGTCCCATTGCATATTTTCCCTCACTTCCCATTTGAGATAAACTGTTATTGTGATAGGAAGTGGTGGGAAATCTCTTCAATTGAGCCTGCAAGCCCGGCAAGGGTTCTTATTCCTTCTCTACTAAGGATTAATTTGTGTGTGTTCTAAATGGGTTTGGGTCTGAACCCCTAAGTTAGCTGTTATTTCTGACCCAATGTTCTGTCAGCTGTCCCACACACGATTTACACAAAAGGGGAAATACTTGTGACATCGTTGATCTAATATGGTAACATGGTCTAATATCATCATTGGCCTAATATGTGGTCATAATAGGTCAATGATGTCATAAGTATCCCCACCCATTTGTGCATGTCAGCTGTGAAGCCAGGAGTTCTCTAGCCCTCAGCTCATTGGCCCAGAAATTACAGTTGAGTTGGGGTTTTGAACCCAAGCTCAGATGAAGCAAACCCAAGCTTATCCTTATTCTTTACTTGATCCATTCTAAAAGTTTCAGCTGGAAATGAGCTAATATGTATATTTTAAACAAAGGAGCAAATCTGAAATTCCTGATATCTGTGCTCTAGCATTAATTTACAATATGGAATTAAATCAAGGTCCCTTAGTTCACAGTCTAACTGACACAAAGCTAAGCCTTGTCGGCTAGGCTAAAAACACAAGCACCCCCCCCCCCCCCGCTAATCAAAGCTTAGCAACACCTGCAATGTGGGTCAATTTGTTTACTGCTTAAGTGGGCTGCTTGCCTTCGGCAGAATATTGTTTTGTTTCTGCAAAGCTTTTTATTTTTAAAACTAATGTAAGTTTTGCATTTGAAGGTAATGAAACGAACCATAAATTAGAAACTGAGGGTTCCTTTTCCCTTTAAAGCAGCTAAATTTGCATCTTTTTTTTTTCTCCTCCTTGACAAAAAAAGCAGCGGTGCAAGCCTGGGACTCAGAGGTAATTGCCTTTCAAGAAAAGAACTTTGAATCTCTAGTCATTAATTGCAGAGTTAATCATTGGGATTATACTAAATAATACTAGTGAAACTAATCCAGCTCCGCAAGTTTTCAGATCTATAACTGGTTTAATATGGTAATCACATGCTCAAATGAACACAGCCGTGCGTAGGACTCTGCAAAATGTTGAACTATATGATTTTATGTTCTTTTGTTTCGCTTTACGTTTCTGTTCTGTTTTGTATTTAGACTGAAGTCTAAATCTAACACCAATGGAAATGAAACAGCAGAACAAGATGTATGGATGGACGGTCATTTCATAATCCTGTTTGTTTTTTGGATTATGCAAGATGAAGATGGAGTATAATGTTTTAGTTATCCATGAAGCAGCTTATAGCCAATGTCAATAACCAGTTGGATTTATTTAAAGTAGCTAAATACGCAATCAATGTACATATTTGTGAACTGTCAAAAAGTCTTTAATTCTATTCAGTTTTCTAATCCGAGTACATACTGTATATATCAAAAGATCACCTTTTTTTTATATCCAATCCAAAAATCTGAGTGACTTGTTCAGTCAATAGAGCTGACTAGCTTTGGCGAGGCTACATGGAACACAGTGCCTCCAAAGAGGGTTATGAGAGAAACCCAAATGTGTAAGAAAAGTTGTACAAGAACCACACTTAGTCCAAAGAAAATTTTGATCAATTCACAATAGAGTGGTACAGAATATCTAATGTGTTTCAGGGGTTTAGCCCTTGGTATGTGACCTGCTAATACTGCCAGTACTGCTGTTAATTATATACATACAAGTACTAAAAGCAACCTATTTAGTCAAGTCACCGCAGTTGATTCAGCTTTGCAGGGGTGGCTCCTACTCCTCACCGTAGGCTCTGAAAACATTCAGGTTCTTAGTACTTCGGCCCTAGACCTGGTCAGGACTCAGGAGTCACTATTTATATTTTATTCACAAGGTCTCATATTACCAGAGGTTTAAGGTCTAGTCCATAGGGGTACCCATCCAACACCTGAGGCCCATAAGAATTGTGACCCAGATAGCTGGTACATGCGCCCAGGAAATCTTCCCAGCCTCTTCCACTGATGAACCCTCCGTCACTAAACCACCCCTCACTCCTGACAAGAACCCACTGCTGGATTTGCCTTTCCTGAAGGCATTGGCAGCATCCTTGTATCTTATAGAGTCCTTACTTCCAGTCCAGCATATTTAACAGCAGCATCACTCACCATACCTGGCTGCTAAAGGACAAGTTTTAATTAATGTGCTGATTGTCTTCACTGAACACATCACTGAGTCATTGCTTGATTTTATGCTGTTTACTGAACATTTTAATGGCGTAAAGAACAAACGGCAACTTAGGCCTTTCAAGTTACAGTCCAAAAACATGGAATAGCTAAGTCCAAAAATGTGTCAGAATGTACCAAAGGCGTAACCTTATATACCATTCCCAATTGTTGGGTCTCATAGAAGAGGTGCTGCAGTGCTCACAATGCTGTTGATTGTCCCAACTATTAGTGCTTTCTTTTTCCAGGCCTCGAGCCTAAAACCAACTCTCTTACCCACAAAGGGGAAAGCATTTATGTGTCTACTGGTCCATTTTTCTTACCACTCTCCCTGACAGCCCCTTGTCTAGCTCCTCCTTACCATATATAGACAGTGAGAAAACCCATCCCCAAAAAGACCCAGAAAATCTGGGCACATTAACAAGGCAGTAACCCCTGCCACAGGCACATTACTTATCACACCAGGCCAAAGGTGGATTATTATCTGTGTTGTTTTGGTGACAGCCCAAAGGCGCTAAGGATCCAATGGCCACAAGCAACTCAACTATGCATAAAAACGTAGGAACTGGGGTGTCGAAAAATGGCAGCAAGTGCTCTGGACTAAGTAAAAATGTCAACTATTTGGCTTTAACAGGACACAGTTTGTTTGTCGAAGGGCTGGAGAGGGGTACAATAAAGGTCTGCAGGCAGCAGTGAAGCATAGTGGAGGTTTGGGGCTGCATTTCTGCAAATAGAGTTGGAGGTTTGGTCAGGATCAATGGTATCCTCAATGCTGAGAAATATAGACAGCATTCTTAATTTACAGCCTTTTTTCACACCTGCCTAAGACTTTTACATAGTACTGTATTTTAGGTTACCTAATAGGAGGAGTGCTTTGTGTTCAAACCTTGATTTAGAGACAAAGTAAGGTTATATGCTCTAAGCTTATGAACTTTAACAGTCATTTTTATTTAGTAATTGTTGAAAGTGAGACCTGAAAATAACAATCACATGGCTAAAAATAATGTTCACTACGGCAAATTACACATGCGTTAGAGCAGGGGTAGGCATAGGCAACCTCGGCCCTCCAGCTGTGGTGAAACTACAAGTCCCATGAGACTTTGCAAGACCCTGACAATCACAGGGATGACTCCTAGAGGCAGGGGCATGATAGGATTTGTAGTTTCACCACAGCTGGAGAGCCAAGGTTGCCTACCCCTGTGTTAGAGCTTAGTGGATTTGTAGACAGGTGTATGTGACTTTCTAACCTGTAGGTGGCACTATTCCAGGTGGAAAGGAATTTGATTTAACTCCTTATGGACTCTATTAGACATTTTGGGGAAGACAGTTATCTGATTGTACACTGAAGTCCTGAATTCGGTATTTGGATACACCTAGATCAGGGACTAATCTGCCCGACACCCGCTGTGATTAAACACAGCAGGATTTTTTCAGCAGGTCCCGGCCAATGATTCATGGCCGGGACCTGCTGATCGGCTGTGTTCAATCACAGCCCAGAGCACTGTATTGACAAACAACACAGGGCTCTGTACAGAGGGAACGATCTATTTGTCTCTTCTCTTTGCTTAGCAGGGAGAAGCGTATTATTATCACTGATCACTGTATTAGTGTCTCTCATGATGTCAGTGTCAGTTAGTCAGTTTGTCTATCTCCCACCCAGTGTCAGTTAGTGTCAGACTGCCTGCCACACTATCACAGTCCCACTATAAAGCCCTGTACACACGATCAAATTTCCTATGGATTCTAATCCGATGGATTTTTCCATCGGAAATCCGATCAAGCTGACTTCCATCAGTCTTGCCTACACACCATCAGTCAAAAATCCGACCGTCCCAAACACCGTGACGTAAAACACTCCGACGGGCCAAGAAAAATGAAGTTCAATGCTTCTGAGCATGCGTCGACTTGATTCTGAGCATGCGTGGGTTTTTTCTCCGATGGAGTTCCACACAGACGATCGGAATTTGCTATCGTTTTTTTTCCCATCGGATAAATTTAAAACATGTTCTATTTTTTCTCACCGATGGAAAAAAGACCGATGGGGCCCATACACGATCGGTTTGTCCGATGAGAAAAGTCCATCGGACTGTTTTCATCGGTAAAACCGATCATGTGTACACGGCATAAGTCGCTGATCGTCGCCATTACTAGTATAAATAAATAAAAATTCCAGTATATATACCATTGTTTGTAGACGCTATAACTTTCACACAAACCAATCAATATACACTCATTGGGGGTGGTTAATATAAGATAATTCAGTATAATAAAAATGGTGTGTGTTTACTCCCTGTTTGGGTATCTTATTTGAGGCCCTGTCTACAAATTAACCTTAAATTCTGTACAGAGAGATAAGTAATTATTGGAAAATCATCTCTGCGGATGGTTTGGGGGTCCGGATTTAATTACTTGCTCCCGTGCAAATATTCGTTCCACCCAATGTATCAGTGAATTAGTAAAAAAAGTGAGATCTCAATGGTATAAGCCAGAATTATCCAATGAGGATCCCACTTTTAATACTATGGTAAATTTGTGGAAAAATCGCCACCACCCTGTAACATCATTGATGTAAAGACGTATAAAATACTACTTTACTAGGTGCTGTCAAAATAAGGAAGTATAGAGTGTTCTTATTATTAGGGAAGGGATGTCATACAGGGCATGCTCTCTGTGTGTCACTTCTGTCATGATATGGTGCTACACTATGTTATAAGGTTAACACCCAGTAAGAAAGTATATTTTAATATTAGGAGGTCATATAAGGAGCTCATTGGTAGAGCATACTTCTCCTGCATGCCCATTGTGTAACAATGATGAACAGTAGGAGAATGTAGTTAACACAAATAACACACATAATGTGTAACACAAAAACTGTATATAACACAAATAAAGACAGTGTATCATCATCTTCAACATGGCAAGTAATGCTTGTTCAGTTAAGCAGCAATTTAAAAAAAAAGATTTAAATCACAGGAATAGGGGGTGAAACATACCTTTGCAACTGGGTGCAAGAGGGTGATAGGGTGTGTTGCGGAAACACGTCATTGTGCACTATCACTATTCATATTGGCACATTTGTTTTGATTGGCAATCCAATGCCCCATGGCATCTTCACTCTGATGTATATATATCTAGCGCACCCACCTATCCCCCAGCCTGCATTTACCTTGGCTCCTCGCAGCCCGTACCCTCTTGTGCAAAAGGTTGAGCGGTGTTATTGTTGGGTCTTGTCTGCAGCCAGGCCAGAATCCTCCCGAGAATGATTCTCGCCTCTATCGTGAGTAGAGGCAAGTCCTTAACTTCCCCAGTAACATGAATGTCCACACCAGCTGAAGCTCCAACTTAAGATTTATTCTCGCTTTACAATACACAGTCTCTTGAATAGGAAAAAGGTTGGAGCAAAAGAACAGAACAGCTCAAGGTGTGGAGGAGGTCCAGGCACAAACGTAGCTCTTCACTGTACTACTCAGATTCTCAAGCAGTATACTAGGCGCACAGTCTCTGCCACAGACCGTGAGTTTGGTCTCTGCCACAGACCCGGTGAATAAGGTCACTGCCACTGACCTGTTGAACGTGAACTTCCTTCTTAGAACATGGCCCCTATCAAGGAGAAGAGGTCCCCCTAGAGAGTCAACAGACTCTTCCTTCACCGTGACTCCTGCATCGGTCCTTCAGAATGATCCTCCCTTCTCTGAGAGTGCGGGTCCCCTCGCAAGGCGGCACCCTGGACTTCTCATTCTTTAGCGGACCCCAGCCAAAGGTGCTGGGCCCCGGGCCTTCACCACATCCCCTGGGTCACGGGGAACTCATCACCAGCATTATCCCCTGAAGAAAGAAGTTACCGCTCAGACGTGGCTGTTGATCTGCTCACTGGATCCGAAGCCATGGGTGTAGGTGATTGCATATAACAATGCAGAAACTAAAGAAAAGCTTGGACAGCCGCACTCCAAAAAATTTGTTGGTTCTTTATTTAAAAAAACAAGGTCACATCAACACATATGACAGCAAAAAACAGCAAGAGGAGCTGTTATTTTTTTAAATAAAGAACCAACAAATTTTTTGGAGTGCGGCTGTCCAAGCTTTTCTTCAGTTTCTGCACCAGCATTATCCCCTGAAGACAAAATTGGTCCATAGCCACTAACAAATCAAGGTGTCTGAGCCTAATTACCACTCAGAGACTCCCCCTAAATTGACCACCCTGCTACAAATTCCCCCTACTAATGGACACTGGTCCCCAAACCCTTGCCTCCCGAACCGAGTCAGCATAGGCCTATTCCAGAGACAAGAAAAAAACAAAACAAATTTAAAAAACTGCTTGTTTGTGCCAGATCCTAACATGGGGAAAAGGGAGTTGAATATAGAAATGAAAGAAGAGCAAATAGAAACACATGTGCGCTAGGGATGAGCTCGGTGTTCGAGTCGAACATACGTTCGACTCGAACATCGGCTGTTCGATCGTTCGACGAAGATCGAACGATTTGGGCCGTTCGCGCCTAATTCGAGTGACGCGAACGGCCCACAATGCACTACGCCATCGCAGTGTCATCCAGGCGCTGTGATTGGCCAAGCATGCACTGTGACCCCGCATGCTTGGCCAATCACAGCGCCGGCAGCGAGGAGAGCAATGATTGGCCACAGGCAGGATGCCTGTGGCCAATTATTACTGAGGGTGTTTAGTACACGCCCCACACTATAAAAGGCCGCCAGCACGGCGGCCTAGTGTAGTGTGTTCCGGAGCAGGGAAAGAGAAGCATAGGCAGGGACAGTGACATTTTTTTTTTCTTGCTTAACCTGGATTCCTTTAGTTTAGGGAAAGAGAAGGATAGGTAGGGAGAGTGTCAGTGTGTTTTACTGTGCGAATCCTTGTTTCTAGGGACAGGGAAGGACAGTGAGGGAAATTCTCCTTGTGCTATAGTGTGCTAAAGCATTGATCATCAAGCATCTTTAAAAAATCATTTTTTCTAGGGACAGAAAACTATAGGTAGGGAGAGTGTCAGTGTGTTTTACTGTGCGAATCCTTGTTTCTAGGGACAGGGAAGGGCAGTGAGGGAAATTCTCCTTGTGCTATAGTGTGCTAAAGCATTGATCATCAACCATCTTTAAAAAAATCATTTTTTCTAGGGACAGAAAACTATAGGTAGGGAGAGTGTCAGTGTGTTTTACTGTGATAATCCTTGTTTCTAGGGACAGGGAAGGACAGTGAGGGAAATTCTCCTTGTGCTATAGTGTGCTAAAGCATTGATCATCAACCATCTTTAAAAAAACATTTTTTCTAGGGACAGAAAACTATAGGTAGGAAGAGTGTCAGTTTCTTTCACTGTGATAATCCTTGTTTCTAGGGACAGGGAAGGACAGTGAGGGAAATTCTCCTTGTGCTATAGTGTGCTAAAGCATTGATCATCAACCATCTTTAAAAAAAAAAAATTCTAGGGACAGAAAACTATAGGTAGGAAGAGTGTCAGTTTCTTTCACTGTGATAATCCTTGTTTCTAGGGACAGGGAAGGACAGTGAGGGAAATTCTCCTTGTGCTATAGTGTGCTAAAGCATTGATCATCATCAACCATCTTTAAAAAAACATTTTTTCTAGGGACAGAAAACTATAGGTAGGAAGAGTGTCAGTTTCTTTAACTGTGATAATCCTTGTTTCTAGGGACAGGGAAGGACAGTGAGGGAAATTCTCCTTGTGCTATAGTGTGCTAAAGCATTGATCATCAACCATCTTTAAAAAAACATTTTTTCTAGGGACAGAAAACTATAGGTAGGAAGAGTGTCAGTTTCTTTCACTGTGATAATCCTTGTTTCTAGGGACAGGGAAGGACAGTGAGGGAAATTCTACTTGTGCTATAGTGTGCTAAAGCATTGATCATCAATCAGCTTTAAAAAACATTTTTTCTAGGGACAGAAAACTATAGGTAGTGTGACAGCAGGAAGGTAAAGTCACCTGGTTGCATCCAGGGGGGTAGATATATTTCGCCCAGATTCAGGCTTTACGCCGACTTATACAACTAGGTGGAGAGTTGTATAAGGCTAGTGGGCTCATGGATGACTCATACCTCTAGGGAGAGTGTGGGGCGTCGTGCAGACAGAGATGAGGAGACCAGCTGAACCTTGTCAGCTCATTTAGGCCTCTATAAGAACTCCCAGCTTCATTAGATGTTAGCTCATGCCTGGAACCAGACCTGTGTGGACTGTCTAGGGAGAGTGAACCCCTGTGCGGTGAGAAAAAGCCTGTGTGGCTATTTGCTTGGACATTTAAAACCAGGGACTTAGGGACTAGGACAGCACTAGGCTGATCCCAGTTGTTAGTTAGGAAACCTGTATGTTTAGTCAGAGGTCAAGTTGACCAGGATTTATTTTATTTATGTTTCTTTTGCTTTGCTGTGTTTTGTCACTGTAAATAGAAAATAAACCGCACCTTTTTGATTTTGAAAACCACAACCTCCGTTTGCTGGGCCTGTTTTTGTCTGGGGAGCCCATCCCGGGGGTCACACACACCCGCTGCCGAGCTAACCCCCTCACAGTTGGTGGAGAACCAGTGGCAGTTTTTTTTTAAGCCAGCATGGAGGAGATACTGAAACAGCTGGCTCTAGCAAATGCCAATCAACAGCAGACAAATGCAGGTTTGCAAAGGAGCCTTGCAGCCCAGCAGCAAGCTCATCAACAGAGCCTTGCAGCCCAGCAGCAAGCTCACCAACAGAGTCTGGAAGCTCAGCAACAAGCCCAGCAGCAATCTGAGGCCCGCTTCATAGACCTGTTACAGAAGCAAGAGCAGAGACTACAACAAATGGAAGCAGTAATGCAGCAACGTCCGCAGACCAGTGAGGAAAGCCGTCCCACTAATACCGCGTCCTTTGGGGTGAGTCGTTTATTGACAAAAATGACTGGAGAGGATGATCCAGAGGTATTTTTGACCACATTTGAAAGGACCGCTGAAAGAGAAAAGTGGCCTGAGGAGCAGTGGGCTGGACTGGTGGCTCCTCTGTTAACTGGTGAATCGCAGAAAGCTTACTATGACCTAGAGCCTAACCAAGCAAAAGACTATGTGATGCTAAAAGCTGAAATTTTGGCAAGGCTGGGTGTCACCCAGGCTGTCCGGGCTCAGCGTGTGCATAACTGGACTTTCCAGCTTGGAAAACCCCCCAGGTCTCAAATGTATGATCTCATTCACCTGAGCAGAAAGTGGCTACAGCCAGAGACTTTGTCCGCACCAAAGATTGTGGAACGTGTTGTAATGGATCGGTTTTTGAGAGCTCTTCCTACTGCCATCCAAAAGTGGGTAAGCCATGGAGACCCAGAAACGGCCGGTAAACTTGTGGATCGGGTAGAGAGATACTTGGCTGCAGAGAACCTGACGGCCTCTTCCAGAGACACTCAGACTTTCCACCCTAAGACCAGACCATCCCCAGGGGCGGATAAGAGGATTCCAAGGGGTGAGGGTGGAGAGAGTGAGAGGGTGGGAGCTCTACCCCAAGTTTGGCGAGAACAGCCTGGGAAATCAGCGGCTCAAGAGGCGGCAAGAAGGATCGTTTGCTACCGCTGCCGGCAAGCGGGACATATTGCAGCCAATTGCCCGGTTGTGGAGGAACCCATGCAGTGTGACTTTCTGACGGGCAGACGTCAGTCGCTGTGTGCGACAGTCGCATGCACTGCCATTCGAGGAACTGAGAAACATTTATGCAAAATGTGTGTTAATGGTAGAAATGTTGTGGTATTGCTGGATTCAGGTAGCCTTGTGACCCTGATAAAGGCTGAGTTAGTTAAAACAGAGGTCTTTGGGAATAGCAAGGTAGCTGTTATTTGTGTGCATGGGGACACCCGAGAGTATCCAGTGACTACAGTGTGTTTCGAGACCCCCAAAGGTACCCTCTCTCATCCAGTGGGCTTAGTATCTCAGTTACCGCATGACGCCATTGTGGGAAGGGATTTTCCGAAGTTCTGGGAACTGTGGGATGATCCTGAGCCCCCCACTGGTGCCCCTATGTACCAGGAATGTGATAGCCAGAACTCCCCTGAGAGTGGTGAGGACTCTCCGGAATTTCCCTTATCAGTATTGGCAGGGGAGACTCAAGAAACTGGAGAGGAGCCCACCTCCTCAGACGAAAACCTACCGTCTGTGGAGTTTTCTGATCTTGAGGTTCACAGGGAAAACTTTGCCACAGAACAGTTGAAAGACCCCGCCCTAATAAAGGCACGGGAAAACGTAGTGAAAATAGATGGCGAGTTAGTGAACCCAGATAATACCTGCACTTACCCATACTTCAGCGTAGAGAAGGACCTACTGTATCGGGTGGCAAAAAGGGCAGAAGAAACCGTTGAGCAGCTTGTGGTGCCCAAACCTTACAGGAAGTTGGTGTTGGAGTTGGCCCATGGGCACATTCTTGGAGGTCATCTGGGGACAGAGAAAACCCGAGAGAGGGTATTACAGAGATTCTATTGGCCGGGGGTGATGAAGGACATAGAAAATTATTGTTCCTCCTGCCCTGTGTGTCAGAGGTCGGCCCCGATGCCACATTTCCGTAGCCCGCTGGTCCCTCTACCCATCATTGAGGTCCCGTTTGAGAGGATCGCCATGGATTTGGTAGGGCCTATAATCAAGTCCGCTAGGGGGCACCAGTACATATTAGTTATAATGGACTATGCCACCCGTTATCCAGAAGCGATCCCTCTCCGAAATACCTCGGCCAAGACCATAGCCAAAGAGCTATCTCTTGTGTTTAGCCGGGTGGGTATTTGTAAAGAACTGCTTACGGACCAAGGTACACCCTTTATGTCCCGGGTTATGAAGGAGCTGTGTAAATTGTTCAAAGTGACGCAATTACGTACATCTGTGTATCACCCCCAAACCGATGGGCTGGTTGAAAGATTCAACAAAACCCTAAAACAAATGTTGAAGAAAGTGGTGGATAGAGATGGAAAGGATTGGGACTGTCTACTTCCTTATCTGATGTTTGCTATTAGGGAGGTGCCCCAATCCTCTACGGGATTCTCCCCCTTTGAGTTACTGTATGGGAGACACCCAAGAGGGCTGTTGGATATTGCCAAGGAAACTTGGGAAAGTGAGAGTTCTCCCCACAGGAGTGTGATTGAGCATGTCGCCCTGATGCAAGACCGAATTGCACAGGTAATGCCCATCGTGAAGGAACATTTGGCCCAAGCGCAGTTAGCACAGCAGAGAGTGTACAACCGTGGAGCCAAGACCCGTACCTTTTCCCCGGGGGATAGGATACTGGTACTTGTCCCTACGGTTGAAAGTAAATTCCTTGCCAAATGGCAAGGCCCCTATGAGATAATGGAAAAAGTGAGCGAAGTGAATTACAAGGTCAGACAACCAGGAAGGCGAAAGCCCGAACAGATCTATCACGTTAATCTGTTGAAAGCCTGGAGGGATAGAGAGTCCCTAGTCGCAGACACTTGGTCACCAGCTCAAACTGGTTGCGTGATTCCTGAGGTTGGAATAGCAGCCACCTTGTCACAACCCCAACAACAGGAGGTTAAGGAGTTTGTGCTTCGCAACAAGGAGGTATTCTCTGAGCTGCCGGGACAAACATCTGGGGTAGAGCATGACATCATTACCCCGCCCGGTGAAAGGGTGAAGTTAAAACCCTATCGGATCCCAGAGGCCCGACGGGAGGCAATACGGGAGGAAGTACAGAAAATGCTGAACTTAGGGGTGATAGAGGAGTCCCAAAGTGATTGGTCTAGTCCCATTGTGTTGGTGCCTAAACCGGATGGGAGCTGGCGATTTTGTAACGATTTTCGTCAGTTGAACAAAGTTACAAAATTTGACACCTACCCCATGCCACGTATAGATGAGTTGATCGACCGGCTGGGAACAGCCCGATACATGACGACTCTTGACCTCACAAAAGGGTATTGGCAAATCCCCCTGGCCAAGTCGGCCAAAGAGAAAACCGCATTTGTAACCCCAGACGGGGCGTTCCAATATAAAAGAATGCCGTTCGGGTTACAGAATGCGCCGGCCACATTCCAGCGGAAAATGGACCAGATGCTGAGGCCCCATCGGGAGTATGCTGCGGCTTACCTGGATGACGTAATTGTCCATAGCACAGATTGGGCCTCACATCTGCCAAAAGTGCAAGCAGTCCTGGACTCTGTTCGGGAAGCGGGGTTTACGGCTAACCCCAAGAAGTGTACCATTGGGCAGGAGGAGGCCAAATATCTTGGGTACACCATTGGGAGGGGAGTAATAAAACCCCAACTCAACAAAGTCGAGGCCATCCAGAGTTGGCCACGTCCCAACAGCAAGAAGCAGGTACGAGCCTTTCTGGGAATCGCTGGGTATTATCGGCGATTCATTCCCCACTTTGCTTCTAAGGCTGTGCCCCTAACCAACCTGACGAAGGGGAAAGGGTCGGTCATGATTAAATGGACCCCCGAGGCTGAGGCAGCATTCCAATTCTTGAAACAAGCCTTATGTAGCCAGCCAGTGTTGTACTCACCCGACTTCTCTAAAGACTTTGTCGTACAAAGTGATGCGTCAGATGTGGGGTTAGGAGCAGTATTGTCCCAGGTCTGGAACGGGGAAGAGCACCCAGTCATTTACCTCAGCAGGAAGTTGAAGTCCCATGAGGTAAATTACGCCACCGTTGAAAAGGAGTGTTTAGCGGTGAAGTGGGCTCTAGATTCCCTTCGGTACTACCTGCTAGGTAGGCACTTTGACATGGTTACGGATCACGCTCCGTTAAAGTGGATGGCTCAAAACAAGGAAACAAATAGAAGAGTGAATAGGTGGTTCCTGGCCCTCCAGGAATTCAACTTCACAGTAAAGCATCGCCCTGGCGTTCAAATGGGGAATGTGGATGCTTTGTCTCGAGTACATGAATGCCTGATTGCTGGTGTTCCAACCCCGAGGTTAAAACAAGAGGGGGGGGTATGTGACAGCAGGAAGGTAAAGTCACCTGGTTGCATCCAGGGGGGTAGATATATTTCGCCCAGATTCAGGCTTTACGCCGACTTATACAACTAGGTGGAGAGTTGTATAAGGCTAGTGGGCTCATGGATGACTCATACCTCTAGGGAGAGTGTGGGGCGTCGTGCAGACAGAGATGAGGAGACCAGCTGAACCTTGTCAGCTCATTTAGGCCTCTATAAGAACTCCCAGCTTCATTAGATGTTAGCTCATGCCTGGAACCAGACCTGTGTGGACTGTCTAGGGAGAGTGAACCCCTGTGCGGTGAGAAAAAGCCTGTGTGGCTATTTGCTTGGACATTTAAAACCAGGGACTTAGGGACTAGGACAGCACTAGGCTGATCCCAGTTGTTAGTTAGGAAACCTGTATGTTTAGTCAGAGGTCAAGTTGACCAGGATTTATTTTATTTATGTTTCTTTTGCTTTGCTGTGTTTTGTCACTGTAAATAGAAAATAAACCGCACCTTTTTGATTTTGAAAACCACAACCTCCGTTTGCTGGGCCTGTTTTTGTCTGGGGAGCCCATCCCGGGGGTCACACACACCCGCTGCCGAGCTAACCCCCTCACAGTAGGGAGAGTGTCAGTGTGTTTTACTGTGATAATCCTTGTTTCTAGGGACAGGGAAGGACAGTGAGAGAAATTCTCCTTGTGCTATAGTGTGCTAAAGCATTGATCATCAACCATCTTTAAAAAAACATTTTTTCTAGGGACAGAAAACTATAGGTAGGAAGAGTGTCAGTTTCTTTCACTGTGATAATCCTTGTTTCTAGGGACAGGGAAGGACAGTGAGGGAAATTCTCCTTGTGCTATAGCGGGCTAAAGCATTGATCATCAACCGTCTTTAAAAAAACATTTTTTCTAGGGACAGAAAACTATAGGTAGGAAGAGTGTCAGTTTCTTTCACTGTGATAATCCTTGTTTCTAGGGACAGGGAAGGACAGTGAGGGAAATTCTACTTGTGCTATAGTGTGCTAAAGCATTGATCATCAACCGTCTTTAAAAAAACATTTTTTCTAGGGACAGAAAACTATAGGTAGGAAGAGTGTCAGTTTCTTTCACTGTGATAATCCTTGTTTCTAGGGACAGGGAAGGACAGTGAGGGAAATTCTCCTTGTGCTATAGTGTGCTAAAGCATTGATCATCAACCATCTTTAAAAAAACATTTTTTCTAGGGACAGAAAACTATAGGTAGGAAGAGTGTCAGTTTCTTTCACTGTGATAATCCTTGTTTCTAGGGACAGGGAAGGACAGTGAGGGAAATTCTCCTTGTGCTATAGTGTGCTAAAGCATTGATCATCAACCATCTTTAAAAAAACATTTTTTCTAGGGACAGAAAACTATAGGTAGGAAGAGTGTCAGTTTCTTTCACTGTGATAATCCTTGTTTCTAGGGACAGGGAAGGACAGTGAGGGAAATTCTACTTGTGCTATAGTGTGCTAAAGCATTGATCATCAATCAGCTTTAAAAAACATTTTTTCTATGGACAGAAAACTATAGGTAGGAAGAGTGTCAGTTTCTTTCACTGTGACAATCCTTGTTTCTAGGGACAGGGAAGGACAGTGAGGGAAATTCTCCTTGTGCTATAGTGTGCTAAAGCATTGATCATCAACCATCTTTAAAAAAACATTTTTTCTAGGGACAGAAAACTATAGGTAGGAAGAGTGTCAGTTTCTTTCACTGTGATAATCCTTGTTTCTAGGGACAGGGAAGGACAGTGAGGGAAATTCTCCTTGTGCTATAGTGTGCTAAAGCATTGATCATCAACCATCTTTAAAAAAACATTTTTTCTAGGGACAGAAAACTATAGGTAGGAAGAGTGTCAGTTTCTTTCACTGTGATAATCCTTGTTTCTAGGGACAGGGAAGGACAGTGAGGGAAATTCTACTTGTGCTATAGTGTGCTAAAGCATTGATCATCAACCGTCTTTAAAAAAACATTTTTTCTAGGGACAGAAAACTATAGGTAGGAAGAGTGTCAGTTTCTTTCACTGTGATAATCCTTGTTTCTAGGGACAGGGAAAAACAGTGAGGGAAATTCTCCTTGTGCTATAGTGTGCTAAAGCATTGATCATCAACCATCTTTAAAAAAACATTTTTTCTAGGGACAGAAAACTATAGGTAGGAAGAGTGTCAGTTTCTTTCACTGTGATAATCCTTGTTTCTAGGGACAGGGAAGGACAGTGAGGGAAATTCTCCTTGTGCTATAGTGTGCTAAAGCATTGATCATCAACCATCTTTAAAAAAACATTTTTTCTAGGGACAGAAAACTATAGGTAGGAAGAGTGTCAGTTTCTTTCACTGTGATAATCCTTGTTTCTAGGGACAGGGAAGGACGGTGAGGGAAATTCTACTTGTGCTATAGTGTGCTAAAGCATTGATCATCAATCAGCTTTAAAAAAACATTTTTTCTAGGGACAGAAAACTATAGGTAGGAAGAGTGTCAGTTTCTTTCACTGTGATAATCCTTGTTTCTAGGGACAGGGAAGGACAGTGAGGGAAATTCTCCTTGTGCTATAGTGTGCTAAAGCATTGATCATCAACCATCTTTAAAAAAACATTTTTTCTAGGGACAGAAAACTATAGGTAGGAAGAGTGTCAGTTTCTTTCACTGTGATAATCCTTGTTTCTAGGGACAGGGAAGGACAGTGAGGGAAATTCTCCTTGTGCTATAGTGTGCTAAAGCATTGATCATCAACCATCTTTAAAAAAACATTTTTTCTAGGGACAGAAAACTATAGGTAGGAAGAGTGTCAGTTTCTTTCACTGTGATAATCCTTGTTTCTAGGGACAGGGAAGGACAGTGACGGAAATTCTCCTTGTGCTATAGTGTGCTAAAGCATTGATCATCAACCATCTTTAAAAAAACATTTTTTCTAGGGACAGAAAACTATAGGTAGGAAGAGTGTCAGTTTCTTTCACTGTGATAATCCTTGTTTCTAGGGACAGGGAAGGACAGTGAGGGAAATTCTACTTGTGCTATAGTGTGCTAAAGCATTGATCATCAACCGTCTTTAAAAAAAAATTTTTCTAGGGACAGAAAACTATAGGTAGGAAGAGTGTCAGTTTCTTTCACTGTGATAATCCTTGTTTCTAGGGACAGGGAAAAACAGTGAGGGAAATTCTCCTTGTGCTATAGTGTGCTAAAGCATTGATCATCAACCATCTTTAAAAAAACATTTTTTCTAGGGACAGAAAACTATAGGTAGGAAGAGTGTCAGTTTCTTTCACTGTGATAATCCTTGTTTCTAGGGACAGGGAAGGACAGTGAGGGAAATTCTCCTTGTGCTATAGTGTGCTAAAGCATTGATCATCAACCATCTTTAAAAAAACATTTTTTCTAGGGACAGAAAACTATAGGTAGGAAGAGTGTCAGTTTCTTTCACTGTGATAATCCTTGTTTCTAGGGACAGGGAAGGACAGTGAGGGAAATTCTACTTGTGCTATAGTGTGCTAAAGCATTGATCATCAATCAGCTTTAAAAAAACATTTTTTCTAGGGACAGAAAACTATAGGTAGGAAGAGTGTCAGTTTCTTTCACTGTGATAATCCTTGTTTCTAGGGACAGGGAAGGACAGTGAGGGAAATTCTCCTTGTGCTATAGTGTGCTAAAGCATTGATCATCAACCATCTTTAAAAAAACATTTTTTCTAGGGACAGAAAACTATAGGTAGGAAGAGTGTCAGTTTCTTTCACTGTGATAATCCTTGTTTCTAGGGACAGGGAAGGACAGTGAGGGAAATTCTCCTTGTGCTATAGTGTGCTAAAGCATTGATCATCAACCATCTTTAAAAAATCATTTTTTCTAGGGACAGAAAACTATAGGTAGGAAGAGTGTCAGTTTCTTTCACTGTGATAATCCTTGTTTCTAGGGACAGGGAAGGACAGTGAGGGAAATTCTCCTTGTGCTATAGTGTGCTAAAGCATTGATCATCAATCAGCTTTAAAAAAACATTTTTTCTAGGGACAGAAAACTATAGGTAGGAAGAGTGTCAGTTTCTTTCACTGTGATAATCCTTGTTTCTAGGGACAGGGAAGGACAGTGAGGGAAATTCTCCTTGTGCTATAGTGTGCTAAAGCATTGATCATCAACCATCTTTAAAAAAACATTTTTTCTAGGGACAGAAAACTATAGGTAGGAAGAGTGTCAGTTTCTTTCACTGTGATAATCCTTGTTTCTAGGGACAGGGAAGGACAGTGAGGAAAATTCTACTTGTGCTATAGTGTGCTAAAGCATTGATCATCAATCAGCTTTAAAAAACATTTTTTCTAGGGACAGAAAACTATAGGTAGGGAGAGTGTCAGTGTGTTTTACTGTGATAATCCTTGTTTCTAGGGACAGGGAAGGACAGTGAGGGAAATTCTCCTTGTGCTATAGTGTGCTAAAGCATTGATCATCAACCATCTTTAAAAAAAAAAATTTTTCTAGGGACAGAAAACTATAGGTAGGAAGAGTGTCAGTTTCTTTCACTGTGATAATCCTTGTTTCTAGGGACAGGGAAGGACAGTGAGGGAAATTCTCCTTGTGCTATAGTGTGCTAAAGCATTGATCATCAACCATCTTTAAAAAAACATTTTTTCTAGGGACAGAAAACTATAGGTAGGAAGAGTGTCAGTTTCTTTCACTGTGATAATCCTTGTTTCTAGGGACAGGGAAGGACAGTGAGGGAAATTCTCCTTGTGCTATAGTGTGCTAAAGCATTGATCATCAACCATCTTTAAAAAAACATTTTTTCTAGGGACAGAAAACTATAGGTAGGAAGAGTGTCAGTTTCTTTCACTGTGATAATCCTTGTTTCTAGGGACAGGGAAGGACAGTGAGGGAAATTCTACTTGTGCTATAGTGTGCTAAAGCATTGATCATCAATCAGCTTTAAAAAACATTTTTTCTAGGGACAGAAAACTATAGGTAGGGAGAGTGTCAGTGTGTTTTACTGTGATAATCCTTGTTTCTAAGGACAGGGAAGGACAGTGAGGGAAATTCTCCTTGTGCTATAGTGTGCTAAAGCATTGATCATCAACCATCTTTAAAAAAACATTTTTTCTAGGGACAGAAAACTATAGGTAGGAAGAGTGTCAGTTTCTTTCACTGTGATAATCCTTGTTTCTAGGGACAGGGAAGGACAGTGAGGGAAATTCTCCTTGTGCTATAGTGTGCTAAAGCATTGATCATCAACCATCTTTAAAAAATCATTTTTTCTAGGGACAGAAAACTATAGGTAGGAAGAGTGTCAGTTTCTTTCACTGTGATAATCCTTGTTTCTAGGGACAGGGAAGGACAGTGAGGGAAATTCTCCTTGTGCTATAGTGTGCTAAAGCATTGATCATCAACCGTCTTTAAAAAAACATTTTTTCTAGGGACAGAAAACTATAGGTAGGAAGAGTGTCAGTTTCTTTCACTGTGATAATCCTTGTTTCTAGGGACAGGGAAGGACAGTGAGGGAAATTCTACTTGTGCTATAGTGTGCTAAAGCATTGATCATCAATCAGCTTTAAAAAAACATTTTTTCTAGGGACAGAAAACTATAGGTAGGAAGAGTGTCAGTTTCTTTCACTGTGATAATCCTTGTTTCTAGGGACAGGGAAGGACAGTGAGGTAAATTCTCCTTGTGCTATAGTGTGCTAAAGCATTGATCATCAACCATCTTTAAAAAAAACATTTTTTCTAGGGACAGAAAACTATAAGTAGGAAGAGTGTCAGTTTCTTTCACTGTGATAATCCTTGTTTCTAGGGACAGGGAAGGACAGTGAGGGAAATTCTCCTTGTGCTATAGTGTGCTAAAGCATTGATCATCAACCATCTTTAAAAAAACATTTTTTCTAGGGACAGAAAACTATAGGTAGGAAGAGTGTCAGTTTCTTTCACTGTGATAATCCTTGTTTCTAGGGACAGGGAAGGACAGTGAGGAAAATTCTACTTGTGCTATAGTGTGCTAAAGCATTGATCATCAATCAGCTTTAAAAAACATTTTTTCTAGGGACAGAAAACTATAGGTAGGGAGAGTGTCAGTGTGTTTTACTGTGATAATCCTTGTTTCTAGGGACAGGGAAGGACAGTGAGGGAAATTCTCCTTGTGCTATAGTGTGCTAAAGCATTGATCATCAACCATCTTTAAAAAAAAAATTTTTTCTAGGGACAGAAAACTATAGGTAGGAAGAGTGTCAGTTTCTTTCACTGTGATAATCCTTGTTTCTAGGGACAGGGAAGGACAGTGAGGGAAATTCTCCTTGTGCTATAGTGTGCTAAAGCATTGATCATCAACCATCTTTAAAAAAACATTTTTTCTAGGGACAGAAAACTATAGGTAGGAAGAGTGTCAGTTTCTTTCACTGTGATAATCCTTGTTTCTAGGGACAGGGAAGGACAGTGAGGGAAATTCTCCTTGTGCTATAGTGTGCTAAAGCATTGATCATCAACCATCTTTAAAAAAACATTTTTTCTAGGGACAGAAAACTATAGGTAGGAAGAGTGTCAGTTTCTTTCACTGTGATAATCCTTGTTTCTAGGGACAGGGAAGGACAGTGAGGGAAATTCTACTTGTGCTATAGTGTGCTAAAGCATTGATCATCAATCAGCTTTAAAAAACATTTTTTCTAGGGACAGAAAACTATAGGTAGGGAGAGTGTCAGTGTGTTTTACTGTGATAATCCTTGTTTCTAAGGACAGGGAAGGACAGTGAGGGAAATTCTCCTTGTGCTATAGTGTGCTAAAGCATTGATCATCAACCATCTTTAAAAAAACATTTTTTCTAGGGACAGAAAACTATAGGTAGGAAGAGTGTCAGTTTCTTTCACTGTGATAATCCTTGTTTCTAGGGACAGGGAAGGACAGTGAGGGAAATTCTCCTTGTGCTATAGTGTGCTAAAGCATTGATCATCAACCATCTTTAAAAAATCATTTTTTCTAGGGACAGAAAACTATAGGTAGGAAGAGTGTCAGTTTCTTTCACTGTGATAATCCTTGTTTCTAGGGACAGGGAAGGACAGTGAGGGAAATTCTCCTTGTGCTATAGTGTGCTAAAGCATTGATCATCAACCGTCTTTAAAAAAACATTTTTTCTAGGGACAGAAAACTATAGGTAGGAAGAGTGTCAGTTTCTTTCACTGTGATAATCCTTGTTTCTAGGGACAGGGAAGGACAGTGAGGGAAATTCTACTTGTGCTATAGTGTGCTAAAGCATTGATCATCAATCAGCTTTAAAAAAACATTTTTTCTAGGGACAGAAAACTATAGGTAGGAAGAGTGTCAGTTTCTTTCACTGTGATAATCCTTGTTTCTAGGGACAGGGAAGGACAGTGAGGTAAATTCTCCTTGTGCTATAGTGTGCTAAAGCATTGATCATCAACCATCTTTAAAAAAAACATTTTTTCTAGGGACAGAAAACTATAAGTAGGAAGAGTGTCAGTTTCTTTCACTGTGATAATCCTTGTTTCTAGGGACAGGGAAGGACAGTGAGGGAAATTCTCCTTGTGCTATAGTGTGCTAAAGCATTGATCATCAACCATCTTTAAAAAAACATTTTTTCTAGGGACAGAAAACTATAGGTAGGAAGAGTGTCAGTTTCTTTCACTGTGATAATCCTTGTTTCTAGGGACAGGGAAGGACAGTGAGGAAAATTCTACTTGTGCTATAGTGTGCTAAAGCATTGATCATCAATCAGCTTTAAAAAACATTTTTTCTAGGGACAGAAAACTATAGGTAGGGAGAGTGTCAGTGTGTTTTACTGTGATAATCCTTGTTTCTAGGGACAGGGAAGGACAGTGAGGGAAATTCTCCTTGTGCTATAGTGTGCTAAAGCATTGATCATCAACCATCTTTAAAAAAAACATTTTTTCTAGGGACAGAAAACTATAGGTAGGAAGAGTGTCAGTTTCTTTCACTGTGATAATCCTTGTTTCTAGGGACAGGGAAGGACAGTGAGGGAAATTCTCCTTGTGCTATAGTGTGCTAAAGCATTGATCATCAACCATCTTTAAAAAAACATTTTTTCTAGGGACAGAAAACTATAGGTAGGAAGAGTGTCAGTTTCTTTCACTGTGATAATCCTTGTTTCTAGGGACAGGGAAGGACAGTGAGGGAAATTCTCCTTGTGCTATAGTGTGCTAAAGCATTGATCATCAACCATCTTTAAAAAAACATTTTTTCTAGGGACAGAAAACTATAGGTAGGAAGAGTGTCAGTTTCTTTCACTGTGATAATCCTTGTTTCTAGGGACAGGGAAGGACAGTGAGGGAAATTCTACTTGTGCTATAGTGTGCTAAAGCATTGATCATCAATCAGCTTTAAAAAACATTTTTTCTAGGGACAGAAAACTATAGGTAGGGAGAGTGTCAGTGTGTTTTACTGTGATAATCCTTGTTTCTAGGGACAGGGAAGGACAGTGAGGGAAATTCTCCTTGTGCTATAGTGTGCTAAAGCATTGATCATCAACCATCTTTAAAAAAACATTTTTTCTAGGGACAGAAAACTATAGGTAGGAAGAGTGTCAGTTTCTTTCACTGTGATAATCCTTGTTTCTAGGGACAGGGAAGGACAGTGAGGGAAATTCTCCTTGTGCTATAGTGTGCTAAAGCATTGATCATCAACCATCTTTAAAAAATCATTTTTTCTAGGGACAGAAAACTATAGGTAGGAAGAGTGTCAGTTTCTTTCACTGTGATAATCCTTGTTTCTAGGGACAGGGAAGGACAGTGAGGGAAATTCTCCTTGTGCTATAGTGTGCTAAAGCATTGATCATCAACCGTCTTTAAAAAAACATTTTTTCTAGGGACAGAAAACTATAGGTAGGAAGAGTGTCAGTTTCTTTCACTGTGATAATCCTTGTTTCTAGGGACAGGGAAGGACAGTGAGGGAAATTCTACTTGTGCTATAGTGTGCTAAAGCATTGATCATCAACCGTCTTTAAAAAAACATTTTTTCTAGGGACAGAAAACTATAGGTAGGAACAGTGTCAGTTTTTTCACTGTGATAATCCTTGTTTCTAGGGACAGGGAAGGACAGTGAGGGAAATTCTCCTTGTGCTATAGTGTGCTAAAGCATTGATCATCAACCATCTTTAAAAAAACATTTTTTCTAGGGACAGAAAACTATAGGTAGGAAGAGTGTCAGTTTCTTTCACTGTGATAATCCTTGTTTCTAGGGACAGGGAAGGACAGTGAGGGAAATTCTCCTTGTGCTATAGCGTGCTAAAGCATTGATCATCAACCGTCTTTAAAAAAACATTTTTTCTAGGGACAGAAAACTATAGGTAGGAAGAGTGTCAGTTTCTTTCACTGTGATAATCCTTGTTTCTAGGGACAGGGAAGGACAGTGAGGGAAATTCTACTTGTGCTATAGTGTGCTAAAGCATTGATTATCAACCGTCTTTAAAAAAACATTTTTTCTAGGGACAGAAAACTATAGGTAGGAAGAGTGTCAGTTTCTTTCACTGTGATAATCCTTGTTTCTAGGGACAGGGAAGGACAGTGAGGGAAATTCTCCTTGTGCTATAGTGTGCTAAAGCATTGATCATCAACCATCTTTAAAAAAACATTTTTTCTAGGGACAGAAAACTATAGGTAGGAAGAGTGTCAGTTTCTTTCACTGTGATAATCCTTGTTTCTAGGGACAGGGAAGGACAGTGAAGGAAATTCTCCTTGTGCTATAGTGTGCTAAAGCATTGATCATCAACCATCTTTAAAAAAACATTTTTTCTAGGGACAGAAAACTATAGGTAGGAAGAGTGTCAGTTTCTTTCACTGTGATAATCCTTGTTTCTAGGGACAGGGAAGGACAGTGAGGGAAATTCTACTTGTGCTATAGTGTGCTAAAGCATTGATCATCAATCAGCTTTAAAAAACATTTTTTCTATGGACAGAAAACTATAGGTAGGAAGAGTGTCAGTTTCTTTCACTGTGACAATCCTTGTTTCTAGGGACAGGGAAGGACAGTGAGGGAAATTCTCCTTGTGCTATAGTGTGCTAAAGCATTGATCATCAACCATCTTTAAAAAAACATTTTTTCTAGGGACAGAAAACTATAGGTAGGAAGAGTGTCAGTTTCTTTCACTGTGATAATCCTTGTTTCTAGGGACAGGGATGGACAGTGAGGGAAATTCTCCTTGTGCTATAGTGTGCTAAAGCATTGATCATCAACCATCTTTAAAAAAACATTTTTTCTAGGGACAGAAAACTATAGGTAGGAAGAGTGTCAGTTTCTTTCACTGTGATAATCCTTGTTTCTAGGGACAGGGAAGGACAGTGAGGGAAATTCTACTTGTGCTATAGTGTGCTAAAGCATTGATCATCAATCAGCTTTAAAAAACATTTTTTCTATGGACAGAAAACTATAGGTAGGAAGAGTGTCAGTTTCTTTCACTGTGACAATCCTTGTTTCTAGGGACAGGGAAGGACAGTGAGGGAAATTCTCCTTGTGCTATAGTGTGCTAAAGCATTGATCATCAACCATCTTTAAAAAAACATTTTTTCTAGGGACAGAAAACTATAGGTAGGAAGAGTGTCAGTTTCTTTCACTGTGATAATCCTTGTTTCTAGGGACAGGGATGGACAGTGAGGGAAATTCTCCTTGTGCTATAGTGTGCTAAAGCATTGATCATCAACCATCTTTAAAAAAACATTTTTTCTAGGGACAGAAAACTATAGGTAGGAAGAGTGTCAGTTTCTTTCACTGTGATAATCCTTGTTTCTAGGGACAGGGAAGGACAGTGAGGAAAATTCTACTTGTGCTATAGTGTGCTAAAGCATTGATCATCAATCAGCTTTAAAAAACATTTTTTCTAGGGACAGAAAACTATAGGTAGGAAGAGTGTCAGTGTGTTTTACTGTGATAATCCTTGTTTCTAGGGACAGGGAAGGACAGTGAGGGAAATTCTCCTTGTGCTATAGTGTGCTAAAGCATTGATCATCAACCATCTTTAAAAAAAACATTTTTTCTAGGGACAGAAAACTATAGGTAGGAAGAGTGTCAGTTTCTTTCACTGTGATAATCCTTGTTTCTAGGGACAGGGAAGGACAGTGAGGGAAATTCTCCTTGTGCTATAGTGTGCTAAAGCATTGATCATCAACCATCTTTAAAAAAACATTTTTTCTAGGGACAGAAAACTATAGGTAGGAAGAGTGTCAGTTTCTTTCACTGTGATAATCCTTGTTTCTAGGGACAGGGAAGGACAGTGAGGGAAATTCTACTTGTGCTATAGTGTGCTAAAGCATTGATCATCAATCAGCTTTAAAAAACATTTTTTCTAGGGACAGAAAACTATAGGTAGGGAGAGTGTCAGTGTGTTTTACTGTGATAATCCTTGTTTCTAGGGACAGGGAAGGACAGTGAGGGAAATTCTCCTTGTGCTATAGTGTGCTAAAGCATTGATCATCAACCATCTTTAAAAAAACATTTTTTCTAGGGACAGAAAACTATAGGTAGGAAGAGTGTCAGTTTCTTTCACTGTGATAATCCTTGTTTCTAGGGACAGGGAAGGACAGTGAGGGAAATTCTCCTTGTGCTATAGTGTGCTAAAGCATTGATCATCAACCATCTTTAAAAAATCATTTTTTCTAGGGACAGAAAACTATAGGTAGGAAGAGTGTCAGTTTCTTTCACTGTGATAATCCTTGTTTCTAGGGACAGGGAAGGACAGTGAGGGAAATTCTCCTTGTGCTATAGTGTGCTAAAGCATTGATCATCAACCGTCTTTAAAAAAACATTTTTTCTAGGGACAGAAAACTATAGGTAGGAAGAGTGTCAGTTTCTTTCACTGTGATAATCCTTGTTTCTAGGGACAGGGAAGGACAGTGAGGGAAATTCTACTTGTGCTATAGTGTGCTAAAGCATTGATCATCAACCGTCTTTAAAAA
This sequence comes from Rana muscosa, assembly GCA_029206835.1. NCBI lineage: Eukaryota > Metazoa > Chordata > Amphibia > Anura > Ranidae > Rana > Rana muscosa. Next base: position 144,136,140 of record CM055119.1, on the reverse strand, counting down.
AACATTTTTTCTAGGGACAGAAAACTATAGGTAGGAAGAGTGTCAGTTTCTTTCACTGTGATAATCCTTGTTTCTAGGGACAGGGAAGGACAGTGAGGGAAATTCTCCTTGTGCTATAGTGTGCTAAAGCATTGATCATCAACCATCTTTAAAAAAACATTTTTTCTAGGGACAGAAAACTATAGGTAGGAAGAGTGTCAGTTTCTTTCACTGTGATAATCCTTGTTTCTAGGGACAGGGAAGGACAGTGAGGGAAATTCTCCTCGTGCTATAGTGTGCTAAAGCATTGATCATCAACCATCTTTAAAAAAACATTTTTTCTAGGGACAGAAAACTATAGGTAGGAAGAGTGTCAGTTTCTTTCACTGTGATAATCCTTGTTTCTAGGGACAGGGAAGGACAGTGAGGGAAATTCTCCTTGTGCTATAGTGTGCTAAAGCATTGATCATCAACCATCTTTAAAAAAACATTTTTTCTAGGGACAGAAAACTATAGGTAGGAAGAGTGTCAGTTTCTTTCACTGTGATAATCCTTGTTTCTAGGGACAGGGAAGGACAGTGAGGGAAATTCTCCTTGTGCTATAGTGTGCTAAAGCATTCCTCATCAACCATCTTTGAAATCCTTGTTTTTTGGACAGTCAGGGAAATTGTCGTTGTGCTATTCTGTGCGAAAGCAATCATCCTCAACCGTATTTAGAAATCCTTAAGTAAAGGGACAGAGAAGGACACCTGAAGGTAGCCCTTATTGCTTTTTTCCCATCTCCCTGCAGGCCATCTATTAGAATGTCTGGAAGGCAAACAAGGAGAGGCAGACAGTCAGGAGGCAATAAAAGAGGGCAAGCAGGCTCTGTGTCTGGGGGCAACAGTGCTGGTCGTGGACGCGGTGCATTGTCATCAGCACATGGCCATGGGACACGCTTGTCCTTCTTTTCGGCAGCTGGACATGTTGAGCCACATCATGCCGAAGACTTGGTAGAGTGGATGACCAAGCCCTCCTCCTCCTCCTCATCCTCTCTCACCCAGGCTCAGGGTACTGGCAAAGCAGCTGCCAAAGCGTCCTCTTCCCTGGTATCAATGTCAGACTCATCATCAGTCACTCCTTCCCTAGACCCACCATGTCCTCCTCCTGAGGAGTCCCCCGAACTGTTTGAGCACAGTGTTGGGTACATGCTCCAGGAGGATGCCCAGCGTTTCGAAGGGTCTGATGATGAAACCCAGCTACAGGAAGGCAGTAGCGTGAGAGCAGACAGAGGGGATGCTCAAGAAGGACACCAATCTGGCAGTCATGTTCCAGCAGCTGCAGCATACTGCCAGATTGGCTCCAGTGATGAGGAGGGAGGGGATGATGAGGTCACTGACTCCACGTGGGTGCCTAATAGGAGAGAGGAGGAGGAGGAGGATGAGGAGGAGGCACATCTCCAACGAGGCAGGATGCCCTTTGGTGGCCAGCGTAAGGGCAGTACACCGACGGAATCACACCGCAGAGCTCCGCCTGTGCAGGGCGCTGCCTCTGCCCGTCATTCAAAAAGTTCTTTGGTGTGGGCCTTTTTTGAGGCTAGTGCATCAGATCGCACAGCTGCTGTTTGCAACATATGTCTCAAGCGTATATCGCGTGGCCAAAACATCAGCCGCTTGGGTACCACATGCCTGACCAGACATATGTTGACCTGCCATGCAGCTCGTTGGCAAGCCTACCTCAAAGACCCACACCAAAGAACAAAGCGGACCTCTCCTTGCACCGCATCAGCTGGGATCTCCAACCCCACTATAACTTCAGTCCTGTCTGAAACATGCACTGAGAGGAATGAAGGTGTAGAATTAGGTGTGTCACAGCCAAGTAGTTGCGGCCACTCTGCTAGCAGTACACCGACGTCCGATTCTAGCAGGCAAATTTCCCTGCCCCAGCTGCTGGACCGTCGAAAGAAGTTCACTCCCAGCCATCCACATGCCCAGCGGTTGAATGCTAGCTTGGCTAAATTGCTAGCGCTTCAACTGCTGCCTTTTCAGTTGGTAGACTCGGCCCCCTTCCGTGAGTTTGTGCAATGTGCGGTTCCTCAGTGGCAGGTTCCCAAACGCCACTTTTTCTCACGGAAGGCTATTCCGGCTCTCTACCGGCATGTGGAAGGCAATGTCTTGGCCTCGCTGGAAAGGGCGGTCAGCGGTAAGGTGCATATTACCGCTGACTCATGGTCCAGCAGGCATGGACAGGGACGTTACCTTTCTTTCACGGCCCATTGGGTCACTCTTTTGGCAGCTGGGAAGGATGCAGGACAAGGTGCAGTAGTGTTGGAGGTTGTTCCACCGCCACGCCTCCAAAATGCTACTACTGGTTGTGACACACCTCTCTCCTCCACCCCCTCCTCTTCTTCTTCCTCCATGGCCTCTTCCTGTGGTTTGTCCTCTGAACCAGCGGTGCTCCGTAGCCGTTCAAGGGGCTACGCAAGTACGCAGGCAAAAAGATGCCATGCCGTGCTTGCGCTGGTGTGTTTGGGGAACAGAAGCCACACTGGGGCAGAGGTCCTGTCTGCTCTGCAGGGCCAGGCCGAGAGGTGGTTGACGCCACGCCAGCTTAAGCCAGGAATGGTGGTTTGCGACAATGGCACCAACCTCCTCTCCGCCCTCCGACAGGGACAACTGACCCATGTGCCCTGTGTGGCTCACGTCCTTAACCTGGTGGTGCAGCGGTTCTTGGGCAGGTACCCGGGCTTACAGGATGTCCTGAGGCAGGCCAGGAAAGTCTGTGTGCATTTCCGCAGATCTTATAATGCCAGTGCTCGCCTGGCTGAGCTGCAAAAGGAGTTGAACCTGCCCAAGAACCGCCTTATATGTGACATGCCCACCAGGTGGAACTCAACGTTGGCCATGCTGCAGCGGCTGCACACGCAGCAGAGGGCCATCAATGAGTACCTGTGCGACTACGGCACCAGGACAGGGTCAGGGGAGCTTGGTTTTTTTCTCCACGCCAGTGGGGCATGATCAGGGATGCATGCACTGTCCTGGCACCATTTGAGGAGGCCACGAGGATGGTGAGCAGTGACAGTGCATGCATCAGTGACACTGTACCTCTTGTCCACCTGTTGGAGCACACGCTGCGTGGAATAATGGACAGGGCACTTGAGGCAGAACAGAGGCAGGAAGAGGAGGACTTCCTTGCCTCTCAAGGCCCCCTTTACCCAGACAGTGTTCCTTCTGTCCCACCCATCGCACAGGAAGAGGAGGAGGAGGAGGAGGAGGATTGTGTCAGCATGGAGGTGGAGGCTGGCACTCAGCATCATCAGCAGCAGTCTTTTAGGGATGATTTACAGTCCCAAGAAACCAGTGGACTTGTACGTGGCTGGGAGGAGGTGGCTGCGGATCATGTCGTCCTTAGTGACCCAGAGGACTCCGGACCGAATGCCTCAGCAAACCTACGCTGCATGGCCTCCCTGATCCTGCAAAGTCTGCGGCAGGATCCTCGTATTCTTCGGATCAAGGAGAGGGACCATTACTGGCTGGCCACTCTCCTTGATCCACGGTACAAGGGTAAGGTTGCGGACCTTATGTTACCGTCGCAGAGGGAGCAGAGGATGAGACAACTCCGGGAGGCCTTGCAGAAAGGTCTGTGCAACGCGTTCCCAGAGACTGGGAGGTTACAAACTCCTGGTCCTGGACAACGAGTTGCTGAGGCTTCGGCCAGTCAAAGAAGGAGCGGTGGGGAAGGTGGCCGTCTGACCGATGCGTTCAGACAATTCTTTAGTCCGCAGCCCCAAAGTATGATCGGTTCCAGCAACCATCGCCAGCGTCTGATAAACATGGTGCAGGAATATCTAGGGGCAAGGTCAGACTTGGACACCTTCCCCACCGAAAATCCTCTGGCTTACTGGGTCTTGAGGATGGATCACTGGCCAGAGCTTGCACAGTATGCAATTGAGCTACTGGCCTGTCCTGCATCCAGCGTTCTTTCGGAACGCACATTCAGTGCTGCTGGAGGATTTGTCACGGATCACAGGGTGTGCCTGTCCACCGACTCGGTTGATCGACTGACTTTCATCAAGATGAACCAGTCTTGGATCACCACCAGCTACCACACACCTGATGCTGATATAACAGACTAATTGATTTTAACATGTCACATCCCTTCAAGACTGATGCTGATGCTGAGTGCCTGTGCTGTTATGTTGACTGGCTATCCTCCTCCTCCGAGTCCTCAATGATACGATTGATGATGATAGCTTGGAAGATCATTTTTGTTTATGGGTGCCGCCACCAGTGGCTAAGGCCCAATTTTTCAGCCCCTGTTTTACAGGGGGGTGTAATTACAATTTTTTTAGCAATAATTTGCCATAGGGCTCATTGCTGTGCTCCAAGTACAGTATCTGTGAGGGGTTGGAGTGTTGTGCCACCAGTGCCTAAGGCCCAATTTTTCAGCCCCTGTTCAACAGGGGCATGTAATAATAATTCACAGCAGGGCCCATTGCTGCACCCACCAAGAGTAACTCTGAGGGATTACAGTGTTGTGGCAACGCCACCACCACCACCACCACGAAAGGCCCAATTTTTCAGCCCCTGTTCAAAAGGGGCATGTAATTACAATTCTTGATCTAATAATTCACAGCAGGGCCCATTCCTGCACCCACCAAGAGTAACTCTGAGGGCTTACAGTGTTGTGGCAACACCACCACCACCACCACAAAAGGCCCAATTTTTCAGCCCCTGTTCAACAGGGGCATGCAATTACAATTCTTGATCTAATAATTCACAGCAGGGCCCATTGCTGCACCCACCAAGAGTAACTGTCAGGGCTTACAGTGTTGTGGCACCAGCACCACCATCAAAGGCCCAATTTTTACTACCACTGTTCAACAATTATATGTAATTAAAATTCCTGATATAATAGTTGACAGCAGGGCGTTCCAGCACCAACCAAGAGTAACTGTGAGTGCTTACAGTGTTGTGCCAACACCAACAACTAAGGGGCCTATTTCTGCAGAGTATATACGGCAGGTCCCTACTTTCAAACATCCAACTTACAAACGACTCCTACTTGCAAACGCAAGAAGACAACAGGAAGTGAGAGGAAATCTACCCCTTGGAAGGAAAATTCTCTCCTGTAAGAATTAATATGTCTCCTCTGTACTGATGCTTTATCAGCAATCCTTGTTTCAAGAAAAACACCACATTTCAAAAACAGTTGTCATTGGGACGGAAAGTGAGGTGAAATGTTCTGAACAGGGGCACAGACAGCAAAACAAATGTTACAGGGGTGATAACCCTTACCTATGTTTTCCAAAAAGTTTAAAAATAGATTTTTGGGCTGGAGCTACACTTAAACAATGTACCTGTTCAAAATTACAAACAGATTCTACATAAGAACAAACCTACAGTCCCTGTCTTGTATGCACCGCCTGTATACGGCTGTTCAGAGTATATAGGGCCTTTTTTATTTTATGTGCGGGGTTCCCCTTAATATCCATACAAGACCCAAAGGGGCTGGTAATGGGCTGGGGTGGGGGGGGGGGGGGTCATGGGGTAGCTATGCCATTTTTCTTAAAGATTTTCATCCATATTACCGGGACCAGACATTACATTAAAGCCGCAAGCAGTTTTAAATGGCTTTTTTTTCCTTTAGAAGTGTCATTTTGTGCAGGGACAGTTCTAAACACGGGAAACACGTGGCACTTCACAGGCATACTTTAGACACCCCCCAGGTACGATATTTAAAGGAATATTTGACTTTTTTTTTTCACTTTATGCATCATTAAAATGACTGCTCCCGAAAAACAACCGTTTTTAAAACTTCTTTTTGCATTGATACATGTCCTCTGGTGCAGAACCCGGGTTCCCAAACCCTTTTTAGGACAATAACATGCATAATAGTCGTTATAATTAGCACTTTAGAATTCGAACGTTCGCATCCATTGTATTTAATAGGGTTCTAATGTTCGTACGAACTTTCGGTCCGTTCGCGGGTTCTGGTGCGAACCGAACCCGGGGGTGTTCGGCTCATCACTAATGTGCGCATTACAGTCTCAAATGTCACACAAACACATCTCCAATATTTACATTTCCCTCCCCCGTCTGCACTAGCAAAATCTACTCCATTCTCAGTGACTTGCTTGTTGTTCACTTGCAGAGGGAAAGAGCACATATAAAACCAAACACATTAACAGCAGAAGTGAAAAGATTCTCCCCGGAGGAACAATCCTTCCCTTCCAAAAGTAAAACACACATATTTTTTTTTTAGACAGTGCAACACCCCCACCTAGTGGACATGCCACCGTCAAGACATCTTGTTCCAGCAACTTTTCTCTTGAGGGTAAATCTTCCTCTTTTTCTTTACTGTGGCCCTGAACTATCTATACCCCAAAGTCCTTGTGTCTTTGTGGTGCTGAGAGAGGGGAGAAAAGAAAAAAAAACAACTGCTCCCGCTCTTCCAACAAGTAGAATACCCAGCTGCAAGGGCAAAATGTTCTTGGGCTCCAGAGAGTACACTCTGGAAACAAAAGCAACATAAGGAGTCTGGTCTCTCAGAGATAATATTGTGGATGCGGCAACACCAGTGGTTTCCAATGTCTGTCAAAAGTGTTGATGTGGTATTTGACATTGTCTGTGTCCTTTCGGCAAATAACCACCTTATCCACATGTATGTGCCGACCAAGCATCCAGGCTTTCCTACAGTCTTTGTACCGCTTGGTAGCTGTAGCAGAGCATGAATAGTACCTACGGCCTGGGGTACCTTGATATGTGTCCAAACAAAGTCTGCATACCACCGGTGTCTATAGGCCTCTACTTCAAACAGAATCTCCTTTGACAGGTACGGGTACTCCCACCCGTATTCACTGACAACCTTCTGGTTAAATAACCTCTGCAAACGGGACAAACGTGGCATGGTAAGACGATTGCCCATACCAGGCAAGACTATGGTGTCTGGGTGTCGAGGTACTTTCACTACCTCAGGACCAGACACAGGGGCCCGCAATGACACTCGTTCCATCCCAACAACGGATCCAGGTATCTCCAACGGTGGAAGGGCAGGCAATGGGACAGATCCCTCCTCAGGCTCCGGGGCCTCCACCCGGGGTGTGCTCTCTCCAGTGGACATGGGTGGGTCCCTATTTCTACGGGACAAGGACAGGGGCATCTTATCCCAACCCTTCTGCTTAAATACTTCATCAATGGCTGCGTCGTCTCCTGGATCAGAGACCGACTCCAGGTCAGAGGTATCACACTCCTCCGCAGGCAAGTAACTCCGGGTAGAAGACGAATCATCCCCTCTAACCAGTTCAAGGGCCCTGGGATCCCTGACCCAAGCATCCCCGACACTTCGGACCTCAGACAGAGTCCCTTTTCCCGGCTTACCTCGGCTTGTAGCTGAGCCAGGACGTCCGGAACTTTTTCCTTCGGATGCATCCGTTCCGAGTAAGCGCTGGAGGCGTAACTCCACCACGGCCGCAGGAAGCCTTCACGAAACCAATCTTCCTCTTGGGCGGTGGGAGTAAGGACTCTGTGGTGACCGAGGCAACATCCTCCGGTCTCTCCGACTCCGGTTCCTCAATCCCCGGAACATCTCTGCTCGCGACTTCCACCGAAGTCTCAACAGTGCGCGTAGGGGTGGCTGTGAAAGCTCTGACTCCTTCCTCCAAAGTAGTGGCGCCCGTAAGGCAGTTGAGGCGGAAAGCCCGAGGCTTTTCTGTGGGTTGCTCCACCTCAAATAGAAACTCCTTACATTGCTCGCATCTGCCAAAGGGCTTGAGATGCACCACCAGTCCCGAGCAGCCGGGACAAACCACTCCGAGGGCCTCCACATCTCTGTACACGTAGAGCGCAAAACGTCCCCAGGGCTTTAGCCGAACCCCCGTATCGGTCACGGAAGCAGCAAACAAGGTCACATTCATGGTGGTAGTGGCCGGAGTCCATGAGGCATAAGACGCCATGTTTCCCGCTTGCTGTTCCACGTGCAACTCCTCACATGGCCAGACTCCTCCCATCTTCTGCACTGTTCGCAGGCTTTCTCTATAGGCACGACCACGAACTACGCAGTCAGGGTTCTCCTCGTGGTGCAGTTCTCAATATGGCCGACCTCCACGGAACTTCACTGGGGAATAAAGTTCAAACTCTGGGGGGGTTTCCACACTTTTCAGCCGCAGAAAAATCCCGGACTCGAGCCCCCACGTCTAACGCACCCACCTATCCCCCAGCCTGCATTTAACTCGGCTCCTCGCAGGGGGAGAAAGGCACACCACGCGTACCCTCTTGTGCAAAAGGTTGCACAGCAGGTTCCCCGCCACACCGTACGGCTGCCGAGAGGGGACACAAAAGGCACAGCACTACGCTCGTGGTTCAACCCCGGCCCAGAATGGCAGCACCACCCGCAGGCCACAGGGAACTCATCACCAGCATTATCTCCTGAAGACAAAAATGGTCCATAGCCACTAACAAATCAAGGTGTCTGAGCCTAATTACCACTCAGAGACTCCCCCTAAATTGACCACCCCGCTACATATATATATATATGTTGTAGTGTGCCACAACACATTGTAAGGCATTGGCTTGTGTTATGGTGTGCTGGGTCAACAAGAATGCTACATGTCTATTTTTTGGTCCATTCTTGTGTGTTTCTAGCCTGTTCAAAATAAATTGGGCTGCCATAACACCACACAGGCCATACCAACATGTGACACAACTTGCATTAAAGCGGTTGTAAACCCTTGCATATTCCCAGTAAAGTGACTAATCTCAGGTGATACACAGAGGTGAAACAAATCATCCTACTGTACGTAAGTTATACCAGTTTATCTGCAGTCTTCTCTTCTCTACAGCCTTCTATGGCACACAGATCAAAGGCTATTTCTGAGCTTCCAGAAGGCAGGGGACAGGGATCTGATGTCACACACTGCACAGCAGATAGCAGGGAGCTAAGTGTAATCTGAGACCTGAGTGAAGGCAATGGACACACTCCTCTATGCAGTCTCATAGTGAAAAGGGAGACGGGGTTGTCCCCCAGTGTTCTATGGTGTCTGCAAAACCTGTCAGAAGTGACTCATGCAGATAGCAGAGGGAAGAAATAGAAGATAGAAACCACACTATGTGCTTTGGATTTAGGCTAGCATACACTATAGAGGTTTAGCACACGGATCCTTTTCCCCCTCTTACCTTCTCAAGCAGGGGGATAAGACACACCATGCCACATGCCCGTGTCCTCTAGATTATAAAGGTCAGGCGGTGTTACATACTTGGGTCCCGCAGCGAGTTGCTTCCTTCTTCTGGTTCTCCCCTCTATGTTTATAGAGGCAAGTCTTTATCTTTCCCAAATGAGGTCAATGTCCACACAACATATCAACTCCAACGTGAGTTTATTTTATCTTGCTTTCAGGAACCAGTGAATTGAAGTGAGGAAAAGGTTAGCAGCTAAAAGTGGATTCAGGCGCACTCTTGGCTTCGTCGCCACTTGGCCTCGAGTGGGTACAGCTCACCCGGATAGTCACTCAATAGCACTAGCAGCCGCCGTGATGCTGGAACAATGACTCAGTCCCGTCCAAGGACCAAATCAAGGAGATCCCTCCTGAATTTTCAACACTCCGCAGAGGCAGTCTGCGAAGTGAGGAATCCTTCCCTCCGACAGGTCACCAGGCTATTCCCGAGTCAGCAATACTCTATTACTCGCCCTCGGGGGGCTCCAACTGTGGCATAGGCAGCCTAATGAGGAATGGGCCTCCGGAACAGCAGGCACGAACGACACCGGAGCATGCAAGGCGGACACAGGAACAACTTCTCCAGCAAGAACAAGGGTTTCCACCCGGGGTGCAGTTTCCCCAGAGTCCATGGGCGATCCCTTTACACTACGGAGAGAGGTTAGCGAAATTTTGTCCCATCCCTTCTTTGCAAACAGTTCATCTATTTCAACATCATCGCCAACTTCAGAGGAAGAGTCTATATCTGAGGTATCGTACTCTTCCGCTGGCATACAGTTCCTAGTCAACACTGACTCCTTTACTTTCAAAAGTTCCTGCGGGTCAGGTACCCAAGCATCCATAATGGAACGAACGCTGAGCTTCTTCCCTTTCCCCGGCAAACTTGACACAGTTCTCCCAGCCTCCTTACCTTCCCCCTCCGTGGATTGCTTGGAGATCCCTCCAGCTAGACGATCCGGTTCAGGTAGGCGCTGGGTTGGGCCTTGACCACGGCCACGGGAAGCCTTCACATATCCCACCTTCCTCTTATCAGGCGGAAGGGAGGACTCCGTTGCAACCGAGGCAGCATCCGCTGTGTTCGCGGCCTCAAACTCCTTAATGGCTGGAGCTTCAATCTTTAGTTCCGCTATCTCCGCAGTAGTGCGCGTGGGCATGGCTGTGTAAGCACACATTTCCTCCTCAGGAGCAACAGTACCTGAGATACAGTCCAGGCGGTAGACTTTCGGCAACTCCGTTGGCTGTTCTACCTCAAAGAGGAACTCCCCACAGCGGGTACATCTCCCAAAAGGGCGAAGCTGTACGACCAGTCCCTGGCATCTCGCACAAATCATGCCCAAGGCCTCTGCATCTCTGCACGTGTAGAGGGCAAAGCGACCTCGGGGCTTCAGCCGGATCCCTGTATCCGTCAAGGAGGCCACAACAGAGGCAACGTTCATGGTTGAACCGGGCAAAGGAACACGAGATCCCGGTGAAGTAGACATCCATGGAGCAGAAAACATGTCGCCTCGTCAATGGTTCAGTTGCACTGTCCCTTTGGCGCCAACCGCACCACGTGGAACACACACTTTGGCTGGGGCTCCTCCCCTTTTTCTTCCTTGCTGCACGCAACTCGCTGGCTTTTACAGACTTTGAGACACGCCCACGAACTACGCAGCTGGAAATTACAGCCAGGCCTGTACTTTCTCTCACTTGTGGCGCAGTCCAATTTCCAAAAATGGCTGACCTCCAAAGAGCCATGCAGGAAAGTAAAGTCCAGCTCCCAGAAACAGCTGCAGAATCCCGGACTCGAGCCCCCACGTGTAGCACACAGATCCTTTTCCCCCTCTTACCTTCTCAAGCAGGGGGATAAGACACACCATGCCACATGCCCGTGTCCTCTAGATTATAAAGGTCAGGCAGTGTTACATACTTGGGTCCTGCAGCGAGTTGCTTCCTTCTTCTGGTTCTCCCCTCTATGTTTATAGAGGCGAGTCTTTATCTTTCCCAAATGAGATCAATGTCCACACAACATATCAACTCCAACGTGAGTTTATTTTATCTTGCTTTCAGAAACCAGAGAATTGAAGTGAGGAAAAGGTTAGCAGATAGAAGTGGATTCAGGCACACTCTTGGCTTTGTCGCCACTCAGTCCCGAGTGGGTACAGCTCACTCGGATAGTCACTCAATAGCACTAGCAGCCGGCGTGATGCTGCGGCGTCCCCTCCATGGACCAAATCAAGGAGATTCCTCCTGAACTTTCAACACTCCGCAGAGGCAGTCTGCGAAGTGAGGAATCCTTCCCTCCGACAGGTCACCAGGCCTTTCCCGAGTCAGCAATACTCTATTACTCGCCCTCTTGTTATGGGATCGATCCTCCCCTGGTTTCCTCTGTGTCAGAGCGGTTACCCTCACACGGGTTCCCTGGGACTCCTCTTCGGTTGTAGACCCAGTCAAAGGTACTGGGCCTACCTGGAACTCTGTAGCCTCGGGCTGAAGGTGCCCGAGACTCCTCGATCAAGATGGGGCACACCCCCCTCTGAGGGGTAGCTCCCTCCGAGCATGGTCCATGGGAATTGCTTTCTGTGTAATGTCGTCTGCCCCTTATATATCCTCTCCTGGCATGCACAGCAGGCCAAAACGCCCACCAACGGCAGCCGAGAAAGGACATCCAATACCCACTCCATCACCTGTGGTTCAACCCCGGGTAGAGGTGACAACACCACCTATACGCCCAAAGGGGAACTGCATGCCAGGTGACACAGCAGTAAGGCAGAGTCCAAATAATTAAGAGAACCAAGCAAATCTATTGCTCTGGTCACCCCTAAATTTAGGTATAGCGGGGTTAAATTTGGGGACCCCGCTACAGAGGGATATGCGTTGTTTTTTTATTTAAAAGGATTACAACCACATTAAAGCAACACACAAACATGGCAAAGTGCAACTCAAGCCTAAAGGGTACCTGTTGAATGTATCCCATACAGTGTTATGGTTTGTCCCAATCCTAGTCACTGTAATGTTTTCAGGACTGTTTTCAGGACAGCTTGATCTGCCCATGAATCTGAAGAAAAATATCAATTAAAACAGAAATACATATACTGAATACTTTAATTACAGTAAACTTCAGCTTTAACTTAACTCTGGAAACAAGAAATGTTCTGTAAAAACAGGGACTTTGCTGAGGTTCCTTTTCTTTGGCTGGAGCCAAAGGGACCTTTCCAGGTACAGGATACACGATGTACAAAGCCTACTTCAATTTGTATTTCAAGGTTTTTAAACTTCCGAATTAGCAGGCATACAAGTTAAAAACACGACTTTTATGCGGCACAATGTTACTGGCTTTCTTTCCCTGTAAGAAGGCCCTCCTGGGATATTATTCCAAAGTGTGTGTACCAAAATTGAAACTGAATGAAAATGTTCTCTGAAGCAGAATGTCACTTTGAATGTCAGGATCATGTCTCCTAAAATAATTGCATATGCCTTGCCATCCCTCTGGCTCATAAATCAATAGGGGGGGAAATTATCGTGACCACAAGCAAAGACTGACTATGCCCATAAAACTCTCTAAATTGTGGCGAAGCTCCATAGATAGTAGACTTCACTGCTTGTGGAAGCCTTAAGAGTGAAAGAATAGATTTGGTCTCATTTGGACTCATATCTACTTCAGTAATTATAGATAGAAGCTAATAAATGTTATTCTCTACGTTATCTAAACACTGAACCCTTAGGCAATTACTGCATATAGCAAGAATATTTAGTTGCTACTGTAGTCTGCCATGTTAGATTGTTTATCTATTTACAGTATCTATCTATCTATCTATCTATCTATCTATCTATCTATCTATCTATTTTTGTATCACTTGAGCAACAAATGTCCCCCAGCAAATGGAGATGCCCCAATTTTATGTAACTACCGTACATCTTACACATTGGTATTATTTTAATTAACCTTTTCCATAAAGGCACTAATGTTCTTATTCAAAGATTTTTATTGAACAAAATCAACAAGAAGCATAAGATACATTAATTATAACGTAGACCACTACAGTGGTGCATGTATGAATCAGTTACAAAGATGGATACGAACAGAACATGGTCTCATGGCTAGTAAGCTATAACATGAACGTGCCATCACTGAGATTAGTCTAAACATACAATGTAATATCCATTTAAGGGTTGAAAGCTCAATCCATACTATTTTATTATTGAGACTTTATATGTTTTATCCAGTAACCTATATTCGGTTATACTGTAGTTTATTTGCGGTGGTGGTAATGAGCTGTATGAGTACAGCACAATAGGGCTACTAGTAAGTAAGTGATAGTAAACAAGAAGAGGGAACCAAAATGAGAAGAAGGGTAAGGTGTGGGTCTCTAAAGACAAAAGGCAGAAAGAGAGAAAAGGAAAGAGAATAGACGTGAAGAGAAAGGCTGAGGAGAGGAGAGAAGAGAGTCCCCTAGAGAAGTTTGTCCAATGAGGCGGTAGGTAGGGCTCAAAATTGTGTTCCAACTACCATGACAAAAGTCCTGTTTCTGCAAAATCTGGTGGTAGACAGTGTTTAATCCACAACCGCCAAAGTTTAACAAATCTGCAGATCTGGTCTTTGTCCAATGCTTCCATTTTAGCATGGAGTAGGCTATGATTCATTCTATGTTTTGTCTTGGCCACAGGTATTGTGTGGGATTTCCATGCCTTAGCTATTGTCTGTTTTACGGCTGTAAGGAGCTGGATTAAAAGTTTGAATTGTCAACGCGTCAGAGATTTTGGCCTTAGATTCAGAAGGGCAGTTAACAGATCCAGTGGAAGAGAAAGTTCAAACATCGCAGAGGAGAGTACGAAAATGGCTTTCCAAAAATTCTGGGCCGCTGAGCAATTCCACCATATATGCATGTGCATACCCAGTTCCGAACAGCCACGGAAGCAGAGAGCTGAGTGATTAAGAGAGAACCTGACTATTCTAGCAGGTACAAGATACCATCGTGCAAGCACCTTATAATTGGCCTCAACTGCAGTTATGTTTGGTGAAGAAGCCTTAGTCGCCGACCAAATTTCTGACCAATCTACCATTTCAAAAGTGCGACCTAGGTCCCTTTCCCATTTAGCAACATACAAGGAGGGCCCTCATCTGGTTTGGTGAGCAATTGAGAATATAGAGTGGAGATTAGTCCTCTAGTACGAGGGTCTCGTTTGCAGACTTGTTCAAACCGGGAAAAATTGGTTTAGTAAATTATTTGTATTCGTGTACGGGGTTGTCAGAAACCATGAATCAGACCGAGACAGAAGTACAGTTAAATCACACATGTTTAATAATAATAATAAAAAGGTAAACAGAGTAAGCGTAGTCAAAACATAGACAGAGTTCAGTAACCGGATCGGGTAGTCGGCCAAGCCAAAGTCCAAGATCCAGCGATAAAGGTAGTAGTACAGCAAGCAGGATCTGTAGCCAGAGGGGACGTCAGTCAAGCAGGTCTTCAACTGGAACACAGGAGAAAGTCTCTTGTGATGTTAAAACAGGTGAAGGCGAAGAGCAAATGAACTGGAAGTCCTTAAGTAGGCAGAGCTGACAAGCGGATCATCAACAGGTGGATCACTGTGGAGAGATGGAAGCTGGCAATTAGCTAACAGCTGAGCTGCCAGCACAGAGAAGGAAGGGCTGAGCCCAGCCCTGACAGTGGTACAGAAGTTCTTTATCTGGAGGTAAGGGAATAATTCAGATTGGGGGAGTCAAGATAAATATCTTTCCCATAAGGCGGGAGAGATAGAAACAATGTCGTTTTGACCATGTTGTGTAAACGTATAAGACCAGCCATGGTCCAAGCCCAAAATGCTATAAGGGAATTCCAGGCTGGATAAAAAGCTTGGTTTCTAAGGAATGAAAGAAGTGGGTAATGTGAGGACTGTAACCATATGAAGTTTTGAGCTTATCCCAAAGTGAGAGGGAGTGCTTCGTAACAGGGTTAGTTATATTTCTGCAATAGCCTGGAGAGATTGTGCCATTGAAGATTAGATACGGATAAAGGGTCACAATCAACTGACTCACCGGGGGCTTTTCTTGACTGCATGATATTTAGGTAAATGTGCCAAGTGAGCCGCTTTGTAATATGCCACAAAATTGGGAAAGCCTAGGCCTCCCCGCAGTTTAGGGTGATAAAGAGTAGGTTTGGGCAACCTCAGTCTAATCGTACCCCAGGCAAATGTCATAACCCTTTGTCGTATAATCCGCAGTAAGCTGGAACTGAGATCGGTAAGACACAAATACAGGTACTTAGATAATATATCCATTTTAATTACATTTATTTTCCTAAGCCACAAAAGAGGAAGGGATGACCACTGTGTCAATAAGTCCATCACCTGTTTCAACAGTGGCAGATAATTAGCCGCAAATAGATCAGTAATGTTGGTTGTGAGCTGAATGCCTAGATAGGGGAGACGATGCGATGCCCACACAAAGGGGAGCACCTTTTGAGCAGATTGTAGCTCTGCCTCTTGTTTAGAAACACTTAATGCTGTGGATTTCTGAGTATTGATAGTGAGGCCTGAAATGGCTGTGAACTTTTGGAGAGTAGACAGGAGGTAAGGGGAAGATGTGTGCGGGGATGAAAAAAGCCACTAATATTCTGTACTAAAATCTTTTTTTCTTAATACTTTCAGAGTAGTAAGGTAAAAAATGCCCCAGTGTGCTCAACCCTACCTTGCCCCCACATCCCCAAACACTTACATTCCGTCCGCCTAACTACCACCTATGAGTTCATCCGCACAAGGGGTATAGGGTATAGGGTATGCACCTTGAGTGGATGCACTCATAGGCGCACCCATAGATTTACATCATCTAGCACCTCAATGGAATTTGAGATCAAAACTTTCATTACCTGTTCCACGGAAGGGGTCGTTTACCTGCTCCAGTGCCTTTGTGGGCTGCAATATGTGGGAGGACTAAGCGACCCCTCCGTGTTAGGTTAAATGAACATATATGAAAAGGATATGAAAAGGATGGACTTTGTAGGCACGTACGTAAAAAATATGATAATTTTATTTCACATGATGTGACATATGACAATTGCATCTAATAATAGAATACATTAGTAAAGACAAAATATAAAAGAAAGATCACGTGGTTAGTCCCAAGGAGAGTTGCTCAATATGTGAAGACTTGTTGCAATTGTCTCTATAAAATAGATGCCCACGCTTGTTCAAGAGTGTCACCTGGGTATAAATCCATAAAATCCTTGGATTGGGTTAAAATATTTAGCTTGACATGTTTCGCGATATAGACATCAATCGCTTCTTCAGGAGCTTCTAGATAGTGCAAAGAAATGTAACCTCAATTAATTGATGGAATACATCATTGTACAGTAGGTGCCGCCGACATTGTATATTCATCGCGATCCTATCGCGGAGATTCTCGGCGTCAGGGGTGCCGACATCTCGGCGACAGGGTGGCGACACATCTCGCGCTCGCTGCAATAGCGAGGAGACGCGGCACTGTATTGAACGGGGATCCGACGTGGATTCCCGCCAATACCAGGCACTGTGTTTGGTATGAATCCTGAGCGGTAACTCCACGCCAATTTTTAAAGAAAAAACCGGCATGGGTTCCCCCTCCAGGAGCATACCAGGCCCTTGGGTCTGGTATGGATTTGAAGGGGACTCCCCTAAGCCGAACGAAAAATCGGCGTGGGGGTCCCCCTCAAAGTCCAAACCAGACCCTTATCCGAGCACGCAACCTGGCAGGCCGCATGGGAAGAGGGGGGGACGAGAGAGCGGCCCCCCTCCCTCCTGAACCGTACCAGGCCGCATGCCCTCAACATGGGGGGTTTGGTGCTCTGGGGCAGGGGGGCGACCTGCGGCCCCCCCACCCCAAAGCACCCTGTCCCCATGTTGATGAGGACAGGGCCTCTTCCTGACAACACTGGCCGTTAGTTGTCGGGGTCTGTGGGCGGGGGGCTTATCAGAATCTGGGAGCCCCCTTTAATAAGGGGGCCCCCAGATCCCGGCCCCCCACCCTATGTGCATGAGTATGGGGTACATCCTGGTGGAAAAAAAATGGCAATAAAAAAAACACACACAGCTTTTTAAAGTAATTTATTGCACAGCTCCAGGGGTCTTCTTCCGACTTCGGGGGTCTCCGGTGTCGTCTCCGCGCTCTCCAGTTCTTTCTTCTGCCGGGCCGTCGTCTTGTCCGGCTCTCCGTTGTCCTTCTGCCGGCCCCTCCACTATCTTCTTCCAGCTCTTTTGCTAGTGGAGGGGCCGGTCTTCCCGTCGTCGCCGTCTTCTTCTCTCTTCTCCTCCTCGATGTTGACTCGTCGCTTCCTCTCGCTATAATGCTAAATCTTCGGGCTGCAATGATTTATGTTATATAGCACATTTATAGACATTCATACATGGACATTTCTTTACACTTTATACACACACATATATCTCCTTCATGATCACTTATCATTTATTTATGCATATTTATCATTCTTCACATTTCCCACACATTGTAATTGTCACACAGTCTGTTTGGCAGTAGCACGTATTGTGCACATTTTGTGCATTTAAATTTTATTATTTATTATTTATTAATTAATTCATCATTATGGTTTTTTGGAGTATTTGTAAATTACTATTATTATTATTTCAATTCACACGAATATCACATAATAATTATTTCACATACATGAATATATTTACATCTATGGCTCACCATCTCCAAAAAACATTTTCACATTTTCACTTTTCATTTATTTTTTCATTTAAAAAGATTTTTCCGTTCATTTTTTGAACTTAATTAATTGACATTCATACTTATCACTGTCATATTCATTCACTTTAAATAATATATAGACACACTTTGGTGTGTCTATGTTTAAGCATTAAGTGTTTAGTTTATAATTTATACACATTTTGTAATTTTGTATTTTTGTGAATGGTCTTCAAAAGAGTGCTATTCCCTTCCCCCCTCACCCTTTCTTGGGAGTGTCGGAATCAAACATAAGGTTATCCCAGTCAGCTGTGTTCCTTCAGTACTGATTGGTGTAAAGTTACTTTATTTTTCATGTATACCTCTATTGATTCCCACACACCCTAGCTATGAGTAAGCGTCAATTCGTGACGTGAAACGCGTTAGCCACCCTTCCCTGCATGCACACTATCTGCATTTGTTGTTTTGGATTTATGGATTTATTTTGAATTTGGATTTTTTTACCTGAAATTTTGGAATAAATAACTGTCTATACAGAGTGCGGCAGTCCAGGGTTTCTTTTTCTCCCATGCATCAGTGCAGAGCCAGCACCTGTGTGAGTGACTGGGCGGAAGCAGCTATTTGGTGAATTCTCAAGCTTTTGAGCGGTACGTTTTTCCTTTCCTCTGCAATGATTTATATAGGCTTCTCATGACGTCACAGTCACATGTTCCCATGACGTCACAGTCACATGCTCCGGGGCCACCCGGAGCATGTGACTGTGACGTCATGAGAAGCCTATATAAATCGCTGCGGCCCGAAGATTTAGCATTATAGCGAGAGGAAGCGACGAGTCAACATCGAGGAGGAAAAGAGAGAAGAAGACGGCGACGACGGGACGACCGGCCCCTCCACTAGCAAAAGAGCTGGAAGAAGATAGTGGAGGGGCCGGCAGAAGGACAACGGAGAGCCGGACGAGACGACGGGGAAGACCGGGCCTCCGCTAGCAAAAGAGCTGGAAGAAGATAGTGGAGGCCCGGCAGAAGGAAGAAAGAACCGGAGAGGAGAAGAGGGAAGAAGGCGACGGAGAAGACCGGGCCCCGCTAGCAAAAGAGCTGGAAGAAAATAGCGGAGGCCCGGCAGAAGGAAGAAAGAACCGGAGAGGAGAAGAGGGAAGAAGGCGACAGAGAAGACCGGGCCCCGCTAGCAAAAGAGCTGGAAGAAGATAGCGGAGGCCCGGCAGAAGAAAGAACCGGAGAGCGCGGCGACGACACCGGAGACCCCGGAAGTCGGAAGAAGACCCCCGGAGCTGTGCAATAAATTACTTTAAAAAGCTGTGTGTGTTTTTTTTATTTCCATTTTTTTCCACCAGGTGAATGGGTAGGGGTACGATGTACCCCATACTCATTCACATAGGGTGGGGGGCCGGGATCTGGGGGCCCCCTTATTAAAGGGGGCTCCCGGATTCCGATAAGCCCCCCGCCCGCAGACCCCGACAACCAACGGCCAGGGTTGTCGGGAAGAGGCCCTGTCCTCATCAACATGGGGACAGGGTGCTTTGGGGTGGGGGGGCCGCAGGTCGCCCCCCTGCCCCAGAGCACCAAACCCCCCATGTTGAGGGCATGCGGCCTGGTACGGTTCAGGAGGAAGGGGGGCCGCTCTCTCGTCCCCCCCTCTTCCCCTGCGGCCTGCCAGGTTGCGTGCTCGGATAAGGGTCTGGTTTGGACTTTGAGGGGGACCCCCACGCCGATTTTTCGGCTTAGGGGAGTCCCATTCAAATCCATACCAGACCCAAGGGCCTGGTATGCTCCTGGAGGGGGAACCCATGCCGTTTTTTCTTTAAAAATTGGCGTGGAGTTACCGCTCAGGATTCATACCAAACACAGTGCCTGGTATTGGCGGGAATCCACGTTGGATCTCCGGCAATGCGTGTCGCTCTTTGTGAAAGGAAAAACAAAATTTTTCCTTTCCCGATGACGAGACAGCTCGGCGCTGGCTCTCGCAACGGAGCTCGTAGGGTGTCAATCTCGCCGCTAGAAGAGACGAGAGTAACACAATATCGGCGGCACCTACTGTATAAGTTGTGACATAATTTAAGAATTAAAAAACATCAGAACATGTGAAATGCTCACCAATTACTTGGTACCAATTAAAAGGATACTTTGGGGCAGCCACCCTGACCACAGATGCAATCAACAGGCCAGACCCCACCCCATTGATGGATTTTTGGGGTGGATGGCAATTGCCACGACCTCCGCTGAAAGGCCTAGAGAGAGCCAGGTGGGAAAATATGGGGGTGTACCGGGTAACTAGGGAAGAGAAGGATAATATAGAATGAATTACTAATAAACTTATAAGGGGAAAACATATATATGACAAAGCGAGAAATTTTTGTATCTATACTTACGTTTACAAGGGACAGTGAAAAATAAGAGGGGGGAACCGGCGAGGACGAGATGCCTGGCTACCAGCCTGATAGTATAACGGGTCACTAAATAAATACAATTTAATGATTTAGATTCAAGATATAATGCCTTGGGTGATCAAAAAATTGGCTACAGCTACCATATAGAAGTAAAGAAAGCAAATATGAAAACATAATGAAAGCAATTATGTATATATATATATATATATATAGGAAGCCACATACCTTAATGCCGTGAGGCATTGGGAAATAAATGTGCTTAATAATCAAGTCAACCTAGATTCGCAGATGGTTTTCAAATTTCCCCATTTGGTAAACTAAAACATGATCCTGTTTGGACCCATGGGCAGTAAGTACAATGGCCACAAGTGAATATGCCTCGTAATGTGGGCTAATCATTATGATTGGGTTTATATTCACTTGCTGTTAATCTATTTCCAATCGAGGTATTTCTACGAAAGACTATTTCAGGGGTATTTCTTATATACTTGGAAAGTATTGGATCTTCACTGAGGAGATGCCAATTTCTCTCCATACAAGTACGGAGCGATCGATGTTGGGCTGAATATTTTGTGATGAATTTAGTTGTGGTTTGGTTAGGGTCAGATTTTTTTGTCTAAAAGTAATAAAAACACAGAAACAATTGCATTATTAAAAAAATAAATAATCAGTGTCCCCCCCATGTAGATCCATCATCAATCATGACTCTGCTGCACCGCCAGACCCCAAAAAGAACAAAAAAGAAAATCGCTCCGCCCGCCATGAAGGCATATCTCCGAATGGCTGGCCTGCTGTTTGACAGTTCCTGCATAGGTAAGGGCAGCGCCACCTGGCTGCATCACCTGATGGAACCACCCCGCCTGTGATATCATGGACTGGTGCATGCTGGGTGGGTGAAGGCAGTGTCACCAGGTGATGTCGCCAGGTGGTCCCGCCCTTACCTATATAAGAACTGTCAATCGGCGGAGGAGGCATTTAGCGGTCAGCCATCAATGAGTGCGGAGCAATTTTTTTCTCCTTCTTTGAGTTTCAGTGGTGCAGCAGTGTCATGATTGAGGATGGATTTACATCAGGAGACATTGTTTTTTTATTTTTCAATAAAGGAATTCTCAAAAACTGTCTCTGTTATTACTTTTTGACACTTTTTTGGTGAATGGGTAGGGGTACTATGTACCCCATACTCATTCCCATAGGGGGTGGCCAGGATCTTCCAGATTCCAATAAGCCCCCAGGGTTGTGGGAAAGAGACTCTTGTCCCATTAAGTCCCCCTGCCCCATGTTGAGGGCATGTGGCCTGGAATTGTTCAGGAGGGGGGCACTCGCTTGTCCTCCACCTTTCGTGATCTGCCAGGCTGTGTGCTCGGATCTGGTATGAATTTTGGGGGGGACCCCACGCCGTTTTTTTTTTCAGTTAGCCGTTTTTTTCTATATTGTTTTTTTAATAGCCGGGTTCCGGCAATTGCAAACGCAAGTTAATTTAAATGTAATATTTAATTTTTGCAGCAGTATGTTCTATACATGCTACAGATGTGCTTCTTTACAGGCAGACTAAGGGGAACCCCCAGGCACCATAGGAATTTTTCATTTTTATTGTTGCGGTTTAAGCATCATTAAAATCATTGCTCCTTTAAAAACGATTGTTTTAAAAAAAATTGCATTGATACATGTCCCTTAGAGCAGTACCCAGAGCCCATACCCCTTTTATGGCCAAGTACTTGCATATAACCACTAGCCAACCAGCGGCCGTCATTATACAGCGGCAGGTCGGCTCGTTCTGGTAAATCACTGTAGCTATACTTCAGCTCTTTAAACCAGCCACTGCACGGCAGGGGACCTGATGCACATGGCCGGCGGCCCCGATGTCCACCGGCCACGCGTGATCGTGGGCACAAGAGCCGGAATGGGGATGTGTGCGTGTAAACACACACACATCCCCATTCTGACAGGAGAGACAAATCGTCTGTTCCTAATAATTAGGAACAGCGATATGTCTCCTCCTCAAGTCAGTCCCATCCCCATACAGTTAGAAACACACACTGAGGGAACACATTTAACCCCTTGATCGCCCCCTAGTGTTAACCCCTTCCCGACCAGTGACATTTACACAGTAATCAGTGCATTTTTATAGCACTGATCGCTGCATAAATGTCACTGGTCCCAAAAATGTGTCAAAACTGTCCGATCTGTCTGCCACAATGTCGCAGTTCCGCTAAAAATCGCAGATCGTCGCTATTACTAGTAAAAAAAAATAATAATAAAAATGTCATAAATCTATGCGCAAACCAATCAATATACGCTTATTGCAATTTTTTTTTACCAAAAATATGTACAAGAATATATATCGGCCTAAACTGATGAAGAAATTTATTTTTTACATTTTTTTTGGGAGATATTTATTATAGCAAAAAGTATAAATAAAAACCACAGAGGTGATCAAATACCACCAAAAGAAAGCTATATTTGTGGGGAAAAAAGGACGTCAATTTTGTTTGGGTACTGTGTCGCACAACTGCACAATTGTCAGTTAAAGCGACTCAGTGACATATCGCAAAAAATAGCCCTGGTTATTTAGGGGGGGAAATCCTCCGGTCCAGAAGTGGATAAGACTTCAAAATGGGCATTTTTTTTCTATTCGGCTCCCATAGACTTCAATGTGGTTCGCTGTTTGGACCAGAACTTTTCCCCTGTATGGGAGTTCTTCTGTGAACCGAATAGGGAGGTGTTCAGCCAATCTCTACCTACCAGTATGTAAAAGAACAGAAAAACTCAGTACTCACAGGTAAACATACAAATTTCTGCCGAGAATATGAATCCAGACTCCAGAGATTTAACGACATACAGCTAAGCTTTAGGTTACCACACTTGTTCCTAATATCCTAATATGCCCTTTGGATTATAATATAAACATTTATCTATTAGAGTAGAAGCATTTTCTGTCCTCCATTAAATACACCGTCTCTCCTATTAAAATACAAGTCAGATTTGTGCTTAATGATCTTGAAAAGAAAGTAATTGCCTGAGTATTACCAATGAAACAAATGGTCTTTCAGCGCCTAGAATTATTAACTAGTCGTATTATACAAAGTTTCGAGGGTCGAAGGATGCTTTGCAAACCATTTGCTTAAAGGGAATAGACACTCTTGAGAACAGAACAGATGATACAATGTTCCTACAGCAATATTCTACGAGGGATGCCTTGGTGTGATGTCAGTGTGCTACCATTGAATATTAACAAAACAAGGAAGTTATAGCTATGGTACTACATATGTTGCAGGCCATACAGTTCTTCAGAAAAAGTAATGTTTTGCAGGATTTTGGTATCCAATAATAGATTTTGTCCCTCCCAAGATGGCTGCCTGGAACCCACAACAGGAGACAGATTAGTCCTTAAAGTGGTTTTAAACCTCCAAAATTAAATAAGTGATGCACCAAAGGACAGCCGCTGAGAGCCTTATGTGCTGCAGACTATGGCGTACAGACCTGCTGCACCTACCTGTCTCTGCCCACATTTAAGGAGACTGAACCTGAGAAGCCTGAGGACTGAGCCACAGAGAAATCTTTCGTTGTGCCGGGACCAGAGCTGGAGACAATTGTTACCATGTGAGTGCCTACACCAGCAACAACAGAGCCTTGTGGGGACCCGATAGTGAGGACTGAGTCTCTGGGGATAACAGACTACCAAGCGTTCTGGACCAGATCCATTGGGTATCAGGAGTGGTGAGCAGAACTAACTGTGCTTATCCCCTTACTGCCCACAGTTAATGCCAGTAGAGACTACCCTTACTTAGCAGGCATCCACTACATACAGTTTAAAGAGACAGAAACATGTGCACCACCGTACAGACGGGCCCCAATGTTAGATGGCTTAAATTTGTTAATCAGGGGCCTAGCACTTTACAGCCATCCCCAGGGGTACCCTGCTCAGGAATGTGTAAACCCATCTACTCTTAGGGGGTGTATGCACAGAGTGCACTTGTGGACACAGTTTTAATAGGTATTGCTAAGAGGTACAGTGAAAATGTTCTGTGTGCCATTCATGCTTTTCACAGTTGATGTTGTTCTTATTAATGCTGTGTACACCAGTTAAATGTTTTTAGCCTTATTGAGGCAATTGACATAGTTGAGGCTAGTATTCCTGTCAGTTAATCAAATGTATTCAACCATATTTATTGATTTGTTTATTATTCTATGCATTTTGTTTGCCCTGCAATAATATACTTACTTTATTTACCATTAAGTAGCATGTGGACTGTTCCCAGTGTATCAATATATTGTGGTAGCATACTAATACTTAGGTAGACAGGTGTGTGCAGCCTTCACATTATACAGGTGTGTCAGAGGGGACAGAGCAGTTTACAGAGTCGGAACAAGCTACCCAGCAGATGTAGAAGTTACAGGGTAGAGAGAAACCATTTACCACTGACTGTGCTTACAGTGATCAGCTTGTATTTACTTATGTAAAATCTTTATCCCAAAATAAAGAAATAAATAAAAAACTGTTGCTGTAACTGCTTATAAATTGTGAGCTGGGGTTTGGCTTCAATTTGTTAGTGTATCCAAATCTGCTAGTACCTAATACTCCCCTCATTCCAAACTAACAATGCCGCTGTCCACAAGTGTCTCTGTGCTTCTTCATCCAGATAGGGGGCAGATATACAGATATATAGGTGTGTTACTGGATAGATCACCAGGTAAAAACAGATAAAAAGCCTAAAAAATAAAACAAATGCAGTCACCATATTTCAGAATTGGTAAGCTGCAATATATTACATTTTTGGTTTTGGGTTTAATATCGCTTTAAAATGGTTGTAAACCTCTGAGAGGAAATACGAACAAAGCATATCCCTCTATAGTGTGTACTTACTTGTCTCAATCCAGACACTAAGTGTCATTTTTGTCTGCTGCCTCATTCCTCTGCTATCTGCTGGAGTTACTTTTGACAGATTTTCATGACACCAAGAGGTAAAAAGTTGACAGGGGAGGGACCTCCAGCATACAGCCTGTGATTTACAGCCTCAGCTCTGTTCTTGTGTGCTGTGTGTTCCCTCCCCCCAATCAGATCTCATTGTGCACTGCAGAGTGTAATTTCAGCTCCCCGCCCACTTGCCTTCTAAAAACTCAGACAAGCTGTTTAAATTCTGGACTTTGAGCAGAGAGGAGAGTGGGCTGCATAAACTTGTACATCTTATATAGAAGGATTTGCTTCATCTCTGTGTATCACCTGAGGAGAGAAGGGCCCCAGTGTTGGTAGTGTCGGTGGGAGAGAGAAATATCCCCATGCTGGTGGTGTCAGTGGGAGGACAGAAATATCTCCATGCTGGTGGTGTCAGTGGGAGGAGAGAAATATTCCCATGCTGGTGGTGTCAGTGGGAGGAGAGAAATAGTCCCATGCTGGTGGTGTCAGTAGGAGGAGCGAAATATCCCCATGCTGGTTGTGTCAGTGGGAGGAGAGAAGGGCCCCAGTGTTGGTGGTGTCAGTGAGAGTAGGGAAATGCCCCAGTGTTGGTGGTGTCAGTGGGAGGAGAGAAATGCCTCAGTGTTGGCGGTGTCAGTGGGAGGAGAGAAATACCCCCATGCTGGTGGTATCAGTGGGAGGAGAGCGGGGCCCCAGTGTTTGTGGTGTCAGTGAGAGTAGGGAAATGCCCCAGTGTTGGTGGTGTCAGTGGGAGGAGAGAAATGCCTCAGTGTTGGTGGTATCAGTGGGAGGAGAGAAGGGTCCCAGTGTTGGTGGTGTCAGTGGTAGGAGAGAAATATCCCCATGCTGGTGGTATCAGTGGGAGGAGAGAGGGGCCCCAGTGTTGGTGGTATCAGTGGGAGGAGAGAAATGCCCCAATGTAGTTGGTGTCAGTAGAAATGCTCCAATGCCGGTGGTGTCAATGGGAAGAGAGAAATGTTCCAGTGTTGGTGGTGTCAGGGAGAGGAGAGAAATGACCCAATGCAGGTGGTGTCAGTAGAAATGCTCCAATGCCTGTGGTGTCAGTGGGAGGAGAGAAATGCCACAGTGTTGTTGGTGTCAGTGGAAGGAGAGAAATGCCCCAGTGTTGGTGGTGTCAGTGGAAGGAGAGATATGCCCCAGTGTTGGTGATGTCAGTGAGAGGAGTGAAATGGCCCAATGTCTGTGGTGTCCGTAAGTGGAAAGCAATTCATCAATGTTGAGAGTGTCAGTGGCTGGAAAGAAATGCCCCAGTTTTGGCGATTTACATGGGAGGAAAGAAGTGCCCCAGTGTCAGCAGTGTCAGTGGGAGGAGAGAAATGCCCCAATGTTGGCAGTATCAGTGGGAGGAAAGAAATGCCTAAGTGTTAGTGGTGTCAGTGGGATGAAAGAAATGCTCCAGTGTTGGCAGTGTCAGAGTGAGGGAAGAAATGCCCCAATCCCCCAACAGTATATAGAGCATATCAGTCTTGACTATGTCATGCACAGCATAGTGTATGCCATTGGTTTCTGGGGGGAAAAAATTGCCCCATATAAGTTGTCAGTGGGGGGAAATTGCCCTGGCATGGCCTGGGAGGAACTGACATGTGTGAACAGTTAGCAACATTGAATACAAGAAAATGCACTAAGATCAGTGAGTGTGGGCCTGAGATGTGGAACTTTGGGTAAGGGAAAAAGAGGATGCATGCATGTGGACTGGAGGAGAGGCAGCAGCACTCACATTGGCCATCACCCGACTCTGAATTGCACGCACACTGCATATAATGACCTTGCTTGGCCATTGTTTACTGGCGCTTGCTCCTGTCCACAGACTTTCACAAACAGGAGAAAAAGCCACTGTTTTTTGCAAACCTAATAAACTGTTTGATGGATAGCTGCTTGATTGGAAACCAAGGAATTAAATGGTTGAGGTAGGTCTTCATATTACATAAGCTGGCCATACACTGATTTGAATTTGGCCAGTCCCTGCTGAATTTTGATGAGTGTTGGAGCTCCCCTGCTCGACAGAAGAGGAGGGTTTATTGGACTTCAACTGAGGGGATATGTTAGGAAATTCCCTTCGATCGGGGGGGGGGGGGGGACATATCATTTGGTGTTGAGGCCAAATAATAAAATTTTAGTCTCATCTGACCATAACACTTTTTTCCATGTGGCCTCAGATTTTTCAAGCTACGTTGAAGGTGGTCAGGTAAGACTAAAATTTAATTATTTGGCCTTAACACCAAACAATATGTCTGGCAGAAATCCAATACAGCTCAACATCCAAATAACACCATTCCTACAGTAAAGCATGGAGGTGGTAATATCCTGTTATGGGGGTGTTTCTCTGCAGCAGGGGCTGGAGGACTTGTCAGGATAGAAGGAAAAAGGGATGGGGCAAAATACTGTCAAATTCTTGAGGAAACTCTCCCGACCTCTGCCAGAAAGTTGTCAATGGGAAGAAGGTTTACCTTCCAACACGACAATGACCCAAAGCACACAGCAAAAATCACCACACAGTGGTTGAAAGAGAAAAAGGTAAATGTTCTTCCATGGCCTAATCAGAGCCCAGACTTAAATCCCATTTAAAATCTGTGGAATGACTTGAAGACTGCAGTCCACAAACAGTCACTATCAAATTTAACTGAACCTGAGCAGTTCTGCAAAGAAGAGTGGGCAAATATTGCAAAGTCTAGACGTGCAAAATTAGTAGAGACATACTAAAGGCTGTAATCAAGAAAAAATGTGGTCCAACAAAATACTGATCCTTTTTTCCAACTCAGTTACTCTCATTTTGAATTTATTTTATTCACTTCTGACATGCTGGTGTTATATCTTTCCTTTGGATGTTATAAGTTGCACTAGTAAATACAGCTGGATAAAACAAAAACTGTGTCTGTCCTTATTTCAGGCTGCAAATCAACATGATATTTTAAAGGGGGTGGTTCTTTTCTATTCCCACTGTATATAGCTGATGACAAATATCCCCAACAGACCTTTGGCTTGACATGTCATTTACCTGACATTTTAAACACTTTTTTTCAGTGATCCTGCAGCATTTTCTGTACATCACAGAGATGTGCCCCTTCATTTGCAAGATTAGGGCAACCCACAGGCATGTTATTTAAAGGAATTTTGCATTTTAATGTTCACTTTAAGTATTTAAAAAAAAAAAAATTCTTCTGGCTGAAGTTAATTTGTTTACATTTTTGTTTTGACCATTATCCCGGAAAATTAGAATTTTTATCTTGATTTCAGTGGGGTTCGGGTTTGGCTTCTGAATTTATTTGAAGTATGCCAAACCTTGCTTGAACTGAACAAAGGGCATTTTGGCTCGTCCCTTTTTAATATGAGTTATTCTTTTTAGATGTTTCTAATACTACTTATACCACTTGAAACCTGTAGGCCAGTGGTTCTCAACTCCTGTCCTCAGGACCCACTAACAGGCCAGATTTTAAGTATTACCTTGGTGAGATGCAGACTAGAGTACTGCAATCCCTGAGCAGAAAATTATATCACCTGTGATGCATTTCAGTTATCTTGCAAACCTGGCCTGTTGGTGGGCCCTGAGGACTGGAGTTGAGAACCACTGCTGTAGGCAATGTAGGTTTGCATTTTATAATTGATTTCAGTACGTTTTTTTGTTTTTCTGTCTACTGCTTTAACCATTTGCGGACCGCCCACTGTACATTTACTGCAGCAGGATGGCTGCTCTGTGCTGGATCACATACTTAGTACGTGATCTGACACTTCCGGGTCTGGGCCACACCACTGCCGGCCCGCTCCTGCTGTGATTCTACACAGCGGGAGCTGATCGGCGGACAAGGCAGACTCGATGGCCGCCGGCACCCGCTAATTCTTCGATACAGAGGCAGAACGGCAGTCTGCCTATGTAAACGAGACAGATTGCTCTTCTGTGAGTACAGAAGGCATGGATACTGTGCTCCTGTAAAGCAGGAACACTGATCCATGCCTTTCACTAGTAAAATCACCTCCTCCGCTACACTGAATCACTGGCTAGGCCAGTGTTTCTCAACTCCAGACCTCAAGGCACACCAACAGGTCATGTTTTCAGTATGAGTATCCCTCAGTTGAAACAGCTGTGGTAATTACTAAGGCAGTGAAACTGATCGAATCACCTGTGAAAAATAATGGAAAGCCTGAAAACATGACCTGTTGGGTCGCCTTGAGGACTGGAGTTGAGAAACACTGGGACTAGGCACACAGTTAACCCCTTGATCGCCCCTAATGTTAACCCCTTCCCTGCCAGTGTCATTAGTACAGTGACAGTGCATATCTTTTAGCACTGATCACTGTATTGGTGTCACTGGTCCCCAAAAAGTGTCAGTTAGGTGTCCGAATTTGTACGCTGCAACATTGCAGTTGCGCTATAAGTCGCTGATCGCCGCCATTACTAGTACAAAAAAACTTTTGTGCACACCAATCATTATATGCTTATTGGAATTTTTTTACAAAAATTATTGAAGAATTAACTAAATTGATGAAGAAATTAGATCGTTTTACATTTTCTTTTATTGGATATGTTTTATAGTAGAATGTAAAAAATATTGTTTTTTTGTTTTCAAAATTGTCAGGCTTTTTTTGTTTATAGCGCAAAAAATAAAAAAGCTGTTCAAATACCACTAAAAGAAAGCTCTATTTGTGGGGGAAAAAGGGACATACATTTTATTTAAGTACAGCGTCTCATACAACTGCGCAATTGTCAGTTAAAATAATGCAGTGCCGTATCGCAAAAAAATGGCCTGGTCATGAAGGTGGGTAAATCTTCTGGAGGTCAAGTGGTTAAGCTGAGATTTAGTTGCTATTTTTTGGGATGCAGTACCGAACTCATTTGCAATGGGTAATGGTGTGTGTCCCATTACCTGCAGGTAGCTGCTTCTCTTAAAAATAATCCCTGCAGTGTCTCTGTCACAGCTGTCCTGAGCGGCTGTGTTCTGATGCTGTAAAGGTTAATAGCAGCGGCTGCTACTGAGAAAAGTTGCAGCATTCACCCGCCCCTTTCTGCTCTCTCTGCCATTCAAAGAACTTGTATTATTTTTCTACCACAATGCATCCTGCCTCACAAAAGGGTGGAGGAGATCCTGTCATTCAACTGCTACCCATCCTTTCACAGAACTCAATGCCTTGTGTGAAAATAGTAATATGACCAAAATGAATGGTAGAAAGGACCAAAGGGGGCAGGTGAGTGGTGCAACTTTTCTCAGTAGCAGCTGCTTCTATTAACCTTTACAGAATCCAAAGATAACTGTTCAGGGCAGTATTCAGTGGCTGTAAAGGAGACACTTCAGGCCACCCATTACATATATCTAATGTTTTTTGTGCTGCGTCCCCCTACAAAAACTACTAAACCTTAAATTTAAAACTATAATTCTAGGGGTGGAGTCAAGCAATTTTTATTAGAAATTAGAATTTTCCTGTTATCTTTGTGTCTTTATTTGATTTGTACATTAAGAAAGGCACAACATGAGTGTGCCAAAATATCATGTGATGAAAAAAATATTTATAATGCATTTTTAGATTGGTGCTACTGACACCTGCTTTTCCTGTGAATTTTTGTAATATTGCCTTTCATGTCGTTTCTGCCCAGCTCATTAGAGAGTCAAGGAGGGCTTCGAAAATAAAGTCTAATTGTTGGGAAACCATCTCATGAATATGCCCGATCCTAAAACAATGTCTACGCCCACTCTTCTTATTGCCCCAAGTTTAAGAGTTTTTTCATAGTATTGCTCATTACTAGGAGGCAGGGAACACGTTGACTCCGTTTGGTACCTTTGTCATTCACTTTCCATTGATAGTCAATTTTCTCCTAATTTAAATGTGCTTTTACTGTGAAAAAGAGCCTTTCATCTTTGAATGATATACTCATGAATTCCATTTATAATTAACTTGTTCCCAAAGAAATAACAAAAAGGGGTGTTTCAGTGTATCCAGTACGAACCCATCACAGAAAAACAGACGCTTCGTGTTCAACCTTTATATACTTTTGAAATTATTTAGAGAATTCCTAGTGAAACAGCTACATTTTAAAACAAGCCCATCTGTACTAAATACTTGCCAATAATTAGTAATTAGAAATATTTACAAAATTATAAAAAAAAAAAAAATGTAATTAGTAAAAAAATAAAAATAAAAAACATATTGAAAATTGTTTAAACACAATTAATTTCCACGTGTTTTTTTTTTTTTCTATTAACATTGTGGTTGGTTTACTAAGGGTAATTTTTCCCTTAGATTATTGAATTTTTCATGAACGTGATTGGGTATTCTTAACAAATAAGTTAACACAAATTTAACTAAGCTAAGTGAAAATTCCTTTGCAAAGTGAGCATGCTCTGCTTTAGTAAATCAACCCTATTGCTTGTCATTTTTTGCTGCCATCATGAATTCATATCACAGTGTGAATATGTTGTGTAAATGATGGGTGAAAGTGTTAAAAATACTTGGAAAGATAAATTTTGTTTCTTTTTTTTTTTAAGTGTAATGTTTTTCTTTTAAATATGAAAAAATTGACTAAATGCACATTAATAATAAAAATAAAAAATAAAATACATAAACCTAAATATAAATTGCATGTCAAATACATCTTAAATAGAACTTTTAATTTTATATAATATTATTTTTTAAGTGTAATGTTTTTCTTTTAAATACAAAAAAATAGAGTAAATGCACATTAATAATAATAATAAAAAAATACATAAACATAAATATAAATTGCATGTCAAATACATCTTAAATAGGACTTTTAAAATATTATATTATATTATTATATATACTACAGTCCACTTTTGTTTTTGTTAATGTTAATGGAACAAAAATGTCTCATAACATTCTCATGCTATTGTGCAAGTATCTGTGCTTTTAATAGACATCATTTATATGCCTTGGTGGTTGTTTTAATAACTTTATAACCTATTTTTATAACTACAAAATTCACAAGGTGAGAAAAAACATGCTGCCATTTATTTATTAATTTACTTATTTTTTGCCACTTGTCATTGGCCAATGTCATTTAAGAGCATATTAATATAGTTATCGTTTTATGTATTTCATTTTTTATATAGACAAAAGAGTATGCATAATACATGTTACGTTTATTAATTATACATTTGTTTAATAAAAATAAATAAAAAAATTAACTATTTGATAATTGTGGACATATTCAATACGATTTGTTTGAAACCTATATTAGCATAAGAGAACATATCTAAAAAGTTCACAATTACCTTGGGGGGGGGGGAGAACTTGTTATAGTAAACTCCAGTTAAGTGGCAATTAACTACTTTTTCCTGCATAATTGAATCTGAAAGAGATTTTATTGTCATTGCTTTGCGAAGTGATGTAGATTCCAGTTGCAGAATAAAGAGAAATGTGTCTAGTGTGGTCACTCGAAGCATTTCAATAAGTAGTCTGTCTCTTTGTTTGTAGCATTTGTTTGAAGGCCACTGAGCAGAGAGCAGAACAGGGGCATCACTTGGAGGAGGTCCTGGGGAGACCTCTCCTTGCCTCTTCACACGGAATGTTGTTCAAGCTTGATGGCCAACTGGTGGTGCTAATGCTCCATTGGAGGAGAGGTGAAGGTTCAAACACTTGCTAAGTGTGTACAGCTTGCTTTACACAAGACTTCTGCACTCTACTGAGCAATACACGGCATGGAGAGCAGACTATTAACACTTGGCTGTGTAAATGCTTTGTAAATAAGAATCAAGCCAGCAGTATAGTCATAAAAATAGGCAAAATAATTTGTAAGGTTTATTTAACATTATTTTAATTGTGCCCCAATTGTGGTTAAAAAAAATACGCACCAAATATAGAAGGGTAGAAGTAATAACAGAATTATTCGTTGTTTTTACTAGTGCTCTTAGTAGAAGTGGTAGTACTATTAGTACTGTATTATTAACCACTTCAATACTGGGCACTTCCTGCCCAGGCCAATCTTCAGCTTTCAGCGCTGTCGCACTTTGAATGTCAATTGCGTGGTCATGCAACACTGTACCCAAATGAAATTTTTAGCATTTTTTTCATTCAAATAGAGCTTTCTTTTGCTGGTATTTGATCACCACTTGTTATTTTATTTTTTTTTACAAACAAAAAAAGACCAAACATTTTAAAAAAATACAACAACTTTTTTTTAGCTTCTGTTATAAATAGTTGCAAATAAGGCGGCATTGATGGGCACTGATAGGTGGCACTGATAGGTACTGATAGGTGGAGATGATTGGCACGGATAGGCGGCACTGATGGGCACTGAAAGGCAGCACTGATGAGGAATCACTGATGGGCACTGATAAGCAGCGCTGATGGGCAGCACCAGTGGCGACCCATCCATTAAGGGTGCCCGGGCCCCCCCATCCATCACAGCCTCCCCTATCCATGCGCCCAGCCCCTTTCAGGACAGCGGCGCATGGATTCTAGAGGCTCTAATAGGCTTAAATTTAGGGTGTGTTCGGGTCACAGAGAGTGTGCTCCGATCCCACCCAGGTGTGTTACAACAGCGAATATTAATTGATAACATTGTAACACTGATCCTCCTCCCGGCCAATCGGGAAGCAGATTTTGACACCGGTCACCCAAACCTCCCAGGCGATCCTATTGGATGCCTAGGAGGAGGAGGAGAGGAGCTGAAAGCCGATATGGAGGAGAGGACTGTAGCTCGCTGCACCACGCTGCCTGCCACCTGCCGCCGCCGATGGGGTAAGTGCCGGACCGACTGGCAAACAGCGGGTGCCACTCGGGGGGAGGGTGAATGGGTGGTTGTTTTCCGCCTCCCCCCCTCCTCCAAAAAAAAAAAAACACTGGGCAGCACTGATGGGCACTGATGGGCACTGATTGGCTCTGATGGTGCTGCACTGATTATCAGTGCCCTGATTATCTGTGTAAATGTCTCCTGTCACACTTGCCAGTTACCGTCTCTCCTTTCCTCACGCTGTGACAGTGAGTGAGGAAAGTACAGCTGATTACGAGCAAGTCTGGTAATTGGAGCATACATATCCTACACTGTATGGCATCTTGTGGCCTATGCACTTTCAACAGTTGCACTTTTGTGAGTATTCAATTTTTATCCATTTTATTTGTTCAAATAATTTTTTGGGTAATGCACTAGGGGTTTGCGCCTTCCTGTCTCTTTGCTTTTGTAGTTCCATTGCGGATTCCCCTAGCCATGGAAGGCTGCATCCACCAAGCATTTGGATTTGTCGCCTAGTTCTATCCAACAGTGGAGGACCTCTGAGCACTGGAAGAGATTGTTTTGTGCTAGCCTTAGTAAATGGATAGGAAGGAAGACTATATTTAGTTGTTTTAAACTTTTTTTATTTACTTATCTTCAGTTGCTTCCTGGTTTCTGTCCTAGTCCAAAATGATATCATGCATATCAGGAGTCTTCAAGCGCATTTTTTTTCATTCATCACGAGGAGAGACTTTCACAGCTAAGCACACTCTCCTGCCTGCATGTCTGAGCTAAGGGCAGATGAACTCCAGGAAGTAAACGATACGTGAATCATCTGCACTTAGTCCAGGTGGCTTTGTCTAGAAATGATAGGGGGGGGTGACATCCATGGAGACATGGATGGATGGGGGAGTTTTCTTTTGTAACGGCACCCCAAGCATGAAAGGGGTTAACGCCGTTTAAGATATTTCCTCTCTGGACACACATCCACTGCAGATCCTCCACAGTCAGGCGACCGCTTCCCATAGGATTAATCTTTCCAAACATACGAGACAAGCGCTCTGTGTTGAAGTTCCAAAAACAGCAAATGAATTTATTACAAGCACATGGTAACACATTTCTCTTCAAACACCCTTCCCTCCCATCCTTGGGGAACAGGGCGGGTTATACTGTCCAATGACAATGGTCATACAGGTCAGGTGTGTGTTCAAACTTCTCTTTCAGTAAACAGTCTTAGCAGGAGGGGTGATTCCCCCCCTCCTCACAGAAAGACACTTAAACATCCCATAATAGGCAGCCAGACGGTCTACCAGCTCCAATCCACATCATCACAGTAGCAGACTTAATTACCACAAGCCACAATAGACAATAGAATGCAACCACACCCCATCACAGCAAATATTACACAACAGCCCACACACAATGTACACCCAATATATACCATGCATATACAGCATTGGATATGACTATCACAGATCATAGTGGGGTTCTCATTCCCCCTGTGCCCCAAGTGACCCCTGTCACAGCTTTGAATATTAAAAATGAATGAAATTGTGTTTTCAGTTTGTGGTGCTCAGCTACAGTTAAAGTGGTTTTAACCGCTTTAGCCCCGGACCATTTTGGTGGTCAAAGACCAGGCCACTTTTTGCGATTCGGCACTGCGTCGCTTTAACTGACAATTGCGTGGTCGTGCGATGTGGCTCCCAAACAAAATTTAAGTTCTTTTTTTCTCACAAATAGAGCTTTCTTTTGGTGGTATTTGATCACCTCTGCGGTTTTTTTTTTTTTGCACTATAAACAAAAAAAGAGCGACAATTTTGAAAAAAATTCAATATTTTTTACTTTTTGCTATAATAAATATTCCCCAAAATTATATAAAAAAACGTTTTTTTTCCACAGTTTAGTCCGATACATATTCTTCTACATATTTTTGGTAAAAAAAATCGCAATAAGCGTTTATTGATTGGTTTGCGCAAAAGTCATAGCTTCTACAAAATAGGGGACTGTTTTATGGCATTTTTATTAATATTTTTTTTTACTAGTTATGGCGGCGATCAGTGATTTTTATCGTGACTGCGACATTATGGCGGACACATCGGACACTTTTGACACCATTTTGGGACCATTGTCATTTTTACAGTGATCAGTGCTATAAAAATGCCAAAAACAAAAGAGACCTGGAGATTATTGTGGATGAGGGACACCGGGAGGGCATCCTTAGTGACAGGGAGAGATTGTTTTTGATACCCTGTGCCCCCCGGACTCCCGTTATATATTATCTCCCGAAGATCCACAAAAGCCTTACTTCCCCCCCGGGACGACCCATTGTAAGTGGGATAGACTCTATCACGTCCCGGGTCGGGAAGTATATCGATTTTTTCCTGCAGCCTTTGGTTCAGCAGATCCCTTCTTACGTAAGGGACACTAAACACGTTATCAATTTACTCAAAGATCTCACTCCCACAAATGGTATATGGATGGTCACGGCAGACGTGACCTCGCTCTATACCATCATCCCCCATGAGCGTGGCTTTGAGGCTGTTGAGATGTATTTAGTGAGAGGATCAGATCTACCATCGCGGCAAATTAACTTTATTATGACCCTACTGAAATATGCAGCAGGTCACAATTATTTTTGGTGTGATAATCAATTCTTCCGCCAAGATCGAGGTGTGGCGATGGGGGCAAAGTACGCCCCTAGCCTGGCCAACTTGTTCATGGCCAAGTGGGAGGAGGATGTCGTCGATGTTTGCCGGAGACCAGAGGTTGCTCTCTGGGTTAGGTACATCGACGACGTCCTCCTCCTATGGGACGGCAGCGAACCCGCTTTGCGGGATTATATGCAGTCCCTAAACGATAACAACAGAGGTATTAGATTCTCTTTTGAGGCCAGTCAGGAGTCAGTACACTATCTGGATTTGAAAATTTCAGTGGTTGATAGCAAATTTGTTACGACCACTTATTTCAAACCAACTGACAGGAACTCATATATTCCGCTTGACAGCTGTCATCATGCCCCTTGGTTGAAGGCCGTCCCTCAGGGACAATTCACCAGATTGAGACGTAACTGTACAGACTTAGAGGCTTTCAAATGCCAGGCCGAGATTCTCTCTAAGAGATTTGTTGATAAAGGTTATCAACAGAGTGATCTGTCTCAATTGATACAATCTATCAGTGAGATCGATCGAGGATCATTATTGGCTGACAGGGAGAGGGTGGTTAGGGATGGTAAGTTTTCTCTTCCATTTATTACCACCTACTCCGTACAGCATCAGACCATCAAAAGTCTGATACGTAAGCACTGGCATGTGTTAACCAGTGATTTAGTGTTGGCACCGTCCCTTCCAGAGAGACCAGCTATTGTATTTAGGGGGGCGTCTACACTGTCTAGTAGGGTGGCCCCAAGTGTCCAGGACCCCCCACGGGCTAATAGAACATTTCTAGAGAACTTGACAGGATACTATAGATGCAAAAAATGCCAAGTGTGCAGCTTGAATAGCTGCAGGGATAGGAAGATTAGTCATTTTTCCTCAACGAGCACGGGCCGTTCCTATGAAATCGAACCCTTTATTACTTGTTCATCTTTGGGGGTTATTTACCTCATACAATGCCCTTGCGGTCTCCAATATGTGGGGAGGACCAAAAGGGCAGTAAGGGTGAGACTTAACGAACATATAGCGAACATACGCAAAGGTTTCGATAAACACTCTGTATCCAGGCACTACGATCAAGTTCACAAGAGAGACCCGTCTGGTACACTATTCATCGCTATTGACAAATATAGACCCCACTGGAGAGGCAGCTCGCTTGTGAGAGAAATCTCCAAGCAGGAAATGGCATGGGTGTACAGGTTGAGAACTTATGTTCCGCACGGACTCAACGTGGACACCGATGTCAACGCTTTTATTAACAATTCTTGAATCAATCTAGCCAATCAGTTAATTGTGTTTTTATAATGGCTGTTTGGGGTGGACTATCGAATTATATTGGATTATAGTTTTTGGGAGATGTAGATCGTGTTGTATGTACACTTCCTTTCTTCCTCTTTTTTCTTTTTTCTGTTTAATTTTAACCGTTTACTTCCGTCTCTTTTTCCCGTTTTTGTAATGGACATTTGACCATGTTAAGCGGGGGTGTAAGAGGGACGAGATTAGATGGTAACTGTTGTAACCTTGGTGATTTCATTATCATTTAGGGACTATTAACTACTATGAGGCAATCTATCTCCGTATATTTTAAACATGTATGGCTTTAGATATTGGTATGACATTTATATTTTATTCATGTATGTATATGTCCTCTATAGTTAGGTTGTTAAATTTGGAGCAGTTCAATGTCCCATTATGTTCGCCGCACATTACGGTTGCGGCGGAGGTTGTGGGTCTTACTGCCTCCTGTGACACACCTGGAGGCTCCTCCCCCTTGGGTGGCGCGCGTATTGCGGTCGTGGCCATTGTTGCCATGGACACGCGTATGTGCGGCATACTCCCCACCATGTTTTCGTCATCCCGCTTGGCGTGATGACGCGCATGGTATGTATTTGTAAACGAGGCTTGGTTTCCTCGTGGGGAGAGATGCGCGCGCGGATGCTGTTTGGCGGATGCGACAGCGAGGCGTGGTTACCTCGCGGCGCGAGGTGCGCGCGCGCGCGCCCTCCCTCGGGTTGGACCCTTGAGTTCCTGTGTTCCCTATAAAGAGGGGGTGACGCAGCCCATCGCCCGTGCCCTGAGACAACGTGAATTTTCACGAAACGCGTAGGGCAGGATACGAGCTTTGTGCTGACGTCACCCTCCACTGCTCGACTTCCACGGACGTATGCGTGTGACTAGCGCCTTTGACCGGTCGGCGCTGTCATACTTTTAAGGCTGTTTTTTAAACTGCATTTTTGTAAGTATGTTTTCTTCTTTTAAATAAACATCCACCAAGGATTTTACACTATCTAGTGTCCTCCCTTCCTTCCATGTTCCGTATCGAGTACTGCATGATGGTATATGAGCGTTTTGGCTACCAAAAAAATTGAGGCTCAACATACACTGAAGTTTGGAGTCCTATTGATTATCAATTGAGGCTGTTTGGGGTCCTCCGTCATAGGGGACCATCGCTTTTTGGTAAGCAGGAATTCTTACTGGTGGTGGTGAAAGTCACGAATACAAGAAGATTTGGAATCGTTTTTGTTTTGTTTTCTTTTTTCTTTTTTCTTTTTTCATCTAGTATGGACACTTGATCACGGGTGTTTTTTTTGTATGGACTTTAGACTTGATTATTTAAGGGTCCTATTCAAGCATGTAATAATATTATTAATTAAGTTTGTATTATTTCATATGTTTTGTTTACACTGTTTAGTTATTGTTCTTCACTGAGCACTTACATAATTTATCACTGTGGTGATTTTGAAATTTTTTTCAGTCATTCAGTGGTGGGCTTATGTTTATACTCATAAGTTAGCGCGACTATATATTTTTTCTTATAAAAATGCACTGATTACTGTAAAAATTACACTGGCAGTGAAGGGGTTAACCACTAGGTGGCGCTGCAGGGGTTAAGTCAGTACTAGGGAGTGATTCTTACTGTTAGGGGGCGTGGCTACACGTGACACGTCACTGATGACCGTTCCCGATCACGGTGAACGGTCATTAGTGACAGTGTCACTAGGCAGAATAGGGGAATGCCTTGTTTTCCCTGTTCTGCCCTTGCTGACCGCAATCGTGGGCCGCCCGGGAAAATCGAGTTCCCAGGGACCCGCGGCCACACTCACAGGGCATGCGGCGGGCGCGCGATTTGCCCCCGGCGGCACGTGCAAATTTAAAGGGACCTGTATGCCAATGTGCCTACCCATGCCATTCTGTCGACATACATCGTCGTGCGGCGGTCGGCAAGTGGTTAAAGCCTAAACATTTTTAACCATGTAGTAAGGTAAAAAATGTTTGGGCATCACCCCCTCTCACCCAACCCCAACCCCCTTATACTTACCTGAGTTCTGACTCAAGGCTGAGCTGTGCTGTCTGTGTCTATGGACGCAGGCAGCACATCTTGGGATCAAGCCCGCATGTGTGCCCCTACAGAAAGCGGCTTGCTATGGGGGCACTTAGAGAAAGAGAGGAGCAAGGAGTTGAGAAGAGGAGGTTCAGGGCTGCTCTGTGCAATTCCATTATACAGAAC
Source organism: Rana muscosa (assembly GCA_029206835.1). NCBI lineage: Eukaryota > Metazoa > Chordata > Amphibia > Anura > Ranidae > Rana > Rana muscosa. The sequence goes on along the minus strand of CM055119.1, from coordinate 144,096,154 downwards.
AGGTAATAAATAATACACCTGTTTGTTATTTAAAAAAAAAAAAAATAAGAATTTACTCTCACCTTAAATTCTGCCACAAAGCAATATTAACCACTTCAGCCCAGGAAGGATTTATCCCCCTTAATGACCAGTCCATTTTTTGCGATACGGCACTGCGTCGCTTTAACTGACAATTGCGCGGTCGTGCTATGTTTTACCCAAACAAAATTGATATCCTTTTTTTCCCACAAATAGAGCTTTCTTTTGGTGGTATTTGATCACCTCTGCATTATTTTTTTTTTGCGCTATAAACAAAAAAAGACTGACAATTTCGAAAAAGAAAACAATATTTCTTGCTATAAGAAATATCCCAAAAAAAAAAAAAAAAAAATGGATTCCTCAGTTTAGGCCAATATGTATTCTGCTACATATTTTTGGTAAAAAAAAAACACAATAAGCGTATATTGATTGGTTTGTACAAAAGTTACAGCGTCTACAAAATAGGGGATAGATTTAGGGACTTAATTTTTTGTTATTGTTTTAACTAGTAATGGCGGAAAATCAGCGATTTTTAGCAGGACTGCGACATTGCGGTGGACAGTTCTCACCCTAAGTGACACTTTTTGGTGACCAGTGACACCAATACAGTGATCAGTGCTCTAAAAATGCACTGATCACTGTATAAATGGCACTGGCAGGGAAGGGGTTAACACTAGAGGTGTTTCTAACTGTCAGGGGGACAGACTGACTGGGGTTAGAGAGAGATCGCTGTTCCTGATCACTAGGAACAGCTGATCTCTCTCTCCTCCCCTGTCAGAATAGGGATCTGCCTTGTTTACATAGGCAGATCCCCATTCTGCCTCTCTTCACCCGGATCGCAAGTGGACATCGAGTCCGCCGGACCCGTGGGCGAGCTCCCGTGGTGGCACGTGCACGCGCGACTGCAGTACTACATGCACAGACCAACGTACAGGTATGTCGGTTTGCGCAGCTGAGCTGCCTTGTCGCAGTATATATACGGAAGGTGGTCGGCAAGTGGGGGGTGGAGAGTGTTAGATGTATTAGCATGTTTAAATACAATAACAATTTGAGGGCAAACTAATACTAATACTTTGTAAGCGGTTACAGCAAACAATTTATTTTTCTTTTGGGATAAGGGTTTTACATAAATAAATAAAAGCTGATCATTTTAAGCAACCCTGCTAGTGTTAAATGGTTTGCCTCATCCATGTAACTGATACATTCTGCTGGAGAGCTTGTTCTTTTAAAAAAAAACTACAAACTTACTGGCCAGATCACCAGGTAAAAATGGAAGAAAGAAAATATGAAAAAGAAAATGAATGCAGACTGTCTGTCTAAGAAAGGGTAAGCTGCAATAAAATAAATGTTTGCTTTTGGGTTTGTGACCACTTTAAGGATGAAAGGATGAGTGCACATTTGTGCACTGATCTTTTTATGATCACATTTCTGCCCCTTGGCATTTTTGGAATATATCATACTTACCTAGAAATCCTGAGTTTGAGATGTTGACTGTGCAGCCTGCTCAGCACTGCATGGCCTCTCTCCAGGAGAGATTGGCACATCTGCACGTATACAGAGTCTGGCGCCACGAGCGCCTGGAGAGCGCAACCGCATTTTTACTTAGGCAAAAAAGAAGCAAGTGGAGTAGCGGGAGCCTGATGCAAATTAGTTGGTTTATTGGGTGAAGGTTGTTTTACAGTGATATTAAAGGCAATAATTTAATCACTTATCGAAGTGACGAATGACAGCTTCAGCACGGTTGTCCAGTTCCGGGAGGCTGTCATATGACGGCCTCCCATGGTCGCGCCAGCTGCACACCCGCTGACACGTCCTCCGGACACTGCCAACACAGATTAAGGGAAAAGAGCCAATCAGTGGCTCTTTACCACAAGATCAGCTGTGTCCAATCACAGCTGATCACAATGTCAACAGAAGAAGCTTACCGGCTCTCTTCATCGCTCCTTCTCGCGCTGTCAGCATGTGGAGGAGAGGAGAAAAGAGCTGATAATCGGCTTCTGCAAAAGTGCTGCCAATTAGGGCCCACCATTGCTGCCAATCAGTGCCCAACACTGCTGCTAATCAGTGCTTACCACTGCTGCCAATCAGTGCCCATCAGTGTCTTCTCATCAATGTCACCTATCAGTGCCACCTACCAATGCCCATCAGTGTCGCCTACCAGTGCCCATCTGTACTGCCTATCAGTGCCACCTACCAGTGCCCATCATTGTTGCCTATCAGTGCCCATCATTGTTGCCTATCAGTGCCCATCAGTGCCGACTATCAGTGCAACCTCATCAGTGCCTCTTCAACAGTCCCGCCAATGCTGCCTCATCAGTGCCCATCAATGCCGCCTCATCAGTGCCCATCAGTGCAGCCTCATCAGTGCCCATCAGTGCAGCCTATCAGTGCCCATCAGTGCTGCCTCTTCAGCGCATATCAGTGAAGGAGAAAAATTACCTGTCTGCATTCATTTTCTTTTTCATGTTTTCTTTCTTCCATTTTCACCTGGTGATCTGGCCAGTAAGTTTGTTGTTTTTTAAAAGATCAAGCTCTCCAGCAGAATGTAGCAATTACAGAGATAAGGCAAACCATTTAACACTAGCAAGGTTGCTTACAATGATCAGCTTTTATTTATTTATTTTCTTGATTATTGGTGGTGGTTTCACAAGGTGGAGGAAGTTGGTGATACAGTCAAGAATTCACACACTACATGGACTCACTTGATGTTTATTTTGTATATTTTCATTTAGCGCAACATATTTTTTAATTCATTGAAATCAATGGGCAGCGGCACTTTTTGGGCACTTTTAAACCCTTGTTAACTCTTTCTTTTGAGTTAAAAGCGCCCCGTTCCCGCCCACACAGCCTTGGAGAAATTAACTGGGCTTACCGCGAGCACAGGGCGGTCTTCAGTGTGAAAGTAGCCTAAATGACAGGTTTATTTCTGCACAACTGAAAAGTAATCACGCTAATGATATGAAAAGGAGACTGGAGCTCCATCTGTTGGCTACATTGAATACTACATAATATTGCTATATTATACAATCTATTTAAAGTTAGGAGAAGTAATAGGGTTAACTAAACTTGAGGATAAGTGATAGATTCAAACACATGGTTGATTTAGTGTTTAAGCAAATGTCTGCCACTGAGGTTGAAGTGCCTTATTATTATGATGATGATTATTAATAATATTATTTATAACTTATTATTAGAATTAAAAAATATTAATCATATCATTGTAAATCCAATCACTTAAACCTCAGTTTTGAAATGAAAAAAAAAAGTTACTGATTCTTAGTGCTGCAGAAAATGAAATGTCATCCAGTTAGGGCGTGAATCTGCGTTATTATTTTTATTATATACATTTAATTTAATTTTAATTTAATTTAGGTGTTAAAAAGTACAAATAATAATGCTATCAACTTCTGTATTACTAGTTAAAAGAAATATTATTAAAATAATAAATAATTTACACATTTATACATTTTAAACTAAAGAAATAAGATATTTTATTTTCAAATTTTCATTCATATTATGCTTACTTTGCTTCCTTTACAATACTATAACTATTATTTTACCTTTTTTTTACACTAAACTTTAAGATGTTTTAATAAGATATAATGTTAGAACATTGTTTCATGATGATATCTCATTGTTAAAACTGCTTTCCTGGAGAAATGATTCACCAGTTTGTGTCTGCATACAGTGTGTGTATAAGAGGCTGATTCTTTTCGTATTATCAGATATTATGAATGGGTGACATTAACTGTACGACGTGTTCCATTCATTGAGGCTGGAGCTAGCACAAGTTCAACTGCAGGTTATGTTACATCAGCAAATGTGCAGAGTAAGAAAGGAAAGTTTTCATAGGAAAGAGAGGCCGCAGTTTGTCGCGGGCAGGCCTTCTGACCCCTTTTATAACATGACAAAAGGAATATGTTCATAGCATTGGTACAGCAGCACACACATACGGGGCTTGTTCATTGCCTATGGAGTTTAATTCCCAAGCGAGAAGTGATAATGAACATCCAAATTCCTATTAGTTTGAATGAAACATGGTAATCCAGGACTGTTTGGACACTGGAGAAAAAATAGATTGTTTTCCGTTAGCAACATACTTTATTAAACTATAAGATACATTTTTTTATTTTTTCAAACAAGATTTATTTAATTTTTTTTTTGGAACATACAGTATAAGAATATGTCAATTAGGTAATTATACAACTAGTGTGTTGCACTAAACAGTAGTAGGAGTAACACAGGTAAATCAAGTTGCCCGCTCGGGGGCCGTCGCTGAACGAAATTGAGAAAGGCAACATGTGTCAGTCATCTATGAACATCAAATAACTGGGCAAAACCAAGACCCAAACAAGTAGAAGTGGGCATTTGAAGAATAAAAAAAAAAGGGGGGGCGTATGAGGCAGTAGGAGATCAAGGGTCAAGGGTATAAAGAGTATAAAGGGTATAAAGAGTGCATAAAGAAGACAAAATACAATGGTCAATGGAACCCTACTAGCTAGACCTGGATCGATAACCATAGAGGGAAGAAAAAAAAGGAGGGGCAGGAAGGGGTGGTTTCTTGGGTTAATAGGAATGAATAGAAGGGGAGGAAAGAGATAGGAGTGTGAGGGACATATTGAGCATATAGGGGAAAGATAGACCATCGCGAGATCGCTCCGATGGTTGGACCCCCTCCAATCCCGCCCATTTTCCTTGGAGGGGTGTTACAAATGGATCATAGACAAGGTCTATAGCTGAAACCCCCCCAAAAAAGGGGGGTTATAGAATCGAACATGGTGATCATTTATTTATCATTTTATTGTTACTTTATCTACAAAGTAATTCTCATTATAAATTAAAGCGGTATTAAACCTAAAAGCAAACATTTATCAGTGTTCATTTTGGAAGCAAGTTTCGATTTAGTTTTAAGTCTAGTACACACGGCCGAGATTCTCGTCAGGAAAAAACCCGTCTGTTTTCCTGGCGAGATTCCTGGCAAGTTTTCTTGCCGGCTGAGTATACACATGAACGATTCAAAAGAACCGCCGTTCCTTTGAATGGCACGAACGCGGTGACGTCATCGACTACGACGAGCATGCGCTCGTCACATTCGATGCCGTTGCCGCCATCTTGCTTCACCCTACCTATGCCTTGAAAGCTACCACGCATGCGTCAAAGTCATTTCGAGTATACACTCATATAGGACCAGAGTCTTGTAGAGCGGGAGAATTATCCTTTTATCTCTGGAGTTGATCCCCTTTTTAATGCATGCCAAAATTCTGTTTGCTTTGTTAGCATCAGCTTGGCATTGCCTGAGCCTATCATCTACTAGGACCCCCAGGTCCTTTTCCATCCTAGATTTCCCCAGAGGTTCTCCTCCTAGTGAGTAGATTGCATTAATATTTTTGGCACCCAAATGCATTATTTTAGATTTTTCCACATTAAACCTCATTTACCATGTGGTTGCCAACCCTATAATTTGTTTAGATCCTCTTGCAAGGTTTCCACATCCTGCGGAGAAGTTATTACCCTAGCTTAGTATCGTACAGAGATTGAACTGTTTATCCCATCCTCCAGGTTGTTTAACAAATTAAATAGAATTGGTCCCAGCACACCCCTGACCATTCTGAGTACTCCCCATTTATCACTGGCCTCTGAACTCGCCCTTGTAGCCAGTTTTCAATCCATGTACTCACCCTATGGTCCATGCCAACGGACCTTACTTTGTACAGTAAACGTTTATGGGGAACTGTGTCAAATGCTTTTTCAAAATCCAGATACACCATGTCTACGGGCCTTCCTTTATCTAGATGGCAGCTCACCTCCTTTAAAGTTTTAAGCCCTGTACACACGATCGGATTTCCTATGGTTTTTTAACCGATTGATTTTTCCATCGGAAAACCGATGAAGCTGACTTTCATCAGTCTTGCCTACACACCATCAGTCAAAAAACCGACCGTTCCAAGCGCCGTGACGTAAAACACTCCGATGAACCGAGAAAAATGAAGTTCAATGCTTCTGAGCATGCGTCGACTTAAATCTGAGCATGCGTGGGTTTTTTATCCGATGGAGTTCCCCACAGACGATAGTAATTTGCTATCGGTTTTTTAACCATCGGATAAATTTAAAACATGTTCTATTTTTAAACACCGATGGAAAAAAGACCGAAGGGGCCCATACACGATCGGTTCGTCCGATGAAAAAAGTCCTTCGGACTGTTTTCATCGGTTAAACCTATCGTGTGTACACGGCTTCAAGGTTTGAACAAGCACTACAGACACAGATTTAGTCGTTATATAACGTCTTTATTTAAGCATAACCAAGTTTAGTTACAAGAATATTGCTTTTTTGACAGAATTGTAATGTTAAAATAAAAATAAATTTAAAAAAATCTTTGCGTGATGATGCCACCATGCAGTGCACATTTACATGAACTTTGACAGTTCAAGAAACTGAACAGAAGTTCTGTTCAGTTTCTTGAACGGTTAAAGTTCATGTAAATGTGCACTGCAAGGTGGCACTGGTATTGTCACGCAAAGAGTTTTGGGGTTTTTAGAACACAGCAAAACATTTCAGCAGCTACAAGCACACAGCACAGGCACTGTCACTGGCAGTTTGGCACAGCAAAATAAACCAATACTCGAGGGTAATGCCTATTTCTACAATAATAATCAGTTTACTGTCAGTTTATTATTTCAACAGTTCTAATTCTTATATGTGTAGCGGGGTATTGTTTTTAAATCCCTCAGAGACTACATTACCCAGTACACTTTTAGGCACCCAGGGTGCCTTGCTCCACGCAAGGACTGCTGGGGTGGACTTTAAATGGGAGAGGCGGAGCCCAGTTCTTTCTCTTTGGACACCGCCCGCCCAGCAAGCTGAACTGCCGCTTGAGTTCCTGTGACTTTAGGCCAGAAGCCTGGCCCTTTTCTCCAAAGAGCCTTCCGCGCGCACCGAGGAACCTGAGGGACGTCTCTCCTCGACACTGCACCTTTGCCAGGAGGACCGAAGACCCGAATGTCGATGGATCGGTGTACTTAGACACCGCAGCGGAAGAAACGGACGTGGACTGGTCCGGATGGGTGAGAGAGCACCTGCTCATAGACAGTGTCAAGAAAAGAGAAAAAGGTTGGTGGGACTTTAAATGAGGCGTGTCTGTACATTTAATAAATTGGATAAATAATGTGTTTTCAATAGAAAAATTTGATGTTGATATGAAGTTATGTGGTGGCCCCACAAATAAGTGTAGAGCCGACCACCATTATCGGACCAATGCATGTAAACCGTATGATTATAATGATTAGAGATTAATGGTGGTGATAGCAATAATGCATCACCACTAATAATGTTAATACTCATGATAATTGTAACAATAATAATGATACTCATAAAAATATGATAATAATAATGATAATAACATTAACTCTAATATCAATATGCTTTAATTAAAAACACATTCATTCGTAGTCAAATGATAAAAGACATTATTGGGTACAGAAATAATACATTGATAATCAAAAGAGGGCATATGTAAAAATCACATAGACATGATCAGCAATGCAAATATACATAATCACATAGTACATCCAATATACTCCTCGATATGTAACATAATGGTAAAAAAAATTTGCATTAAAAATCCATGGTTATGACAAGCTTGTCAGGGCACCCTTGTTGGAGACTCTATGCGTTTCGTAGCCTAAAGCTACTCATCAGGAGTATGATGCCAAGATTTAACTATGATTAAAAAAGAGGGGGACCGTTAGCATGTAATGTCCTAGAGAGGGGCACAACTATGGAAAGGGGACCGAATTTATTAATCAAAACACTCACGATTAGGCCCATGGACTGGGTCCACAACCAAGGTGTGTGCCATGTGTACGTCAATTATGAGTTAGGGCTGGTGATTAGCCTAAAAAATGAAAAAAATGAAAAAGAAAAAATTGATTGAGGAAATTATGACAACTTGAAGGTGATGGGGAGAGGGTATAAAAAAAATATATAAAAAAAATATATAAAATAAGTGGTAAATGAAAAATGTGTGTGCGTGTGTGGAGAATGTAAACGCGTGTGAAAATGTGAGATGTAAATCTAAAATCCTGTATGGATGTGTGGTGAAATGAGTGACAACTGAATGTTTGCTGGGGTGAAAGTGTAGGAATGAGTGTTATGTTAAAGTGAGTGAGGGGAATAAATGTATATGAGTGTCCCAAGGATAGCCAGTGATATATAAATGAAAGTTGCTGCTCATAGACAGACACAGTATCTCTGTTACCTTGTTGGATTACAAATTCTGTTCTTCAAGTGTACCACCGTTGCTAGCGAAGATTTCCCTACAGAACTTCCACTTAGTTCAGTCAGGCCTGACTGGGTAGCGTAGACATTCCTGGGCGCCATATCATCCACGAGGGAAAATAGCTGCAAAGGGGACTGTTAGAGTTGCATAGCATTGTATATTTGTCTGATGGTTTAACACTGTTTATTGCAGGGCTCTGCATATGACATGTACCCACCTGTTTTACTGCTTACCCACTAATCTAAGTAAACATACAAGGGTTAAGTATATTGGTGTCTGTGTTCTTTACTTTACGGAAGGGATAGGTAAAGGAAGTTTTAAAATATCACTGTGTGTTCTTGTCATAGGATTGTGCCGCTGTGAGTTACAGGCCTCACAATCCTATAATCCCCTACTAACTGTGCCAAGGGAGGTTAGAGCCGATTGCCAGGGGTTGACAGCGGTGCACTACAGGCATAGTTGCCAACAGTCACGGATTGGCCGGGACATTCCCGGGATTCAAACCCTTTTCCCGGATTTATTTTGTCCCGGCCAATGTCCCGGCCAATGTCCCGGCCAATCAGTTTTTTCCCGGTTTCCACGACTTTGGCCGCCGCGGGCCGACGCCGCTAGAGGTCCACGGCCGGCGGAGACAATGTCTCCGCCGGCCGCCATTTTAAAGAAGACCAAAACCAGGATGTAGTACAATAGAAAATAAAGCTGCTGCGGCGCCGCCCATACCCCGCGTCTCCCCGTGGGTGGGCGGCGCCGCAGCAGCTTTATCTTCTATTGTACTACATCCGTGTTTTGGCTGGCTGGCCGGCCACCCCCCCGCCCCGCCCCGCCCCGCTGCAGGTCTGTCTGTAATGGAAAGGGGCGGGGGTGGGCGGCGCCACAGCTTAATTTTTTGTGCAGCCACGCGGTCGGCTCCGCCTCTATTTTGTTCCCCCTCGGGGAAGGGGAAACAGTAATGGCGGTCGAGACAGGAGACACCTGGTTAAGGGGGGACTCCGCTGGGGACGCCTGATGTAAGGGGGGACTCCGCTGGGGACGCCTGTTGTAAGGGGGGACTCCGCTGAGGACACCTGATGTAAGGAAGGACTCCGCTGGGGACGCCTGACGTAGGGGGGACTCCACTGGGGACGCCTGATGTAAGGGGGGACTCCGCTGGGGACGCCTGTTGTAAGGGGGGACTCCGCTGGGGACGCCTGTTGTAAGGGGGGACTCCGCTGGGGACGCCTGATGTAAGGGGGGACTCCGCTGGGGACGCCTGATGTAAGGGGGGACTCCACTGGGGACGCCTGATGTAAGGGGGGACTCCACTGGGGATGCCTGATGTAAGGGGGGACTCCGCTGGGGACACCTGATGTAAGGGGGGACTCCGCTGGGGACACCTGATGTAAGGGGGGACTCCGCTGGGTACGCCTGATGTAAGGAAGGACTCCGCTGGCTAAAGCTGATGTAAGGACGGACTCCATTGGGGGCACCTGATGGCATCTGGTGGCAGGCGACGTGGCAGGTGACACACTTGGGGCTTACAGTGATTCGGCATTATGGTGAGTTGAATGATTTAATTTTATATTACAATGTAATAATAGAAATAATGCGCTTCAATCATCCTGACACCATAACAAACATGGTGTCGGGATGATTGAAGCGCCAACAGGTGTTTTGGAGTATACTTATCTGCCAATTTTGTTACACATTTCTATTGTGGTGTAGGATCTGGCTTCTTTCTTTCTATTTCTTTCTCTCTCTTTCTCTCACCTCGGACTGTAGCCACACCCCTTTGAACCACGCCCATTTAAGCCACACCCACTATCGTGCGTAAACCACGCCCATTTTTCGCCGCGACATGACACGCCTTTCAGCATGACACGCCTACAAACGAATGCCCCCGCCCCCTAATTATAGCAAGGCTCCGCCTCAATACAAAAAAAGTGTCCCAGATGTTTTTTTTCCAATGTTGGCAACTATGTACAGGGCCCAAAAATCATACAGGCAGCCCTCTTAACTGGGGGTCACTCTGGAGGGTTTTAGTATGTTCCGCAAAAGGCAGCATCAGTAGGTCATGCAGAGATATGAGCTTTTGCCATTCACTGTAATGCTGCACAGTGCTCTGGACAGTGGTCCGATGAGGCCTGTATTCCTGCACAGTGCTCTGGATGGTGGCCTGTAATGCTCCACAGTTCTCTGGACGGTGGTCTGAGGAGGCCTGTAATGCTGCACAGTGCTCTGGATGGTGATCTGAGGCGGCTTGTAATGCTGCACAATGCTCTGGAAGTTGGTCTGAGGAGGGCTGTAATGCTGCATAGTGGTCTGAAGAGGCCTGTAATAATGCACAGTGCTCTGGACGGTGGTCCGAGGAGGCCTGTATTCCTGCACAGTGGTCTGAGGAGGCCTGTAATGCTCCACAGTTCTCTGGACGGTCGTCTGAGGAGGTCTGTAATGCTGCAGAGTGCTCTGGATGGTGGTCTGAGGAGGCTTGTAATGCTGAACAATGCTCTGGACGTTGGTCTGAGGAGGGCTGTAATGCTGCATAGTGGTCTGAAGAGGCCTGTAATGCTGCAGAGTGCTCTGGACAGTGGTCTGAGGAGGCCTGTAATGCTGAACAGTGCTCTGGATGGTGGTCTGAGGAGGCCTGTAATTCTGCACAGTGGTCTGGGGAGGTCTGTTATGCTGTACAGTGATCTGGACGGTCGTCTGAGAGACCTGTAATGCTGCACAGTGCTCTGGATGCCGGTGGTCAGAGGAGGCCTGTAATGCTGCACACAGTGCTGGATGGTGGTCTCAGGTCTGACTTGGATGGCCTGTAATGCACAGTGCTCTGAATGTCGGTGGGCAGAGGAGGCCTGTAATGCACACACAGTGCTCTAGACGGTAGTCACTCTGAGGGATGGCCTGTAATGCACAGTGCTCTGGATTCCAGTGGTCAGAGGAGGCCTGTAAGGCTGCACAGTGCTGGATGGTGGTCTCAGGTCTGAGGGATGGCCTGTAATGTACAATGCCCTGGATGCCGGTGGTCAGAGGAGGCCTGTTGTAATGCTGCACAGTGCTGGATGGTGGTCTTAGGTCTGAGGGATTGCATGTAATGCACAGTGCCCCGAATGCCACTGCTGGTGGTCAGCGGAGGCCTGTAATGCTGCACAGTGCTGGATGGTGGTTGTCTGAGGGATGACCTGTAATTCACAGTGCCCTGGATGCCACTGCCAGTGGTCAGAGGAGGCCTGTAATGCTGCACAGTGCTCGATGGTGGTCTGAGGGATGGCCTGTAGTGCTGCAGAGTGCTCTGGACAGTGAGGAGGCCTGTAATACTGCAGAGTGCTCTGGATGGTGAGGAGGTCTGAAATGCTGCAGAGTGTTCTAGATAGACGGTGGTCTGAGAAGGCCTGTAATGCTGCAGAGTGCTCTGGATGGTGAGGAGGTCTGAAATGCTGCAGAGTGCTCTAGATAGACGGTGGTCTGAGGAGGCCTGCAATGCTGCAGAGTGCTTTGGACGGTGGTCTGGGGAGACCTGTAATGCTGCACAGTGCTCTGGATGGTGGTCTCAGGCAGGTCTGAGGGATGGTCTGTAACGCACAGTGCCCTGGAAGCCGGTTGTCAGAGGAGGCCTGTAATGCACACACAGTGCTTACTGCTCTGGATGGAGGACAGGAGGCCTCAGGCCTGTAATTGTAATGTACACAGTCAGACTCACAGTGGGTGCTCTCTGCTCTGGGCTGTGGTCATCGTGGTGACTCGTGAGTCGAGAACCGGGAGTAGGACTCTCGTCGTGGAGGTTTTGGTAGGCCTGTAATGCACAGTGCTCCTCTGGGCGGTCGTCTAAGAACTCAGAGGCCTGTAATGCTGGCTGCACAGTCACTTGCTTGCTGGGAGCGGAAGTAGGCGGACCTAAGTGGAAGTGGAATAAATTATAAAAATTTCATTTGGGTACAGTGTTGCATGACCGCATTCAAAATGTGACAGCGCTGAAAGCTGAAAATTGGCCTTGGCAGAAAGGGGGTAAATATGCCCTGTAGGCAAGTGGTTAAACCATTTGCCTTGTAAATGTCTCATCATTTGTACAGAGATAACAAATAATACCTGTAATGTTTGTGTAGCGGGGGTCCTAAATTGAGGTTATGTTATGCCAAATTTAGGGGTGGCTTGAGTGATAGTTGGCTCAAGTCTTTCAATTACTGCGTGGCCTTCCAGGCCATGGGGCCACGAACGCCTCAGTCGCAGGCATCTTTAGTCCTGTGACTGCAACTTCAGCCCTGGGCCCAGCACCTTTAGCTGGAGCCCGCTTCCGAAGGAAGAATCTTAGGGTGCTGCCTTGCGAGGAGACCCGTTTCTGGATGAGGAGGCTGGGGGAGGACCGTTCCGAAAGACTGGTGAGCCATCACAGTGAAGGAAGGGGCCCAGTAACTCTCCAGGGGGATGTCATCCATCCAGAACCCAGGGGCCTAACAATCTGGACCATCAGGAGGTTTGGGACACTATAGATCCTGTGGCAGAGGATCTCCTAGACGCATCTATTAGGGATCTAGATTGACTGTTCGAGCTGCACGCCGGCTGCTAGCACCATTAGTGGCTATCCGGGTGAGCTATACCCACTCGGGACTGAGTGGCGACGAAGCCAGAAGTGCCTGAATGCTGTCTATCTTTTTAACACCTTTCTCTCTTCGTGCAAAGAAAATAAAGCTCTACTTTGGAGTGATATACTTGTGTGGACCTTGGAGTTACTGGGGTATAGAGACTCTGTCCTTGCACACTGAGGACAGAAACCAACTTTGAGGAGAACTTTGCTGCAAGACCCGTAGGTGAAACAAATGTGCTTAACCTCTGCAAACCAGAGGGTACAGGCATGGTGGCACCTTGCGCCTTTTCCTCTCATGAGTGAGCCAAAGAGACGGGAGGAAAAGGGTGAAGGCGCTAGATTTGTAATATGTGCGTAATGTCAGTTTCCATTGTTACCTTTTGCTAGACAAATGTAACATTCTAACCTAAGAGAAAAATAGCCACAAGAACATTCAACTCTACGAATAAAAGAATATTCACTAATAGAGAAAATAGCCTAACACTATAGGCTAAGAACATTCAGCCAGCATGGGAAATCATATGAGGGAAACATCAGCACTGTGTACAGTCTATGAAAATTCCTGTGTGAAATGAATGGGTGTTCGGCTTAGGGAAGCTCCAGCGGTATTGTGAAGTGAATGCCCCCCACCTTTCCTGGCCAGCAGGGCTGAACACTTGGATAAGGGCTTGGTATAGATTGTAGGTGAACCCACTTTTTTCCTACATTTCTGTGTGATGACCCTAATGCCGCGTACACACGATCGTTTTTCACGTCGTTAAAAATGCCATTTTTTAAATTGGGCATTAAAAACGATCGCGTGTAGGCTCCAGAGCATTTTTAACGACGTGAAAAATGGCCTAAAAAAAATGAGAACCTGCTCTATTTTTTCACGTCGTTTTTTTTAATGACGTGAAAAAAGGGTAGTGTGTGTGCTTTTACGAGGGGAAAAAAAACGCGCATGCTCAGAATCAAGTATGAGACGGGAGCGCTCGTTCTGGTAAAACTAGCGTTCGTAATGGAGATAGCACATTCGTCACGCTATAACGGACTGAAAAGCACGAGGCTGAAAAGCGTGAATCGTCGCTCAACAAACTTTATTAATGTAGCGATACCTTCAGTTAAGAGGGCCGCAGATTTAGTTTGGGCACTGAAGAGAGCTCCGCCAACCCCCAGCAATTAACTCGACCCCCTACTGGCACAGTTAGTCTAGGGTAATATGTGTATATCTTATGCTCTATGATTAAATTTAAACACCAAGGCAGTGATAGAAGAATAACGAATTTACTTTCTATGGTAATAAAAATCAACAGTGATAACAGATCATATGAATCTATCTGCAGGGCCCTGCAGCAATAGTCACACTATAACTATTAAGATATGGCGCACACGCGCCACGTGTAACAGTACTTCACTATGCGCCCTATGGCGCAGCAACTTAATAAACTACCTAGATGGCCAGGCCTGACCATATAACTCAGTCTCTAGGGGGGTAAAATTCTTCGCATGCAAGTCTTTAAACGGTGGTGCACATTCAGGAACACATTTGGTGCACAAGGGGGGTAAAAATGCCAACACAGTACACTCCACTAGAGATCCGTTTGACTCAGTTCTGCTTTGGATCTCAAGTGGGGGAAAATAACTAAAATAGGAACTGGTGGGCCACGGCAGTCTGTAGGCCTAACAATGGTATAAAGTATTTGTGGATTGAGCAAGTGCTCGCTCACCCCTCCGGACGCGATCCCAGTCCGGGAACTTCCACCTGCTGTGTCTCCACACACAGCGTCTGCAGCGGTCTGGTCTCCGGCTCGGCAGCGGTTGAAGAAAACCGAGTCAGATGCCACCCAGGCTCGCGATGGAGTGGAAGGCTCTTTAGGTAGCAGCACAAGGCCCCAGGCTTCAGGCCTTGCACTACAGCGGATCCGCACAGGAAGATCTATCCCTTGAAGTCTCGTGTCCCAAAGAGGCCAGCCTCGCCTCCTCCTTTTATAACCCCTCCCATGAGTCTCTGGGGTGGAAACATTGCCGAAAGGGGTTCTGGGTAACGTAGTCTCTCTCCTCTGCTTTCACTTCCAGTAAAGTCTCTTCTCTACTCCCTCCCGACTCACCTCTCACCCGGAAAGTCCTGTCTCTCTCTATTAAAGGGGAATACCCCGCTACACACTCCCCCCACTTAAACTCTTTGGTCCCCAAAGATAATTCTAGCATACAACCCTAGACAACATTTCGTATGATGTTGGCATAGGGAATTCCCACCAAAACAAAGGGGTTGAATTCCCTTGCCCACAGGTCACACTATCATGAGTGGCCTGCCTAACTATGCCAGAGAGTGAGTGGGGGTTGCCCCCCACCAAATGAACAGTGGAGGGATCCGGATTCTCTACACTCCTCCTGGCAGTGACCACAGAATCTTCTGAGCTCTTCCCCATTTGTGGGTAGGTCAACTTTTTGGGAGGCCTTATGACTCTTCGAGCCCTCTGCTCTCTTGGGGTTTCTGGCTTTGGCGCCACAGGCTCCTCTTCCATAGCAGGCTCGGGCAACACAGCAGGCTCTGTAACATCTGCTTCAGAGGCCGAAGGATACATAGAGTCTCTAGGGTCCTTTTCAGAGTAAGTATCACAAGCATCTTCCCAGTAATCTGATGAAGGACTAGATGGGATGAACTCAGTGGCTTCTGCATTCAGTTGTCCATCTATAGTGTCTTCAGTGGTTGGAAGATCTATAGCAGAAGTTCATGGAGTTGGGGAAGGCCACAGCCAGTCAAGTTCTCTTCCTTCATCTCCACTGAGTTCAGAGGCCTCTCCATCTTCAGCCCGAGAGGTCTGGGACCGAGTGTTTGGCCTGGGGGTATCCAGAATAGAGACTGGTTCAGGGGAGTCCCTCACTGGAGGTATCCTGACCGCTTCAGCAAGTGGGAGCAGGTGGTTTCGATGCCACGTCTTCAGTGGTCCTACCTTTCCTTCTGGCTTTAACTTGTAGACAGGTAGGCCCGGCAGCTTCCTACAGATGACATAGGGTTCAGATCTCCATCTGTCTGCAAGTTTGTGTTTTCCAGGGACCCCCAGATTGCGTAGCAGTACTCGGTCCCCGGGCTGCAGGTCTTGTACCCGGACCTTCAAGTCGAAGTTTCTTTTGTTTCGGGCTCCCCTTTGATCTGAGGCCGCTTGAGCTTGTTCATAAGCTACTTTCAGGCTGTGTCTGAGCCTGTCCACATATCCTTTGTGGGATGTGGCTGAGGAATGGTCTAAAGAGGTGCCAAAAGCCAGGTCCACAGGTAACCTTGCTTCTCTCCCAAACATGAGTCGATATGGGGAGTAGCCCGTAGCATCACTGGTGGTGCAGTTGTAAGCGTGTACTATAGCTGCTATGTGTTTGCTCCAATGTTGTTTCTTCTCACTATCCAGAGTTCCCAACATGTTGAGCAGGGTTCGGTTAAACCTCTCCGGCTGAGCATCTCCCTGTGGGTGATAAGGTGTGGTTCGGGTTTTCTTGATTCCTAACGAATCCAGTAGTTTCCGGATCAGCCGACTTTCAAAGTCCCTTCCTTGATCTGAATGGAGTCGCTGTGGCAGCCCATAATGGACAAAATACTTCTCCATAAGTACCTTGGCTACTGTGGAAGCCTTCTGGTCTTTGGTTGGGAAAGCTTGGGCATACCGGGTGAAATGATCGGTTATCACCAGAACATTTCCTAATCCACTCAGGTCAGGTTCGAGGCAGAGAAAATCAATGCATACCAGATCCATTGGGCCTTGACTTTGTAGATGGCCCATTGGGGCAGCTTGATGGGGTAAAGTCTTCCTCTGGATGCAGCGTGCACATGAATGGCAGTACTCCTCTACTTCTGCCCTTATGCAGGGCCAATAGAACCGACTTCTGACGAGTTGAAAGGTCCTTTCCGCCACTAGGTGGCCGTGATTGTCATGTAGGGCAATCAGAACAGTCTCTCGATGTTTTTCCGGAAGAAACAATTGCCATTTATCTTCCAGGTCATCAGAGGGGCCCCTTCGGTAGACCACTCCCTGATGCACCTGTAACCTGTCCCACTCTTTCCTCAACAGGCGAGCTTCCTTTGAGGAGTGACGCAGGAGTCTGTTTGGATCCTGATTCTCCAGGGCTTCCAGAACCAATTTCCCCATGGGGTCTTCTAATTGGTCGCATCTTAGTTCCATCTTGGACAGTTTTGGCAGATGGTCTTCCTCCAGTTGAGTTACCCCACAGTATTGTTTGGGGACTCCCACCATGGTAACTCCTATCTCTTCCGCCCTTGAGCCTCCTCTGGCTTGTAATTCAGCCCCTTGACAAAGGGCCCGCACCCCGTCAGGTGCCACTTGAGTCCAGTCTTCCGTGTCCCTGGTGGGGCCATGAGATCTCCTGGACAGAGCGTCTGCATCTCGATTTCCAGTCCCTGGCCTGTACTTTAGGCTGAAATTGAATCCAGACAATGCGGCCAGCCACCTGTGTCCAGTGGTGTCCAGCTTTGCTGTAGTGAAAAGGTAGGTAAGGGGGTTGTTGTCGGTCTTCACAGTGAACTCCGCCCCATACAGGTAGTCTTTGAGCTTGTCTACTACCGCCCACTTAAGGGCCAGGAACTCCAGCTTGTGAGTGGGATAGTTTTTCTCAGAGGGGGTCAGGCTCCTGCTCACGTAGGCAACAGGCCGCAGTTGTCCTTCGTGTTCTTGGTAAAGTACTCCTCCCAGACCGTCATGACTAGCATCTACGTGTAGTTCATAGTGTTTGGTTGGGTCTGCGTAGGCCAAGACTGGGGCAGTGGTTAGGCTCTTCTTCAATGCCTGGAAGGCCTCTTCACACTTCTGGTTCCACTGATCTCTGACTGACTCTCCCGGCTTCCTGGGCCCTGAGTCGTCCTCTTCCCCCTCGGTCTTGAGTAGTTCATTCAATGGTCTAGCAATTCGGGCGAATCCTTCCACAAACCTCCTGTAATATGAGCAGAACCCTAAGAAGGATCTGAGTTCTGTTACTGTGGTGGGTCGTGGCCAGGAGGTAACTGCCTCCAATTTCTCAGGGTCTGTGGCCACCCCTTCTTCAGACACTATGTGCCCCAGATAGTTCACAGAAGACTGGTAGAACTGACACTTCTCAGGCGAAAGCTTGAGTCCCTCCTCATTGAGTCTTCTCAGCACTTTTTCCAGCCTCTCCTCGTGTTCTTCCAAGGTTCTCCCAAAGACAATGACATCGTGCAGGTATACAAGGACTTCAATAAGGTTCATGTCTCCTACCGTCTTCTCCATGAGACGTTGGAAGGTAGCAGGAGCTCCAGACAGTCCCTGAGGCATTCGATTAAACTCAAAGAACCCCACTGGTGTTATGAAGGCTGTCTTCTCCTTGTCTTCTGGATGCATAGGGATCTGGTAGTATACACTCTTGAGATCCATAACGCTGAACCACTTGGCTCCAGACAAACTCTGTAAAGCGTCCTCTATCCTCGGAGTGGTGTACTGGTCGGGTATGGTTCTCCGGTTGAGAGTCCTGTAGTCTATACAGAGCCTCAGGGACCCATTCTTCTTCCTGACCACCACTATCGGGGAGGCATAGGGGCTTCTAGACTCCCGGATCACACCAGTCCTCTTGAGTTCTACGAGTTGTTCCCTTAGATCTTCCAGATCTGCTAGTGGGACCCGCCTGACCCTCTCTCTAAAGGGCTTGTCTTCTTGAAGGCGGATCCGATGGGTGGCACTCCTTGCACACCCCACATCGAACTCATCTTTGGAGAAGATCTTCTCCCATCTGGTCAACTGGGCCTTGACTCTCTCTTTCCAAGCCCTGGGCAGATTCGGGTTTTCCATGGACAGCTTCTCCCCAACATCTCATACTTCACCGATCCCCTTGACTTCTGACAGGGTAACCAGGACAGCAGGGCTCACCTGGCCCAGCAGCATCCTGGCTGGGATTTCCATGGGGCCACCTGTAGTGTTCCTAACACTCTCCGAAACTCTACAATGGGCCTTCTTCAGGGCCTTCAGCGGAATCACTTCTGGTATCACTTCCAGACCTGAGGACTCTTCCCTTGGGTCGGACTCCAGCATGACAAAGGGTCCAGGCTGCTCCCAAGTAAGCTTCACAGTGGCTCTGAGACAGGTTACTTCACCGGGCTGCAACACTACCCCTTCTCTTCCAAGTCTCCACACCTTCCCTATCCCCTCTCCAGGGGTCTTCTGCTCTAGGACCAGCCGTTGGTAGGCCGTCTTCAGCATGGGGTGGATCTTGATGGCCGATGGCCCCTTCTCTTTCACTAGAGGGGTCAGGAGTCTTCGGACCAGGTCCGTGTTCGTCCCTATTATAAGGGAACTCTTGTTGGCTCCTGGCGGCCGAGGGCACACAATTGCCAGGGTGTCGAACACTTCGGCCTTCCCAGCCACAGACGGGTCAAAGGTCATCTTGATGGGCAGATAGCCATCGTAGGGGAAGCTCTGGGTTCCAATCCCCCATATTTCCAGTTCCTCTATCTTCTGGATGGGCAGATGACTCAAGTGTTTATCGTAGAAATCCCGGTATAATAGGGTCACTTGTGCCCCAGTATCCAAGATGGCTCTGGTATAGACTTCCTCCATTTGAATGGGCACTATAGGAGATGGGCCTACCAGCTTCTCCGGATATGGCCTGGCAGGGGTCGCCTTCTTCCAGTCCTTTCCCTTCGGACTCTCTCTCGTCCAACTCCCTTTGGACTTTAGTCTTTCTTGAGCCTGGTATGCATTGACTTCCCTCCTTTCAATGGGTGTACAGACCCGCTGAGGGATATTATTGTTTTTCTTAGGTGTGCATCCCCTCTGGGGCGTGCTGTGCCTCTTCTGAGGGGTATTGCCCCTTTTCTCTGGAGTGTATCTCTGTTGAGGAATGTTGTGTTTCCTCTGAGGTGTTTTATCTCCTCTTTTCTTCTGCTTCGCATTCAGCTTGGAGCTCACTGAAGATGATGGGCACCCGGTTGACTCCTTCACCGGGGCCCTCTGGAGTTTCCCGCCGGCTTGCGGTTATCTGTTTTCTTCTTCTTGGGACTGGAACATGTAGCTGTAATATGGCCAATTCCTCCACAGTTAAAGCAGACTATATCTCCCCATTCTTGTAAAGATGCGGGTGCTGAGGCAATTGGGAATAGTTCCTTCCTTGGTACTTCTCTCCTGGGGCCTTCTGGGTCTTTTGCTATCAGAGAGGTCAACATCTCTAACACCTTGGACATTTGTGATTTTAAAGTGTCTACCTCTGAGTCTCTTTCAGGGGTCATCACTGGGTTGACTAACACCTGTGCGGGGGCAACATTTGTCTTAATCATTTGCTGGTCCTGTTGTAGTGCCTCCTCATCTCTGATGATTTTTATCAAATCAGAGTAAGTCAGTAACGTTCCTCCTCCCGAGGTTTTCAGGTGCAGCCAGACTGGATCCGAGAGTAACGCTCCCTTTAAGACTTGCTTCATTCTTGCCGCATCTGTATCTTGGGGCTTCATTCCCTTCTTCAACACAATCTTGCACAGCAACCTGTTCAGTCTCCTAACATACTCTGAAAGTTTCTCCTTCGGCTGTTGGAAAGTATGTTTAAATTGGTAGACCATCTCTGTCACCTTTTCT
The DNA here is from genome assembly GCA_029206835.1 of Rana muscosa. Taxonomy (NCBI): domain Eukaryota; kingdom Metazoa; phylum Chordata; class Amphibia; order Anura; family Ranidae; genus Rana; species Rana muscosa. Next base: position 144,075,741 of record CM055119.1, on the reverse strand, counting down.
AACTGACCAAACTCTTCCTGTAGCATGGCTAGATAGTCTTGAGCCGTGCAGTCTGCATTCCCAAACCGAAAACTTTTTACTGCTTCTGCTGCTGCGCCTTTGAGGCTTTCTATCACTCGTTGCCTCTTCTGCGCTTCAGGCACCTCCCATGCCTCTACTGCTTGTAATGCCTGCTCCACCCAGGTATCAAAATCTTCTTCCCCTGCAGGGACAGGGAGCTTCCCTGAGAATGTCTTTAGTCTCCGATAGCTAGTCTCTACATGCACCGTGCTTGTCTTCTGGCATTTGGTTAGCAGATCCCCTATTGCCTTTATCAATTCTGGTGATATAGCAGTGGCAGGTGCGGGTGTCACCGGGGGCGTCACCCCGTCTCCTCTTTCTGGTGAGGTACGGGCCGCAGCCTGTTGTGATCCCGTTGGTGATGGTTCCTTCTTTACAGTTACTGCGTGCGCCAACCTATAGGTTCTGTTGTCTGGCGTCCGCACACACTTGCGCTTGCAAGCCTCTGGCATCCCGTCCCAGTACTCCACTAGTGCATACTGATATGAGGTGTCTGGGTCTGACTTTATCTCCGTCACCCACGGTGTGTGATCTGGGGACACTAACTTCATTAACTCCTCTACCATCTCAGTCGACCATTCCTCCCCAGGGAGGATGATGACTATCGAGTTGTTTGGCTCTGCCCTAGAGGCTTTGCACCACTCTTCTACTGCTTGTGGGTCCATGCCGGCACTTCTGGCGTTCACCTGCTGTATCAGGATCCCAGACGAGAACCCCCACGTGTAGCGATACCTTCAGTTAAGAGGGCCGCAGATTTAGTTTGGGCCCTGAAGACAGTTCCGCCAACCCCCGGCAATTAACTCGACCCCCTACTGGCACAGTTAGTCTAGGGTAATATGTGTATATCTTATGCTCTATGATTAAATTCAAACACCAAGGCAGTGATAGAAGAATAACGAATTTACTTTCTATGGTAATAAAAATCAACAGTGATAACAGATCATATGAATCTATCTGCAGAGCCCTGCAGCAATAGTCACACTATAACTATTAAGATATGGCGCACACGCACCACGTGTAACAGTACTTCACTATGCACCCTATGGCGCAGCAACTTAATAAACTACCTAGATGGCCAGGCCTGACCATATAACTCAGTCTCTAGGGGGGGTAAAATTCTTTGCATGCAAGTCTTTAAACGGTGGTGCACATTCAGGAACACATTTGTAATCCAAGGGGGGTAAAAATGCCAACACAGTACACTCCACTAGAGATCCGTTTGACTCAGTTCTGCTTTGGATCTCAAGTGGGGGAAAATAACTAAAATAGGAACTGGTGGGCTACGGCAGTCTGTAGGCCTAACAACGGTATAAAGTATTTGTGGATTGAGCAAGTGCTCGCTCACCCCTCCGGACGCGATCCCAGTCCGGGAACTTCCACCTGCTGTGTCTCCACACACAGCGTCTGCAGCGGTCTGGTCTCCGGCTTGGCAGCGGTTGAAGAAAACCGAGTCAGATGCCGCCCAGGCTCGCGATGGAGTGGAAGGCTCTTTAGGTAGCAGCGCAAGGCCCCAGGCTTCAGGCCTTGCACTACAGCGGATCCGCACAGGAAGATCTATCCCTTGAAGTCTCGTGTCCCAAAGAGGCCGAGCCCAGCCTCGCCTCCTCCTTTTATAACCCCTCCCATGAGTCTCTGGGGTGGAAACATTGCCGAAAGGGGTTCTGGGTAACGTAGTCTCTCTCCTCTGCTTTCACTTCCAGTAAAGTCTCTTCTCTACTCCCTCCCGACTCACCTCTCACCCGGAAAGTCCTGTCTCTCTCTATTAAATGGGAATACCCCGCTACACTAACATAAAGGGTGGCGCCATCCGAATGGAACTTCCCCTTTATAGTGCCGTCGTACGTGTTGTACGTCACTGCGCTTTGCTCGAGCGTTTTTTTTAATGAACGTGTGTATGCAAGACAGGCTTGAGAGGAAACAAGAAAAATCACGTCGAGAAAAACGTAGTTTTTGAAAATGACATTAAAAACGATCGTGTGTAAGGGTCTGATGTGAAATTTGGCACGACCTCTGCCATTTGTTTTGGGGGTTCCCTCTAAAATCTATACCAGATCTGAAAGGCCTGTTTTTTTAAACAATCACTTTATTTACATTCAGCTGTCAGAGAGAATGACTGGCAGACAGATCAATGTGCTGGGCTGGCTTGTATAAGTCAATGGTTGTTAGGATGCAGGCGTGTGCCAGCTCCATAACAACCAGGTGCCCTAAGCAGATAGCTGTCACATTAATAGTACTAGCAATAACACTGCTAAATGTTTCACTTTGCACAGGAATCTTCACATACTGTACACAGTGCTGATGTCCACCTCATATTATTTCTCCTGCTGGTCAAATGCTCTTAGTCTATAATGCCAGGTTATTTTCTCTATTAGTGAATGTTCTTTAATACTAGGTTCACACCTTACAGTTTTTGCGTCCTGCATTTGTGCAGGAACGACAGCCCATTTAAATGAATGGGCTGTCATGCCTGCTTTTCCGCAAAAAAAAGGTACATGCACCTTTTCAAAAAACTCGGCAGCAGGGAAATGGCATGATCTTTTTGACCGTGAAATTTCCCTGCAGTTCCCGCACCTGCAAACGCTCTGCGGGCTGAGATGTATGGGGGTGTCAGTCAAAACAAATGGCAGTCCCACACGTCTTTTAAGAGCAGCGTGTTTTCACTGTTGGTGGTTTGCTGGTGCAGAAATTGTTGTGATTCCACACCCGCAGCCAAAAGCATAGGTGTGAACCTAGTGTTACTCTTATTGTCAAATGAATTTAAAGGAATCTTAACCAGTATTCCTTTACTTTTACAATGTAACTATTGTTTTCTCTTTTTAGTACATATACATTTTTCTGTGTTTTATAGTGAATCTGAACCCAAAAAGTGAAGATTTCCTGTGTTTAACCACTTTGCGCCCAGGCCGTTCTCAAAAGACGTCCGCATTGCGGCGCTCAATTGCCGGGAGGACGTCCATGGACGTCCTCCTGTTTACTTCCGCAATGCACGCCGCCGCGGGCGCGCATCGGGGAAAAGCTGTGCCCGCTGTGTCACGCGGGTGCCGATGCGCGTGCCTGGCTGCCGCGATGTCTGCCAGGTACATGCGATCGGCTGTCACAGAGCAGGGACGTGGATCTCTGTGTGTAAACACAGAGATCCATGTCCTATCAGGGAGAGAGGAGACCGATGCTGTGTCCCTTGTACATAGGGACACAGATCGGTCTCCTCCCCCAGTCAGTCCCCTCCCCCCACAGTAACAATCACCTAGCAGGGTACACATTTAACCCCTTCCCGCCCCCTAGTGTTAACCCCTTCACTGCCAGTCACATTTATACAGTAATCAGTGCATATTTATAGCACTGTTCGCTGTATAAATGTGAATGGTCCCAAAAATGTGTCAAAAGTGTCCGATGTGTCCGCCATAATGTCGCAGTCACAATAAAAATCACCGCCATTACTAGTAAAAAAAAATATACAAAAAAATGTCATAATTCTATCCCCTATTTTGTAGGCGCTATAACTTTTGCGCAAACCAATCACTATACGCTTATTGCGATTTTTTTTTACCTAAAATACGTAGAAGAATATGTATCGGCCTAAACTGAGAAAAAAAATAGTTTTTTAAATAAAAAATGGGATATTTATTATAGCAAAAAGTAAAAAAAGATTGTGATTTTTTTCAAAATTGACGCTCTTTTTTTGTTTATAGCGCAAAAAATTAAAACCGCAGAAATGATCAAATACCACCAAAAGAAAGCTCTATTTGTGGGGAAAAAAGGACGTCATTTTTGTTTGGGAGCCACTTCGCACGACCACGCAATTGTCATTCAAAGTGTGACAGTGCCGAAAGCTGAAATTTTGCCTGGGCAGGAAGGGGGTTATGTGCTCAGTAAGCAAGTGGTTAAGGGAATATCTAGAACCCTGCAAAAACACACAGGAGGGCACCAACACTTCGTGCATTACCATAGATATGTTTATTAAACCTACAAAGACAAGTGGATACTCACATGCCGATAAAAAACATCAAGAAAAACTGATATAATCGAGCTGGGACGCAGTGAGCGTCGTCCTAGGACCAAATCGTTGTATAGCTAACAAGTTTCAGGGGTTCCCCTTTTCCTCAGAGCTGAAAATATCTAGAAATGTTAAAGAAGCCTAAGCAGTATCCTGAAAAATTTACCTTTTTGTCTGGAATTTCTCCTTAAAAAAAGTAGTGTTTTTCCTGGTATGTTATAATGCCTAGACACTCCTGTGCCTACAGCCTCATGGCTGTAATATCTGCAGTACAGCTACCTCTGCCTGCTAATCTAAAGCAATTTAAAGTGAGTTTTTTGTGATTTCACTATTGTTTTGCTCATTGTTTTCCTTGCTGGAGGCTCTGACACGAGGAAGCACTGGCCTGTCTCTACCAAGATGGCTGCCCCTATAGAGAAACACAGCTTTTAGAGTTCAGAAAAGCCTGGTACACACTATAGGAAAAAAAACTGTCAGCTCCAGTCGGAGCCTCTGTGCTCACTATGCAAAGTTCTGACAGGGGGACGCCCCACCAGGACACTCTGATCGGCACTCTCCTCCACTGGCTAAGAGCGCTGATTAGGAGTCGGTCGGCTGCTGGTTTTCCAGCATGCTCATCTGGCAGAAGCTGTCAGTTTGGCCGGCTTTTGTCGGACAGACCGACATACACACAGGGCTGTCTGGGGAAAATCCCCTTTCAAAGTGCAACTTCCCTTGCAAAGTATCTTTAGTAATCACTCTCACAAAGTCACACAAAGCACACAAAGCACATGTAGCGCCCCCCCCCCCAATATTTGGGGGCACTATGTGTAAATTTAAGGGTAGTCTGAGCCAGTAATTGGGCTCAGACCAATTGATTGTTCTGGATTTTGCTTCTGCTCTGGGTGTGATACTGCCTGGTAGAAGTGTTCCCTGTCTGCCTGTAGGTGGCACTGTCATCACCAGCATAGGTTGAACTACAGGGGATATCACAGCACCTTGGGTGTCCTTTCTCGGCAGTCATACAGTGGGCGTGGTCTACCCACTGTGCATGCTGGGAGAGGGTACATAAGGGGCAGACGCCATGAATTGGGGTTGGTGTGCGCCTCGTGGCCCTCATGGCATGGGGTGCGTGTGTATGTTCTGACCCCGGGCACCTTTAGCCCGAGGCTACATCGCTGCATGATAGGCCCATCTCTGCTGGCTGGGGCCTATACTTTTCAAAGGGATCCTCAGCTACCCACCTGAGGGAAGCCACGCTTAGGGAAGGAGACCAGGGGAGGATTTCCCCCGGAGGAGACTAGCAATGGTACTAGGGTTGCCACCTTTTCTTCAAGTCAAACCCAAACGCTTTAACGGCGCACAGCAATTTTTTTCTTATAGTATAAACTATACATATATTTTGCTAATAAATAACATTTCTAATCATATGAAGTTAATAACGAGTCCCCCTTTACATCAGAGTCCACAGAGTTCCCCCTTTACATCTGAATCCACAGAGTTCCCTTTCACTGTAAGGGGGGACTCTGCAGACTCTGATGTAAGGGAGAACTCTGGGGACTCTAACATAAGGGATGCTCTGAGAACCCTGATCCAAGGGGGAACACTGAGAACTCTGATGTACGGAGAGGACTCTGATGTAAGGGGAACACTGTGGCCTCTGGTGTTAAGGGAAACTCTGATGCAAGGGGTGCTCTGAGTACCCTGATTTACCTTTGTGTACTCACTCAGAGGCAGGAGAGAGAAGGGGGACACAGACAGGGATGGATGGTGAGCTCACTCACCCCTTGGCAGCCAGCACCTCTCATTCAGATGTATCCGAGGCTGCTGGACTTCAAATTTCCAGCCCAAACTTTGGTTTTCTGAGGCACAGCGCCGGGGATTGGAGTGTGGGCAGACAAAGAGGGTTAGGGGTGGGGAAGAGGTGCAGATCAAGCCCTCTCTCCTCCCCGTCTGTGTGTGTTTGGGGGGGGGGGGTGTTGTTATTGCTGGCTTTGGGCAGTGTGAAAGAGTGTAACAGACACACTCAGCTTATACAACTGCAGCCAGCAACCCTGCTGGGAAGCCATAGTCCAGTCTGAATAATGTGTCCGGGTTTCAGGCAGTCTGAAACCTGGACGCATGATTCCAAACCCGAACTGTCCGGGTGAATCCTGGACAGGTGGCAACCCTAGACGGTACTGCAGTCTCGGGAGGAGGCCTGGAGCTCACCTAAGGAGGGATCCATCATTATAAGCCCTGCAATACGCCAATCCAGCTTAAAGGTTCTTCAATATTGCTTGGCTGGGAAGTTTGGGACTTTTAACAATCCTGTGGCAGAGGATTCCTGATCGTATCCCTAGAAAGATTGATTCATGCTTCATCCCGGCTGCTAGGGCCGTGAGAGGGGACTATCCGGGTGAGCAATACCCACTCAGGCTTGAGTGGCGACGATTGGGACTTTAGTGTTGCGTGCCTGAACCTTCCCCTGTGTTTCTCTCGTTTCCTACTTTCCTCTAAAGTATTCCACTTCAGCAAAGTAAAATAAAGCCTGACTGTTTGGGTTTTACATTGTGTGGACATTGGCCTTTCTAAAGACTTTCTCACACCCTGACAACGGAAGCCTTGGAGGTAGTTTTCAGACCCAACAAAACCAGCCGGTCCCTTAAATGGGGGTAAGTGTTACACACATATTAAGAAAAACTAAGAAGTGGGACGAAGTTAAAGAGAAACTTTAGTAATAATCTTTTTTGAAAACTTTTTTGGTTCAGCTTGGCTTGATGTAAGTATCCATATGTGATAACTGGAGTGCCACTAGGGATGTTGAAAATCATTCTAGCTTGCATGTACTTGTTGGAAGTACAACAGCACGTTGTTTACAAACTGTGACTATATACTGTATGCAATATACCTATCTATGCAGCAGGTGGCACTGCAGTATTATAATGTAATGTGCATATAAATCTCTATTGTATTGTAATTCTATTGTACATGAGAGGAAGGGCTTCTCTCAGTGTGTTCAGTTCCTGTTACCATGATGTGAAGACGTTCTGCAATCCTCCATGCAGGTAAAGTTATTCTCTGCATTCAACAAGCTTCCAGCCCATCATTTCAATACTCAGACAACAGTACTTTCATATACACGTGTAATCGTGTATACATGTAAATGATTGCACTCAAACAGGACATTTTTCTTTTCTTTTTTTCTGTGGTTTTAAACACATTGCTGCATCACAGATCTTTACACGGCCATGTGCATTGTCCCATAGACAACAATGCACCTGTGTTCAGTCTTGTGAAAAGAAAAATGCTACATGGATGCAAGCGCAGCATTTTTTTCACTTGTAGAGCAGCTTCAATTTAGTACATGTGAAAATAAAAATGCAGCGCCTAAAATGTGTGCGAAGGCCCAAACGCATTTAAGGATTTGGGCATATAATGAACAGTGAAAATGTACGGCCAAAAAGAGGCCTGGATAAATGAATCCAAGTGTGTGCACACCAAATTATACCATCACATGTGCATAAAAACTCATGTATATATAAAACCATATACAATAAAGTAATCACAAAGTCCAATAAAGGTGCCCAGTGTGTGTACTGGAAACAAGGAGAGAAAATGTATAACAAAACTTTAGTGCATTGTCCCCATTATAGGAATCCAAAAAGCTTCAAGTTCATAGGAAGCATTTGTTCACAAATCTGCAACACCCAGGGACGTGACTCCAACACCAGGGATGGGGGAAAAAAATGAATACTCTTACCCCTGTGCGTGGACACACACACCAGCGGTGGTGGGTCAAACAGGCAGAAAGTATGGGTGTAGACTTCTCTGGATACATCCTCACGGAACAGCAGCAGATGGGGTAAGCACAGGAAATCCAATCTCTTCAAAGTGGTGACACAGAGCTCCAGAACGTCAGTACATCAAGGATCGCGGTATCAACCATATAAAAAGATGGAACAAAGGAGGCTCCACATAGTGCAGGATCAGATGGTAAGATAAAAATCTAATTTATAAAAAAAAAAAAAAAGGGGTCACAAAACACACATGGTTGAAAATAAAAAATAAAATCATACAGGCATCCATGCAGAGGCTTGCAAAGTAGTGATCACAAAAAATTTATCAAAATGCGGCATAGCTATAAGGCAGGTTCATGTACCCGACATGTTTCGCATTAAAAATGCATCAACTGGAGCATGAACCTGCAAAGAAATACCACGCCATTATATACAGAAACATAATTGATTGGACACATCTCAGCTGATTTATACACTCCCTCTGAAGGAGATGGTCCAATCACAGATTCAAAAACCCCGCTCTCATATTCGTCATTGACAGAACTAAAGCACTGGGCCAATAGAACAAATGTGGACGGCGCACGGTAATGCGTCATCACGTCCCCGTTGAAGAGCGTCATCACGCCACCACTCCAGGAAGTGTCTGCGTTCCATATCCCAAACGTAAATCACATCATGTGAACGGCGCACGACATTACGTCAACGCGTCACCGCTAGGGAGCATCATCACGCCACCACTCCAGGAAGTGTTTGCGTTCCACACCTCAATCGTAAACCACATCATGTGAGCCGCAATGGGGAATGCATTCAACGGCAGACAGCTCTGCAGACGTGCCAACGTCAGCCCACCAACACGTCCAGAATCAACAAAAAACAAGAGCGGAACTTAGCTACTACCAATGACGAGCAAAAGAGGGAAAAAAGCATAACATAAATGTCCGGTCATACTAAAAAATCATAATCAAATGTCACTAATAATAAACAATCAATATGAGGGCAAATCAAGACTATACAAAATAAACTGTAAACATGCCACCTAACGAAAATGAAAATTGAAATTGCAAAGCACCTCCATAAATGAATAATAAAAGGCACAATGATAACAACATATCACAATGATGTAGGTATACATATTAAAAATTGCTAGTACTGGAGTAAGGGTGGTATATGATGTTAAACCACACAGCTCACCGCAGTATGTGAACTAAAAGTACCATGATCATAGTATGTAATATGAAAAGTATCATAATGGTGTATATAGTAAAAATATAGAGAATATGTGTATTCCCAGAAATGATAATATATATAAAAATATACACGCATAAAATAAAAAGCGAATACAAATTGTTATAGCTATTATAATAAAATAGCCAGCAATAGATATACATTAACACCTAATAAGCCATAAAGACTAGATGATACATACAAAATAAAAACCAGGAAGAGTGGACAATACAAAATATAGAAAGAGAGCAACCAATGCCACCCACATAAATAATGGGCTGGGACATAGGGGTAACTAAACCCATTATGCCTTGTTAATAAATTAGTTAATGTCCCAATCGATGTTGAGCCCGAAGGGCGAATAACATCGAAGTTGGTAAATCCAGAAAGTTTCCAGTTGGGAAACACCCCTAACGCGGGACTCCCCTCTCCAGTGAAGGACGAATTGGTCAATCACCTGAAATTTGGTGCCTGCAACCTTTTTGTTGTGAACATGAAGATAGTGTCTAGGTATACTATGGTTGGTGCGACCTTTTTTAATACCTGAAATGTGTTCGTTAACACGAATAGAAAAGTTACGAATGGTGCATCCCACATACTGCTTATTACATGGACATGTAATAAGGTATACAATAAATCTCATAGTGCATGTGGTGAACTGCTTCATGTGGTATATAGTGGAGGTGGTAGAAGATGTAAAGCTAACACTTCTACTACGTCCAATTACATTGTGTATACACACGTTACATCGTTTACAAGGATAGTAACCCTTCATATTGGGAAAAAGGGACGAACACTGTTTGACCGGAGGATCAACCACATTAGGAGCAATCTGGTTGCGAAGAGATGGTGCTCCTCTGTATACAACACCTGCTCGGTCAGGGAGCACTGGGCCCAGAAGGGGATCGTTCTTAAGAATTCCCCAATGGCGATTAAGAAGATTTTTAAACTGTCTGTGCTGTATAGAGAATTGGGTCATAAAAGACCACTTAAATTGTGGATCAGGTAACCGTTTGGGTCGTTCAACAACAAGGGACTGTCTGTCTAACAGGGACACCTTGCCAATCTCGGCATCAATAGCAGACGGAAGATATCCTTTCTCAGCAAATCTTAGCTTGAGAATGTCTGCTTGTATGTGAAAATCGTCAAGGTGTGTACAATTCCTCCTGATTCTAAGTAGTTGACTAAATGGCACAGATTTAAGCCAAGAGCTATAATGACAGCTATCAATTGGGATGTACCCGTTTCGATCTGTTGGCTTAAAAAAAGTTTTCGTCACCAATCTCTGATCCACAACTGAAATCTCAAGATCCAAAAAATGAATAGTATTACGACTCATCTCATAGGTCAACACGATCCCCATGTCATTATCATTGAGAGTGACCATGAAGTCGTGTAGAGACTCCTCATCACCCTTCCACAGGAGGAGGATGTCGTCTATATACCTTGCCCACAAAACAAGCTCTGGGCGTTGTAAGGCATAGACGACCTCCTCCTCCCATAGGGCCATAAAAAGGTTCACAAGGCTAGGGGCGAACTTGGCGCCCATTGCGACACCCTTTGTTTGTAAATAAAACTGGCCATGGTACCAAAAATAATTTGACTGAGAGGCAAATGTTAACAAATCCATGATGTAACGTTGTTGAACCTGAGGTATCAAACCAGATGTAGCCATAAAATGTCTCAACGCATGTAATCCCAATTTGTGCGGTATGCACGTATATAATGATTCAATTTAGTACATGTAACCCTTGGATAAGCCACCAGAACTTCCTGTAATGCCCATCAGCAGTGGCTTCCATTCAGCTCTTCAGGACACTCTTCAGTGAAATCTTCATCCCTGGTGCTCCAATCCACGCAATAACCTTCCTCTTTCACTACCCCTGGATATACCCTCTGTCTGGACAGCAGAAACCTTAAACGAGAAGTTCAGGATTTAAAAAAACAAACATTTATGCTCACCTAGGTGGATGCAGCATCTGTCCGATGCTTTAGCCCTGTCAGCTGATAATGGTTCACAGAAGTGCAGAATGAAGTGCACTCATGCGGTCACCAGGAGAAGCAGGCCAAAAAGAGCTTTGGCCCTACTTCTCCTTACAAAGAGAAGTATGGCCAATGCTTTTTTGACCATACTTTGCTTGTGGATCACAGGAGTGCATTTAGTTCTGCTCTCCTGTGACCGAGAATCAGCTGACAGCGGGCAAAAGCCTGCTGTCAGCTAACATCACAGAGCCATTCCAGACTCTGGAGGGATCCTGACAATAATGTCAGGATCCACCCAGATAACTAACAAGAGGCTGGCTCAGCCTCTCTGAGTGCTGCTGAGAGCCGCTACCCGCCCCTTCACAGCATGGAGCTCCAGTTAGTGCTGGAGGGGCAGAGCAGAGAGCAGACTGAATGCCTCGTACACACGACTGTTTTTTCAGACGGGAAAACTGCTATGAGAGCATTTGGCCGGGAATCCCCGGGAAAACTGCCGAACAAAAAAAGAGAGCAGGGTCTCTTTTTTCCCGTCAGACAAAAATCCTTGTGGGAAAACCGTTTGTCGGTATGCTTTTAGGGAAAAAACGTGCATGCTCAGAATCGGGAAGACAAGAGCGCTCTTTCTGGTAAAACTAGCGTTCGTAAGGGAGATATCACATTCGTCATGCTGCAAATTATTGCATCGTTTAATGCAGCACATTCTTTTCTTCTTTATAATGCTACAATAATGAACTTGTTTTGCTGCTGATATTCACAGAGTTCTGACAAACTCGTGTCTTTATTATTTCTCGTGATCTCATGAATATATATATATATATATATATATATATATATATATATATATATATATATTTATTTTATTTTTTTAAGCTAGATCTCCATAATAATGTTTATTTTATTTTTTTATTGTCTTTTTTATTTTTATTTTATTTAATCAAGATCAGCATTTTTTGTGATTATTTGAAAACTAGTGATCTCCATTTTTTTTTTTTTTTGGTGTGTCAAGTTACCACAATAGCATTATTATCTTGTATTTTGTAACACTGAAAAGCCTAAATTGTCTCTCACCATACTTTTACTAACATGAGGATCAGCAAAAGCAGCCCAAAGTGTGGCGCCGTTGGAATAGAACTTCCCCTTTATAGTGCCGTCGTACGTGTTGTACGTCACCGCGCTTTGGACGGGTGGACTTTTGCCTGAGCGTGTGTATGCAAGGCAGGCTTGAAGGAATTCTGTCTGGAAAACCGTCAGTTTTTGATCTGATGACAAAAAACGGTCGTGTGTACTAGGCATGACAGTCACTGCTCTGTACTCAGAACAGACCTTAGAACTGAGTGATCAGTGGTCACATGATCACTCAGTTCTCAGGCTTAGAGCTGTCTGGGGCAAGCTTACAACATCAGATCGATGCTGCAACAGGTAGGTAAATATGTATATTTGTTTTTTTAAATACTCGCAGTTCTCCTGTAAGGCGCCAAGCTTGTGCCTCTCTGTAGCAACACACCCTCCTCAGGAACACTCAGTAACACAGATCCTCCCCAGGCAGAGCCTGGGAGGCAAGAGAGCTTCCATAGGGTTCCCCAATACTCCACCCTAGCATCTACCACTAGCAATAAACCTCCAAGTTTGCCAAGGAGATATAAATATTCATAATTCATCCAGAATAGCAGGTGGAAACAAACAATAATCTGAACTTAAGGGAGAACCTAAAGAAAGCAGAACTTTCAATTCGGGTCTAGGCTGACTTTAGCCCAGCAGCACAAAATTTAGAATAGGGATCCTCCTGTTTAGGGAAGGGTCCTTACATAACTATTAAAAGATAAGCTCCCTTTATGTGGAATAATACATTTTTCTGCACTAAATCCCATTTTAGGGTTGGTGGCAAGCTTCAGAGCTGTATATATCATAATGGCTCTTTGAAAGTTGGGTCACAGGCTGGCATCTTATATCTATTTGACACTCCATCGATGGACAGAGAATAAGGTATAGAAAAATAATGTAAAGTGTTTAGTAGCATAGTGTATTGTGTTACCTTATGCTTGTCAATGCTCCCTAAATGGTTATTTTAACCCAAAGTTACATTTTTGATATAGGTTTTTATGGTAGGCTGTGTTAAATCCTGGCTTCTAATACATCTTGGGTTCTCCAACAGCCATAGTTTGAGTTCCTCCTACTATTTTTCTCCCTGCCATGGTTGCCCCTTTACATGCTTTACCTGGGAGTTTGGGATGTTTCCTCCATTTTTCCTTGTTCCAAAATTTTTGTTGCATTTTCCATACTATAAAATCTAATCCAACAGTGACTCTGTCATAATGGCTACAGCAGGCATGCAGACAAAGGAACCCAAGAAGAGAGAACTCCCCAATAAAATCATTAGAGAGATAGCAAAATATCATGTTTTTAAACTCTGCAGCACCTACCAAGAACTCAAACATAGGAGTGCGCACAGGGTGTGCCGGGTGTGTCCAGGCACACCCTAATCACACATGTGCATTAGTGTTATCGCTCTGTGTAGCAGCAGGAACATGGGAAAGATCTCCCTCTTACCGGCTCTGCCATAAGAGAAGTGTTTATGCTCTTCCCTTTCACTGTGCCGGCAGGGAGAACAATGTGGTCATATATATGTAAACACGTACACATGCATGTGTGTTTGAGCTTAAGGGTGCACACCCTAACGCAATAGACTGCGCACACCTATGAACTCAAATATACGTTTTGGGGTGAAATGACCTTCTAATCAATTGTGCCTGAAAAACGTTATATGGGAAAACTGTGTAAATTATTTTAATGGCTCTCAGCAGACTTTGCACCAGTGATAATGCTGGTAGACTTCTACAAGACAAAGTGAAGGCTATTAGGAGCACGTAAGACATAACGACAACGGAATGGGTTAAGACTACCTGACATGGTCAAAACAAAGTGTTCCTCTGCTTAATGCTCAGGACTTGTTGCTGTAATAAAAGAAATGTCTCTGTGGATATTACTAATTTATCATCGCACAAAACTAAAATTATGAACTCTCAATATTTAATGCTGTGTCACGATATTAATAAAATATTAAGATTGCACCTCACATCATTTTTAAAACAACAATATTGTTATGTTTAATATTTAACAATTAAAACTAAATTTGATTTTTGGACTAGGTATACAAGAAAGGTCCCCAAAGAATTCTCAGGTTCACTCCTGATTCTTGCGAAAACTTGTTAAATTCTTGTGTCTTAAGCGGCAGTGGAGTGCAGAGCATACCGTATCTCACAGAGAAGACAGATAGAGTCATATTCTCAGCTAGTGGCATGTATGAGTGTGGAAGTACTTCTTATAGGTTCAAGGGGTATCTTGATGTGCTATAGTAAGTATAATAACAGTTCAAACTGCTAGTAAATAATAAATTATATAAAAATTGAATTAAGAATGTATGCTGTTAATTAATTAAAAGCATAAGGGATTTGTTCTGAGATTATTTATGCATATTAAAAGAGATATGACCAATAAATGTTCATATAAAGCAGTGGTCCCCAACATTTTTTGCATCAGAGACCGGTTTTGTGGCAGCCAAACTTTCCAGGGACCGGGGGCTGGTTTGTGGCAGGATATTCACGGAGTCGGTCCTTAACCCCCCCTTCACACCACAACCCCCCTTTACAGCACAGTCCACCCTTTATATCAGTGTCCACAGTCCCCTTTACAATTACAGTTCCCCTTTGAAGCAGTCCCACAGTGTCCTCAGCTTCCCTTCACATCACAGCCCCCTTTACATTATAGTGCCCCTTTACAGTGCAGTTACTTTTACATCACAGTGCCCCTTTACAGTGCAGTCCCCTTTAACTTATTAGACCGTAGGCATCATTGTAATGGGGGGGCTGTGATGGGAAGGGGACTGCACGGTAAAAGGGGCACTGTGATGTAAAGAGGACTGTGCTGTAATGTAAAGGGGACTGTGATGCGAAGGGGAATGCACTGTAAAGGAGCACTGTGATATAAAGGGGACTGCATTATAAAGGGGCACTCTGTAATAATTTCAGTGCCCCCTTACAGTGCAGTCTCCTTTTTAGCACAGTTCCCCTTTATATCTCATTGCCCCTAGCAACCACAGTCCACCCCACATCACAGTGCCCCCTTTGCAGTCATGCCCCTCCCTCCCTTCTCTCTAATCATAGTGCCCCCTTGTACTTTCTGCTTCCCCTGCACAGTCCTACCTTCAGCAGGGCAGAGGCAGGATTCAGCCTGTGTCTCCTCTCCCGGCTCTCCCAACCCACCGATGATGTCATTCTATTAGCAGGGAAGGGGGTGAGAGGAGCTGGAGATCTGGATGGAGGGTGCAAGCTGCCCAACTTTTTATATTACCAAGCGGGTAATTACCTGCTTGGCTCTTCCCGCCCCCTGCTCTGCTGATAGGATGACATTGTCAACAGGTGGGAGGACACCGTCAGGGGACTACTCCAACATCACTCCCCAAACTCAGAAACTTGACCATCTAGGATCTACCTCAACATAATCACATAGTCTGCAAATTGGCCATCTGACATCTACCCTAACATGACCACCAAAATGTATGTAGCGGGGCCTCACTCTCCCTCTCCGCTCCTGTCTCCTGGTTGGCTGGTGTGGTCTAGGGGTACCTGGGAGAGGAGAGTGCAGGAACACTACGCCAAGCTCTCACCTCGTATGTGTATGAGGGTTGAGCAAAGTCACTTAAATTACCTCCGGGTCTGCTCACTGCATACGAAGCTTCCGCTTGTTCCGTGGAGATGTGTCTGCCAATAACAGAGCCCCACACCAATTAAAAGTCCAACACTCTTTTATTTCTCCATTGCAGGGTGGACATAACAGTTGAACTTTCAGTAACAGACAGACAGGGGTGTGGATACGAGTAGGCCCAGGCACGAATGAATTCTCCTATTCCTTTGCAAGCGAATAGGACTGACGCACGGTCTCTGCCACTGACCGTGAGATTGGTCGCTGCCACCGACCAGGTAAACCGTTGAGGCCCCTGTCACAGGCCTAATAGCAGGTCTCTGCCACTGACCTGAGTTGACTAGTTGGACCACTGCCACCAGTCATTGAACATGAACCACCTTCCTCAATGAACTTGGCCCCTGTCCGGGAAAGACATCCCTCCGGGCGGTCTCCAGAGGTTCACCCGTCACTGGCAATATGCTGCACCAGGTCTTCGGATGAATCCCTTCTCCGGTCCCTTACGCCTCTGGATTCGGGTGCCCAACACCCGGGGCACCCTAGGACAGTCCCTCCCCGGCGGGACCCAGCGCAAGGTACTGGGCCCCAGGCCTCTGACCGAGTACCTCACCCCAGACTGAAGGTGTCTGGGATGGAACACGAACTCCAAGTGTCCAGGCCTAGGCCGCCTGGACACCGACCGCGAACAGCAGCCCTCAGGCTGAAGGTGCCTGGGACTCGAAACCTCGTGGTGAAGATTTCCGCCCCTTTATACCCTCTCCCAGCAAGCACAGCGGGTTCCCCGCCCCGCCGTACAACCGCTGCGAGAGGTCACAAAGGGTGCGGCACTCCAGCGATGGTTCAACCCCGGCCCAAAGTGACAGCGCCACCTGCTGGGCCGCAGGGAACTATGCATCACTGGTGTCCTCACCAGAATTAAACACTCTGAAAGTACATGCCCGCTACATGTAGAAACAGTTAATGTGTGTTATAGATCCTTTAGACTCGTCCTATAAGGGCTTTAGGTAGCCTCACTCAGAGGCTCCCATCAACCCTGAATACTCCGGTACAAATTCTGCTAGTACAAAGTCTGTAAACTGACCATCCAGCATCTAACCTTACATGACTACCAAAGTCTAAAACTTGTGGAAATATTTAGTCTGCGCTATGGCTCCTTTAGTTGCTCCCCATACATGTTTTCAGTAGCCTGGCTGAAATAGTCCCGGCCAGCCTAATTGCTCCTGTATAAATGCTGCTAGTACAATCTCCATAAATTGACTATCCGGTAACCGTAACCCTAACATTACCACCAAAGTCTACAACTTGTGGAAACATTTAGTCCACCCTATGGCTCCTCTAGCCTCTCCCAATACAGGCTATAAGTAGTCCTGGTCACCCTGAATACTCGCGTACAAAAGCTGCTAGTACATTATCTACAAAATACAATATTATTACCAATAAAAGAACACACTGGCTACATGTACACCCATGAAGCACCCATATGTAGAAATAAAATACCCACTGAAAATACCCTAGCCAGATTCTAACTAGCTTTCACGCACAGTGAGGCAAAGTGCAACTTTCAACAACCTCAGTAGGCTGTGTGTGCATTCAGGGACGACTGAAAACAGTTATGTTCCTGCAGTCATTGGTGCAAGCGTAATTTGACCACCCTAAGGCCAGGATGTCTTCTAAATGCTTCATAATCTTGTAAAGTTGAAGATAGGAAAAAAGAATAGAGAACAGAAAGAGAAAGGCCGCAACTGCCTTATCGGAAAGAACTATAATGATCGGGACTGGTTTTCCAACCTGTCTGACGGCTCATTCCCTCTAACATCAGCAGGTGTCATTAGTAAAGACCCACAGGTATGAGATGGTCATCTGATCCGGTTGTTTGTCAAGGAATATCTAAAGACACAGTCTGTCCATCCAGAACCTATACATGCACTTTGGAAACTCCAATGCCAATATTTCCCCCTTGGATTTACTATAGTCTGATGGCTTACTGTAAGTGACCACAAACACTTTGATAATTGGAGGGTCACAATTTTCTACTTTGTGTAAGACGTAATAGCAGCCATGCAATTGAGGAGCTGTTTCGCAGTTGGACACTGAACTGTTCTCTGTATTCTATAGTTCTGCCGTGACTGAAGACAACATAGGATGCATACTCACTGCATACTCATCATGATGAATACAATGTTTGCACAGCCCATAGGAAGAAAACACCTCTGATTTTTAATTACAGCCTTATTGAAAGGGTAAGGTGAAAACACCCTCAGGGGAGGGATTAATGGAGGAATTTTAAATGGTGATATTTATCTCAATAACATGTCAGCCATTCCAAGAACAAGCCTCAAATCATGTCCTTCGTTTAAAGTATTTCACTCATTAACTTTGTTGACTGTAATTACTTGAGAACAAGTGTGAAGATGGCCGGGTTACTGTCTAGATAAGTGGTGGACAACTTGGTAAATATAAAAAGCCTCACAATAACAAATGTACTTTAACTATAGATAGATGATATAGCTCAAAGTAAATGTTATTTTATACTAAAAACCGCCATCCCAGAACTATTTTAACACAGCACCTGGAACTTAAAGTGACACCAAACAACATCCTTTTTCTCCAAAATAAATCCACACACATCCAATACATAAAAAATAATGTACCTGTGACTGAGCACCACAAACTGAAAACACTAATTCATTTGTTTCTTTATTTATATGGGGTACAAAAGGTGACCACCCAATCACATCACAGTCTGGACAATGAACAAGTAGTCAAAATAGATAGGTGCATTAAGGATACAAAATTTAAAATCAATTACTATATGAAGATAACTAGTACCAACATGCAAGTAGAAGTAGGACTACTAATATGTGCTCAGGGTCAAGTACCCAGGTTTTTTTTTTTTTAGTAGACATAAATAAGAAGGGGACCAAGAATAAAGGGAATGCAAAAATAGGAAGAATTTCTGGACAGCCACACTCCAAATAGTTTTTGCCTTTATTCAAAAATTGACATCAAAAATACATGCCACAGCAGAACAGAACGGACAGAAGAACTGACGCGTTTCACACTAACAAACAGGGCTTAGTCATAGCTGACAAAGCCCTGTTTGTTAGTGTGAAACGCATCAGCTCTTCTGTCCGTTCTGTTCTGCTGTGGCATGTATTTTTGATGTCCATTTTTTAATAAAAGGCAAAAACTTTTTTGGAGTGCGGCTGTCCAGAATTTCTTCCTATTTTTGCATTGTTACATGCATTGCCAGCACCTGGGGCTTCTACTCTGGAGGAGAGGCTTTTACTTTTGCTTGAACTTCCTGGAGCGGTGATATCCCTTTCTCTACAAGAATAAAGGGAAGAAGCAGAAGTGTGAGGGAAGAGAAAAGAAGAGATAAGCACCAATGGACAGGAAGAGAACAAAAAAGGGGGAGGGGGATAACAGACCACCTCGCTTGCCAAAGTGGAGTTGGTTGAGTGGCCCTATCAAGTAGAGACCTGCCCTCATCGGAGTTCATTCGTTTTTTATATTTAAAGCAAACTTCCCCATCCATCCATGTCTCAATGCTTTATTTTGTTGAGAAATCACTTTGAAAAACACCCCCCTGAACAAACCCTTCAAACCAATTCGCCTAAAACTGGCAAAAGATGTCTACACTTGCAATCCCAACAATATAGTTCAGAAATTTCATTCACATCTGACCTTATTATATACTTCATCTAATAACTTCAACCCGGAAACAGCAGATGCATTCTTCTCTGATATAAATCTACCAGAACTTTCCCTTGACCAAAAGAAGTTATTGGAAGATAATATTACATCTAATGATGTCGTTGAAGCCATCAAAGATCTTAAAATTAATAAGAGGCCAGGCCCAGATGGCTACTCAACCTTATATTACAGAACCTACGCAGACATACTATCACCAATCTTAGCGGAAGCTTTCAATGTATTATTAGAAGGGAAATCTTTTAGACAAGAAACTTTACCCGCCATTATTTGCATGATTCCTAAACCTCTTACTGATGATACCTTATGTACAAATTTTCGCCCTATTTCCCTTCTGAACTTAGACATTAAACTTCTAGCCAAAATATTAGCCAAAAGACTAAATAGCATAATAGGTAAGCTTATCCACAAGGATCAAGTAGGATTCATGCCAAAGCGCCAGGCAAATGACAATGTCCGCCGGGCTGTATTGCTAGCTCACATAGCTAAAAACCGTTGTATACCCTCCTGTTTTCTATCCCTTGATATAAAAAAAGCTTTCGACTCCATATCGTGGCCTTACCTCCACTACACATTGCAAAGATGGGGCTTTGGCCCTCACTTCCTAACATGGATCGCAGCGCTTTACAACAGACCAATCGCATATATTAAATATGCAGGATACAAATCTAATTAATTTAATATAGAAAGAGGAACACGCCAGGGCTGCCCACTTTCCCCCCTTCTATTCGCCCTCCTAATAGAACCCCTAGCCCAAAGAATCCGCACAGACCCAACAATTACGGGCATAGAAACTGCTGGATACCATCATAAATTATGTCTATTTGCGGATGACATACTCCTATTTCTATCATCCCCACAAGTTTCTGGTCCCAACCTACTGCTCATTTTAGACAAATTTGCAATGATTTCGGGGCTTACAATAAATCTCAAAAAATCCAAAGCCTTAGATATATCCCTCTCCAAAGTGGAATCTGACTCGGCCAAAAATGCACTTCCTTTCATATGGACTGAGAGGTCAATCCCCTATTTAGGGATTCTCCTGACAGCCTCATATTCAGATCTTTTTACAGCAAACTATCCCCCACTCCTCAAACAAATAACAACACTTTTACAACAATGGTCACATCTCCCAATTTCATGGATAGGTAAAATGAATGCAATCAAAATGACAATCCTTCCAAAACTACTGTACTTATTTAGAGTCTTACCGATCCCTATCCCACCTTATTATCTTAGAATTCTCCAAAGACGAACATCAACATTTGTCTGGGGCTCCAAAAAACCCCGTGTATCGCTTCATACACTACACTTACCAAAACTCAAAGGAGGCTTTGGGTTTCCGAACTTCGCTAACTATTATAGAGCCGCACACATTGCTAGCCTCACTAAATATCATGCTACATATGAAACACCCCTATGGGTAATGATAGAAGCGGCAGAATGTGACCCTCTTTCTATTTCCAATCTATTATGGCTCCTACCTAAGGAACGGAAAACCCTACGTAACCCCATTACTAAATACTTTTTATCTATATGGGACAAACTTAGAGTTAAACATCAGTTACAATCTTCTCACAATCCTCTCTTGTCATTCCTGAAAAACCCTGCTTTCTACCCAGCATGGGTCTCTCCTAAATCATTTAAGGTCTGGAATTCATTAAATATTACTCGGCTTAGTAACTTAACTTCTCCTTCATCCTTCCATACATTTCCTATACTCTGTGACACCTACAACCTACCGAACTCTGATTTTTTTCAGATACCTCCAAATTAAAAACTTTTACGCACCTTTGCTAAATACAGATGTCTCCTTAACCCAACTTACGATTTTTGAATCTACATGCATGAAAGATCCTCACTTAAGAGGCATTATATCTTCTATATACTCCCACATTTCCACTTATCCCGGTTTAGATAAACCACCTTATGCACGTAAATGGGAGGAGGACCTGAAGAGAACATTTGATATGAATGATTGGTCCAAAATATGGTCTGTAACAAAATCTTCTTCACCAAATATCCTGGCGGTTGAAACCAATTACAAAGTTTTGTCTCGTTGGTACCTCGTTCCCTCCAGATTGGCCAAATTCACACCAAACCAAACATGCCTATGCTTTTGGGGTTGCCCAGATCCGGGCACCCACTTACACATTTGGTGGTCCTGCCCATTGGTGCAATTATTTTGGGAACGGATATTTGAAACTGCCTCCAAGATATTTGGTTTCACTGTGCAACCAGACCCAGCCACAGCCTTGCTCAATCTAAAACCTGATCTCATTACACATAAACAATTCAAACTCCTCATTCAATTTCTTACAGCAGCAAAGCAAACAATTTCCTACCTCTGCTTTCCTACTATTCTATCCCATCTATTTTATTTTATATTATCTATCTAATTTTATTTTACCCTATTTTATTTTGATATCTTTACTTCTTTTTCTCTTTTCTTTTCTCTATTATTCTTACTTCATAACGCACCTTATTGAGGCTACAACAAAGTATTACTCTACATTACTTTTTTCGAAGATACAGATCAATTTATAATTAATATGTTAAATATTTCTTTCAACTACAGTCTTGAATATATTAGTACAAGGATTTATTTACTTTCTATCTCATTTAAGTCCTTATAATTTAGATTAGGATATATTCTGTAGACCCTATTATTTGTTATTTTTCTATATTTGTAATAATTGGACAAATATCAACAACATGTATTACATATGATCTGTATGTTACTAATATATATGTCCAATAAAATACTTTGACAAGGAAAATCACCCCCTTGCATTTCTAGCTGAAGACATCTGGAGTAAGAGCAGATGATTAATTTAGCATTTACTTCCTGGAATCCAGATGCCCTTTGCTCAGGCATGCAAGCAGGAGGGTGTGCCTAGCTGAGAAAGCCCCTCCTCCCCTCCTCCAGATGAAAGAAACAAACCTCAAATAAATATTCTAAAATGTATGACATAATTTTAGCCTAAGCCAGAAACAAGAAGCAACTGAAAAAATGAAATGAAAAAAAGTTTAAAGCAAGTGAGTATAATATACCATCCAATCTATTTACTAATGCTAGCAGCATAAGGATTAAAAATTGTTAATGTTGATTGAGAGAGGTTTAGTCCTGCTTTAACCACTTGCTGACCGTGCTATAGCCAAAAGATGGCTACAGTGCGGTTGTCCAGTTCCTTCTCCTTCTGCAGCATGCATCAGGTGCGCTCTGTGACCGCTGTGTCTTTTGGGCCAATCACAGTGGCCCTTTACCATGTGATCAGCTGTGTCCATTCACAGCTGATCACATGTTAACAGACTTTCCAGTTATCGGCAGTCCTTTCCTCCCATGGTGTGTCTGTGGGAGGAAAGGAGAGCAGTAAACCGGCAAGCCTGTTGGCACATTGTTTACACTGATTATCAGTGCAGCCCCATCAGTGTCAGTCAGTGTCCATCAGTGCAGCCTATCAGTGCCCATCAATATTGCTTATCAGTGCCCATCAGTGACACATATTAGTGCTCATCAGTGCCATCTACCAGTACTGCCTATCAGTGCCCATCTGTGCCACCTATCAGTGCAGTCTCATCAGTGCCACCTATCAGTGCCCATCAGTGCCGCCTCATCAGTGCTATCTCATCAGTGCCACCTCACAAGTGCCTATCAGTGCCCATCAGTGCACATCAGTAAAGAAGGACATTTACTTATTTTCAAAATTTTATAACAGAAACGAAGAAAAGCTTTGTTTTTGTTTTTTGTTTTTTTCAAAATTATTGGTCTGTTTTTTTTTTTTTTGCAAAAAAATAAAAAATCCTGTGGTGATTAAATATGACCAAAAGAAAGCTCTATTTGTGTGAAAAAAAATAATAATAACATTTTCATTTGGGTACAGTTTTGCATGACCACAGAAAATTTCATTCAAGGTGCGACAGTGCAGAAAGCTGAAAATTGGCCTAGACAGAAAGGGGGTGACAGTGTCCAGTGTTGAAGTAGGTAAGTTCATATACAAAGAGTTAATGGAAAGAAAAATAATTGAGGGGCTTTGGACTTTGTAGGCACAGTAAAGGACTAGTTTAGAAAAATATAACAAAATTTATTTAGATGTACACATTAAATTCTAAAAACCTTGATGCCGCGTACACACGACCGTTTTTAATGTCATTGAAAAAAACTGCATTTTTCTTGACGTGATTTTTCGTGTTTTCTCTCAAGCCTGCCTTGCCTACACACTATCGTGGAAAAAAATGTTTGAGTAAAGCACGGTGACGTACAACACGTACGACGGCACTATAAAGGGGAATTTCCATTCGGATGGCGCCACCCTTCATTCGCGCTTTTCAGCCTCGTGCTTTTCAGTCCGTTACAGCTATCTCCATTACGAACGCTAGTTTTACCAGAACGAGCGCTCCCGTCTCATACTTGATTCTGGGCATGCGCATTTTTTTTCACGTCGTTAAAGCCCACACACGGATGTTTTTCATGACGAGAAAAACGACAATGTAAAAAACGACGTGAAAAATTAGAGCATGTTCCAATTTTTTCATGGCTGTTTTTCACATCGTGAAAAATGCTCTGAAGCCCCCACACGATCATTTTTAAGGACCATTTAAAAAAATTAAATTTTTCTCGTCATTAAAAACAGTTGTGTGTACACGGCATGACAAGCAGAAAAATATGCATAAACACATTCACTTCAATGCATATGCTGTTTGGATAACCAACATTGTTAGCGGGACTTTTGGAAGATATTAGTGGTCTTTCCATAGTAGCAGGGTCCTGAGAAGCGGCTGAAAACCAGCAGCAAAGGATGTGCAAGTTGCATTGGTCAGAATGAGTAGCTTGACATGTTTCACGTGCGGACACGCTATTTCAAAAGCATGGCATAATTAACTAGCAAAGGAAAAGATAAATTAGAACCACAATAATTTAAGATATAATATAATATCAAGCAATAAAAAATGCACAACTGGTGAGGTCACTGCTGAGACTATCAACGTGAAATTGTTGCAGAGGTATATGGGACAACCGAAAAGAGAGACAAACCTGAACATCATGGGGGTGCAGACAATATTGTATTCTAAATATTGAAGAAATATCTGATATAATGGTAGCATGAAGTATAGGTAGATTGTATAGTGCCAAAAATGCAAACTATTTATAGTAGTAGCTATACATAAACAGGGAGCTTACTAAAAAAGACCCCACAGTAATAAAATACTTACTGCAATAAGGTAGCCAAAAACAGACCAAATAAAGTAAAAATAGAAAAGCAATGCCTGATACGCAGGATCAAGAGTGGGTTGCAATGTTGGCCAAGCTGGTATTGGGCTGAAGGAGGAGAGCAGGAGGGCTGCACAAAGATAAGGCTGCAACAAAAATAGCAGATCATATGAAAATGCTTAATTAAAAAAATGCTTGCACCACAGTACAACTTTGTAAAAAGATTCATATCTGCCCAGACCAGGAATACGTGTAGGGCAGGAATGGATGTATAAGTCTTGCGGCTTCACTGGTCATTTCCTACTGCGCATGCGCAAGCCGCGCGGTGCTTTGTGAATGGCCGGCTGTCTTCTGCGACACACACAGGTCGAAGAAAAGGATATGACGTCCTGCGCCTCGGACCGGAATGATCAGAGATACAGGCTGTACTTCATAAAAAGGTATGTTAAAAGAAAATAATAATTTTTTTACTATCCAAAAATGAGGGCTGGAATGGTGGTCTTTTGTTTAAGACCACCTCTCAAAAGTGGGTGGAAAATAAATATTTCTTTGGGGCCCGGACATAGTTGCCTTACACTATTTGAGGTCTTTGTTTAACCCTCCTACCTCATGGTAGTTATGTGCCTACCATTATGTGCCATCTTCTCGGTATGTACATGTACATGAAAGACATGTTCTCTTATGTAACGCTCTACAAAATACAGGTTATACGCATCGTGGATGCCACAGCCCTCAGCCTTTAAGTAGTGTATGTTATTGGGAGGATATTGGCTGGTGGCTTCAATGCCATTTTTAAACCCCTGTTTGTATTTGCTTTTTGTATCACTGTTAAAGCGGAGTTGAGATTTCCACTTATCTGCTTCCTCCTATTTTTGACAGCTACCCATCCCCACTTCCGGAACACAGCGCCAAGGTGACGTCTCTCGAAGGCTCGGACCCCCTCCTCCTTCCTCTGGCGCAGGACCAGTTAGAAAGTGCAGCGTGCTTCACACATGCGCAGTAGGGAATTGACTGTGAAGCCGAAAGGCTTCACTGCCAGTATCCCTTACCACGAATGGCGGTGGCAGCACCCGAGAGCCAACCTGAAAATCGGCTGGGGTGCTGACATCGCGAGATCCCTGGACAGGTAAGTGTCCTAATATTAAAAGTCAGCAGCTACAGTATTTGTAGCTGCTAACTTTAAAACATTTTGTGGGGGGGTCGGAACTCCACTTTAATGGTTATCATTAAGAACAGACTGTCATGTCGTACTACATTGTCATGTTGCATACCTTAAATAAAGAATTTAAAAATATATATATATGTAGCACCACCCTCTCCTCCTAGGGCAAAGGAGAGGCACCCATGCCACAAGCCTGTGTCCTCTAGTTTAGAGGTCAGGCGGTGTATATGTACCTGGGTCCTGCAGCGAGTTACCTCCTTCCACTGGTTCCCATCTCCAGAGTGTAGAGACGAGCCTGTACTTTTCCCTCTCCAATAAAGTCAATGTCCAAACCACTTAAACTCCAACGTTGAGTTTATTTTATGTCTTTGCTTGATAGGTAGAGAAAGTAGATGAGAGATGATAGTTGAACTAAAACAGATTCAGGCACAGAACTCCCAGATTCATCACCACTCGGTCCCGAGTGGGTACAGCTCACCCGGATAGTCCCTCAATGGTCCTAGCAGCCAGTGTGGAGCTTGAACAAGCAATTTAATCCTCCAAGGACAAGTTCAGTCTGTCCTCAAAGAGCAGCAGAACTCCGCAGGGTCAGTTCTGCAGAGCATAGGATCCTTCCCTCTGCTGGGTCACATGGCCTTTCCCGAGACAGCAATCTAACTATCACTCGTCTCCTGTTATGGGACCGTTCCTCCCCTGGCTTCCTCTTGGTCGGAGCGGATACCCTCACCCGGCATCCTAGGACTGCAAAGTTCTGCCTGTAGACCCAGTTGAAGGTACTGGGCCTACCCGGAACATTGTGGTCTCGGGCCGAAGGTGCCTGAGACTCCTCATTCGGGGTACGCACCTCCCTCCTTAGGGGGCACACTCCTCCGGGTACTGGTCCCCGGGTCTCTCTCTATAAAAATGGCGTCTGCCTCTTTTATATCCTCTCCCAGCATGCACAGCAGGCAGAACCCGCCCACCGCACGGTAGCCGAGAGAGGACATCCAATAGCGCCAATGCAACCTATGGTTCAACCCTGACCCAACATGACAGCGCCACCTGCAGGCCACAGGGAACTTTACATAGGCACACAGCAATAAAGCAGAGTCCAGAACAATCAGAAGGCCCGAACCATACTAATGCTCGGGTCATCCCCCTAAATTTAGACATAGGGACCCCCCTAAATTTGGAGTACCCACTACATATATATATATATATATATATATAAGAAGGCCAGTATGGTGGCCTGAACTTATGGGAGGAGCGGGGGGGGTATTTAAGCAGCCCACTCGCCGATGCTCGTTGACGGTTCAAGTGTGCGATAACCTCCCGCCCTTCCCTTTTTTAGGGCACTTCTCAGCACATTCTTCTTCATAAACTACCCATTACTTACCTTGGGTATGCCCCCTTTTCTTGGCATACCGACCAGACCATCAATGCACACTTCAGGTCTATTTATGTTGTAAGTCTTGTTGTGTGTTTATGTTATCCACATATCTCTCAGTCATAGGGCCACGACCATAAATATATATATGTATATATATATATATATATATATATATATATATATATATATATAATTCCACTGTTAAAAAGTATAAAGGGAAAAAATATAAAGGGAAAAAAGTTCTGTCCAATAAAGTATATACCACCCACGGGCATATAAGGGTTAATTAAGGTGTATTTTCTTTTTTGGTTTATCCCCGGCATGCAATATATTTCTGAAGCAGCCCTGGAGAAAGTTATTTATTTTCCAATCTATTGCACTGAGCCGGACTTTGGGGGGTAAAGTGATAGCTTCAAAGTGTCCCAAGTGTAGGCTTTTGTCTGCTGAAGATTTACTAGTGGTAAATTTTAATTTGACTGCTTTATGGTGCTTCCTTTACATATGTATAGAACAGAAAGAGGGGGGAGACAACTGTTGCTGGCAAGGCATGTAGTCCATTTCAGCAGCGTCCATGACAATAGCCAGTGACCGAGGACCGCCCCACAGTCCTGACAGTTTTAGAAATGCTCTAGCCTGCCCCTTCCTATTGTCTTCTGACGCTGAGCAACACATTCTGTGCAAAGAAAAGAAGGACCTGACACTGCCCTTATTTTATTGCTCTTAAAACAAATCAACACAATTTTAAGAAATCGGGGAAGGCCTCCTTCGGACAATACCACGGTCTGGATTAATAACCCCTTCTGGACCAAAAAGGGCCGGGAACAGATTGATCTCCAAAACATTGCCGGCTTTGGAAGGGTGAAGCTTCGTTCCCTTTTTAAGTTGTCATTAAAGTTGACTAGTAGAGTAAAAGGCCTTAATGACAGCATAGGCCGCCTCCCATGCAACTACATAGCCACCACAGATGCTCGTAACCCTTTATAGGAATGACTGCATTGTGTGTGAATCTATTGCAGCAAGCCAACGCAGGACGTGGGTAATGTGGTCACCGTGCAGGCATTGATTTATTAGGCCGAGGGTGAATGCAATAAAAAATCAATAATATTGAACAAGAAGAGTCTATTGCAGCATGACAGTGGATGGCACACATTTATTTGCAGACAGAAATGTGTTGAACAATCTCAGGCAAGGCCTCAGCCATCTGTTGCACACTGCTGGGTGGCTCTTCCTTGCCTCACTTTAATGATATATAAAAAAGGCGTTCCACATAGTTAGATTGGCCAAAGACAGGCAGATTTTTTGGCGGGTGATAATGAATATTCAAGGAATAGCTAAGAATAAAATCTCTATTAGAAAGATCTAAATGAACAAATAATAGAAATTTATAATATGCAATAATTTTCTGCCTCTTATGTGGTTTCAGAGTGATTGACTGTTGCTTGTGCATCAAAAAGTTGCAGATGTTTTCTGGAATATTATAGGGGGAAAAAATCACTCTCGGTGGAAAAAAAAGATTTGCAGAGATTGATATCATCGTCTGAATTGTCGAATGTTTCCTGAACTTTTTTAATCTTCGCTGAATCTTCTTTTAAATTGGATCGAATCTGGCCAGCGTGATATTTACTGTATAATGCTGTGAAGTAATTCGCACCTCACGCCTTGTAGAGTCTGCATATAGTATTGATAGATACGGGAAGCATATACCATTTCAGCAGACTATGTAGCGGCACACAATCCCTCTGGGATGTAGAAGCCAATTTAATACTAAATGTATGCTGGGACCTCTTCCCGTTGTAATGTGGATGTGGACGTGGCTCATATCAAGGGCAAGTGAGAAACAGGGGGCTCAAAATAATTCTCTAAAAAAATGTGTTCCTGCTTTGCAAAAAACCAAGTGGCATTGCACAACCCTTTCCTCATATCCTGCCAGACCAGCACTCTGAGACATGCAGAAAATGTCCGTCATTTCCTCTTTACACCATTTGGGTAGATAGTGAGGGAGGTGTTCACTGCCTGACTCTAGTTGGATATTATAGACCATGGTAAATTTCTAGATTCTGCAAAGGCTATTCTTCATTCATATCTATCTACACTATTTTACCAAAAGTATTGGGATACCTGATTTTACACACACATGAACTTTGATGGCATCCCAGTCTTTGTCCGTAGGGTTTAAAATTGAGTTGGCCCACCCTTTGCAGCTATAACAGCTTTAATTCTTCTGGGAAGGCTGACCACTAGGTTTTGGAGTGTGTCTATGGGAATGTTTGACCATTCTTCCAGAAGCGCATTTGTGAGGTCAAGCACTGATGTTGGACGAGAAGGCCTGGCTCACAGTCTCTACTCTAATTCATCCCAAAGGTGTTCTATCAGGTTGAGGTCAAGACTCTGTGCAGGACAGTCAGTGCCTCCACCCCAAACTCGCTCATCCATGTCTTTATGGACCTTGCTTTCTGCACTGGTCCAAATTATTTGGTGGAGGAGGGATTATGGTGTGGGGCTGTTTTTCAGGGGTTGGGCTTGGCCCCTTAGTTCCAGTGAAGGGAACTCTTAAGGCATTAATATACCAAGACATTTTGGACAATTTCATGCTCCCAACTTTGTGGGAACAGTTTGGGGATGGCCCCTTGCTGTTCCAACATGACTGTGCACCAGTGCACAAAGCAAGGTCCATAAAGATCTAGATAAACAAGTTTGGGGTGGAGGAACTTGACTGGCCTTCACAGAGTCCTGACCTCAACACCTTTGGGATGAATTCTTTAAAGGACTATTATTTTTTTGTAGGAGCCTGAAAAGCATTTCACCCGCAATCAGTAGATCGTGGGTGCCATTCAGGACTATTACAGACTGTCAGTGTAAGCTGTCTGCCAGTTTCACACTGACAAGAAGAATCAGTGAACTACCACAGGGCTCAACAGCGTCCAGGTAATTGAGAAAAAGAAGAAATGGCTGCACATCCAAAGTTTCCAAAAAGTGCCTTTTATTGCAGACTGTCAAAATACACTAGGAACACCAGGTGTTAGTCACATAGACGCGTTTCACACATCTGATCTGTTCTTAATCATTACAAAGACTAAACTGAATGCTGAAGCTTATATAGGGCCGCCCTCACATCATTCATTGAGAACTACAAGCCAACTTGTCGGTACTTGTAGTTATGCCATTCACAGAACACTGTGAATGAAAGACGTGGACGCACAGGCTTTTTTTTTTAAATTGTGATAGTGAGCGGGGGGAGAAGATCCCCTGCTCACTGTCACAACGGGGGATAGGGGGGTGCAGGGACTGGTGCATTTGTAACATATTACATGTTACAACCTGAATATGGGTATAACATGTAACATGTTGCGAAAGGTGAGTTTATCCTTTAAATATGCACCTGGTGACCTGGTCCGCAGCAGCCGCAGAAGGGCTGAGCAGAAAAAAACTCCAATGGTTAGACTGCACGTAGAAAGATAGGTAGATCGATAGATAGATAGATAGATAGATAGATAGATAGATAGATAGATAGATAGATAGATTCTTTTATTTTCCAAAAAACTTTCTCTTTTTGGTCAGCTGAACTCACTTTCATGCCCTATTGACCTCATGTCCTGGGGTCAAGGTAAGGTTGTAAAGGATCTAACAGTAAGTTCGTCACTGATGTCTTGTAGATGATTAGGTAGGAGGGAGGTGAAAGCAAGAGTAAATTATTGACTGATACAGTGTGACCCCCTCCCCAATCTCCCACTTTCAAACTCCTCCTAGTAGTCTCAATCACCTTAGGCAAAAGGACACATTAAGTGTCAGCATGGTGTGAAAGCAAAAAAAGATGTTTGGAGTCATCCGTACAATGATGCTAGAACTGAATAAAAGCCTACACTTAGTCTGCCTGTAATGATTATTGGTGGTCTTACATTGTCCAGCTTCAGGTGGCCCAAAGTCTTGAGCTGGCTTTTGGATACACAGGCACTATCCACCATCCTTGGTCCAAATTAAAGGCATAGCATAAGAAGGGCATGAACTGGCAAGTATAGCTTGCACTGTACACTTTATGGAAAGGGGGTCAGACGGGGGACAGGAACAATGGAGGACAGAGTATGAGTGCAAAAGTTATTCAACTACTTCTGGAATGTAAACACATATTCACTGTGTAAAAAGTAGATGTGAAGACTAACCTTTGCAATGCCCTGTAGTTATCTTAGTTCCTAATATGCAGCTGAGGTCAGGCCACAAGCGCCTTCTTCATTTCCAAACCCAGTTTTGTCAGGATAAGGTTTTCAGAAGCACCCTGTGTCAGCCATTTGGAAGTTCCTCCGACTTGCTGGGGAACAGTCTCAGTGACCGGATCGCTTTGCGCCTACTATGGACTTTGATATGCTTTTATCATTTATGTGTTTGTGAGTATACCTCTTTTTATACGTTAATAAAGATGCCACTTGGGGAATGCGCAAGGTTGATGCGTCCTCTTTTCTTTGTTTTACAGTTATGATTAAGTGACCCATTGATTTGGTAATATGACCAGGTTTGTATTTAAACATCAGGCACCACTGAATGTTTACACTTTTCTGTACATGCTTTGCCCCTTGCATCATTATTTTGTTAAAATGCACTATTAAAAAAATCATATTGTCTGTGTTATATGCAAAGATACATTTCAATAGTACAGGTCACCAAACAAGAAAAACAAGCAATAGTTTATGTTTTCTGAATTGTAAAGAGAGACTTGGGACTCTTCTCAAAACCTCCTTACAGTTCTATAACTGAATTTAGCCACAAATGTCCAGAACAGAAAACATTACCACAATTGGCACATTTTGAGGCTGGAGTTGCCCCTCTAACCCTGCTGTCCTTGGCACTAAACCATGAGTGCCCCCATGGGAAACTCAACCCATTAATACAAATATTATTATAACAAGCATATAACATAGTACAGCAAAATACATGATACTATCCCCATGGCTATGATATGAAAACAGCCTGTATGAATGTTTGTTATTCTTCTGGGATTGACCAGAAAATAAATTGGTAAGTAGCTTGTTATAATTACACCAAGTGATGTTCTTCTTCAAATATGAAGTCCCATCCAAGTGAAAAGGGGGGAGGGCAGTCGTACAGAAAGACAGGAGGGGATCTGCGTTGTGACATGGCAATTTCCTTAGACTGATACCCTCATAATTGGAATCATTTGTTCTCCTTAATTTGTCACGGGAGACGATTTCATGGTTGCACTTGAATCATGAATAACACCTTGCTGGCCCAATTACAAATAAATGCCTCATGTAAATAGTGAAGGTCTTATTTACAGGTTGGAATAGAGCACGTCAAATAGATGTAGCTTTTTGTATTTCATTTCTACTTACTTTTCCCAGCAACCAGGGGCTACATTGTGCTAAGAAGTTGGCAAGTGAAAATCACTGTACTGTTGGGATGGATTCATATCTGAGCATTGTGGTAAAACACATATCTTACCATAATTTACGTAACACAACAGGTGAGGTGCCATGAGCAGGACCCTAACCCACATACCCAGCTTCAACCTTTTTTCTTTGGAATTTTATAATATTCTATACTTTACACTGCTTATGAGCATTCAGGAGGACATTGCACTTTGATATCCAGAGCTTAAACATACAATAAAGCACTGGACCTCCTTGATCTTGGTGTCTTACATAAGGGCTTTTTTTATTGAAAATGGCATATGCATAGTAAAGTGTAGCGCTACACCCAGTTAAGAGAGCCGCTGGATTTGTTTTCGGGCCCTGTGTACAGCACCACCAACCCCCGGCAATCTGCTCGACCCACTCTGGCACAGCTAGTCTAGGGGTTATATTTTTATCATAATCAATGGGTATGGTAAAGGCACCCTCCTTACAGTAAGACAACACACCAATGTTAAAGATTAAGTATAACAGTTTACTTTGGTTGTAAAAGAAAAGGTTTAAACAGGATATAATACACACAACTGACTTGCAGAGCCCTGCAGCAATCAGTAAAGCACACAATAATGGCGCTACGCGGTAATCCACCACGCGTAGCTATTATGGTATACACGCCCTGTGGCGCACTAAACAATATCCTATATCCCCACCCTGGCCAGGCCTGACCCAGAATAAATCTCAGTCCTTCCTATAGGGATTTCTTCGCATGCAAACTTTCGGTGGTGCACTTGATGAATGGTATTTGTAATCCACAAACTGGCAATCACTAAGAACACTATGCTGGGGGGGGGGGGACACTTCAACTCTGTCCTGCTACCGGTCCCCCAGTGGAACAACAAGCAAACGGTCGTTGAGCCACGGTAGTCTATAGGCCTAGAATCTGTAAAGTCTATTTGATTGAGCAAGTGCTCGCTCACCACTCCAGGCGCGATCCCAGCCCGGGACTTCCACCTGCTGTGTCTCCGCACACAGCGTCTGCAACGATCGGGTCCCCGATCCAACCGATGTCCTCACTCGACAAGTCAGATGCCACCCAGGCTCCGCAGTGGGGTGGAAGGCTCTTTGGAAGTTGCGCAAGGCCCAGGCTTCAGGCCTTGCACTGCAGCAGATCCGCACAGGAAGAAGCTCTTGCTTGCAGCGCTGTGTCCAAAGAGGCCGAGCTCCGCCTCGCCTCCTCCTTAAATAATCCCTCCCATGAGTCTCTGCGGTGGCTAACTGCACTCTGGGTGCCGAACGGGGTTCTGGGTAACGTAGTCCCGAGGCCTTAAAGGAGACCCCGCTACACACTCCCCCCACTTAAACTCTTTGGTCCCCAAAGATAACATAAACTTAAATCACAGAAAGTACAACATCAAAGTTTCGTATGATGTTGGCAGAGGAAATTCCCACCAAAACTGAGGCGGTGAACTCCCCTGCCCACAGGCCACACCATCACTAGTGTCCTGCCTAACTGTGCCAGAGAGTGAGCTGGGGTTGCCCCCCACTAAATGAACAGTGGGAGGGTCAGGGTCTTCCGTACTCCTTCTGGCAGTAACCACAGTGTCTTCCGCACCTCTCCCCATCTGTAGGTAAGATAATCTTCTGGGAGGCTCTATGGCTCTTCGCTTCCTCTGTCCTCTTGGGCTCTCTGTTAGAACAGGCTCCTCCTCTGGAACCAACTCAGGAATTTCCTCTGGTTCAGGAGCACTAGACTCCGGAGCAGGGAGGTACAGAGACTCCCTTGGATCTTCTTCTGGGAGTAAGTCATTGGCACTCTCCCAAGAATCTGACCAAGGACTGGACGGAATGAACTCAGTAGCTTCTGCATTCAGCGTCTGATCTATAGTGTCTTCTTCAGGTGGAAGATCAATAGCAGATGTTCCTGGGGCCTGTGAAGGCCAAAGCCAGTCAAGTTCTTCTCCCTTATCTTCACTCATCTCCGAGGTCTCTGTATCCCCAATCTGAGGGGTCTGGGACCGAGTGTTCGGTCTGGGAGTATCCAGGATGGAAGTTGGCACAGGGGAATCCGTCACAGGGGGTATCCAAACTGCCTCCGCTAGTGGGAGTAGGTGGTTCCGATGCCAGGTCTTCAAAGGTCCCACCTTCCCTTCTGGTTTAAGTCTGTAAATGGGCAGGCCCGGTAGCCTTTTGCAAACAACATAAGGTTCAGGTCTCCATCTGTCTGCAAGCTTGTGTTTTTCAGGGACTCCCAAGTTCTGTAGCAACACTCTGTCTCCTGGTTGCAAATCCTGAATACTAACTTTCAGGTCAAAATTTTTCTTGTTGCGGGCCCCCCTTTGCTCTGAGGCCACCTGGGCCTGTTCATAGGCCAATTTCAAATTGCGTCTGAGCCTATTGACATATCCCTTGTGGGAAGCAGCAGAACAATGGTCTATGGAAGTGCCAAAGGCCAGGTCTACGGGTAGTCTTGCTTCTCTCCCGAACATAAGTCGATAGGGTGAGTACCCTGTAGCGTCACTGGTAGTGCTGTTGTATGCATGCACAACTGCCGCTATGTGGTTGCTCCAATGCTGCTTCTTTTCACTGCTTAGGGTCCCCAGCATGTTGAGCAGGGTTCGGTTGAACCTCTCCGGCTGAGCATCACCTTGTGGATGATAGGGGGTAGTTCTTGTCTTCTTGATCCCCAAAGAATCCAGGAGCTTCCTGATCAGTCGACTTTCAAAATCCCTTACCTGATCTGAATGGAGCCGTTGTGGTAGCCCATAATGTATGAAGTATTTCTCCATCAGCACTTTGGCCACGGTGGAAGCCTTCTGGTCCTTGGTTGGAAAGGCCTGGGCATACCGGGTGAAATGGTCGGTTAATACCAGAACATTTCCTAGTCCACTCAGGTCGGGTTCGAGGCAGAGAAAATCAATGCATACCAGATCAAGTGGGCTTTGACTTTGCAGATGGCCCATTGGGGCGGCTTGATGAGGTAAAGCCTTTCTCTGGATGCATCGTGCACATGAGTGGCAGTATTCTTCAACTTCAGCCCTCATGCAGGGCCAATAAAAATGGTCCCTAACGAGTTGGAAGGTCCTTTCCGCCCCTAGGTGGCCATGGTTGTCGTGCAGAGCAACCAGGACTGTCTCTCGGTGTTTCTCAGGCAAGAGCAATTGCCATTTGTCTTCTAGGTCATCAGAGGGGCCCCTTCGGTAGACCACTCCCTGATGCACCTGCAACCTGTCCCACTCCTTCCTCAATAGGCGAGCCTCCTTTGAAGGGTGGCGTAAGAGTCTATTCGGATCCTGATTCTCTAGGGCCTCCAAGACCAATCTCCCCATGGGGTCTTCCAATTGGTCAGATGTCAACTCTTTTTTTTACAATTTTGGCAAGTTATCTTCCCCCAGTTGGGTTACTCCACAGTATTGCTTGGGAACTCCTACTATGGTAACCCCTATCTCTTCTGCTCTTGAGCCGCCACTGGCTTGGAGTTCAGCCCCTTGGCAGAGGGCCTGCACCCCGTCGGGTGCCACTTGGGTCCAGTCTTCTGTACTGCAAGTGGGGACATGAGATCTTCTAGACAAAGCGTCCGCATCTCGGTTTCCAGCCCCAGGTCTGTACTTCAGGCCGAAATTGAAGGCAGACAGCACCGCCAGCCATCTATGTCCTGTGGCATCCAACTTTGCTGTGGTGAAAAGATAGGTGAGGGGTGTCAGGAATGGTGTCATTACTGGGCTCACCTGCTGGTGGCACTGTTGCATTCGGCAGCAGTGGGTGTAGTTCTGGTGGCCACCAGCGGGTGTCTCCTCACCAAGATTTTCCACCAGCCATCAAGCACACCTGATCTGGGTCTGCTGGACTATATAAACCCGCCCGTAACAAAACTCAGTGCTCCAGAATTCCTTCTGTAAGCCTGGTCCCTGCCTGAACCTGATCCGTTACCTGGTCCTGAACCTGACACTGATTTGTTCCCTGCCTTGTCCTGGACTCTGATCCTTGTACCCTGTCCCCTGAGACCTGTCCCCTGATACCTGTCCCCTGATACCAGCTCCCCCTTGCTGACTGCTCCCAGTACCTGGCCTTCTGCTCCCCTTGTCTCTCATCCCTGCCTTGTTCATGTATGTGTGTTCCCTTTTGTACATATTAGTTAGCTAGTTAGATTAGGTTGTTTTTGGGGTTTGTTGTGTTCCTTTGTATTTGTTTCTTGCTTATGGTTTGCTGTGGTTTTGTTTACACGTGTGTCTTTATCTTTAATAAATATTTATATTTTTCACTTACTCTGTTCCTGATTCCTTAATGTGCAGCCCAATGATCTGACCACCTGTATTGGATGTCTGTGTATAGCATCCTTGTGACAAGGGGGTTGTTGTCGGTTTTCATTGTGAATTCCACCCCATACAAATAGTCTCTGAGTTTGTCAACTACCACCCACTTAAGGGCCAGGAACTCCAACTTATGGGTGGGGTAGTTCTTTTCGGAGGGAGTCAGACTTCTGCTCACTAGTGATGAGCCGAACACCCCCGGGTTCGGTTCGCACCAGAACCCGCGAACGGACCGAAAGTTCGTACGAACATTAGAACCCTATTAAATACAATGGATGCGAACGTTCGAATTCTAAAGTGCTAATTATAACAACTATTATGCATGTTATTGTCCTAAAAAGGGTTTGGGAACCCGGGTTCTGCACCAGGGGACATGTATCAATGCAAAAAGAAGTTTTAAAAACTGTCGTTTTTCGGGAGCAGTCATTTTAATGATGCATAAAGTGAAAAAAAAAAGTCAAATATTCCTTTAAATATCGTACCTGGGGGGTGTCTAAAGTATGCCTGTGAAGTGCCACGTGTTTCCCGTGTTTAGAACTGTCCCTGCACAAAATGACACTTCTAAAGGAAAAAAAAGCCATTTAAAACTTCTTGCGGCTTTAATGTAATGTCTGGTCCCGGTAATATGGATGAAAATCTTTAAGAAAAATGGCATAGCTACCCCATGACCCCCCCCCCCCTACCCCAGCCCATTACCAGCCCCTTTGGGTCTTGTATGGATATTAAGGGGAACCCCGCACATAAAATAAAAAAGGCCCTATATACTCTGAACAGCCGTATACAGGCGGTGCATACAAGACAGGGACTGTAGGTTTGTTCTTATGTAGAATGTGTTTGTAATTTTGAACAGGTACATTGTTGAAGTGTAGCTCCAGCCCAAAAATCTATTTTTAAACTTTTTGGGAAACATAGGTAAGGGTTATCACCCCTGTAACATTTGTTTTGCTGTCTGTGCCCCTGTTCAGAACATTTCACCTCACTTTCCGTCCCAATGACAACTGTTTTTGAAATGTGGTGTTTTTCTTGAAACAAGGATTGCTGATAAAGCATCAGTACAGAGGAGACACCTTTCTCCCATATTTATTCTTACAGGAGAGAATTTTCCTTCCTAGGGGTAGATTTCCTCTCACTTCCTGTTGTCTTCTTTCGTTTGCAAGTAGGAGTCGTTTGTAAGTTGGATGTTTGAAAGTAGGGACCTGCCGTATATACTCTGCAGAAATAGGCCCCTTAGTTGTTGGTGTTGGCACAACACTGTAAGCACTCACAGTTACTCTTGGTTGGTGCTGGAACGCCCTGCTGTCAACTATTATATCAGGAATTTTAATTACATATAATTGTTGAACAGTGGTAGTAAAAATTGGGGCTTTGATGGTGGTGCTGGTGCCACAACACTGTAAGCCCTGACAGTTACTCTTGGTGGGTGCAGCAATGGGCCCTGCTGTGAATTATTAGATCAAGAATTGTAATTGCATGCCCCTGTTGAACAGGGGCTGAAAAATTGGGCTTTTCGTGGTGGTGGTGGTGGTGGTGGTGTTGCCACAACACTGTAAGCCCTCAGAGTTACTCTTGGTGGGTGCAGGAATGGGCCCTGCTGTGAATTATTAGATCAAGAATTGTAATTACATGCCCCTTTTGAACAGTGGCTGAAAAATTGGGCCTTTCGTGGTGGTGGTGGTGGTGGCGTTGCCACAACACTGTAAGCCCTCAGACTTACTCTTGGTGGGTGCAGGAATGGGCCCTGCTGTGAATTATTACATCAAGAATTGTAATTGCATGCCCCTGTTGAACAGGGGCTGAAAAATTGGGCCTTAGGCACTGGTGGCACAACACTACAACCCCTCACAGATACTGTACTTGGAGCACAGCAATGAGCCCTGTTGCAAAGTATTGCTTCAAAAATTGTAATGACACGCCCCTGTTAAACAGGGGCTGAAAAATTGGGCCTTAGGCACTGGTGGCACAACACTACAACCCCTCACAGATACTGTACTTGGAGCACAGCAATGAGCCCTATGGCAAATTATTGCTAAAAAAATTGTAAGTACACGCCCCTGTAAAACAGGGGCTGAAAAATTGGGCCTTAGCCACTGGTGGCGGCACCCATAA
Organism: Rana muscosa; assembly: GCA_029206835.1. Taxonomy (NCBI): domain Eukaryota; kingdom Metazoa; phylum Chordata; class Amphibia; order Anura; family Ranidae; genus Rana; species Rana muscosa. Next base: position 144,036,794 of record CM055119.1, on the reverse strand, counting down.
ACAAAAATGATCTTCCAAGCTATCATCATCAATCGTATCATTGAGGACTCGGAGGAGGAGGATAGCCAGTCAACATAACAGCACAGGCACTCAGCATCAGCATCAGTCTTGAAGGGACGTGACATGTTAAAATCAATTAGTCTGTTATATCAGCATCAGGTGTGTGGTAGCTGGTGGTGATCCAAGACTGGTTCATCTTGATGAAAGTCAGTCGATCAACCGAGTCGGTGGACAGGCGCACCCTGTGATCCGTGACAAATCCTCCAGCAGCACTGAATGTGCGTTCCGAAAGAACGCTGGATGCAGGACAGGCCAGTAGCTCAATTGCATACTGTGCAAGCTCTGGCCAGTGATCCATCCTCAAGACCCAGTAAGCCAGAGGATTTTCGGTGGGGAAGGTGTCCAAGTCTGACCTTGCCCCTAGATATTCCTGCACCATGTTTATCAGACGCTGGCGATGGTTGCTGGAACCAATCATACTTTGGGGCTGCGGACTAAAGAATTGTCTGAACGCATCGGTCAGACGGCCACCTTCCCCACCGCTCCTTCTTTGACTGGCCGAAGCCTCAGCAACTCGTTGTCCTGGACCAGGAGTTTGTAACCTCCCAGTCTCTGGGAACGCGTTGCACAGACCTTTCTGCAAGGCCTCCCGGAGTTGTCTCATCCTCTGCTCCCTCTGCGACGGTAACATAAGGTCCGCAACCTTACCCTTGTACCGTGGATCAAGGAGAGTGGCCAGCCAGTAATGGTCCCTCTCCTTGATCCGAAGAATACGAGGATCCTTCCGCAGACTTTGCAGGATCAGGGAGGCCATGCAGCGTAGGTTTGCTGAGGCATTCGCTCCGGAGTCCTCTGGGTCACTAAGGACGACATGATCCGCAGTCACCTCCTCCCAGCCACGTACAAGTCCACTGGTTTCTTGGGACTGTAAATCATCCCTAAAAGACTGCTGCTGATGATGCTGAGTGCCAGCCTCCACCTCCATGCTGACACAATCCTCCTCCTCCTCCTCCTCCTCCTCCTCTTCCTCTTCCTGTGCGATGGGTGGGACAGAAGGAACACTGTCTGGGTAAAGGGGGCCTTGAGAGGCAAGGAAGTCCTCCTCTTCCTGCCTCTGTTCTGCCTCAAGTGCCCTGTCCATTATTCCACGCAGCGTGTGCTCCAACAGGTGGACAAGAGGTACAGTGTCACTGATGCATGCACTGTCACTGCTCACCATCCTCGTGGCCTCCTCAAATGGTGCCAGGACAGTGCATGCATCCCTGATCATGCCCCACTGGCGTGGAGAAAAAAAAACAAGCTCCCCTGACCCTGTCCTGGTGCCGTAGTCGCACAGGTACTCATTGATGGCCCTCTGCTGCGTGTGCAGCCGCTGCAGCATGGCCAACGTTGAGTTCCACCTGGTGGGCATGTCACATATAAGGCGGTTCTTGGGCAGGTTCAACTCCTTTTGCAGCTCAGCCAGGCGAGCACTGGCATTATAAGATCTGCGGAAATGCACACAGACTTTCCTGGCCTGCCTCAGGACATCCTGTAAGCCCGGGTACCTGCCCAAGAACCGCTGCACCACCAGGTTAAGGACGTGAGCCACACAGGGCACATGGGTCAGTTGTCCCTGTCGGAGGGCGGAGAGGAGGTTGGTGCCATTGTCGCAAACCACCATTCCTGGCTTAAGCTGGCGTGGCGTCAACCACCTCTCGGCCTGGCCCTGCAAAGCAGACAGGACCTCTGCCCCAGTGTGGCTTCTGTCCCCCAAACACACCAGCGCAAGCACGGCATGGCATCTTTTTGCCTGCGTACTTGCGTAGCCCCGTGAACGGCTACGGAGCACCGCTGGTTCATAGGACAAACCACAGGAAGAGGCCATGGAGGAAGAAGAAGAGGAGGGGGTGGAGGAGAGAGGTGTGTCACAACCAGTAGTAGCATTTTGGAGGCGTGGCGGTGGGACAACCTCCAACACTACTGCACCTTGTCCTGCATCCTTCCCAGCTGCCAAAAGAGTGACCCAATGGGCCGTGAAAGAAAGGTAACGTCCCTGTCCATGCCTGCTGGACCATGAGTCAGCGGTAATATGCACCTTACCGCTGACCGCCCTGTCCAGCGAGGCCAAGACATTGCCTTCCACATGCCGGTAGAGAGCCGGAATAGCCTTCCGTGAGAAAAAGTGGCGTTTGGGAACCTGCCACTGAGGAACCGCACATTGCACAAACTCACGGAAGGGGGCCGAGTCTACCAACTGAAAAGGCAGCAGTTGAAGCGCTAGCAATTTAGCCAAGCTAGCATTCAACCGCTGGGCATGTGGATGGCTGGGAGTGAACTTCTTTCGACGGTCCAGCAGCTGGGGCAGGGAAATTTGCCTGCTAGAATCGGACGTCGGTGTACTGCTAGCAGAGTGGCCGCAAGTACTTGGCTGTGACACACCTAATTCTACACCTTCATTCCTCTCAGTGCATGTTTCAGAGAGGACTGAAGTTATAGTGGGGTTGGAGATCCCAGCTGATGCGGTGCAAGGAGAGGTCCGCTTTGTTCTTTGGTGTGGGTCTTTGAGGTAGGCTTGCCAACGAGCTGCATGGCAGGTCAACATATGTCTGGTCAGGCATGTGGTACCCAAGCGGCTGATGTTTTGGCCACGCGATATACGCTTGAGACATATGTTGCAAACAGCAGCTGTGCGATCTGATGCACTAGCCTCAAAAAAGGCCCACACCAAGGAACTTTTTGAATGACGGGCAGAGGCAGCGCCCTGCACAGGCGGAGCTCTGCGGTGTGATTCCGTCGGTGTACTGCCCTTACGCTGGCCACCAAAGGGCATCCTGTCTCGTTGGAGATGTGCCTCCTCCTCATCCTCCTCCTCCTCTCTCCTATTAGGCACCCACGTGGAGTCAGTGACCTCATCATCCCCTCCCTCCTCATCACTGGAGCCAATCTGGCAGTATGCTGCAGCTGCTGGAACATGACTGCCAGATTGGTGTCCTTCTTGAGCATCCCCTCTGTCTGCTCTCACCCTACTGCCTTCCTGTAGCTGGGTTTCATCATCAGACCCTTCGAAACGCTGGGCATCCTCCTGGAGCATGTACCCAACACTGTGCTCAAACAGTTCGGGGGACTCCTCAGGAGGAGGACATGGTGGGTCTAGGGAAGGAGTGACTGATGATGAGTCTGACATTGATACCAGGGAAGAGGACGCTTTGGCAGCTGCTTTGCCAGTACCCTGAGCCTGGGTGAGAGAGGATGAGGAGGAGGAGGAGGGCTTGGTCATCCACTCTACCAAGTCTTCGGCATGATGTGGCTCAACATGTCCAGCTGCGGAAAAGAAGGACAAGCGTGTCCCATGGCCATGTGCTGATGACAATGCACCGCGTCCACGACCAGCACTGTTGCCCCCAGACACAGAGCCTGCTTGCCCTCTTTTATTGCCTCCTGACTGTCTGCCTCTCCTTGTTTGCCTTCCAGACATTCTAATAGATGGCCTGCAGGGAGATGGGAAAAAAGCAATAAGGGATACCTTCAGGTGTCCTTCTCTGTCCCTTGAAACAAGGACTTGCACAGTGAAAGAAACTGACACTCTCCCTACCTACAGTTTTCTGTCCCTAGAAAAAATGTTTTTTTTAAGCACAATATAGCACAAGGAGAATTCACTCACTGTCCTTCCAGGTCCCTAGAAACAAGGACTTGCACAGTGAAAGAAACTGACACTCTCCCTACCTACAGTTTTCTGTCCCTAGAAAAAATGTTTTTTTTAAGCACAATATAGCACAAGGAGAATTCACTCACTGTCCTTCCAGGTCCCTAGAAACAAGGACTTGCACAGTGAAAGAAACTGACACTCTCCCTACCTACAGTTTTCTGTCCCTAGAAAAAATGTTTTTTTAAGCACAATATAGCACAAGGAGAATTCACTCACTGTCCTTCCAGGTCCCTGGAAACAAGGACTTGCACAGTGAAAGAAACTGACACTCTCCCTACCTACAGTTTTCTGTCCCTAGAAAAAATGTTTTTTTTTAAGCACAATATAGCACAAGGAGAATTCACTCACTGTCCTTCCAGGTCCCTAGAAACAAGGACTTGCACAGTGAAAGAAACTGACACTCTCCCTACCTACAGTTTTATGTCCCTAGAAAAAATGTTTTTTTTAAGCACAATATAGCACAAGGAGAATTCACTCACTGTCCTTCCAGGTCCCTGGAAACAAGGACTTGCACAGTGAAAGAAACTGACACTCTCCCTACCTACAGTTTTCTGTCCCTAGAAAAAATGTTTTTTTTAAGCACAATATAGCACAAGGAGAATTCACTCACTGTCCTTCCAGGTCCCTAGAAACAAGGACTTGCACAGTGAAAGAAACTGATACTCTCCCTACCTACAGTTTTCTGTCCCTAGAAAAAATGTTTTTTTTAAGCACACTATAGCACAAGGAGAATTCACTCACTGTCCTTCCCAGTCCCTAGAAACAAGGACGTGCACAGTGAAAGAAACTGACACTCTCCCTACCTACAGTTTTCTGTCCCTAGAAAAAATGTTTTTTTTAAGCACAATATAGCACAAGGAGAATTCACTCACTGTCCTTCCCAGTCCCTAGAAACAAGGACTTGCACAGTGAAAGAAACTGACACTCTCCCTACCTACAGTTTTCTGTCCCTAGAAAAAATGTTTTTTTTAAGCACACTATAGCACAAGGAGAATTCACTCACTGTCCTTCCCAGTCCCTAGAAACAAGGACTTGCACAGTGAAAGAAACTGACACTCTCCCTACCTACAGTTTTCTGTCCCTAGAAAAAATGTTTTTTTTAAGCACAATATAGCACAAGGAGAATTCACTCACTGTCTTTCCAGGTCCCTAGAAACAAGGACTTGCACAGTGAAAGAAACTGACACTCTCCCTACCTACAGTTTTCTGTCCCTAGAAAAAATGTTTTTTTTAAGCACAATATAGCACAAGGAGAATTCACTCACTGTCCTTCCAGGTCCCTGGAAACAAGGACTTGCACAGTGAAAGAAACTGACACTCTCCCTACCTACAGTTTTCTGTCCCTAGAAAAAATGTTTTTTTTAAGCACAATATAGCACAAGGAGAATTCACTCACTGTCCTTCCAGGTCCCTAGAAACAAGGACTTGCACAGTGAAAGAAACTGACACTCTCCCTACCTACATTTTTCTGTCCCTAGAAAAAAATGTTTTTTTTAAGCACAATATAGCACAAGGAGAATTCACTCACTGTCCTTCCAGGTCCCTGGAAACAAGGACTTGCACAGTGAAAGAAACTGACACTCTCCCTACCTACAGTTTTCTGTCCCTAGAAAAAATGTTTTTTTTAAGCACAATATAGCACAAGGAGAATTCACTCACTGTCCTTCCAGGTCCCTAGAAACAAGGACTTGCACAGTGAAAGAAACTGACACTCTCCCTACCTACAGTTTTCTGTCCCTAGAAAAAATGTTTTTTTTAAGCACACTATAGCACAAGCACAAAACACACTGACACTCTCCCTACCTATCCTTCTCTTTCCCTAAACTAAAGGAATCCAGGTTAAGCAAGAAAGAAATAAAAGTCACTGTCCCTGCCTATGCTGCTCTATCCCTGCTCCGGAACACACTACACTAGGCCGCCGTGCTGGTGGCCTTTTATAGTGTGGGGCGTGTACTAAACACCCTCAGCAATAATTGGCCACAGGCATCCTGCCTGTGGCCAATCATTGCTCTCCTCGCTGCTGGCGCTGTGATTGGCCAAGCATGCGGGGTCACAGTGCATGCTTGGCCAATCACAGCGCCTGGATGACACTGCGATGGCGTAGTGCATTGTGGGCCGTTCGCGTCACTCGAATTTGGCGCGAACGGCCCAAATCATTCGATCTTCGTCGAACGATCGAACAGCCGATGTTCGAGTCGAACGTATGTTCGACTCGAACACGAAGCTCATCCCTACTGCTCACATACGCAACAGGCCTCAGTTAATCTTCATGCTCCTGGTACAGCACTCCTCCCAAACCATCAGGACTGGCATCTAGATGAAGTTCATAAGGCTTCTTAGGGTCTGCGTAGGCTGGGACGGGGGCAGTGGTTAATGTCTTCTTCAACATCTGGAAGGCATTCTCACACTTCTCGTTCCACTGGTCCTTGACTGACTCCCCTGGCTTTCTGGGGCCTGTGTCATCCTCTTCCCCCTCCGTCTTAAGCAGCTCATTCAGAGGCCTGGCTATCTGAGCAAACCCCTCCACAAACCTCCTGTAATAGGAAAAGAACCTCAGAAAGGATCTGACCTCTGTCACAGTGGTGGGCCTGGGCCAGAAGGTGACTGCCTCCAATTTTTCGGGGTCTGTGGCTACCCCATCTTCAGACACTATGTGCCCCAGATAGTTGACTGATGACTGATAGAATTGGTATTTTTCAGGTGAGAGCTTGAGTCCTTCCTCACTCAGTCTCTTCAAAACTTTCTCCAGCCTCTCTTCATGCTCTTCCAAGGTTCTTCCGAAGACAATGATGTCATCCAAGTATACAAGGACTTCAATGAGGTTCATATCTCCCACAATCTTCTCCATGAGACGTTGGAAGGTGGCTGGAGCTCCAGACAGACCCTGAGGCATCCGGTCGAATTCAAAGAACCCAACTGGGGTTATGAAAGCCGTCTTCTCTTTGTCTTCTGGGTGCATCGGGATCTGATAGTACCCGCTCTTGAGGTCCATAACACTGAACCACTTGGCTCCAGACAAGCTCTGTAGGGCATCCTCTATCCTTGGAGTGGTATACTGGTCCGGTATAGTTCTCCTGTTGAGGGTTCTATAGTCTATGCACAGTCTCAGTGACCCATTCTTCTTCCGGACCACCACTATGGGGGAGGCGTAGGGACTTCTAGATTCTCGAATTACCCCTGTTCGCTTGAGCTCGGCGAGCTGCTCCCTCAAGTCTTCGAGGTCTGCTAACGGAACCCGCCTAACCCTCTCCCTGAAGGGCTTGTCTTCCTGGATGCGGATTCGATGGGTGGCACTCCTAGCACACCCCACATCGAATTCATCTTGAGAAAAGATCTTTTCCCACCTGGTCAACTGGGCCTTGGCTCTCTCTTTCCAAGCCCTGGGCAGGTTTGGATTCTCCATGGAAAGTTTCTCCCACACAGTACTTTCTCCATCTGTCTTCTCCACATCTGATGAAGCCACTGGGGTAGCTGGGCTCACCCGGCCCAGTAACAGCCTGGCTGGGATTTCCATGGGACCATCCGTGGTATTTCTGACGCTCACAGGCACTTTACAATGAGCCTTCTTCAGGGCCCTCACCGGGACCACTTCTGGGACTACCTCTAAGCCCAAATGTTCTTCCCTTGGGTCGGGTTCCAACATGACAAAAGGGCCAGGCTGCTCCCAAGTGAGTTTCACTGTGGCTTTCAAGCAGGTTACTTCACCAGTCTGCAGCACTATTCCCCTTCTCCCCAGCCTCCAGACCTTCCCTACCCCCTCTTCTGGGGCCTTTTGTTCCAAGATCAGCCGTTGGTAGGCTGTCTTCAACATGGGGTGGATCTCAGTGACTGTGAGGTCCTTCCTTCTTGTTAGAGGGGCCAGAAGTCTTCGGACCAGATCTGTGTTGGTCCCTATTATTAAGGAACTCTTGTTAGCTCCAGGCGGTCGGGGGCATACCACAGCTAAGGTATCAAACACTTCAGCCTTCCCGGTTATGGACAGATCAAAAGTCAGTTTTATAGGCAGATAGCCATCATAAGGGAAACTCTCCGTCCCAATTCCCCATATCTCCAGCTCTTCAATCTTCTGGATGGGTAGGTGACTTAAGTGCTTGTCATAAAAGTCCAGGTACAACAGGGTCACCTGCGCCCCAGTATCCAATATGGCTCTTGTGTAGACTCCCTCCACTTGAACTGGTACTATCGGGGAGGGACCCACCAGCTTCTCTGGATATCGCTTCAAGGGGGTCTCTTTCTTTTGATCTTTGCATTTTCCCTTTTGACTTTCTTTCTTCAATTTCTCTTTGGACTTAAGTCTCTCTTGGGCCTGGTATGCATTGATCTCCCTCCTTTTGATGGGTGTAACTACCCGCTGAGGGACACTACTCTCTTTCTTTGGGGTGCGTTCCTTCTGAGGAACCTTGCGTTTCTTCTGAGGGGTCTTCTCCACTCTTTTCATGTGCTTCTCATTCAGTTTGGAGCTCACTGGAGATGATGGCCACCCGGTTGACTCCTTCACCGGGGCCCGCTGAAGTTTTCCGGCGGCTTGCGGTTATTCATCTTTTTTTTCTTTGGGCTGGCACACACTTTGGCGAAATGGCCAGCTCCTCCACAATTGAAACAAATCACATCCCCCCAATCTTCCAGGGATGCGGGCGCTGAGGTGTTGGGAAACAGCTCCATCCTCTGACTTTCCCTCTCTGGTTCCCTTGACTTCTTTTCCATCAGGGAGGTCAGCATTCCCAATACTTGGGACATCTGCGACTCTGAGTCTCTTTCTAGGGTCATGGCCGTCCTGACCATCACTGGAGGAGGATTTACCGACTCAACTGGTAGGCTCCTCTTCTTCTCCTCCAGCATAGCTTCTTCCTCTCTGACCACTCGAATCAAGTCAGGGTACTCCAGGCTCTTCCCGTCCTGTCTTGTGCGTAGCGCCAATGCGATGGGGTCCAGGGGCTGAGATCCTCTCATCACCTGTTGAACACGGGCCTCATCCACCTTCCGTGGGTCAATCCCCTTCTTAAGAATCATCTTATGCAGGATCTTATCCAGGTGCCTCATGAACTCTGACAGCTTCTCTCCTGTCTTTTGATAGCAGTGCTCCAGCTGATAAGTGAGCTCAGTGATTTTCTCTATTCCACCGAACACATTCTGCAGAATGTCCAGATAGTCCTGTACATCACAGTCTGTCTTACTCATCTTGAGGTTGCGTATGGCCTCTAGAGCAGGCCCCTTCAAGCTCTCAGCAATTCTCTGCTTCTTTCTGTGGTCTGGGACTTCCCATTCTTCTAGGGCCTGTGTGGCACCGTCTAACCACTCCTCAAACCCCTCTTCACCCGAAGGTACAGGTTTCCTTCCTGAGAATATTCTAAGTTTTCTGTATCCTGACATCTGGTAATCTGTAGGATCTTTCTTACACTGGGCCACAAGTTCCCCCAGGACCGCGCACAACTCTGCGCCGAGGGTGGCAGATGGAGACCCCGGGCTTTCCCTTTTCACCTGTTTTTCTGCTTTCGGGGTGGGTGATGGAGATAGTTTCGGTGTCTGAAACCGTCCTCCTAGCTTGAGCGGCAGCGCGTGTATTAGGCTATAAGTCTGATCATCTATAGCTTCTACACTTGGATTCTTGAAATGTTCTGGGACTCCGTCCTTCCACTCTATTAATGCGTGGGTCAGTGAGGAATTCGTCCTGACATCCACCACCCATGCTTTCTGATACGGTGACAGTGACATCACTAGCTGCTTCACCGCTTCTTCTTGCCAGATCCCTGGGAGTTCTATGACTACTACCCCGGCTGGATCTGTGCTGACCGCTTTACACCACTGTCCTACTTCTAGTGGGTCCATGCTGGTACTTTGGCGTATTACTTGCTGCAACAGGATCCCAGGCGAGCCCCCACGTGTAGCGCTACCCCCAGTTAAGAGAGCCGCTGGATTTGTTTTCGGGCCCTGTGTACAGCACCACCAACCCCCGGCAATCTGCTCGACCCACTCTGGCACAGCTAGTCTAGGGGTTATATTTTTATCATAATCAATGGGTATGGTAAAGGCACCCTCCTTACAGTAAGACAACACACCAATGTTAAAGATTAAGTATAACAGTTTACTTTGGTTGTAAAAGAAAAGGTTTAAACAGGATATAATACACACAACTGACTTGCAGAGCCCTGCAGCAATCAGTAAAGCACACAATAATGGCGCTGCGCGGTAATCCACCACGGGTAGCTATTATAGTATATACACGCCCTGCGGCGCACTAAACAATATCCTATATCCCCACCCTGACCAGGCCTGACCCAGAATAAATCTCAGTCCTTCCTATAGGGATTTCTTCGCATGCAAACTTTCGGTGGTGCACTTGATGAATGGTATTTGTAATCCACAAACTGGCAATCACTAAGAACACTATGCTGGGGGGGGACACTTCATCTCTGTCCTGCTACCGGTCCCCCAGTGGAACAACAAGCAAACGGTCATTGAGCCACGGTAGTCTATAGGCCTAGAATCTGTAAAGTCTATTTGATTGAGCAAGTGCTCGCTCACCACTCCAGGCGCGATCCCAGCCCGGGACTTCCACCTGCTGTGTCTCCGCACACAGCGTCTGCAACGATCGGGTCCCCGATCCAACCGATGTCCTCACTCGACAAGTCAGATGCCACCCAGGCTCCGCAGTGGGGTGGAAGGCTCTTTGGAAGTTGCGCAAGGCCCAGGCTTTAGGCCTTGCACTGCAGCAGATCCGCACAGGAAGAAGCTCTTGCTTGCAGCGCGGTGTCCAAAGAGGCCGAGCTCCGCCTCGCGTCCTCCTTAAATAATCCCTCCCATGAGTCTCTGCGGTGGCTAACTGCACTCTGGGTGCCGAACGGGGTTCTGGGTAACGTAGTCCTGGGGCCTTAAAGGAGACCCCGCTACAAATGTATTAACATTTTTGTTTTGGGGCATTTCAGATTTTTTTTTTTTTAATAAAGGTAGTATGCACAATGCCTAAAGGATAATTAAACCCAAGAACAAAAATGGGTTAAATTGTAGCTGACAGTCCGAAGATGTGTCGGCTGCATTTGATTTATTTTTTTTCCAGCTTAGAACATTTTCAGTAGACTTGTGCAAAATTCGTTCCGTTTCGGTTCGCTTCTTGTGCACAACGGAAAAATTCGTTCCGTTTCGGTTAGTTTCTTTCCGGTCCTGTTGATTCGTAATCATTCGTAATTTTGCTAGACGGGATTTTTCGTGTTCGGACTAATTCGTATTTTCGCAAGCGACATTTTTCGTTGAATTTTTTGTTGCTTTATAATTCGTACTTTCGGTAGAGTACGTTGTTTTTCGTTGATTCTGGACACAACTCCTACTTTCGTAACTTTTTTTGGGTTCGTTGATTCGTAATTTTCCGTGTCTCTCTCACAACGACGCTGCCTATTATGCCTAATGTGCTTCGAATGGATTTGTACTTTTCTAAATACATAGCAGTTATTTGTAACGATTCGAAATCTCGTATTTTACTTTCGTTTTTTACATGCGGCTATAGCCTCCGCCCCTGTACACCATTTTGAGAGGGAGTTCAGCATGGTGAGGGAGAAGCAGAGAGCAGAGTGAGTGTTATTGTGCTTCGAATGGATTCGTACATTCGTAACTTTTTTCATAACGAATTATGCCGAAGACATTCGGGCATTCGCTATTTTGCGGTATAATTTATTTCGGATTCGGTTTTATTCGTAATTGCTTTGTTCGGAAATTCGAATGCTTCCGAATGTCCGAAAGTTGCTAAATTCGGACGAATTTCGATTCGTTACGAAACGAATTGCACAAGCCTAATTTTCAGCAAGAACAGAAAATGCCTGTTGATCCTGCCAGAAATACAGTATTCCTGTAACTTCCTGTGAGCTGCACCAATGAATATTTTCCTTCCTAGTTATCTTCTGTAAACTACCAACACTGGCCTAGAGTGACAACCATGGCTCCCTCCCATTGATACAGTGGACCAGTGATGTAGCCACTAGAGATAGGCTCGGGCGTGTTCGGGATCCTAGTCCCAATCCACCTGCCTGATCCTGCCAGGAAACTGACACTGCATGCCGCTAATCACAGGCAGTGAGGCATTTCCCAGTCCGCAGCTGCACAGACCGAGAAATGTTCTTCAAATATATTAACCTCCCTGGCGGTATGATTCTGTCAGATTTTAGGTGCTGAAAGCGGTACCATTATTCTGCATGGAAATTTGGCGTTTTATATTGCAGGCCTGTAATTCTTAGGAATAACTCACTTAAATCTGTCCAAACCAGAGTCTAGTAGACATCCCGGGTATGATAAAGTTCAAAAAACAAAATCATAAATTATAATATAATAAATAACTATAAAATAATTATAACAAATAATAATATAATGTAGCGCCTGCACCCCTCACTCTTCCTCTCGGTTTCTTTTCGTTTGAGTGGCTGGTGTCTAGGGGTACCTGGGAGACGAGAGTACAGGAACACTACGCCAAACTCTCCCCTCGTATGTGTATGAGGGTTGAGCAAGTTAGTTGAATTACCTCCGGGTCTGTTCACTGCGTACGAAGCCTCAGTTGTTCCATGGAGATGTGTCTGCCAATAATAGAGCCCCACACCAATCAAAAGTCCAACACTCCTTTATTTCTCTGTTTTCAGGTTGAACACAATCAGTTGAACTTTTAGTAGCAGACAAACAGGGGTGTGGGTACGAGTAGGCCCAGGCACAAATGAACTCTCCTATTCCTTTGCTAGTGAATAGGCCTGGCGCACGGTCCCTGCCACCGACCGTGAGTTTTGGTCGCTGCCACCGACCTGATGAACGGTTGAGGCCCCTGCCACAGGCCTAATAGCAGGTCTCTGCCACTGACCTGAGTTGAATAGTTGGACCGCTGCTACCGGCCATAGAACGTGAACTACCTTCCTCTCTGAACTTGGCCCCTGTTCGGGAAAGATATCCCTCCGGGCGGTCTCCAGAGGTTCACCCGGCACTGGCAATTTGCTGCACCAGATCTTCGGAAGAGTCCCTCCTCCGGTCCCTTACGCCTCTGGATTTGGGTGCCCCACTCAATCCCTCCCTCGCGGGACCCAGCGGAAGGTACTGGGCCCCAGGCCTCCGGCTGAGTACCTCACCCCAGACGGAAGGTGTCTGGGATGGAACACGAACTCCAAGTGTCCAGGCCTAGGCCGCCTGGACACTGATCGCGGACAGCAGCCCTCAGGCTGAAGGTGCCTGGGACTCGAACCTCGTGGCAAAGATGTCCGCCCCCTTTATACCCTCCCCCAGCAAGCACAGCGGGTTCCCCGCCCCGCCGTACAACTGCTGCGAGAGGTCACAAAGGGTACGGCACTGCAGCGATGGTTCAACCCCAGCCCAGAGTGACAGCGCCACCTGCTGGGCCGCAGGGAACTAGACATCACTGATGTCTTCACAAGATTTAAAAGTATATGCCCGCTACAATAATAATAATAAAAGTGTTTTTCAGTGTTTGATGACGAATTTCCCCACAAATCGATATCGCTTAATTCTGCGAGTGATTCTAATTTATTATCGCTGTTTTCTAGCTGATCTAAAACCACTTTTGACATAAAGGGACACTTTTTGGTTGCTATGGACAATCTCCAAATTCCAGGCAGAAAGAACAGTTTTTATTATCTAAAAGTGCATGCAGGGCACTGGGCAGACCACTAGGGACAAAGGGGATGAGTAATTTTTTATAGAGTACTGTAATCTGTAAGATTACAGTGTACTGTATGTGTACTGTGTTTTAACTTTTTTGAATTTGGCGCCGATCTCCGCCCTCGTGCGTCGTAACGTCGCAGGGAACGGAGCTCGGTGGCACTTGGCACTGTGTGAATCGAGTGAGGAGACAGCTCGATCACACAGCGGAGAGGCATCGCAGGATCCAGGGGACAAGGTAAGTAACTGGATGACTGCGATGCAATCCCGAGTCTGGCTCGGGTTTACCGCTTTTGGTGCTGAAACTTCACCCCGAGCCAGACTCGGGAATACCGCTAGGCAGGTTAATAGTATAAAGGTCAGGTCTGAGCAGGTAAGCCCTTTACAAAATAATCTAGAGTAAGTGACTGGGGACAAAGAGAGGGCAAATTTATGAAATACTTTCTTCAGCTCTGTGTATACATAGGGGCGTGGGGGAGTTCATGTCCATAATGGGGGTGGTAGTGACACCGCCCCAAATGATCCACAATGGCTCAAAAGTGATATGGTCCAGAAATATTTAGACAGAATAAAGGTGGATAAAGCACCCGGACCTGATGGCATACACCCACGGATCCTAAAAGAATTGTAATTTCAAAGCCATTGTTTCTAATATTTAGGGACTGGTTAATGACAGGAATAGTACCACTGGATAGGGCCAATGTGGTGCCTATATTTAAAAACAGATCAAAGCCTTTACCAATTAACTATAGACCTGTTTGTGTAACTTCTATAGTCGGGAAGATACTGCAGAGTTTAATAAAAGACCACATAGATGAGTTCTTTCTGGAAAAAAATATTTTAAGCAACAGACAGCATGGATTCATGAAAGACAGAAGTTGTCAAACAAACCTGATTTCTTTTTATTAGGAGGTAAGTAAAACCTTGGACAGAGGGGTGGCGGTGGACGTAGTATACTTGGATTTTGCAAAAGCGTTTGACACAGTTCCCCACACATGGTTCATGTGTAAGGTAAAGTCTACAGGCTTGGAAAGATCAGTTTGTATATAGATAGAAAACTGCCTAAAGGACAGAATTCAGAGAGTAGTGGTTAATGATTCTTACTCTGAATGGTCCAAGGTTATCAGTGGTGTACCCCAAGGTTCAGTGCTGGGACCCTTACTTTTTAATATCTTTATAAATGATATTGGGTCTGTGATTAAAAGTACCATTTCTGTCTTTGCAGATGACACCAAGCTATGCAGTGGAATAACGTCCTTACAGGATGTCTCCAATTTACAGCCTGACCTCCATGCTCTGTCTAATTGGGCGACTATGTGGCAAATGAGGTTTAATGTTGATAAATGAAAGTTATGCACTTGGGGCTAAGAATATGCATGCATCATACATACTAGGGGAGTACAACTGGGGGAATCAATGGAGAAGAAGGATCTGGGGATTTTGGTAGATCATAAGCTCAATGATAAAAGGGTGAGCTAACACAATATTGAACCCAACGGGCTAAAACTGGGATGCCATAAAAGTTCATGTGTGTGTAAAGGTAGGTGTCCCAATACTATTGGTAATATAGTGTGTGTTACAGAGAGGGGAAGGTGTTCAGTACTCCTAAAACTCCTCCATTTAATGGACACAGTACAGCGAATGAGCGTTGTCACACTAGGACAAGAAGTGTGTTACTGGCGGAATCACCAAATGAAAATAAAGGACAAAAATAATGAAAAAAAAAAAGCCGAATTCAGCCAACACTTCTAAGGGCTGGTAAGCTGTAATATATCACATTTCTTTGTTTTTAGGTTTATGAACTATTTAATATTCTTTATTCATCTTTTGCATCTTTTTTACTGTAACTGTAATTTGTCTTTATTCTAGCGAAAAAACAGCTCTGGTAATACTAATAATTAACTGGAATACAACAGGGGGCTTGTATGTATTTTGGAAAGACAAACAATCTGTGTTTCCTAAAAAGATAGTGACATTTTTGGTTTAAATTTTCCAAGACTACAAATGCATGACTGTTATGAACAAAGCAAACAATATTCCATTCAGATAGCATTATACAGAAGGCCCGTAGAAATATACAAACAGCAAAATTGAGATGATCTTTGCGGGCCAAGTGTTCAGACAGCAACTGGAACCTATTGTAGCTTTTGGGACAGTTCCAAAATGGCACAGCGAGAAAAGCAATTTTTGGGGTTGATGAGCCTGGCAAGGCTGTGCATCAGAGTAGATGGTCTATGGTGTGCAGAGCTGGCATTGGACTGGGAAATAGTCCTCAATGAGCTTAAGCAATTGAAGATGTTTCTGCCAAGGAGAACGGAATGTGCCAACCACATGATGACCCCTGTGTCTGTGAATTCATTTGGCCAATCTCTTCCCTTCATGGAATCCATGTGGGGAAAACTTGACCATGGAGAGCGGGACTGCAGCACTGACATTAATCAGTAGTGCTTAATAATCAAAGATCAGTTCATTTTATCCTACATCTCAGATCAAGTTCCATTTACTAAATGGATACATTTTATGCTTGTGATACTTCTTAGAGATAAGCAAACTTTTGTATGTTGTAATGATTAATCATAAACAAGTTTTTTTTGCATTTAAAAGAAAAGTATTATTGTTCACTGTTACATAGTTACATAGTAGGTGAAGGTGAGGTTGAAAAAAGACACAAGTCCATCAAGTCCAACCTATGTGTGTGATTATATGTCAGTATTACCTTGTATATCCCTGTATGTTGTGGTCATTCAGGTGCTTATCTAATAGTTTCTTGAAACCATCAATGCCCCCCTGCTGAGACCACCGCCTGTGGAAGGGAATTCCACATCCTTGCCGCTCTTACAGTAAAGAACCCTCTATGTAGTTTAAGGTTAAACCTCTTTTCTTCTAATTTTAATGAGTGGCCATGTGTCTTGTTAAACTCCCTTCTGCAAAAAAGTTTTATCCCTATTGTGGGATCACCAGTATGGTATTTGTAAATTGAAATCATATCCCCTCTCAAGCGTCTCTTCTTCAGAGAGAATAAGTTCAGTGCTCACAACCTTTCCTCATAACTAATATCCTCCAGACCCTTTTTTAGCTTTGTTGTCCTTCTTTGTACTCTCTCCATTTCCAGTACATCCTTCCTGAGGACTGGTGCCCAGAACTGGACAGCATAATCTAGGTGCGGCCGGACCAGAGTCTTGTAGAGCGGAAGAATTATTGTTTTATCTCTGGAGTTAATCCCCTTTTTAATGCATGCCAATATTCTGATTGCTTTGTTAGCAGCAGCTTGACATTGCATGCCATTGCTGAGCCTATCATCTCCTAGGACCCCCTGGTCCTTTTCCATTCTCGATTCCCCCAGAGGTTCTCCCCCCAGTGTATAAATTGCATTTGTATTTTTGCCACCCAAATGCATTATTTTAGATTTTTCTACATTAAACCTAATTTTCCATGTAGTTGCCCACCCCATTAATTTGTTCAGATCTTTTTGCAAGGTTTCCACATCCTGCGGAGAAGTTTTTGCCCTGCTTAGCTTAGTATCGTCTGCAAATACAGAGATTGCACTGCTTACCCCATCCTCCAGGTCGTTTATGAACAAATTAAACAGGATTGGTCCCAGCACCGAACCCTGGGGGACCCCACTACCCAGCCCTGACCATTCCGGGTACTCCCCATTTATCACCACCCTCTGAACTCGCTCTTGTAGCTAGTTTTCAATCCATGTACTCACCCTATGGTCCATGCCAACGGGCCTTATTTTGTACAGTAAACGTTTATGGGGAACTGTGTCAAATGCTTTTGCAAAATCCAGATACATCACATCTACGGGCCTTCCTTTATCTAGATGGCAACCTCCTCATAGAAGGTTAATAGATTGGTTTGGCAAGAACGATTCTTCATGAATCCATGCTGATTACTGCTAATGATGATACCGTTCTCATTACTAAAATCTTGTATATAGTCCCTTATCATCCCCTCCAAGAGCTTACATACTATTGATGTTAAGCTAACTGGTCTGTAATTCCCAGGGATGTATTTTGGGCCCTTTTTAAATATTGGTGTTACATTGGCTTTTCTCCAATCAGCTTGTACCATTCCAGTCAGTAGACTTGCAGTAAAAATTAGGAACAACGGTCTGGGAATTACTTGACTGAGTTCCCTAAGTACCCTCGGGTGCAAGCTATCTGGTCCCGGTGATTTATTAATGTTAAGTTTCCCAAGTATAATTTTAATTCTGTCCTCTGTTAACCATGGAGGAGCTTCCTGTGATGTGTTATGAGGATAGACACTGCAGTTTTGGTTACTGAAGCCCCCCGATTCCCTCGTGAAGACTAAGGAGAAGAATAAATTCAATTCAAAAGAATTTCTTGGGATTTTTTTTGCTCTCCTCCGCTATGTGTCTTTCATGTTCTATCTTAGCCGCCCTAATTGCACCCTTGCATTCCTTGTTGCATTCTTTATAAAGTCTGAATGCTGATGATGATCCCTCAACCTTGTATTTTTTGAAGGCCTTCTCTTTTGCTTTTATATGCATTTTTACATTGGAGTTAAGCCATCCAGGACTTTTGCTAGCTCTTTTAAATTTATTACCCAATGGGATGCATTGGCTAATGCCCTTATTTAATATGCTCTTAAAGCAAACCCATCTCTCCTTCGTGTCCATTTTATCCCAATTTATGCCTCCTAGCAAGGTTTGTAGTTTAGGGAAATTGTCTCTTTTGAAATTCAGTGTCTTTGTATTCCCCTTATGTTTCCTATTTGTGTGATTTATACTGAAGCCAATTGACCTGTGATTGCTGTTACCTAAATTGCCCCGTATTTCCACATCCATGATCAGGTCTGCATTGTTGGTAATCAGTAGATCCAGTAACGCTTTATTTCTAGTTGGTGCGTCTACCATCTGACCAATAAAATTGTCCTGCAAGACATTTAGGAACTGGTGAGCCTTAGATGAATGCGTGGTTCCCTCCTCCAAGTCTATGTCTGGATAATTAAAATCCCCCATTATGATAACACTTCCCATCCTTGCTGCTAATCCAAATAGTGATAGGAGATCTGTCTCCCCCTCCTCCCTCAGGTTAGGGGGCCTATAGCATACTCCCAGTATTATTTTCCCCTTAGGTTCATCCCTTTGGAGCTCTACCCATAAGGATTCCACCTCCTCCCTAGCTCCTTTAGTGATTTCATCTCTCACATTCACTTGTACATTATTCTTGATATATAGGCATACCCCTTCCCCTTTTTTACCCTCTCTATCCTTGCGATAAAGGGTATACCCTTGAATGGTTGCCAGCCAATCATGAGAGCTGTTGAACCAGGTCTCTGAAATTCCCACAAAATCCAAATCCTCCTCGTACAACAGTATCTCTAGTTCACCCATCTTGTCTGCCAGGCTCCTGGCATTGGTGAACATGCCACGTAGTTTAGACCAGTCGCATACTATCCTCTTATTGGGTGTTCCGAGATTGCAACTAGGACTTGCTACTATACTTACCTTGGAACCCAAAAAGTTATAGTGGTTCTAAAACCTAAAAAATTTTTTCCTTAATGCATTCCTTGCATTAAGTTAAAAAAAATTAAGGCATCGGCATCCCCCCTCACCCCCCCCTTTTACTTACCTAACCCCTAATTTGATCCAGCGCTGTGCACGTCTCTTCTCTCTCCTCACTTATGGGTCTCGCTGACTTTGCTGGGACACTGGAGCCATTGGCTCCCAGTACTGTCGATCGAGGAACGCGGGGGCAGGGCTGAGTCCCACTGTCTGTGTCAATGGACGCAGCAGTGGTGCTCGTGAGCAGGCACACATGAGTGGCCATGGGAAGCAGCTTCCAATGGTGGCACTGGACAGAAAGGAGGGGCCAGGAGTGCCAGTGGGGGACCCGAGAAGTGGAGGTTCGCGGACGCTCGTGCAATTCCATTGCACACAGCAGGTAAGTATAGACATGTTTGTTATTTAAAAAAATTACCAATCGGTTAAGGGTGGCTATTTTATAGAGAACATCTAGAAATGGTAATTGTGCATAAGCAGTATACTGAAAACATACAGTTTTTATGTCTTTCTTTTCATAATATAGATGACTTGCTAGTCAATTCAATTTAAACTATGTGAATACTTTCTGAAAAATTGCAGTGCCCAGGCACCACTGTTTGTGTCTGATGGGGCAGGCCATGCCAGTAAAGACAATGTAGATAAGCGGCTTCTCTGCAGCTATTGTAGATAAGGGAATAAAACTGCTACTCTGCCTAGGGTTTAATTCTACCTTAATTCATCCCTGGGTTAGGGTGCTGCTTATGTTTTAAGTGTTAGGTTAAGGGTTGTGCTTAAGGGTTAGATTAAGAGTTACCTTTTTTTAATCTGGTCCGATCACATGATTACGCAGCTCTGGCTCTTGACAACAGCACTTAAGAGCACTTGACAACAGCTGTGAAATCTGGGAGCTATGATGTCACCCATAGGCTCCTATGGCCCATCCATGGGAAACAAGCTGTCCGTCAGAATAAAGTCTGATGGTTTGTCCGACGGAGTTCCAACAGGATTCCGCTTAAGTTGTCTTGCATACAGAAGGTCACACTAAAATCCGACCGTCAAAAACGCGGTGACGTACAACACTACGACGAGCCGAGAAAAATTAAGTTCAATGCTTCCGAGCATGCATCGAGTTGATTCTGAGCATGCGTGGTTTTTAGTCCGTCGGAATTGCATCCAGACGAACGGACTTTCCGATAGAAAGGTTTGTCCGTCTGAAAAAAAGAGAACCAGTTCTCTATCTAAGTCGGTCGGAATTTCCGAAGGAAAAAGTTCAGATGGGGCATACACATGGACAGAATATCCGATGAAACGAGCCCGTCTGACTTTTTCCATCGGAAAATCCGGTCGTGTGTACAAGGCATTACAGTGCTAAGATCATGCACCCACCCAACCCTTAAAGGGCCAGTAGTTAGGCTACACAAGGTAAAACCTGCCTTTGTCTCTCCCTCTTAAATTTCCACCTAATCAAGCTACTTACATATTCTCCAGCCCTGAACAATTTGTGTGGTTATTTTCTCTTAGATAATACACTCACATTTTTATTGCATTATAAAATTTTATTAGCTGCCTATTCAAGTGTGGTATACTGTCCTAACTGTCCATACTGTCCTAACGCTAGCCAGCTTCTACCAAACATACCTGAAATATATATTTTGAATATTTGGGGAATAGCTGGGTATATAGGAATGGGAGGGAGATTTAAAGATTGTGTTGTGTTTTTGTTTTTGTGCTCTCTTTTGTGACATTTATTAAACTTTTAGGACAGTGCTGTATTGTACTGGGAAAAAAACTCACACATTATATATTAATATAATATTAAACTTTTTTAAGCACAAATTATTCTGAAGCTTATAAACCAGTTGTGGTTGCTACTTTCACAGGCCAATTTAGGCCTATTAACACTTGGGAAAAAAAAGTTGGAATTATTCAGATTGGGGTGCTGCTACTGTATTTAAGCCAAGCTAAATATAAAAAAAAAAAAAAGTACATGGCAAAAAGAATGTAATGTCAGAATACAGTGTTGCTGACAATATGGTGTTGCTGGCCGTAACAATTGCAATGTTCCATAACACCACATACTGTACAGCTCAAAGGCATCTCCCAAGCATGTAATTTAAAGGATCCGTGTTTTTTCAATGTCATCCTTGAAGCCACATTAAACAGACCCTCTCCCCACTGTCTGGTATTTTAAAAATCACTTTTAAGTTCATAATTTTGTGAATTTCTGACAGGCTACTGCAAACCCCCCCATATATGAATCTAAACATACTAGTCCACCCCTTGCAGTTGCTGAATTTGTTTTTGTTTTTTGCTGTCTTTATTGTATTTAAACCTAGTGTTTCTGCTAGTAGCACAATTCATGTCTTAGCGTGTCAATGCTCACTCACCCTAATGTGTCTATGGGAGAGGAAGTGTGCTAGGACTACAGAACACCTTCTTTTCTCCTAATCTCCATAGGTCGATCACTTTTCAGAGGTAGTTTATGGTTGGTTCAGGAGCATACTGCTGTCTCCTGAAAGCCTGTTTTTTTTTTTATGTTTTTGATCCCACAGAGAATTTTACAATTAAATTACATTCCTCAACCGTGGGCCAAGTGTTTGGCATATAAGTTGTGGCATGGTCCTATTAATTTCAATAGATGTGCTTGGCAAGAAGTACCCCAGCATGTCAGCTTGTAGGTAGGTGGTCGGGGGGGGGGGTAAAAACAGACAACAAGCCATGATTTCAGCCATAATAAAGGCCCGATGGCTGAAACGCGTTGGCTTTTTTGACTGTTGTTCACATGCTATAATAAAATTATGTTTTTGTCGACTTCCATGGCACCAGCCTTTCTCCCTTATTTTCATGGATTACATGGAGGTTTGCATAGACTTCCCTGGCTGAGTGCTGTGTTCTTCAGGCTCTTGATGCATGTGCGAATGATGCCTGGGGTCTCCAAACTTTCTAAAAAAAGGACCAATTTACTGTCCTTCAAACTTTAGGGGGGCCAGACTGTGCCCAATGGGAGTAAACAATGCCCGATCTTTGGTATTAGGGGGAGAAAAAGTTGGTGTCATTGGGAGGATTAGTGCCCCATTTTTGTTGTAAGTGGAAGGAATTATGACCCATTGTTGATGTCAGTGGAAGAAATAGTGCCCTATTGTTGGTGGCAGTGGAAGAAATAGTGCCCCATTTTTGGTGTTAGTGACAGGAATAATGCCTCAAGGGCTAGATAAAGGCATGCAAAGGGCCACATCCAGTCCAAGGGCCGCAGTTTGGAGACCACTGCCTTAGGGTATATACCAATACAAACTTTAGCAAAACTCCTGCATTTTTTAGAAAAAGGTTGGCTTATATCAGATTTTAGTGATGGGGTTTACATTCACATTGCTGTTCTTTTTCACATGTACATCTACAAACATCAAAATGATTATAGTTCCAATTTAATATTTTATCCAGAGCAGCAAAGTGTCTGTCCAGGCTGGCTAAGCTTCATATGCAATGGCTATGGCAATTCTCACAAGGGAATCCTATGCATTAAAGCATATCTAAAAACAAAAATGTTATATACTACAGCTTACCAGCCTCTAGATGTGGTGGCTGCATGCGTTTTCTTTTTTTCAAGGTTTTTTGCCCTTATTTTCACATGTGATTTTGTCAATAACACACTTCCAGTGCTAGGATGACAACACTCTTAAAGGAGTTGTAAAGGTACATTTTTTATTTTCTAAATAGGTTCCTTTAAGCTAGTGCATTGTTGCTTCACTTACCTTTTCCTTTGATTTACCTTCTAAAGGTTTGTTTTCTTTGTCAGAATTTCTCACTTCCTGTTTCTCCTCACTGAACTCCACACCATCATCCGAGTGGTGTGGAGTCATCCAGAACAGCTTACTGAACAGCTTACTGAGGATAAACAGGAAGTGAGAAATTCAGACAAAGAAAACAAAGAAAAAAAATATTCAGAAGGGAAATCAAAGGAAAAGGTAAGTGAAGCAACAATGCACTAGCTTAAAGGAACCTATTTAGAAAATAAAAAATGTACCTTTACAACTCCTTTAAGTCTTTCTGTATCAGGACAACAGAAACAAGATAGGACTGCAAAACCCTGTCCCTGTTCTATTCTGCATAACATAGAGGGGCACGGCTCAGAGAACAATGTAACCGATAACAATCAGTAGTGGCAAAGAGCACCGAACAGATATTAAAAAAACTCTTTTAATTGTATATTTGACCAAAATGAACCAAAAAAGAGACGGTTATTGTTAGAGTTTACATAAACTAAGTAACAATAATCTGTCCGATTGGTCTTGGTCTATCATTTTTGATGTGAAAACATTTTGCCTTACCCCCCCCCCCCCCCCACTAAGCTCAGAGAGCCCTACACAACAATAAGAATTATGTTCAAATCTCATTGAATTCAGCTGCAAATAACTGTCACTTTTTCTTTCCCAATATTTTTAGTGACTTTTTTGGGTTTAAAACAGAAGTACATATATAAAAATAACAGTACCCGCAGTGCAGTCTCTGACAATACCATAAGTAAGACCCCTTTCACACTGGGGCGTTTTTCAGGCGCTTTGGCGTTAAAAAAAGCACCTGTAAAGCGCCTGAAAGAAGCCTCATCTGCAATCCCAATGTGAAAGCCCGAGTGCTTTCAGAGCCCATTCATACTGCCAGCTCCCGAAAAACGCTGGTAAAGCTCCGCTAAGACCCCTTTCACACTGGGGCGTTTTTCAGGCGCTTTGGCGTTAAAAAAAGCGCCTCAATGGGAAGGGACGCTTTAGGAGCGGTGTATTCAAAGAAGCTGCTTGCAGGACTTTTTTTGACGCCCTGCCAGCGCAGCGCCTCAGTGTGAAAGCACTCGGGCTTTCACATTGGGATTGCAGATGCAGCTTCTTTCAGGCGCTTTACAGGCGCTTTTTTTAACGCTAAGAGCCCTTTCACACTGGGGCGTTTTTCAGGCGCCTCAGTGTGAAAGCACTCGGGCTTTCACATTGGGATTGCAGATGCAGCTTCTTTCAGGCACTTTACATGCGCTTTTTTTAACGCTAAAACGCCTGAAAAACGCCACAGTGTGAAAGGGGTCTAAAGCAAAAGCGACTCAGATAAAACATAGACAGTATGCATTAAAGAAATAACTGTCACTTTTTGAAAATGCGGATGTGAATTCAGCCTAAAATATAAAATAGCCGCATTTACTTGTGAACAATTTAGATCATAGGCTCAGTTTACAATACTTTAACAGCAGCCTAAAGAATATTATTTTCAGCCATGTAACTGTTATTCTTTAAATTCATTAAACACTACTGAAAATAACTGTCACTTTTGTGAAAATAAGGATACTTATCCTGGTGTTAGCTTTGTGAATTGAAGCTAATATCACCTGCAGATAAAGGTTGCAATATTCTTTTAAATAAGCATACAGATATTTTTATGATTTATTTAATGGAAAAAAAAACCATTAAATGAGTTACTGTAATAAAATTATCATTTGTATTACTGTTTTGATAATAATAAAATAATAATTATTATTATTAAGAATAATATTATTATTATTATATTAATAATATTGTTGTTATTGTTACTATTATTAATATTATTTGTGTTATTATTTTTACTATAAATAATATTATATTGATTAATATTGTTGCGGTTGTTATCATAACACTACTAATAGTGATATTAAAAATAATTTAAAAAAGCTGAAGGCAGTGATATTCCCTTTATTGGTTTATTTTTCTAAATGATCAGATCATTTTCCTGTATACAATATATTCACCAAAACATTCCTACTTAGATGTTCATGAAAGGATTATGTTAATTTAAAC